>CM053032.1:229951825-230551825 GCA_028564925.1 Lithobates sylvaticus | reverse complement strand
TAAAGCTTCACTTTGCAAAGATTACCCAATCACATGCAAGGAAAATTAAAAAAATATATATTTTTGCTTGCGTGTGATTGGATGATGGAAATCAGCAGAGCTCCTGCACATATGCAAAGTGTGCAGCCTATTTGGATCAAAAGTCAGAAGGCTGCACACCCACACAATGCAATTTTGGTTTTATTCAATAAAACAAAAAACCTTAAAAACAACAAAGCACAGACAGGCAGGGGGGTACACCTCGATCATCTGCTTTTGTACGTTGCTGCTGAGAGCGTCAACCTTGTACCCCCGAACAAACATATTACAGCGCACACATGCAAAACTGACATTTACCTCCAGCAAGGCTATTTAAAAGCACCTAGACAGACATTTTCAAAAAACATTATCAAAAAATATGGGGATTTGGTCACACCATATTGCTATATGGTGCTTAAGCCCACTTACTGCGACAAAGTACCCCATGATTAGTGGGTCCTACACTATCCATAGATCGGGAGATCCTGCTTCTCTGAACCAAGGGAGCTATACTCCTCTATATGGGAGAACATGAACACCTTGTACCACCCCCACTTGTCTGTGCTTGGTTGTCTTTAAGAATTTTTGTTTTATTGAATAAAGCCGAAATTGCATTGTGTGGGTGTGCAGCCATCCGACTTTTGTTTCATTTTAATCTCTGCAAGCAGTGGCTGGGCGTGAAACTCACCGCCTGCATCATACTATGTGGTATTATGGCCATAGTGACTCACCTGTGAGAAGCGGTATCTTGCTACTTGCACACCCTTTTTACCCTTAGTAAATCCCCCCTTTGGATATTCTTACTAAGGTGCCAATGGGAGAATATAGCAAAATGAATAGAAAGATGACTTCATCTGACTGTTGCTACTCTTTCATTGTTCAGTTAACAGGCAAGGGGGTGTGTTCTTAAACAACTTGTGCTGCTGCTGCAGTCTGACTTTGCTTTCTAGCAGGAGTGATTATGGACAGATTAGAAAACTGACTGCTTAAAAATACAGAATACTGTAGTTGGCATGTAAAACTAACCAACATTCCCATGTACGAGGGCTCTTCAAAAAGTTTCTGGACTTTTTTATATTTAAAAAAAAAAAACCCTCATATGTATTTCCACGACAGGTATTTCCCATGATATATATTACAATTATTAATGCAGCACAGTGGCTTAGTGTTTTGCTTTGGTTCCGTTTGAATGTCTTCCCTGTGCTTGGGTTTCCTCCCACACTCCAAAGACATGCTGGTAGGTGAATATGAAAAATTACAGAGAGAGCTGGAGTCTGAAAGTAAGTAGCTACTGCTTTGCTCTCTCTTTATAAAACCTAATGCTATAGTAATTCTGTGTCATGGGTGCACTCTGTATTACATTAAAGCGGAATTAAACCCAAAAGCAAACATTTATCATATTGCATAATATATATGTAGCGCCGGGCTCCTGACGAGCACGTGCTATGTGTTTTGTAAATTTAATGTTCCTAAAACCACAGTTGGGTTTTGGGGTAAATTATCCAAATTATGGTTTCAGTACCAGTCTGGCTGGATTGCACTGGGTTCTGCTTGGCCATAGGTGTCGCTGTCACTTCTGGCAAGTATGAGAACGCAGTTTGGCTGGGCGCATTGAGTGCCAATCTCTCTCGGAACCAACCAGCGAGATTGTTGTCTTGCTGTGAATTCTGAGAGAGGGTACTTAAGGGACTGGCATCACGTGATTCTGGATTCCGGTCCAGAAGATCTTTCTGTCTGTTTGGTCCTGGTCCTACTGACCAGCCCCCAGGGCTCTCATGGCCTGGGGTGCGGATCCATCCAATTTTCGAGTCTCGGGGCTGGCTAGCCTGAGCCAAAGTAACTGGAAGGAATATTCCAAGGTGGTCCGGTGCCGTCTCGTCAGTGGAGAGGCCCAGCAACTGAGAAAAGCAACCAGGGGAGGACTCTTCGGGAGAGGGCCACGCATAAGGTTGGTTCCTCAGCAAGAGCCTGGAAGCTAAGTTGAAAGACACCAAGTGAATCTACACTAGTATGGTATCGCCAGACCGGCTGCAAGATAATGGTACCATGTGAGGGCTCTCTAAATTTGTCTACATCCTTCAGTTACAACCAAGTCTGTGGCAGAGACTTTATTCACAAGTGTTCTACAACCAAGTCTGTGGCAGAGACTTTATTCACAAGTTCTACAACCAAGTCTGTGGCAGAGACTTTATTCACACGTGTTCTACAAGGTTCTCCGTCTGCTTCAAGACTTTGGCAAGGTACCAGGGTTGGAAGTTAATATGTCCAAGTCTATGGCACTGAATGTCTCAGTTCCCCCGGCCTTGGTTGATTGCCTTAAGGAACACTACCCTTTCATTTGGAGCCCTACCTATGTTCTCTACTTGGGGATACAGCTGATGTCCAATATAGACTACTTATACAAATATGTTACATGAAAATATTGTTAGTATCTTGAAGGACATGGTCAAAAAATTTGAACGGACTCGAGAGCCATGGGCTACATATATATGCATGTCTCTCTTGTACGCTAGTTTATTTATTAAAAATTTTTTTTTGATGGGTTGTGGTTTGGTTTACCTATTTTGACCCTGGATCGGACCTTCCTCTCATTCTTCCCCTCTTTCTTTCCTTTCCCTTCTTCTTCTTTGTTGCTTTTCTTTATTTCTGTATGCCTGACTATACACGATTATGATGGTCCTGAGCTCTGTCAGTAGGGCTTATTGACAGATAGGTGGTCTCTAATGTGTCTGTACCTACAGTATCTGGTTGGTGCATTAGGAAAAAGATCAATGTCCCGCAAAACGGCTTGTTGACATCTTTAGTTTATGATTGGGATTGTGGGTGTCATTCTGTTACGCATCTTTTTGGTGTGCTTATTTGTATTGATAAAAATGGTACGTTGGTACTATTGTTTGTTCTTTTACTTATGTAAAACCTCCAATAAATATTTTGAAAGTAAAAAAAAAAAAGAGGATTTTTACACACATTTAAAAATTACGTGAATATCCATGGTTGCATAACCTGCACAACCTAATTTCTCTAATTTCAGACATCTATGTGTTTCTCCTGAGGAAGCGAGTCTTGTCTATCAAAACGTGTAGAGATCTAATACATAATTATCTACATCTTCTCTAGATTAGATTAATCTCTAGATTACCAGCTATATCTTGATTTATGCAATCATGGATATTCACGTATATATGTTTGTTGATATGTCTAATAGAAGAATTTTTAAATATGTGTAAAAATCCTCTTTTTTTTAAACATTTAAATAATACATTTTGTACATTTTATATCTTTGGTTTGTGTCTCGTAAAGTCCCTTGGGCATTTCTTTCTTTGTATTTACATTCATTGGGACTGAGACACTCTCATGCCCTACACATGCCAGCTCAACCTTTTTAATATATATTATAACTTGTATCCTAAAAGCTAGCTAACTGTTGCTGTAACCGCTTATAAGGTGTTAGCTGGAGTTATGCTTTAATTTGTTAGTGTATCTAAATCTGTTAAGGCATAACACTCCCCCATACTGACAATACTACTGTCCAAAGGTGCCCCTGTTCTCCTTCATCCAGAGTGGAGGCATTCTAATACAGTAGGCGTGCTACTGTCCAGATCACCAGGTGAAACCAGAGGAAAAAAGCCTAAGAAAAGAAACCTAATGCAGGCACTACATCTAATGATCGGTAATCTGCAATGCATCCATTTTTGGGTTTTGGGTTTAATACCACTTTAATATATTAAAGCAAAATAGTTTAAAAATGAATGAAATAGATTTAAATATGTTTGCTATCAGGCTGCACTGTGTCTAAATTGATATAAATGGTGAAAATCGTAGCGCTAACCAATGTGCACAAATATCGTGATATATGTGAAAATACTAAAAAATTACAATGGAAATGAATGCAACTCAAAAGTCCATCTGTAAATAATAATAATGTGCAAACAATATACAATAATGTCCAACAAAAATAACAGTGTATAACCAAAACTGTAGCATCTAACGCCAGATGATGAAAGTTCAAAAACGAGTAGACTGGAAAACTCTGTCCGTTGAAGAAACATCAAGATAATAAATCATCAACGAAATGAGATGTGAATGCTCTTACCAGAACAGGTGGACCCTTCATGCTCGGCTCATCATTTTCTACATTGCCTTGCATTTTTATATGTGACCATCCTTTTTACTTGTAAGCCGTTTTTTTAGAAATAAATACCTCTTTTGATCTACACTATGTGGAAGTTATCTCCTTTTTCCACATATTACTCGAATGTGAATGGGTGTGCTGTCCGCTTTTGAACCTACCACCAAGATCTAGCTGTGACGGTTTTCGCTTGGAGGTCGACTCGGAGGTCACCCACGGTTCCCCTGGATCCCATCTTGGAGGCTCGGACCATCGCGAGTTCCATACTTCTGCCGCTTGTGGCACACTGCCTGTTAGACTCTGTGTCACTAACATTGGAGTCCACCTGTTCTGGTAAGAGCATTCACATCTCATTTCGTTGTTGATGATTTATTATCTTGACGTTTCTTCAATGGACAAAGTTTTCCAGTCTACTCGTTTGTGAACTTTCATCATCTGGCGTTAGATGCTACAATTTTGGTTACACACTGTTATTTTTGTTGGGCATTATTGTATATTGTTTGCACATTATTATTATTTACAGATGGACTTTTGAGTTGCATTCATCACCATTGTCATTTTTTAGTATTTTCACATATATCATGATATTTGTGCACATTGGTTAGCGCTACAGTATTCACCATTTATATCTATTTATGCTTGTCACATTTGTATGTAGCTGCTTTTTTCTTCACATGTCCCTGGGATTAGCGCAGCAATCATTCTAATTTCCTGTGTCTAAATTGACCTGGTAAAATTAGAGGGGTAATGGAAATAGACATGTGCACAACAGAAAAATGTGTTTATTTTCGTTTCATTTCTTTCGTTTCTGTTGATTCGTAACGATTCGTAAATTCGTAAGTCGTCGATGTTCGTATTCGTAACGATTGGTAAATTCGTAAGTCGTCGGTGTTCGTATTCGTAACGATTCGTATTTTCGTAAGAGCTATTCTTTCGTTTATTAGTTTAATTTTCGTTTATTCGTTTATTCGAAATTCGGACGCATTCGTATTTATTCGTACTTTCGTAACATTCGTAGATTCGTAATCGGAGCATAATTCATAATTTTATGTAATGTGTATGCTATTATTACATTTTAAGAGACACGGAAAATTACGAATCGAAAAAAAAAAGTTATGAATGTACGAATTTTTTCGTTCAATCCATTCGAAGCACGTTAAGCAGCGCCATTGTAAGAGACACGGAAAATTACGAATTGCAAAAAAAAAAGTTACAAATGTACGAATTTTTTCGTTCAATCTATTCAAAGCACGTTAAGCAGCGCCATTGTAAGAGACACGGAAAATTACGAATCGAAATAAAAAAAAAAGTTACGAATGTACAAATTTTTTCGTTCAATCCATTCGAAGCACGTTAAGCAGCGCCATTGTAAGGGACACGGAAAATTACCAATTCAACAAAAAAAATAAAAGTTACGAATGTACGAATTTTTTCGTTCATTTTGATTTTCGTTGTTCCTGTTTTCGTTTTTCGGATTTTCTTCTTTCGTAGATTCGTTGTTTCTAATTTGTTTTTTTTCGGATTTTCATTGTTTTTCGGATTCGTTCGATTCGAACGATTCGTTATTCGTTAAAATTTTTAGCGAGTCGTTCGTTCATTCGTACGATAACGAATGAACGAATATAACGAAAAAAAACAAAAAACTAAAAAAAAACGTAACGAATTGCACATGTCTAAATGGAAATTCTATCTACAGTATCTCCCATCTACAGGTCCTACATTGTTACATTTCATGCATAGGTTCTGGCCAGAGACAAGTTTTTAGGCAGGGCGTGACTAGTAAACTTATTTCAGAAGCCTCCTAATGCAGAAGATCCTAAAAAAAACTATTTCAGAATTAAAAATGAAGTCTTCCTGTGCAGGATAAAGCAGTCATATTGCATAAGGACACTGATGGAATCTTGTATTGGCATGTACTATACTTGTACTGGCTGCACTAAGATGAAAATGATTTATAAGACACGCAATGGTCATAACTAGTTGAAAGTGGTGTTCCTTATCTGACTGGAGCATGCCATTAATCAATTCATTTGTGCAACCTCTCCCACATCTTTTATGAAATATGTTGCTTTTTCCTGCTTTCTTCTGAGCTTTTTGCCAAGTTTTTCTCTTTTTATTTTTGGCCACATATCAAGCAGAGATATTTTCTAGAATTCTGAGCTGAGATCAAAGTCCAGGTAACAGGAATGTACATTATTGAGCTTTAAAAGACAACTTTCACACTGAGGCAGTTTTCAGGCATTTTAGCGCGAGAAATAGCACCTGTAAAGCGCCTGAAAACTGCCTTCCATTCATTACAATGGGTGCTTTCAAACGCGGGCGTTGCGCTTGCAGGATGTTTGGAAAAGTCCAGCAAGCAGCATCTTTGGGGCGGTTTGGGAGCGTTGTATACAGCGCTCCCAAAATGCCACTATCCATTACAATGAATGGGCAGCGCTTTCAAAGCACCTTAAAAGCAATTTGAAAGCACTGCAAAATGGGAGTTTTTAACCCTTATTTGGGGTTAAAAGCAACCAGCTAGCGGCTGAAAAGCAGCGCAAAAGCACAACTAAACAGCGGTAAAGGGCCACTAAAACAAGTGTCGCTTTAGCACTAATGAAGCCACGGGCCCTAATCATACAAGAGAAATCAGCTTAACCGCTTAAAAGGAGAGTTCACCTTTACAAAAAACCTGCCTATGCAGGTAAGGGATGTTTGTAGATTAGAACAGTGTAGCTCTGACTAGAGAGAAATAATACCCTTGCTATAGATGTAGGTCATTTGCATACCTTATACAGCCTGACTAGAATACTCCCAGGATGTTGCTAAGTACTCTCAGGACGCTGCTAAGTGAGGCCTAGTCATCACTGCGCACCTCCGCCAGAGTAAGCTCTCAAATGCTGAGCTCAGAACTACTCCATCAGGGGAGAGAAACTCATGTGATGATGGAGGTGCACATTGACAAGTAGGCCTCGCTTAGCAACGTCCTGAGAGTACAACATCCTGGGAGAATTCTAGCCAGACATTATAAGGTATTTAAATGGCCTACACCTATAGCAAAGGCTTTATTCAACTTTAGTCAGAGCTGCACAGTTTGTTTTTTTTATCTACAGATGCCTCTTATCTGCATAGGTAGTTTTGTGGTAAAGGTGAACTACCCTGTTTCCCCGAAAATAAGACCTAGCGTGATTGTCGGTGTTGGCTGCAATATAAGCCCTACCCTCCAAATAAGCCCTAGTAAAAGTCCTTGTAGGTCTTGTTTTCAGGGTAGGGCTTATTTTCGGGGAAACAGGGTAGGGCTTATTTGGTGGGTAGGGCTTATATTGCAGCCATTACCGACAATCATGCTAGGTCTTATTTTAGGGGAAACAGGGTATCCCTTTAACCACTCCAGCCCCGGAAGAATTGGTTGCTCAGTGACCAGGCAATTTTTTGCAATACGGCACTGCGCCGCTTTAACTGACAATTGCGTCGTTGTGCGACGCTGTACGCAAACAAAATTGACTTCCTTTTTTTCCCACAAATAGAGCTTTCTTTTGGTGGTATTTGATCATCTCTGCGTTTTTATTTTTTGCGCTATAACCAAAAAAAGAGCGACAATTTTGAAAAAAACACAATATTTTGTACTTTTTGCTGTAATAAATAGCCCGAATTTTTTTTTTAAAAAAGCTATTTTTTTCCTCAGTTTAGGCAGATATGTGTTCTTCTACATTTTTTCTGTAATAAAAATCGCAAAAAGCGTATATTGATTGGTTTGCGCAAAAGTTATAGTGTCTAAAAAATAGGGGATAGATTTATGGCAGTTTTATTATTATTTTTTTTACTAGTAATGGCAGCGATCTGCAATTTTTATCGAGAGTGCAACATATGGCAGACACATCGAACACTTTTGACACATTTTTTGGGTTGATTGACAATTATACAGCGATCAGTGATATTAAAATGCACTGACTACTATATAAATGTCAATGGCAGGGAAGGGGTTAACACTAGGGGGCGATCAAGGGGTTCACTGTGTTCCCTATGTGTGTTCTAACTGTGGGGGATGGGACTGACTATTGGAGATAAGAGATCGTGGTTCCCAGTTCATAGGAACTCACAATCTCTCTCTCCACCCAGGACTGGGATGTGTGTGTTTACACACACATCCCTGTTCTGCCTTTCGTGCCCGCGATCGCTTGTGGCCGGCGATCAACACATATGTCGCTATGCCTTTTTGACAGTAGTTTGCCTATTAGTCCAAAAAATTGCCAAAATGTAATAAGATTTACTGAACCCTTGATTGTATGTCTTGGCTCAGCCTGAGAGGAAGGCTGACAGAAGCTTCACATTCCTGTTGCTTCCTCCCCCACCTCAGCTGCAGTAAATCTGTAAGCTGTTAGCAGATTGGCCTCAAGTGACTCTAGTGCAGAGCAGGGTGAGTCAGTGCCTTACTGGATTTTAAATAGTATAGGCACTTATTTTTATTGGTTTACATAGTTATAACTGCAAAAGGGCCTGACGTTATCTAGCAGGACATAATTTTCTGACTAAAGTTCCACTTTGAATTCTGGCTATCTTTGCTCTAATGGGAAAATTTGTCAAAAAGGAAATGGGGAGCTAGGCATTGCCATGGAGGACATTTACCAAAGCAAACAATAAAAAAAAAAATACTATAGAGTGGGAAGGTGGTCCTTTTAATGCAACTTTGAGTGGGACATGGAAAACAACACCAGTCCTTTCATTTATATGCTTGGGGGATGACTTTAATGTGATGTTATGGAACGTTACAATTTACACATACAGCATCAGCAACATCATATTCTGGTATAACATACGGTACTTTGGATGTGCAATTGATTATATACATTTTACTTTTACATCTTGTATTTACATTTTGCTTGGTTTGTAGGCAGCAACACCACCCGATCTGATTTATTTCAACTTGCAAAAAACATATTTTTTAGGTAGTTTTGGCTGCAAAACATGACTTTTATCAAGCGGTAATAGGCCTAAATTAACCGGTGGAAGTAATAAATACAACAGATCTAGAAGCTGAAGGAAAGGATCATCTATTAAAAAAAAAGATAAAAACCCTCAACTTTTGTACCAATTAGCCAGTGACACAACAGTTTAATAGTGTAGTTTGTGTTTTATCTTTTTTTATTGTTGCAGTACCACACTGCATCGTCATAAAATTTTTATAAAACACACAAAAACACTTCAGAATTACAACCCCACATTCCACCGCACTTCCACCCATCCCCATATTCCCAATTATTCCAAAAATATTCAAATGATAATTTTTTTAGGAGAAACTGGCCAGTGTCAGGACAGCATGCATGTACTTGAGGGCTAGTTTACACTTGCTGCAAAACATGGCTTTGGACACGCTTTGTTAAAGCTCTCTGAACACCAGTCAAAGCTCCTGTCACTAGATAAAATGGTTAGCTTACAGTCCTGTTTACACCTTGCTTTTGCTTGGTGCTTTGTGGGCTTTGGTGGAGCTTCGATGGGGCTTTGATGAGCCATTTGGTGGGGCTCCGATGAGGCTTTGGTGAGGCTTCGTGGGGCTTCGATGAGGCTTCGGTGGGGCTTCAGTGGGGCTTCAAGCGAGCTTTGCCACAGACTTCTATGGAGGCTTTAAAGACGCTTTGAAGCACAACTAAAGCGACATGGGGTATAATTTTTGAAGCAAAGTCGAAGCAAAGCAAAAGCAAGGTGTAAACAGGACTGTAAGCTAACCATTTTATTTAGTGACAGGGGCTTTGACTGGCATTCAGAGAGATTCAACAAAGCCTGTCCAAAGCCTTGTTTTGAAGCAAGTGTAAACTAGCCCTTAATGTGTGTTGAAGCTGTAGCAAGTGTAAATGAGCCCTAACTCAGGGTAACAATTGTTTTTAACAGTTATAGAAAGAGTTTTTTTCCTTTTGGGAGAGGTTTTAACTAAACGTACAAAAGCTGACTATTGTAAACACGCTGGTCATTTTTAAATGGTTGGTCTTAACCCTCTAACTGCCATTTTTGCTGGATAACTTGGTTTGTTAGCCCAGGTTCACACTGAGCTGCGGGAATGAAGCCGTGCGAGTTCAGCTGAACACATGATGTCACTCCCGCATGTCAGTCCCGATTTCTGCTGCGATTTCAGAGACATCTGTGCAGGTTTCTGCACAGATGTCAATGTAAATTGCAGCCCGAAATCGCAAAAAGTAGTACAGAAACCACTTTTTGAAATCGGTGTGGCGCTGCAAGTGCAGCGTCGCACCGATTAGGATGGTGCCATTGCCGGCAATTGTCGCTGATTTGACATGCGAGTTGACATGTTAAATCGCATGTCATATCGAACCAATGTGAACCAGGGCTTAAAGGAAGTTGAAAAAACAGACTTGCTGGAAAGATGAACAGCCAGTAAAACTATGTTACAGGGGTAACAGAGAGTTTAAGGGGGGGGGGGGGGGGGGGGGGGCGGGGAGGGGGGGGGGGGGGGGGACTCCACTCCAAGTTGTGAATTACACTGGGTTGAGGACTTTGCTCTCATGTGATAGCGTTGGGTGACTGGGCTGCCAAGCACCAATGCTATCATGTGCAAGGATGGGGAATGAATCATATTTTCCCAGTTTATTCCATCTTTCGCTTCCCCCCCATTCATGATACCAAGGTACATTGGAAGTCCATTTAAGTATTTGTTTAATAGATACATAACTGGATGAAATTGGAGTATATAAGCATACACTCACACTTTAAATGTGTTATTTAGTAATGGGATGGGATGTAATATTAAAACTGGAAATAAATTCCCACTTAATCTCTTATTTTACTGTCACCATCTATCATTTGACACATTAATCATTAGAAAAGCAGAACAGCTCCATGAACTCTGTTCAATAATTTTTGAGAGGAAAAAAATCTTCCCATTGTATTAAAGAATCCCTATCTAGAAAAATATGGATGCAGTGGTCTGTGGGACTTGGCAGTATATTGTGGGAGACCACAGATCATTTGTCTGCATATCAATAAATCCAATTTAAGTGCAAAAATGCCACGAAGACTGATACAGGGTTGAAGCAAAGAGCAGTTTCCCGGCATATGTATCTTAGTAAGGACAGAGATTAGCATGACAAAGTCTATCGCAGAACTTTATGAGTTATAGGCCGGCGGAACAAATAGGCCTAAATGCAGTCTTGTTATCTGCACAGATTAATAATTATTTGTAATGTGTCGCAGAGAACCAGCGTTCCAGGACTTGAACAAATATTGTCTCTAATGCTTGGCAAGCAAAGCAACCCGTAAATAATAAGGGCTGCTTTTGTTTAATGGGATGATTCATTGACACACAACAAACTAATATGATAAGGCCTCCGTGGAAAAAATAACAGAAAGTTAGGTCTTTCTCTTTGCTAATTGTTGAAGTTTCTCTGTGCTATGAGCTACCTATAGGCGGGATCTCTGTTGGAAATCATAGGGCCCCATCGCTGTTAGAAATCATAGGGCCCCATCTGCCCTCCTCAATCTGAAACCAGACGCCTTGACGCATTAACAATTCAAACTCATGATCCACCTCCTCACAGTCGTAAAGCAAACTATAGCAAAGGCTTGGAAGTCCCCATCCTTGGCTGTGGCCAACATGAAACATAGAGTAACCCACACATGTCAAAATGGAAGCTATTGTTACGTACCTGACTGGAGGCTGAGGTGACGAGAGGGCTCCCCTTGCAGGTGAGTGAAGAGTACCCCTGAAGGTGGTGACAGAGGGTGCTATACCCAAAGATGCACAGGTTGCCTTAAGGTGAAGTTGCCTGAAGACTCCAGATGTGAGGACACCTAAGAGCAGAGAAATAGTCAGAGCAGATGATTATCTGGAGGTGCTGGCAGATCTTGACGAATGGATAAGGCAGGAAGCAAGGTCAGAAGCCTGGCCGGGGGTCAAACACAGGAAGTCAGGAGCAGAGGCAGAAGCACGGTCAAGATCAAGTCGGGGTCAAACACAGGATGTGAATCAGGAACAAGGCAGAAGCAGGTCCGTGGAGCATGTTGGGTTCAGAGCCGGGAGAGAAGCCAAAGCAGGTCAGGGGTAAGCTGGGTCGGTAACGTGTAATCAAACAGAAGCACAAGGCACAGGATACAAGACTGACAATAATCCAGCAATTTGTGAGAGGAGCTGCTGTCCTTATATAGGCCAGTGGACGCTGGCAATTAGCGCGCTTTGCCTGTGCCAATGCGCTGTCACGCACGCAGATTCGCCATTGCATGCTGTTCTATAAAGCCTATGCGCAAATTAGTGCGGCCATACTGGATATGTTCTTCTCTGAATTCTTCCATGACAGCTATTGACAAAAATCTGATCCCCAAGTTTGACAAAATCTGCCAACCCTGAATTAAACACCACTTGCCACCAGACTTTGAAGAGTCGGTCCTTATGCCATGGTAGATAACTATTCTGTTTAGCGTTTCTGATCTCACATTAGTGGTCAGGTCACACTGGGGGACTATCCCCACTCTCAATTTGGTTGGTCGCTGGCTGGCTGGTAAGTTTAGGCTTGGAAGTCTCCTTGCATTTGTTTGACATGCGTCACCCTTCAAGTGCTCCTTGCTGCAATAGACCAGTTATAATTGGGGTCAGTGGCCACTTGTTTGTATTTTGATTATATTGGTCAGGCAACACACTGACATCTTTGCTGCCATAGTGCTATGTGCTAGGTGTTCAGTGTGCCTCTGTACCTTTAAGGAGGGGTGGGCTCCTTCCAGGCCACCTGTCCTCGCGTATCCATAAAAATGCATGTGCTCTCATTGTGGAGACCCAGAAGTGAGGGTTAGGGACTACAGAAAACAGGGTGCCTTGATGGAGCCTGTAGCTTATGCATGTATTTGCAAATGTGTGCAGACCAAACCCCTGTTCTTAATGCATATTATTAGACAGGTCAATTTGGTTGGTCGCTGGCTGGTTAGTAAGTTTGAGCTTGGAAATCTCCTTGTATTTGTTGGACTTTCCCCACTCTTCCAACTCCTCCCTTCTTCTTCCTCCTACTTTCTCTTCCTTTCTATTCTCTCAAAACCCCTAGCCTCTGGCTCGGCTATTGTCTATCCCACTCCATGTTAACAGATTCCCTGTCAATGATGGTAACTTCTCTACGACTAAGCCCCACACTCCCATGGTAGTTCAAGGTGCTAACTTCACCCCCTAGCCTCCATTTCATTTCCTACCACAACGTGCCTTGCTTCTCTTATAAGGGTTCCTGCTCCAACCCCGATTATGCCCTATGTATACTACTGGTCAAACCACCAGATTACAACTAATGTACAGTTTAGACTTTTGTGCTTCTACAGTTAGCACCCTTGAATGGTACTTTTCCCTATTTCAAATGTCTGATTCTTACATTGCATCTTGTGTACCACCTATTGCTTAAACGGATTTGACCTTCCTTCACATGCTTAGTGTATTGTTGCCATACCCGCATGGAACTACCATGCATATGTTTTTATTGTATGCCTTATACCCTGCTCCCTGCTTATTTAATAACTCAATAAAAACATTTTGAGCAAGAAATCATAGGGCCCCGTACAGCCTACATAACAGCGCCGCCATCCCCCCACCCCCTGAAAATATTATAACAAAATTTTCGCTAAAAATACAATAAAATCATTATTGGCGGACACAAACACAACATAACTTACAAACATCCTGATCAATCTAACAGATAAAACTGTCAATAAATAAACCTCTGTGTGTGAATAAGGCCTTAGGACTTGGGCGCTGTAGCCTGTACAGTGTGAACCAGCATTTATTTCTTTTTTTTATGTGGCTGAAGCTGTGTGTAAGCAGCCTATTTTACACTATGGGGACACAGCAGCTGCATGAACACAGCCGCAGGTTCTAATTTGACAGGTGTGCAGATGCAGGTGTAAAGCCCCAAACAGTGTGCATTTGAGGCCACTTACCCACACCTGCACACCTGTCATAATTAGGACCCGTGGCTGTGTTTGTACAGCCTCTGCATCCCCATTGAGTAACAGGCGGCTCCAGTCGCACAAAGAAAAACTTAAATAAGACCATGTTTTTTTACTTTTGTTATTTTATTTTTTTATTATTTTCTACAATGTTTTATTATTTTGTTTACATTTACATTTTTTATTATTTTCTACAATTCAATTTTTAATATTTGTTTTACAATTTTTTTTTAACAGCCCTGTTGGGGGGGCTTGGTAAAATATCAGGGTCCTAAATAGACCCCTGATGTCTCATTTTTGAGACAGAGAATGTGATTGAAAACACAGCCCTCAATCTCTGTCTCTACAGGCTCAGCGGAATGAATGAACGGGAACAGATCTTTACAGGGCTTTCTGTTCACAAACTTAAGCATAGTAAACAGAAAGCCAAAAGCAATTAACGTTATCACCTCTGGTTCCAGAGCTGTCATTCATCAGTTAATCAGGTAATAAAGCATGATCTGTGCTTGACTGGCTGCAGTAGAGGACAGGAAAAAAAATTAGGGAAGCTTGAAGGTAAATGAAAACAAAAACAAAAAAGTGTAAAAAAAATGTAAACACAATGCTTTACATTTTCCTGAAAATATGCATTTGGTAAACAGCTGAGCAAATATCATGCAAAATAAACATTGCAACTGCCACCATTTTATTCTACAGGGGACCTGCTTTCATAAAATATATAATTGTTCGGCTGTGCTAAGTAATTTTCTAGCAAAAAATGTTAATTTTAAAAAATTGAAAAATGAAAAGATTTAAAGTGATTAAAGTGATTGTAAAGTCTAGTTTTTAAAGAAAAACAAAACAAAAAAAAATCATGCTATATTTACCTGCTCTGTTGCAGTGGATTTGCACAGAGCAGCCCGCATCCTCCTCTTCTCAGGTCCCTCTTTGCTGCTCTTGGCCCCTCCCTCCTGTCGAGTGCCCCCGATGCAAGCTTCAGCTCTGTGTATCCATTCAGACACGCAGGTGCCTTTTAGCCCACCCCCTCTCTCCCCTGATTGGCTAACTGACCTTGATTGACAACCGCGGGAGCCAATGGCACCGTGGCTGTGACCCAGCCAATCAGGAGGAGAGTCCCAGACGGCCAAGGAAATCGTGGACATTGCTGGAGAGAGATGAGGCTCAGGCTAAGTATTTCGGGGGCTGGGGTGGCTGCTACACACAGAAGGTGTTTTATCTTAATGCATAGAATGCATTAAGATAAAAAACCTTTGGCCTTTACAACCCCTTTAAATAAGCCTGCAGTTTTAGATTTGATCTATTCACAGGCCCATTTAAAAAACCGAAATGTATCAGTGGTCAATCAATACAGAACCCAAACACAAGAAATGCAACAGCTTAGACTGACACTATGAAAATAGGTCATACATATTATTCTTATCGCATAATTCAAAAAATCCTTAACATCTGCTAGCTCTGAAACTGGGAGTTTAAAGAAAAAAAAAACAGGATGATTGGCATGCCAGCTTTGATGTTGAGGGAAGGTAGAATTCTTGCCTGCCACTGAGAAGAGCAGATGGAGAAATAATGACCCGTTCATTACAGATTCATTGCATTGCACCTGTAAAAGCAGCTTCATGTGGAGATGAGGAAGCCTAACTGAAAGTAATCTTTAAAACAATCCCCATAACTTTCACACTTTTCAGACTACTGCACAAACGATTCTGTATCATATAAAGAGTATCTCTAGTCCATTTTTTTTTCTAATGCCCCGTACACACAGTCGGAAATTCCGACCACAAAATCCGTCTGATTTTTTCCGACGGATTTTGTCCGACACTGGTGTTGCATGCACACAGTCGGACAAAGTTGTTGGAAAATCCGATCATTCTGAACGTGGTGACGTTTGTTGCGTACGACGGGACTACGTAGAGGCTAGTAGCCAATAGCTTTGGTCTTGTAATGTGATCTGAGCATGCGTGGCACTTTGTCCGTCGGAATTCGCTACACACGATCGGAAAAAGTCCGATAGGACTTTGTTGTCGGAAAATTTGAGAGCAGGATCTCAAACTTTTTCCATCGGAAATTCCGACGGAAAAAGTCCGATGGAGCCCACACACGGTCGGAATTTCCGACAACATGGTCCGATAGGACATTTTCCGTCGGAAAATCCGACCGTGTGTACGGGGCATTAGAGGGTCTGAGTATTTCACTTTGGAATCCACTATATCTTGATCAGTCAAAAAAGTAGAGATCTCATTAGGTTCCCACCATTATCGACGGAAGATAGGCTTCTTGTAAAGGCCGGTCCACACTGGTCTGACACTTGCTTCGACTTCCAGAGCACAAGTCACATGACATGTCTAAATCAATGGCTCCCTATGAGAAATGTCTTAACTGATCCTACTTGTGTCGGTCCGGCTTTGAAAATGCTTCCGGGACTACTTTGGTCAAATTTTGATACAACTTCAATGCCAAAAAGTGTAAAAAGTCACAATAATATGGCTCTTTTGTCTAATATACGTTTTTGGTTCTCTGTTTTCCTATGGAATATGGCTCTTTGTACATTCCACGGGTGACTGGACCTGGATACTTCCTGCACAGCTTGTTCCCAGAAGGGGTGTAGGAGGTGAAGGAGAAGGAAACCCCCAGCCCATATGTCATTGAAGAATATAATGTAAGATTACCTATCATTGTTCAGTGTCTTTTATTCTCAATGTTGCCCTGGACCATGTTGCGGGTCCTTTTCTCTTTTTGTATCTTGGCATACTTTCAATAAAAAATATATATATAAAAAAAAAAGTCACAATAAGTCAGACTAAAGTTGGAATAAAGTTGCAAGAAAAATTCCGATCGAAAGTTACGCTTCTTTCATGTCGAAACAGGGTGAGCATAGCCTAAATGTCAACAATACAAGAGACCAGGCGCATTGATAAATTTGTAAATGTCATCCAGAAAATAACTGGTTAAGGATTCCAAGAACTTCTTTTCTTTTGTATATGGCGATGTTTAAAGGTATCAACATACAAATATGATTGAGTTATCAGCTTACCTATGGGTTTCGTGTTTATCCCATATATGCTTGACCAGGAGATATACAGGATTTATATAGCGCCAACAGTTTGTTCAGCGCTTTACAACATGGGAGCAGACAGTACAGTTACAATTCAAATCAATACAGGAGGTATCAAAAGATCCTGCTCATTAGAGCTTACAATCTAGAAGGGAGGGTCAAGTGGAACAAAAGGTAATACCTGTGGGGGATGATCAGATGAAGAAAATGAACATACAGTTGTTAGGTGTGGGTAGGATAGGCTTCTCTGAAGAGAAGGGTTTTCAGGGATCATCTAAGCTAATAGATAGATAAGGTCTATCTCCAGCCCCCAATGAAGATATGTTTGAAACGCGTTGGGATAATCCCACATATGTGACTACTCCAATACACAAACCTGCTATTATATGTATACCATCACATGTGGGAATCATGAGTAATACTATATCACACAAAGTTGTATAATTGTCAGGGCTGGGCTCAGCCCTTCCTTCTCTGGGCTGGCCGCTCAGCTGTCGGCTAATTGCCAGCTCCTAACTCTCCACAGTGACTCACCTGTTGATTATATCCTGCTCACCAGTCCTGCCTACCTAAGCAGTCCAGTCCAGATGATCTCTGCCTCTATTAAGGCCTTTGAGAGTCTCAAGGCTGCCTTTGTTTCTGCTCCTCTGTTGGCGCATTCTGATCTTATGTTACCTTTTATCCTTGAGGTTGATGCTTCTGAGAGTGGTGTTGGCGCCCTTCTGTATCAACGTCCTACCTCTGAGAGCGCTATGCATCCTTGTGGCTACCTTTCCAAGAAATTTTCACCTGTGGAGTGCAATTACGAGATTGGTGACAGAGAGCTGTTAGCGATCATTTTAGCCCGAAGGAATGAAGACATCTCTTTGAAGGTACCACTGTGCCGGTTCTCATTCTTACTGACCATAAAAATCTCACATTCTTGTCTGAGGCTAAATGCCTCTCTCCCAGAAGGGCGCGATTTGTTATTTTCTTGTCTAGTTTCAATTACATTGTCTCTTTCTTACCTGGTACTAAGAATGTAAGGACTGACGCTTTGTCACAACAATTTTCCTCCTCTTCCAAGATGGAGTCGGTTCTGGTTCCTGTGATTCCTCCTGATCGCATTCTGGCTACGGTTCGCACCAGTCTCACTTCTCCTTTGGGTGACAAAATTCTTGCTGCTCAGGTCCATGCTCCTCCTGAGAAAGACTTGTTTGGCTGGCATTCCTTCTGGCTCCAGATCCTGCTTGCTGTTCCACTACGCTGTTCCTGGCTTCCTGACTTTCTGGCTTGTCTGACTATCCGTTTCTGGATTCCTCCCTGACGATTGCAACCTCGGCTTGTACTCTGACCCTGCTCCTGTCTTGTGCTTCTATGCCTTGATAATCCACATCATCTGCTTCCTGCAATCCTCAGCTGGCACTGCCTGTTATACCAGCCCTCATGCCACTCTGTGTCCTTACACCTCCTGTCTTCACTACCAGGGGTGTTGGACAAGAGGTGCAAGAGAAGCTCCCTCTACAGCTTGATCTCCACCAGTTATGTCACACTGTTCCATTAACAAGTCAAAATTTTAGATTTTTCCTCATTCTCATTTGTGGTGATAGTGGCTAGCTGGATGAACAGAAAGGGTGGATTTCTCGAGAAGGGTCACAGACAGCGATCAAAAATTTACATATTTTCTGAACCCCCACAACTCTAACCAAAGATAAACAAAAACAATTGACTTTAGATATACCTTAGCAAAACCCAGCGAGTGACAAAAAAAATTGTAGCCTCCGTAAGACTGTTCAGTATTTGACACTTCTGGAAGTGTTAGGTGCCTGTGTCCCCTTCCACACACTGTAGCTCCTTTTGACAATATTTGTAATCACAAGATTCAGCAGTGATATAGAGGTCGGAGAAAGAAACTGCATCATGTGGTGGGGGACACGGGCATCTGACACTCAAGAAAGTGTCAATTGTTGAGAAGTTCTACAGAGCCTTCAGTGCTGGATGGAATGAAGGTAGGAGGCATGGGCCACTAACGAGATGAGTATTATAGCTCTCATCTTGCAGGAATGTCAATAATTTTTCAGCAACTGACAGGGTCTCTTTAGGGGTGAGTATGTCATGGTCCTCCTGGATGATTCTGTCACTTATTTAATAAAAGATGTTTAGAATGACTCTGTATTTCAAGCTTAAGAGAGGATAGCAGATGTTACAATACGGCTTTTCTAGTATAGTGAAAGATAGTGAGTGTCATGTAATAAATTCAGGTTATTTTCCTCAGATATAAAACTCTAAATAGCTGTAATTTCATCTATTTTAAGCATCATTTGTTCAGAGAAATTATAGGCAATTATAGCCCCCATCAATCTTGCTTCTTAGACAATTCCACTGGATCTTTTTAATCTAAGTGTCATCTTTCCAGGATTTTTTCAACAGATGTCATAATTCACAGTCTCACGGGCACATGTAATTAATCGATGAGGTGGAGTTTATTCCTGATCTGACCTCTCAGTCCACCCCAAGGAAAATACAACTTTCACTTCAAACTTTTTTTGTGGCTACATATAAGAAGTCGTGGGAGTCTCTTGCTGTAAGTCATGTTGTAAGGGAATTCAGTTGTTGATGCACAACGCCCGTAAGCCGTGCTCTTACTGTTGCCTATTCCATTTATTTCAAAGGGAGTCTGTTATGTTTTTTAAATGCATCTCTTTACTTGCTCCCAAAAAGACCAAAACACACAAAATCAAGAGGAATTAGTTTATACTCTGACCAAAATATAAAAGCTCACCATATTTAGCAAGGGCCCTCATGTCTGAGGAGTCCTACACTAAAGCTGGCCATATACTGTTAACCACTGGCTGAAGGAGATGGATGAAAGAATTCCCCCCAGCTGGGACATTGTATTCTGACAGCCGGACCTGCCACTGTCAAAATACACTGATCAATGGCTGCAGCCACTGGTTGACAAAAGTCTTCCATCTTGTCTCTTCAACAGAAATTGATCAAATGTTTGACTTCTGTTGAGTGGGAAAGCCCACAAACTGATTGAAATTTAGCCAGTCCCTCCGGACCAGCTGGATTTTGATCAGTGAATGGCCAGCTTAACACATTCTTTTTCTGTTTCAATGGTATTTATTGAGGTTTATATAACATACAAAAGGGATGTACAATATACATATACACAAGTATAAAGAGGTAAGGTAGATCACAATACTGGTGCATTCAAAATTTGCAATACAGAAAGCATGTCTAATATTGAAACAAAAAAACTATAAAGGATAACAAGAGTTATAAAAGTATAGAAATGAGACAGCAAGGTCCAAAATTCTCCCCCGTACCACCAAAAACAGGTAACTACAGTGTGTGTTCCTCATCAGACAAATCGTGGCCTGTACGGCATTGGGCCTCTGATAAGGGGCAGTGGGCCCAGAAAAGGCACATACTATCACAGGGCCTGCAGCGTCCCACACGGAGGGAGCTAAGAGTCAAATAATATTGTGTCCTGTGAAACCAGGCCTACATAAGCAACAGGAGAAGAAGAAGAAAAGAGAAAATAAGAAAATAAGAAGAGGGGCAAAAAAAAAGGGGGGGGGGGTTGAGGGAGGAGAGGGTGTAGGGTAAGGGGGTGGCTGGTAGGAAAGTGTGAGTAGGGGAAGGATTGGAGCAAGAGCACGAAGGGTCCAACACCTCAGCGCTGACTCCTGAATGAAAATGATAGACTAGTTAAAGCGGGCACAAAGAGTCGTTTGGGTTCCCCCCAATAATTGGAGATCCATGGGTTCCAGACCTTCTTACATTTCTTGATCTTGTCCTTCAAGACTGCTGCCAGTTATTCATCAATTAGATAACAGGCAATCTTGGCTTTAACATTTTTGTTTGCCGTAGTATGGTCCTAGGTTACATCCAGAAATCCCTTCCTTGGGTGTTCCTGGTTAGCCAGACTGATGTGGCTTCTTATTGACTTTCCAGCAGCAAGGTACTAATAAAGGGGCAAAGTGTCCCTCTAATAGTTACCTTTAATGTGCAATTGTACATTAGCATATTATTGCTGATCAGATGTTTGCAGCCAAGTCATAGCACTTATCATGGCAGCAGGGCCATTGTATAATAAGTTCAGATAAAGAAAGGCATTGATGTGAATGGTTAAGGAAACTACAGAGATGAAAGTCACCCAGCCTAGTGTTTTTATCGGACAGTCTGACAGGTCCTCAACAGTCTGTGACAAACATTATATACCACATAAAGGTCTGTGGAATTTGTTGGTGCTGTGTAAATAACTAAAATATATAACTTAGCCGCAGGTGGTGATAGCATCATGGTACATCTTCCAAAGTCTTTTTTGAAAAGGTCAAGGCAGGGTTCATGACCAGGCTGGGATTCTCTCTGGTCTCAGAGATGAATTTCCACAAAGCTCTGATATATTAAAAGCAGAAGAAAAAACAAGGCAAGGGATATAATCAAAGACAAATGAGTAGAACATTTGTTGCTCTAAGGCACATATCCCCTGATCAGATATCATTGGGCTCTTCAGACTGAGCTCTACATTACACGGGGAACTAAATGGATCAAATGGGTGAGGAGTCAAACTGTGAAAAAAAATCTTGAGACTAAATCCCATTTATGGCTATACATGGGAAAAAAAGATAAACAAACAATGTGCAAAAACTTGTTAAAAAGTTAAATTCTCTGCTGTCAAGATCAATAATGGAAAAACTTAAATGTTTGTCAGTACAATGTTCAGTGGTATGAATTTGTCTAAATATGTTTCATAATTTAGCAACTATATATAAAATAGATAGAAAAGATAGAAAATCTTATCCAAAGTTTAACTAGTCTTAATCATGTCCCCCCCCCCCCCCCCGCACCTATCCTGCCAACCCAGTAGAAAAAAGATGTGTGTGCTTACCAATTTTCTGTCTGCTCTGGTCCAGTCATGTAAACCCGCAGCTGTGGCAGCCTATGGGTGACGTCACAGCTCCCAGAATTCCCAGCTCTTACACAGAGCTGCTGGATCATGTGAGTGGCCCATAACAGAATTAAAATCGGTTATCGCTCTGATCTTTTTTATGCAGTTTAGGCAGGATAGACAAAAGAAGGGGGGAGGGAACATTTTTAAAGCGGTAGTAAACCCTTCCACATAAATACACTTTTCACAATATTATAAAATAAATGGTCATTACAATTCGATTGATCACTTTAAATATATATATATATATATATATATATATATATATATATATATAAAATGTTGTTCTTACTGCATATATTCTTTATCTTGTCAAAGTTTAATCAGCATATTAGCAGGCGCAATCTCCACTGTGGTCTTCCGCGTCTGAATAGATCTGTATTTCCGCCCACAGTACATACTCTTCTCGGTAATCTCGCGCATGCGCACTAATAACAAATTATCCAAGCCTCTTGAAACTCGCGCCGTCTGTCTTTCCTCCACCCTGTGACTGACGAGTCACAAGGTAACCGTGATCCTCTTTGGGAACAATTTAGAGGAAGCATCGTGGGATGTCGGGGCTGACGTCTACAACAGGAAATGACGTAGTCCCGACATAGACACAGAATTTTTCCGGCAGGGTCTCGTCTTGCCCGAATTATTGAGGTTACGGCGAATGCGCCTTAGATATCATTACTCAGCAATATATCGATAAGTCAGAAAGGAAGCAGGTAGAGTAAAAATGAATAATGGCAATACATTATTATTATTATAATACAAAATTAGATGCAAAGTCAGAATTTTGGATATACAACTGCTTTAAGAATAGTTACATTTATGCCGTGTACACACGACCAGACTTTTCGACGGACTGAATTCCGTCTGACTTTTCGACAGACTTTCGATGGACTTTCGACGGACTTCCATCAAATCGGACTTGTCTACACACTATCACACCAAAGTCCGACGGATTCGACCGTGATGACGTACGACCAGACTAGAATAAGGAAGTTCATAGCCAATAGCTGCTCTAGCGTCCGTTTTTGTCCGTCGGACTAGCATACAGACCAACAGATTTTCAGACCAGACTCGAGTCCGTCGGAAAGATTTGAAACATGTTCTTAATCTAAAGTCCGTCTGATTATTCGACAGCAAAGGTCCGATGAAGCCCACGCACGGTCGAATTGTCCGACGGATTCGTTCTGTCGGCCTGTGCTGTCGAAAAGTCTGGCCGTGTGTACACGGCATTAGGCTTTTATTTCACTTTTAGCACTGGAGTCCCAGGTTGGAGCAGTGGCAGGGTATAAAAAAGGCAGAATCAGTGGCTTCTCAGGGCCCCAGACACCAAGGAGGCCTTAAAGAGGCTAAAAAAAAATGTGAATTTCAAAAGTCAGTTGCAGCTCTTCTAGTCTTTAGACTTTTTTCAGGGGTTCAAGGATGGCAGCTTTCTTCTGAAGAAGAAACATCTTGGAAAATGTAGCCAATGTGAAGAAAGAGTGATTACAAAGTCCATAATAGCTTACCAGAAAAAGCATGCATATGCCGTATACATCATACAGCCATGCTTCTTTATTGATTGTTAAGGTTAAGAACCTTGTTTTATGAATTGTGATTGGTTAAGAATGAATTGTGCATTTTGCCTATAAGGTATAACAAGGACAATGCCCAATTTATCTTTAGCTTCATTGATAGTATTATTAATATTGATAACATTATTAATATAATAGTGAAGTACTGTGCATGTCTGAAGGCTATCAATATTGATAACAGAAAAATGAGACTTGGCTCTTTACTGTACAGAAGAATCAAATGCAGCTGTTCTCTCCTATTAAGTGTAGCACTATCCCCGCAAGGGCTGCTGATAGCATTGGGTCCTCTGTTCCCGCATCGACCGCGCTAAAGGCCTTAGCCCCTCTGGCACTCCAAGTTATACTTACACAAACAGGTAGCAACTCACAAATTTTGTGACACTGAGTGAAACAGGTTAGCAGAGCCAATGAGCATATTATCACTTAACAAAGATGACTCAGGCATAAAAAAAAAAAAAAATTATAATATTGTCCAACTTAACAGTGATGTGAAGCACCTGATTTAAGTACAGCTGACTCTACACTAGACATACAGGCAGGGAATGTCAAACTGTCCCTGGGTCTGCATAAACAATAGCCTGACAACCTGGTAGTGTGGCCACCAGCAGCCACAGGCTAGTGCAAACAATATTATTGCTATGCAGCTTGTGCACACTGGTGGCGGTAAACTTAGGCCACTGCTGAACAAGCAACTCAATAACTGGGAAACCAATTCACAGTTTACAATTCACATTTCTTGAAAAGCTATTTTTTTGCTGCCTGACATTGAGGCCCTTTGGTAAGGTTGATGCACTAGGAGGTGTTTGTTGGAACTGCATGTAGTAAGATGGATACTTATAGACTGCGGTTCAGTGTGCAGTGCAACGGACTGGGCCAACTGGAGAACAATGTTGAAACAGCCATACAGGACCAGCTAACAGCACAGAGAGTAGCTAACTGGATTGGGGAAGGAGTGGATAACATCTTACACTATGTTTTTCCCTGTGCACAGCACAAAGGTGGGTGAAAGACCCACTCACTATCTCCCTGGCTCGTCATGGCAGTCTGTAGGGATCAAGGGAGGGCTCTGTTACAGCAGTGAGTGGTTGGCGTTTAGTTCCCATGGTGTAGGTAGGCCAGCTGCCAGCAATATAACAATTAATGACGCTTTGGGGTCATGAAACATGCTATGGTGATGGCGGGCATCTCCACCCATGGCAACACATGACAACACATGACAATGATCCAAGACAGGCAGCCTGTAGGGTCACCCTCGGCATTCAGGTGAAAACAGAACACTTCCAGACCTCTTCCATTTCCTGTGCTTCTGGAGCCAAAGGGTAGGGCTCTGATGTGAAGAAGGGACTGTGTGATTGGAGGGGGACTCTGTTATGGGGGACTGTGTGATTGGGGAGTCTGTGATGGGGTAGTATGTGACTGAGGGCTCTGTGATGGGGGGATTCTGTGGTGATAGGGAAGCTCTGATAAAGGGGATTTGTGTATAGGGTGTGTTTGATGTATAGCAGCAACTTTGATGTTACATAGTTACATAGTAGGTGAGGTTGAAAAAATACACAAGTCCATCAAGTCCAACCAATGTGTGTGATTATATGTTAGTATTACATTGTATATCCCTGTATGTTGTGGTCGTTCAGGTCCTTATCTAATAGTTTTTTGAAACTATCAATGCTCCCTGCTGAAACCACCATCTGTGGAAGGGAATTCCAAATTTTAATGAGTGGCCACGTATACTATTAACCACTTCATTACCAGGCACTTTCGCCCCTTCCTGCCCATGACAATTTTGAGCTTTCAGTGCTGTCGCACTATGAATGACAATTGCACGGTCATACAACACTGTACCCAAACAAAAATTTTATCATTTTCTTCCCACAAATTGAGCTTTCTTTTGGTGGTATTTGATCACCTCTGTGTTTTTTATTTTTTGCTAAACAAACTAAAAAAAGGCCGACATTTTTGAAAAAAATATGTTTTTCTTTGTTTCTGTTATAAAATTTTGTTTTCTCCTTCACTTATGGGCACTGATGAGTCGGCACTGATGGGCATTGATGATGCAGCACCAATGGGCACTGATGAGTTGGCACTGATAAGGTGGCACGATGGGCACTGACGAGGAGGCACTGATATGTAGAATTCATGGGCACTGATAGGCGGCACTGATATGCAGCACTGACAGGCACCGATAGGTGGCACTGATATGCAGCACTGATAGGCACTGACAGGCGGCACTGATGTGTACTGACAGTCGGCACTGATGGGCACTGACAGGAGGCACTGATTGGCACTGACAGGTGGCATTGATGGACACCAATAGATGGCACTGATGGGCAGCACTGATTGGGCAGGTACTGACAGGTATTAATGCTGGGCACTGATTGGTACTGTGATGGACACTGATTGGCACTGTGGTGGGCTCTGATTGGCACTGTGATTGACACTAATTGGCACTGTGGTGGGCACTGGCAGACTTTATTATTGGGGCACTGCTGGGCACTGATTGGCAGCTGATTGGCACATCTGATGGGGCTGTGCTGATATTCAATATGCTGATTATCAGCACAGACCCCCCCTCTGACAGGGAGAGCTGCCAATCAGCTCTCCCTGTCAGCGCAAACTAAGGAATGCCATTTACCGGCACTTCCTGGTTCTCGCGATGATCAGCTGTGATTGGTCACAGCTGATCACGTGGTAAGAAGCCTCTGTCAGAGGTTTCTTATCACGATCGGAGATGTGGCGTGTCATACTGCAGGTGCGCGCCGGCATGTTATCCTGCTGGACGTCATATGACGCCCAGTCAGGATAACAGAACCACTTCCCGGCCATCATTCTGTTATAGGCCGGGCAGGAAGTGGTTAAACTCTGTTCCACTGAAAAGTTTTATCCCTATTGTGGGGTCGCCATTATGGAATTTGTAACTTGAACTCATATCCCCTCTCAATTGTCACTTCTTCGGTGATTGGGGGCCACTGATATAGAGGGAGATTCTGATGTAAAGGGGGGCTCTGATGTGATGGGGGGACCTCTGATATGTTGGGGGGGCATCTTATGTTAAGTTAATTTTATCAAGGTTGTGTGCATTGTCTCAGGCTCAGGTTTCCTATTAATAAGTAACATTTATGTTTTTACATTTTCGGCTGTGTCACGACTTTGCAGAATTTTAAAGGGTGCTGAAATATTTTTTTTGAGAAATGCTGCTTTACAAATCTGAACATAAACCATGGCACAGCCAGCAACTACAAATGCAAAAGTCAAATCACATAACAGCCAGGCAGCTCTTATGTTTATTCAGTCAGAAATGGAAGCTTACCTACAGTATTTTTATCAGTACAGGTTTCCTTTTATGGCCATTTTCACATAATATGACTGCTACACATATTTTGTCTTATTTCTTTTTCTGGAAAAAACAATGCAAAGTTCTTGGATACACCCGAAGATTCAGTATGACGTTTTGATGTACGTACATACCTCTTGCCCATTTTTTTATTTAGTACCCATATTTGCAGGGCAGCTTTAAGAATTTCTAGTGTAGTGGGCTTATAAAGCCATTAGCGTTGTGTTTCCCTAATGACCTGGAGCCATCTGGTAACCGTACCTCTGCTGTATGTTAATCCAAACATATTTCAGCTATTCACTGAACTGCGGGATTTGGGTTACAATGAGCTCTTTCTCTGCATAGTTCACATTGTATGTAATGTACACCACTCACTGTACTGCTCCGCTGGCCTTTTCATGGTGCCATCTCTAGCAAAGAAAACAACTAAAGGAGCGTACAGTAAGAGGAGATGTTCTTAGAACCATTGGGGAGAACTAACAGATGATCATTATTTATGGGGATAGAAGAGATTTCAACATAAAGGAGAACTTCAACCATGACAAAACTTACTGGCCAACTTTTATCATAATTGACATCGACGACATCAAATTGAAGTTTATAACTTTCCAATCATTCAGTTTCCAAATGCTATACCAGTTACCATTGATGGGTGTGTCTAATTTTGACCCAGATCACACAGTCTGCAATAGACAATGTAGTCTTCAATAGACACAGAAACCCTTGTGTTGACATTTGGGGTTTATTGATTTGTTTGGGATTAATGATTACTTGCCAAAGGTTTAATTTGGTCACTACACAAATGAACAACATGGTACATTAAGATGTTGTCTACAAAAGAAGCATATTTTCGCAATTAAGAGTACCGTATATACTCGAGTATAAGCCAAGTTTTTCAGCACATTTTTTTGTGCTGAAAGTGCCCCCCTCGGCTCATACTCGAGTCAAGCACTTTTCTGCAGCAGCGAATTACATTTTCCAACCCGACTTTGGGGTCCCGTATCTCGGGCCACTTGGATGTGCAAACCCAGTGGAACTAGCACTATAACATATCCAAATTTGGGGGTTTTAGCACCAAGTGTCCCCGAGATACAGGGCCCCAAATTCGGTCAAATGTGTCCATCTGCAGCAATGTCATTTCGGGACTAGGGTTGAGCGAACCCGAACTGTAAAGTTCGGGTCCGTACCGGACTTTAGGGTGTTCGGGTCCCGGACCCGAACCCAAACAATTGACTGTATGTTCGGGTTCGGGTCCGGTGTTCGGGGATTTAATGTTGCTTTTTAAAATGTCTTTTAAAAGCACTCGCGGCTATATGAATTGATATTCATATAGCCGCGAGTGCTTTTAATACAGAGAACAGTCATTGAAGTCATTTATTTTTAAAAAGTTAGTCATAAAAAGTGTTTGGGGACCTGGGTCCAATGCAAAAAAAACTTTTAAAAACGGCCGTTTTTTCGGGAGCAGTGATTTTAATAATGATTAAATTGAAACAATAAAAGTGTAATATTCCTTTAAATTTCGTACCTGGGGGGTGTCTATAGTATGCATGTAAAGGGGCACATGTTTCCAGTGCTTAGAACTGTCTCTGCAAAAAGTGTCATTTTTGCAGGAAAGAAAGCTATTTAAAATCACTCGCGGCTAATGTGTATTGTCGGCTCCCGTAATACAGAGAACAGTCATTCATTGAAAGTCATTCATAAAAAAAAAGTAATAGATAAAAAATAAAAAAAACAAAAAAATAAAGCGTAGGGGTCCCCCCAAATTCAATAACCAGGCCCTTCAGGTCTGGGATGGATATTAAGGGGGATCCCAGCCAAAAAAATAAAAAAAAAATGGCGTAGGGTCCCCCTCAAAATCCATACCAGACCCTTGAGGTCTGGGATGGATTTTAAGGGGAAACCCAGCCCAAAAAAATGGTGTGGGGTCCCCCTCAAAATCCATACCAGATCCTTATCCGAGCACGCAACCTGGCAGGCCGCAGGAAAAGAGGGGGTACCAGGCCACATGCCCTCAACATTGGGAGGATGCTTTGGGGGTCTAAGACCCACAAAGCACCTTGTCCCCATGTTGATGAGGACAAGGGCCTCATCCCCACAACCGTGCCCGGTGGTTGTGGGGGTCTGCGGGCGGGGGGGGTTATCGTAATCTGGAAGCCCCCTTTAACAAGGGGCCCCCCAGATCCCACCCCCCCCCTGTGTGAAATGGTAAGGGGGTACAAAAGTACCCCTACCATTTCACCAAAAAAGTGTCAAAAATGGTAAAAATGACAGGAGACGGTCTTTGACAATTCCTTTATTAAAATCTTCTTTCTTCTGGTCTTCCTTTCTTCATCTTCTCCTTCCGGCATCTTCTTCTTCCATATTCTTCTTCCTCCGATCCGCTTCTTCTTGGCCTTTTCGTCCAGCATCGGTGTCTCTTCTGGGCCGCTCCGTGCAATGGGAGGCTCCCGCTGGGTGAGGCTTCTCTTCGGTATCTTCTTCCACGGCGTCGGTCTCTGAGGCTTCTCTCCGGTATCTTCTTCCAGGGCGTCGGTCTCTTCTTGGGCCACTCCTCGCAATGGGAGGCTCCCGGTGTGTGAGGCTTCGCTTGGGCTGACAGTTCTTTTATAACGGAGGGCGGGCCACCTGGTAACCCCGCCCCCCTCTGACGCATGGGGACGTCATGGGGAGTTCCCTATGGCTTTCCCCACGTCACGGGGGAATATTAGAAGGCCGTAGGCCAATGGTTTCAACGCTTTCTTAGTCACTGATCAGATACAGATCAGAAGTTCTAACTTTACTATGGCTTTGCTGACCTTTATGCTTGTTCCGCATCAGTCTTATGCCACGTACACACGGTTGGATTTTCCGAAAGAAAATGTTCGATGGAAGCTTTTTTTCGGAAATTCGGACCATGTGTAGGCTCCACCAGACATTTTCCATCATAATTTCCATCACACAAAATTTGAGATCTGGGTCTCAAATTTTCCAACAACAAAATCCGTTCTGGTAAATTCCGATCGTGTGTACACAATTCCGACGCACAAAGTTCCACACATGCTCAGAATTAAGTACGAGACAAAAGCGCACGGTTTGGTAAAACTACCGTTTGTAATAGAGATAGCACATTCGTTACTGCTGCAAATTTTGAAATCTTTTAATGCAGCGCATTCTCTTCTTTAGAATGCTAGAATAATGAAGTTGTTTTTCTGCTCATATTCAGAGTTCTTTGTGTTTTTTTTTTTTTTTTTTTCGTCAGATCTCCATAATAATGTTTAGAATTTTTGGTTAGAGTTTTTTTTTATTTTTTTTTATTCAGGTCTCCAATTTTATTTTTTTTATTTTTTTTATAGTGATCTCCATAATTTTTTCTTTCGTTTTGTGTCAAGTTATCACAACACCATTATTATCTTTTATTTTTTAACCTCAAGTAGGTTGGTTTGTGTGGGTGTCCCTTGTTAATTTGACATATTATTTTTGAAATGTACCTGCCTACTCACAAACAAACTGTCCTTTTTGAAGTAAAACACATGGGCAAGTATTTGTTAAAAATAACTAGCCATTTATTCTGGGTCATAACAAAATAAAGAGGAAGGCTACGCTGGAGAAACTGGTGAAATTTGCGAAGCCTTTGTACCCCATGGCACACCTCAATTATTTTACAGTCAAAATTGGTGGCCTGGGGAGTCCTTATAATAGTGAGCACAATCCGGTCCAGGACTACAAGAGATCAGGAACAGCAGCAGATGACATATCTGTCCCCAGAGTGTGGTCATACAACAGCCTGCATCTTTTGCCAGACCAGACTGAACCCAGGCCATCACTCTCTTATCTTCCTCCCACACTTCCTTCCAGGCTGTGGCTCTGGTGTTGTAGTTGTGGCAGGAGGTGGAGGAGGAGGACCATGGTTGAACTCACAAATGTGGCTTTGGCTTGTGAGTTCGCCCCTCAACCCATTATTTAGGGCTTGTCTCCTCCAGGTTACTTCTCTTCCTGGCACTTTTTTGTGGAAGGCGGAGGGGAGGGACCTAGGATTTGGGCAAGCTACTGGGCCTGGCCACCTCCTGACTGCCACTTACCCCCGCCACCTCCTGGCTGCCACTTTCCACAGCCTCCTCCTGGCTGAGACTTTCCTGTGTATGAAAAAGGGACATAGTTTTAGTTTGTGGTTCATCAATCACACACAATTTTCAGCTCATGACTGTTGCAAATTGAATGTTAATAAATAGAAAAGACTATCATTCTGACCCCAGCATTTTTCATTCTTGTCCCAATCATTTGTGGCCACTACTGTCTATAGATATGTAAAACCCTTTGAAAAATCAGAACCTCTGCCGTGTACACACGAGCGGAATTTCCGACAGAAAAAGTCAGACGGAAGCTTTTCAGCGTATATTCCGATCATGTGTATGCCTCATCTGACTTTTTTTTTCAAAAATTCTGATGGACCTAGAAATAGAACATGTTCTAAATATTTCCGATGGAACCAATTCCTATCGGGAAAACCGCTCGTCTGTATGCTGTTCCGACGGACCAAAAACGACGTATGCTCTGAAGCAAGTACGAGACGGAAGCTATTGGCTACTGGCTATTGAACTTCCTTTTTCTAGTTGCGTCGTACGTGTTGTACGTCACCGGGATGTCTGCCGTGGGGATCACTGGCTTCACAAATTCCAGCAATTGATCCTCTTTGTTTTATTGTTATAAAAGGGGTGGTTTACCTTCCACAGACAGGGCAGCTCCCTGTACATATCAATGAATATGGGGGATAAAGTCCTGATCATTCAATAGATCCATTTTATCTGCAAGACAAACCCAAATGTCAGGCTAAACTCTACTAATCTTGTCCCAATATAGGCCTCAATCTATAAGCAGTATAGGCCACTGATGCACCAAGTTAAAATTGTACCTTCGTTCAAATGAACGGCGCTTCTGATACACCTTCCTCCTCTCACAGATCGTACGTATGACGCACGCGTGTTATGCTTTATATACACTGCGCATGCGTGAAACTCCTCCTGCCCCTTGACATTCTTTCTAGTCTATTCCCCGCCACTTGTCTTTCGGCGCAGTGGGAGAGCACATGGCGAAGAGACAACAAGTGTATGTAGACAGCAGCAGCAGCAATGACGAGGAAAGCCCGGAGCCACAAACGTCCCGATCCCGGAGAATATTTAAGGCCTCCAATATGGCCTTTCTAGAGATAGTATAGACAGTGGACATCTTCAAGAGGGCCGACTATGACAGGAAGCATGGACCGTACCCAAACCCAAATGTGAGAAAGGCCAGGATCATGCGTAAAGTTGTGAAGAGGCTTCAGGAGAATTTTGGGTTACGGCGATTCAAGGATCAACTGAGGAAACGATGGTCGGACCTCAAATTGAGGGAGCAGGATCAGTACAGAAGAATTAAGAGAGTGCTGCAAAAAAGTAAGTATTTTGTCGTGTGTTCCTACTCTTCTTATTACGTTCGTGCTGCTCCATGTGCTTTTCTTTACTGTTGTACAGTATAAAATGGCAAGTTTCAGTGTCGTGGGCACAGTAATCGTTCGTAGCAAACATCGTTCGTTTGCCCGCTAAGACGATGTTTTTGGCAGATGCAGGTTAACTACATTTGGTCATGCCTATTTGTCTTAAAAGAAGTTTAGTACATTGTTGTCTAGATGGGGTTTTACCTAGAATGAAATGTAAACTTGATTCAGTATAAGAGAGGACACTCAGCAACTGTTGACACATCTGGACCCAGGAGCACTAGTGTGGGGCACCAGAACAAACTTTTTAGGGTGTCCAACACAGTTGCTCCAGTGGGTACTAGGAGTGTCTCCATGTGTGAAACTTTACCCAAAAAGGTAAGTATTCCAGCTTGAAGAAAGTGAAAAAATCATGTGTTCAGCTTGGAACTCTGCCAAAAAAGACAATTTCTTGCATCAAATATCTGTGTGCTAAGTATACCTTTATTTTATTCACATAGGGGAGATAAGACTTGTGACGTCAGAGGTCACCAGGGACCCCCAACTTCCTAAAGAAGGGGAAATCCCAAAACCGCAACCTCAGGATGTGGAGGAAGGAGAGGTTTATGAAGTGGCCCAAATAGTGACCGGTGAGTGTCTGAGACCACAGCTTCAGGTAATAGATGTATGCCTGCATATTTCTAATACATGGTGTGTTTTTTTTCTTTAGGTGATGTGGATGTTGTGGAAGAAGAATCTCAATTCACAAGTGCACAAGTCCTCACCGGGAGATCATGGTGTGCAATCGGGATTTACAAAAGATCAAGGAAGACATAAATGATGTGGAAAAAAGACTCAAAAACATCATTGATGTTTTCGGCAGAATCAAAAACACACCAACATTTCTAAAATTGTTTCTCTTTTTCTAACTCTTCTACAAAATTTTGAAAGCCAAATTTTGAAGATGCACACAGTGTGTCAACATGTGCTGTCTGCCATCACGGTACATCAAGGTACTCGTTTTGTGGGGTGCAACCCCTTCCTCGCAACTATAGTAGCTGAGAGGAAGGGGTTGTACCCCCAAAACACATCCATTGATCCCCCATGATGGGAGCTAGCACATGTTGACATTAGGCATGGGATCAGGAGGGAAATCCCCATTTTGACTGTCAATCTGTGTGCATCTTCAAAATTTGGCTATTTACAGGGGTGATATTACCCCATCTGATGAAGGCAGTATCAACACAGTTTGGACATACTAATGTCTGATATTGCCTTCACTTTGTCAAAGATGAACTTTGGAAGTTCCTGAGTTGTGTATTGTTTTATGGATTTAAACATACCTGTTTGAACACAAAAAAGGCTATTTGTACTGTCCAAAAAAAATAAATGTTCTTACTAAAATATGCTGGTTGTTTCCAAAACCCTTTTATAATGCACATGTGAATGTGTACAGAGTAAAACGTTTTCTATGTGTGGCTTCTTCTTTCAATGTTCAATATCATTTTTTGGACTAAGTTGGTGTTTTCACTGAAATGGGGGTTATTTACTAAAGGCAAATCCACTTTGCACTACAAGTGCACTTTCAGTGCAGTTTCAGGTGCAGTTTTGCAGTGCACCTGGAGTGCAAAGTGGATTTTCCTTTAGTAAATAACTCCTACAGTGCTTTATAATTTGACACAATCATGCCATTTTCGTGACTCACCAAAATTCATTCATGGTGCTGAAAATTATGAATATTTTTTATCAGTGATGCATTACATACATTAACAACAAAAACAAGGTGTGTGTGTGTGTGTGTGTAGCAGACCCACAACATAATAATCGTTCGCTGAAGAAGAGATTGTCACCTCATGTATCAAATAAATTACATTTGCACTATTGACGAAAATGGCCAAAAAGGAACTTAGGAGACAGCTAAAAGAAACCCATGCAGTAAATCAAAAGAAATCTTTCAGTTTAAGTAAAACATCATTTGGTGGAGGGGGGATAATGGAGTGGGTTTGTTTTTCAGGGGTTGGACCTGGCACCTTATTTCCAGTGAAGGGAACTCTTAAGGCCTCATCATACCAAGACATTTTGGACAATTTCATACTCCCAACTTTGTGAGAACAGTTTGGGGATGGCCCCTTCCTGTTCCAACATGACTGCACACCAGTGCACAAAGCAAGGTCCATAAAGACATGGATGAGCGAGTTTGGGGTGGAAGAACTTGACTGACCTGCACAGAGTCCTGACCTCAACCCAATAGAATACCTTTGGGATGAATTAGAGTGGAGACTGCGAGCCATGCCTTCTCATCCAACATCAGTGCCTGAACTTACAAATGTGCTTCTTGAAGAATGGTCAAACATTCCCATAGACACACTCTTATACCTTGTGGACAGCCTCCCTAGAAGAGTTGAAGATGTTATAGCTGCAAAGGGTGGGCCAACCCAATATTGATCCCTGCGGGCTAAGACTGGGATGCCATAATTGATCATTCATATCAGTGCCTGCTTCAAGGAGCTTACAATCAAAGGTCCCTAAGGCCAGCCTTAGATAAGTTGCCGGTTGCTACAGGTTTGAATCTTGGCTGGTTCAGCAGGAACCAGTGTTCTGTCAGATTAGCGAACGGAAGTGACACTCCGTCATCTGACTGACCAAAAATACTTACTGTGCATGCGTTCCACCGCTAGCAGGTTTGCTGATCTGACAAAACACCTGCAGTCAGAAGGCCGCAGCGGACATCTTGTTACACCCAGCCAAGTCTTGAATTTCATACTCATTAAAGCAATAAAGTGAGCATATATGCTTATATACAGTATTTTGAAACCCGTGACACTGTTTTGATGTTAAATTTTGAAGGCCATATTGGTACACCCCGCACTGCTCAGCGTCAAACTTAAAGTCATAAGGCACAGACGAACATTTTTGGAAACCCTCACTCGGTCGCGGTGTTCTGTCAGATTAGCAAACCCGGAAATCACTCAAGTGTGAAATTCAAGACTTGGCTGGGTGTAACAAGATGTCCGCTGCCGACTTCTGACTGCCAGATAACAAACCTGCCAGTGGTGGATGCATGCGCAGTGAGTATTTGTATCAGCTGACACGGAACCTCACTTCTGTTCACTGATCTGACGGGCTCACTAATCTGACAGAACACCGACTGGGATTCAAACCATGTATGGGCAGGCTGAATGTACCAAGTTGATCGATCGATCAACTTGTGTACAACCAGCCTGCCAGATTTTGCATGCGATTATCGCTAGTGGCTATTTTAGCTGCTAGCAATAATACTGTCCTCCTGGTGGGGACAGCTTCCGCTAAAGCCCCCTTGCCGGGAGAATACAATGTCTCGGCAGGAGAGTTTCCCCTATCCTATAGTTCCAGGAATGAAATTTGCTCCGTGTATGAGCTGCTTAACTCACATTCATACATACACATATAACGCATGTCTTGGGAGGAAACCCACGCGGGCACAGCGAGAACATGCAAACTCCAAGCAGGTAGCACCATGGTTGGCATTCAAACTGAAGAATGCTGCATGGCAGAATGGGTTTACAAACACTTTACAGCAGAGAAAAGTCAGGCCACCACCCTGGCTGTGCTTTATGGTAGGCAGGGCCGTTTTTAAAGCAGGGCAAAAGGGGCAGCTGCCCTGGGCCCTGTCATTGTTGTGGGGCCCAAAGCAGCTGCCTCATACTTGCCAACTATCCTGGTTTACATTCCCTCGTCCCTTGAGGTTTTAGTCCTGTGCTGTGTCCCAATATCTCAGTGTGAAGTGCCGCTACTAATGCTGCCCAGCTCTGCCTTATTGTTGTGTACAGACGACTCACCTGCAGACCCTGTGTTTACATGTAAATTACTGGCATTCATATGTAAATAGCGGCAGCATTCATATGTAAATAGCGGCAGCATTCATATGTATATCATGCCCCCCTGAGGTCATATCCACAGTAATCCCTAGAAACCAATCAACAAGCAGAAATCATGTGCTGTAACCTCTAGCAACTAATCAGTGAGCCGTAATGTGTTCTGTAACCTCTAGCAACCAGTCAGTGAGCAGTAATGATACACTGTAACCTCTGGCAACCAATCGCAATAGCTGCCTGATCTGATTCAGTAAAATTATTTTGAGTCTAGCTGCTGTTTATTGTATGTCTCAGAGCAGGTGAAGCCAAAACTGCATGGGGGGGGGGCCCAAGAAAAGTTATGCCCAGGGTCCAATCAATATAAAGACGGCCCTGATGGTAGGGCTTTCTAAATTGTAGGACTGGGTAGAAAGAAAAATGAATTCTTTGGCAGGTAAAACAGCTTCTCATATATGTATATATTATATGTATATATTTCAATGGCATATTCAGATTTTTCCTTTTTAGCTTTGAAAAAGAGCTGTCCAAAAAAAAGCAAAGTAAAGTCTGAATCAAATTAAATAAAATACATATAAAAAATAAATACATTTTTCTTAAATCAGGCCCTGCAGGCAGGGTTTTTTTTTTTTTTTTTTTTTACAGCTAATTGCGGTTTTCGCTGGGTGTTAATGCTCTTTAATTGCCACCAAGTAATGGTTTATTTGGATCAATGCATTTTATTTACTCTTAACCCTGTAACTGTCTCACAAAGGAAATGACTTTTCCCCCTATTAAGAGGTCTGAGCAGTAAAAGCAGCCCTGTTGTGTGGTAACCCATAAATCTCCTTCAACAAACAGAGAGCTTCCTGCAGAACACAAGTATTCCGCTTATCCACATGATAAGAATACAGTGCGTGTTGTTCTACGCCTTGAATGGAGGTGCTAATTGGTTGGGGATTACCACCTATAGTAAAAAACCAAAGGAGCCCATTAAGCCATTGCAGGGAGTACCAGAGTTGTTGCTGTAATTATTAGCTAGTTTTGGTTAGAGGAAAACACATAGTAGGAAATTGCTGATTTATATACTTAATGACATAATAACTTGGTAAGAGGCCATGGTAACTTTACTGGTGAACCTTTGAAAACAGTTTTTTCAATATTTTTTTTCATTAAAGGCACACAAACCTAAAAAAAAAAAAAACACTTTTTATCCTGTTTATTTAGACCAATCCTGCAACGACTTTACCCCCCCCCCCCCCCCCCCCCCCCCCCCCAATGTTTTCACTAATATCATTTACTATATGCGCAAACTCCAAGAAAAATAAATAAATAAGCTATATATAAAATGCGATATTAAACTCAAAATCAAAAAAAAAAATTTGTTTTTCGATTTGTTATTTACATAAATTATTTAAGTTAAATTTGTTTAATTAGTTTCATTTGATTTCAGAATTCGTTTTGTTTAATCGTTTTTGAATCAATAAAAAAAATTTCAAATTTGAATTCGGATCGATTTGAAACGTTTTCAAATCAATTTCGAATAGTTTTCAAATTCAAATAGTTTCCGATTTCCAGAGGGAAAAAAATAGAATAGAAAATAAAGAAATAGAATAGAAAAATAAATATTTATATATATATATATATATATATTTATATTTATATTTATATATATATATATATATATATATATATTTATATATATCTATATATAGATCTATATATATATATATATATATCTATATATATATATATAGATAGATAGAAAAAAAATAGAAAAATAATTATATATATATCCATCTATCTATATATCTATCTACCGATATATATATATATATATATAGAGAGATATATATCATTTTTTTTTTTTTAATTCAAATTTGAATTTGAAAACTATTCGAATTCGAAAAGTATTCAAAAACTATTTAAAAACTATTAAAATTAGTTTGTCCGAAATTTTTTTTTTCGTTATTTCAGATTTGTTTAAATTCAGTACTATTCTAATTCGGAAATTCTGAATATCCGAAAAACGGAAATTAAAAAAATGCCATAAAACTATCCCCTATTTTGTAAACGCTATAACTTTTGCGCAAACCAATCAATAATCGCTTATTGAGGTTTTTTTTTACCAAACATATGTATAAGAATATATATCGGCCTAAACTGAGGAAAAAATTTGCTTTTTATATATTTTTGGGGGATATTTATTATAGCAAAAAGTAAAAATAATGTGTTTTTTTAAAATTGTCGCTCTTTTTTTGTTTATAGCGCAAAAAATAAAAACCGCAGAGATGATCAAATACCACCAAAAGAAAGCTCTATTTGTGGGAAAAAAAGGACATCAATTTTGTTTGGGAGCAACGTCGCATGACCGCGCAATTGTCAGTTAAAGCGACGCAGTGCCGAATCGCAAAAAGTGCTCTGGTCAGGAAGGGGGTAAATTCTTCCGGGGGTGAAGTGGTTAAAGCCCTACTCCAGCTCACACTGCAGTTACAGCGAACAAATAAAAGTGTAGTCGTCATTTTTCTTGCATGCAAATTCCAGTCCTTGGTTGCCAAGTTACATCAATGTTGCACACACCATTATATTAACAAAAGCTGGACTTTTTCTAGACAGACCTCGTACTTGAATAGATATTTTTTTTTTTTTGCTTTCATAAGTGCAAGTATATTATGTTCTGTTTGAAGTCAATAGAAATTTCAAAATGTGTCTTATGCCGCGTACACACGATCGGAAATTCCGCCAGCAAAAGTCAGATGAGAGCTTTTGGTCGGAAAATGCGACCGTGTGTATGCTCCATCGGACTTTTGCTGGCGGAATTCCAGGCAGCAAAAGATTGAGAGCAGGTTCTCAATTTTTCAGTCGGAAAAAGTTCCGAACGGAAATTCCGATCGTCTGTACCAATTCCGACGCGCAAAATTCCGATGCATGCTCGGAAACAATTTGACGCATGCTTGGAAGCATTGAACTTAATTTTCTCGGGTTGTCGTAGTGTTGTACGTCACTGCGTTCTTGGCGGTCGAAAGTTCAGCAAACTTTTGTGTGACCGTGTGTATGCAAGCCAAGCTTGAGCAGAATTCCGTCGGAAAAACCATCCAAGATTTTTCCGACGGAAAATCTGCTCGTGTGCATTAGTCCTGGATAGAGTAGTCAGCTTTTTTTTTGTTTCTTTTTTTTGTTTTGTGCAGTCTGTGTCCCAGTTGGGAGATTTCCTCTCCTGTCTCATAGATACAACAGGAAGTGAGAAGACATCTCCTCTTATAAAATTGAACTGGAGTAGGCATCCCCATTGAAGGAATTCTCCTTTTTTTACTGTTCCAGTGGCAACTCTAAAATTTTACATTTTTCATTACTTTGTGTCCTGTTCATTATAGTAAACCAGGACAAACAGAGAATGTTAATTATCCTATTGGAGACATACTGGGGTTGATTTGCTAAAGGCAAATAGACTGTGCACTTCGCAAAGTCTAGTTTGCCTTTAGCAAATCAACCCCACTGACTGTGGTTCTCACCCTTCCCGACTCTATCCTACACTAAAAAAAGTCTTGGATTTAGATAGCCTTTACATTTCCCTTCAGCATTGGCTGTTTGTAGTCATAGGAAAAACATGTAAGTGGACTCTCAAGTTCTTTATATATGTCTTTCTAGTCTATATGGGACCGTGAAGGTGGAAATCTGCATGCATTTTAATGCACTATGTTCTTTGTGGCTCTCATTTTTAGCACCATTCTGGACCTCTTGATCAGACAAATTCATGTTTAATGACGTGGGTTCCCCTACTACTTGAGGTTATCTGCTTGTTGGCCTGGAGGTGGGACCTCTTCTGACCTTGCCTGTGTGCCTGTCTGTGCACCCTTTGGTATCTCCAGTTGGGAGTTATACGCATCTCTCTGGACATCTCTAAATGTGTTATGCCGCGTACACACGACCGGACTTTCCGTCAGAATAAACTCCGACGGTCTTCCCGACGGAGTTCCGACCGAACGGACTTGCCCACACATGATCGGACCAAAGTCCGTTCGTTTTGAACGTGATGACATATGACGGGACTAGAAAAGGAAGTTCAATAGCCAGTAGCCAATAGCTGCCCCTGCGTCGTATTTGGTCCGTCGGACTAGCACACAGACGAACGGTTTTCCCGATAGAAATTGATTTTGTCTGAAAGATTTAAAGCGTGTTCTATTTCTAGGTCTGTCTGAATTCTTTGAATAAAAACGATCCAATTATCCCACAATCGGAATATCCGACGGAATGATTCCGTCAGACCTTTTCTGCCGGAAAATCCGGTCGTGTGTACGCGGCATGAGTTTTACACAAATTGTAAGTTAATGTGTATTGAATAAACTTAATCCATTTATGTTATTTTTTTTAGTTTTTGGAATGTATATTATGTGGATATTTTTGTTTTCTTCAATTGTACCACACTCACAACATTCCCTGATTCCCATGAAGAAGCCGATACAGGCAAAACGCGTTGGGGTCAACAAGTAAATTCCCTGCATTTACTGATGTTGGACTCCCTTTCCTCTGTCATTATCGGTTATACAGTATGATTTTAAGGGGTGGAAGCTCTAATATGTTTTTTTTACCATATCTGTTTAACCACTTGCCGCCCGCCCATTGTCAAATGACGTCGGCAAAGTGGTTGTAAAATCCTGACAGGGCTTCATATGACGTCCTCAGGATTTTGAGCCGCTGCGCGCCGACGGCGGCGCGCATCGCGGCGATCGTTGTTGCGGGGTGTCAGTCTGACACCCCGCAACTACGATCTTGGTAAAGAGTCTCCGACGGAGACTCTTTACCACGTGATCAGCCGTGTCCAATCACGGCTGATCACAGTGTAAATAGGAAAAGCCGTAATCGGTCAGATGCGAGTAGAGGAGAGCCGATCGGCTGCTCCTCTGACAGGGGGGGTCTGTGCTGATCGATTATCAGCGCAGCCCCCCCGAGGATGCCCACACTGGACCACCAGGGACGCCACCAGACCACCAGGGATGCCCATCAAAAGGTATGCCACCCTAGACCACCAGGGATGACACACAGTGCCACCAATGGATGCCAATCAGTGCCCACAATGGATGCCAATCAGTGCCCACAATGGGCATCACTGATTGGCATGCATTATTGTTTGGCACTGATTGGCATCCATCAGTAAAAAAAACAATGCTGCCTATCAGTGCCTATCCGTGCCACCTATCAGTGCCTATCCGTGCCACCTATCAGTGCCCATCCATGCCGCCAATCAGTGCCCATTCATGCCGCCTATCAGTGCCCATCTGTGCCGCCTATCTGTGCCCATCTGTGCCGCCTATCCATGCCCATCCGTGCCGCCTATCCATGCCAATCCGTGCCGCCTATCCATGCCAATCTGTGCCACCCATCAGTGCCAATTTGTGCCACCCATCAGTGCCCATCCGTGTCGCCCATCTGTGCCGCCTATCAGTGCCCACCAATGCCACCTCAGTGCCACTTCATTGGTGCCACCTCATCGGTGCCCATCAGTGCTGCCTTATCAGTGCCCATCAGTGCAGACCTATCAGTGCCCATCAGTGCAGACCTATCAGTGCCCATCAGTGAAGGAGAAAACGTACTTATTTACAAAGTTTTGAAACTGAAACAAAAAAAAACATATTTTTTTTCAAAATTTTTGGTCTTTTTTTTATTTGTTTAGCAAAAAATAAAAACCGCAGAGGTGATCAAATACCACCAAAAAAAATCTCTATTTGTGGGAAAAAAATGATAAAAATTTCATTTGGGTACAGTGTAGCATGACCGCGCAATTGTCATTCAAAGTATGACAGCGCTGAAAGCTCAAAATTGGTCTGGGCAGGAAGGTGTTTAAGTGCCCTGTATTGAAGTGGTTAATAAAGTGTAAAGTATTTATCTTTTATGTTTGGATTTTTATTGCAAGAGGAGGTTTCGGCACCTATAAAGTCCCACCTTCCTCAACATTTTGCTTCTAACTTCAATTACATTTCTCTTCGGGTAATTCTAGACCTCCTAATAAAGGAAATACCAGGTGGATAAATATGATTTCATAGAAGAGCGAATTTCCTCCTCATCTGAGTTCTGCTTTAAATCTGGGAAACCGCTAATTGAATAGGCTCCAATTTAATGATATCCCAGTTGTATTCAGTGCTGGTATCCAAAGGAAAAAAAAAATTGTACATTGAATAAGCTCCAGTTACTTTTAAGATCAAAGCTAAAAAAAAATCAGCAAAGGCCATATGTTAACCATGCTTTACCTTTATTACAATAACATAATTGTGAATGATTGAGTGAGGGATGAGTCCGTATTGCTCATTAATTGAATGAAATATGAGCTTAGCTGTATGTGTTAAGAAAAAGTGTTGTTTCTGCTTTCTAAAAAGACATGAACCGAATATCGGGATTGTCTTAAATGAGCATGTTTACTTTTATAAAAGCTGATGTTTAGTTATGGCAATTTTTACATAGTTACATTGGCCTAGCTTGGACCAATATAAGTATGTATGTGCCATACCTGTGGGATTACTGTGGAAGCTGGAAATCACTGTATCAGGCACCTCTACTACAGTGATTGTTGATAGCTTCCAGGTCCTGTGCCATGCAGCTGCCCTGCTGCAAAGTGATTACAGAAAGTCAACCACTTGGCACAGATACCCTTCAGAGAACACTTTGCATTTTCTTAACCACTTAAAGTGGGGTTGCACACAAAAAAAAAATCATTAAAATTCCTAAAAAAAATAAACATTTGGATTTTTTTTTTAACTCACCTCTAAATGCCTGTTGCTAGAGGGTCCCTCGTAGTCTGCCTCCTTCAGTGCCTGGGCTGGTGACATCACTTCCCCTCGGCGCAGGAAGGGCTCAGCTCTGCCCCCTCCTTCCTGTCAGTCATCTGGGACATGTGACAGGTCCCAGATGACTGCGCGGCCAATCACGGCGAATCGCGCGGCCAATCACGGGAACCAAACTGAAGGGTTCAAAAGGTAGCATTAGGTCGGTAGGGATGCAACCCAAATGAGAGTAATACACATTTGCAAAGCTATACAGAAGTACAAATGATCCCTCTACTTCAGGTTCAGCTGAGCAAAACAGTTCAGGTTCAGCTGAGCGAAACACCATCGTCTCATCAAGTTGTGTTAATGAATGTTAAAAAGATATAGTATATAAATAGCATAAGGATATAATGAAGGCCACTCAAGCTGGAGGACATATGTAAAACATTAGAGGGGTAGCTGCATGGTCAGAAAGATGTGGGGTGACTAAGGGGGGCACTACATACATTGGGGATCCATGGATAGATTAGTGGGATGCACAACAAACCATACTAAGGGTAAAAACTAATGACGGAAATAGCCCCAAATAAGGGAAACCTGCGAGGGGTATGAAGCAAAGAAGGAAAAAAGAGAAACTGTCAGAAATTAGAAAGGGGAAACGTTAGGAGAGGGCAGAGAAATAGAGGGGACCCCAGAGGGAGATGTTGGTTGGGTGACTCGAGGGGTAACTCCAGAGATGTGTGCCAATTACTATGTCAAGGAGATAGTAGTGTTTAATGGATTTATGAATATTTATATCCCCTTTGGTAACCACTATAAGGTTTATGGCCAGTGGTGCATGCTGAGGAAGGATATAAACATTTTGGGAGCGGCTAGGAAAGCTCTCTTTCTCCTGGGCTGTGACCTGGGGAGGTGTCTGCAGGCTGCTTAGGCCAGAAGCCTGTTTGGGCTTAGCACCCAGAATCCTCAAGCTGCCCTTCTTGGTTGATAAAGTTACAGTGCTCAAGGTGGACAGCCAGGGGAAGAAGACCTGCTGGAAAGGGAATGTAGTCAGCTTTCAGAGGATTTTGGTACTCCCTTGGATGGAGGAGATGTTTGGAAGAGTCTGAAACCCTAGCTGTTGGAGATAGCTGCAACCCTAACCCTCCATTGTGGACATGCTTCCACCCCGGGTTAGAGCTAGTCCTCTCCTGTGTGAAGGGTGGGTTTCTTTCCCTGATCGAGGGGTTGCTGCAAAATGACAAAAGAAAAAAAAAAACTTTAAAGAACCAGAAGGAAGCTGCCTGTGACTTATTTTTAAATCTTACAGTTGGGCTTTACCAGCTTAAGGCTCAGTTCACTAAGCTATAACAGTCCTTATATGCCAAACCGTTATTATTTTCAACAATGACAGCCCAGGAGTGCTAATTGCAAGCCTGAAAATCACAATTGTTATGGCAAATAACATATGCTCTACAGCTTAGTAAAATGAACCTTAGTGTCAGGGAAATGGCCGTGGAAGGTCCCAGAAGACAGCAGGGACCAGTGGGATCTCGCAGGGCGAGTCGCGCATGCTCAGTAGGGAACCAGGAAGTGAAGCCGCAAGGCTTCACTTCCTGATTCCCTTACCGAAGATGACGGCGCCTCCACCCGAGAGCCGAGGGACGGGTCGGCTTTGGGTGTCGACATCCCGGGCACCCTGGACAGGTAAGTGTCCTTATTTTAAAAGTCAGCAGCTGCAGTATTTGTAGCTGCTGACTTAAAAAAAAAAATAATAATAATTAGGCGAAATTCTGCTTTAACTCTGCTTTAACTAACTTCACTTTCCCAACTTAAGAAAAGGGTTTGGCTTTACATATACTGTACTTAGGTGGACACTTTTATTTTGTACATCCTTTGAAAAAATAAATCTAAATAAATTAAATATAAATATATATTTTTATATATATATATATATATATATATATATATATATATATATATATATATATATATATATATAGATATATAGATATATATACCGTATATATATCTATCAATATATACACACACACACACAGTGCACACTATATATAGTATACATACAGTGCCTTGAAAAAGCATTCATACCCCTTGAAATTTTCCACATTTTGTCATGTTACAACCAAAAACATAAATGTATTTTATTGGGATTTTGTGTGATAGACCAACACAAAGTGGCACATACCGTATTTATCGGCATATAACATGCACAGGCATATAACACGCACCTTCATTTTAGGAGGGAAGTTTCAGGAAAAAAAATTAAACTTTAAATAAAGAACTTTGAAGCAAAATACGGGTCAATGCACTACTGCAGCCTGATCAATACCATCTGCAGTCTCACAATTTCCCATCAATGCAGCCTGATCAATGCCCATCTTGCAGCCTCGTAATTGCCCATCAATACAGCCTGATCGATGCCCGTCTGAGGCCTAATACATGCCCATATGCAGCCTCGCCATTGCCATATATGCAGCCCTAATCAATGCCCATCTTCAGCCTCACCTCAGAATACTGCTGCCTGGGAGGGGACAGGGAGGGGGCGGGACGAGCGCCGCCAGTCTACATACAGCGAGAATCTCCTGTTTACTCAGCATCCTCTTTAATACAAAGTCTCGCCTCCTAGACCGGCTTCTATGATAGACAGAACACTGGTCCAATGCTGGCCCAGGAGACGGGACTTCCTAATACAGAGCCCGCTGAGTAAACAGGAGATTCTCGCTGTATGTAATCTGACGTCGCTCAGCCCGCCCCCCCTCCCCGTTCCCTCCTAGGCAGCCCAAATTGCAGTATCGGCGTATAAAACGCACACATTATTTGCACCCGATTTTCAGGGTGAAAAGGTGTGTGTTATGCCATTAAATACAGTAATTGGGAAGTGGAAGGAAAATGATAAATGGTCTTTACAAATAAATATGTGAAAAGTGTGGCGTGTATTTGTATTCAGCCCCCCTTTGTAGAACGACCTTTCACTGCAATTTCAGCTGCAAGTCTTTTTGGGGACGTCTCTACCATGTTTGCACATCTAGAGAGTAAAATTTTTGCCCATTCTTCTTTGCAAAGCAGCTCAAGCTCTGTCAGATTGGACGGAGAACGTCTGTGAACAGCTTGCCACAGATTCTCAAATGGATTTAGGTCTGGACTTTGACTGGGCCATTCTAACACATGAATATGCTTTGATCTAAACCATTCCATTGTAGCTCTGGCTGTATGTTTAGGGTTGTTGTCCTGCTGGAAGGTGAACCTTTGCCCCAGTCTCAAGTCTTTTGCAGACTCTAACAGGTTTTCTTCTAAGATTGCCCTGTATTTTTCTCCATCCATGTTCACATCAACTCTGACCAACTTCCCTGTCCCTGAAGAAAAGCATCCCCACAACATGATGCTGCCACCACCATTTTTCATGGTGGGGATGGTGTGTTCAGGGTGATGTGCAGTTTTCCACCACGCATAGCGTTTTGCTTTTAGGCCAAAAAGTAAGCACCTTCTTCCACATGTTTGCTCTGTCTCCCACATGACTTCTCGCAAACTTCTTATAGCTTTCTTTCAACAATGGCTTTCTTCTTGCGACTCTTCTATAAAGGCCAGGTTTGTGGAGTGCATAACTAATAGTTGTCCTGTGGACAGATTGTCCCACCTGAGCTTTGGATCTCTGTAGCTCCTCCAGAGTTACCATGGGCCTCTTGTCTGCTTCTCTGATTAATGCTCTCTTTGCCTGTCAGTTTAGGTGGACGGCCATGTCTTGGTAGGTTTGCAGTTGTACCATACTATATTTCCGGATGATGGATTGAACAGTGCTCCATGAGATGTTCAAAGCGTGGGATATTTTTTATAACCTAACCCTGCTTTAAACTTCTTCACAACTTTATCCCTAATCTGCCTAGTGTTTCCTTGGCCTTCCTGATGCTGTTTGTTCACTAAGTTTCTCTAACAAACCTCTGAGGGCTTCACAGAACAGCTGTACGGTATGTATACTGAGATTAAATTACACACAGGCGGATTTACTAATTAGGGGACTTCTGAAGGCAATTGTTTCCACTAAATTTTAGTTAGGGGTATCAGAGTAAAGGGGGGCTGAATACAAATGCACGCCACACTTTTCAGATATTTATTTGTAAAAGAAAATTGAAAAACATTTATCATTTTCCATCCACTTCACAATTATGTGCCACTTTGTGTTGGTCTATCACATAAAATCCCAATAAAATACATTTACGTTGTTGGTTGTAACATGACAAAATGTGGAAAATTTCAAGGGGTTTGAATACTTTTTCAAGGCACTGTATATCTATGTAAACAGAGCTTCAGTGTTTTAGCTATCAGAGTTTTTACAGGCTACAAGTACAACATACAATGCCGCATTGGATTGAAGCACATTGTTATGTGACTTTACTGCCCTCTTATGGAGCAGTGAATCAGTCTGAAGATTCAAGCAGACAAAACAATCCTAATCAACTTCAGAGAATGTGACAGACATTTTTTATTAAACGTTTTTTTTCTTTCTTATTAGATGGAAAGAATTTACTCTCCATCTGTGGTGTCTGTGGAAAGTGTCACCATTTGGTGATCATATTGCTTACAATATCAGCATCTCTTGGGAAATCTAGGTTTGGCAATTTAACCAGTTGTGTACTGGAAAGAACCCACAAATACCTTCAGACCATTAGATCTGTTGATAGTGTCAGTGTCTGCAGTACAGGCAGTCCCTGGATTACAAACAAGATCGGGACTGTAGGTTTGTTCTTAAGTTGAACTTGCATGTAAGTCGGAACAGGTACAATTTTTGAGTGTAGCTCCAGCCAAAAAGAAAATGTTTAAGTTTTTTAGGATAGCATAGGGAAAGGGTTAACACCCCTGTAACATTTGTTTTGCTGTCTATATCCCTGTTTAGACATGTGCGATTAGTTTCGTAATTCGTACGAATCCGAATTTTTACGAATACGAATTCTGTACGAAATACGAAATTTCGTTTACGAATTTCGGATCCAAATTATCCAAATACAAACTACCAAATGACGAATTTCAACTAATATGTAATAAAATTATAGCGGATATAACGAATGATTGGAATGAATTTGAGATTCAGTATAACAAATATCGACACTCTACAAATAATAACGAATTATCCAAAAACGTATTAACGTTACATAACACATAAGTCTATCGTCTATTGTTCACCAATCACTCAGAGGAAGTACGAAATACAAAATTTCGTATTCGGAAACGAAATTTCGGATTTCGTACTTCCTCTGAGTGATTGGTGAACAATAGGCAATAGACTTGTGTCACTTATGTAACGTTAATACGTTTTCAGATAATTCGTTATTATTCGTATAGTGTCGATATTCGTAACGATTCGTAACGATTCGTGACGATTCGTAACGATATTAACGATTTGTAACGATTCGTTTGAAATTCGGATTTCGTACGAATCCAAATTAAATTTCGTACACGAATTACGATTTTTTTTTTTATATGAAACGGAACGGAACGAAACAAAACAAATTTTTTGACGGCTCCCATGTCTATCCCTGTTCAGAAGATTTCACCTCACTTTCTGTCCCTATGACAATTAGATTTTGAAAATGTTGGTTTGTGATTAAAGCTTCATTAGAGACACCTTTTTCCCATGATAGCTCTTGTAGGGGTGAATTTCCCTTCCTATGGGTAGATTCAGGGCCATCTTAAGAGCATTATAGGCCCCCGGACAATACAGTGCACTGGGGCCCTGTCTACACAATCACGCATTAGAATAAAAATGCAAATTATCAATAAGGCTATATTTATTGATACTTCCAACAAAATCAGTGTTTAAACATTAACACAATGTTTGAACAATATAACACGAGTTTGATGGGCACAGTGGCAGCATTTGATGGGCACAGTGGCTGTGTTTGATGGGCACAGTGGCAGCTTTGATGGGCAAAGTGGCAGTGTTTGATGGGCACAGTGGCAGCTTTTGAGGGGCACAGACAGTGGCTGTGTTTGATGGGCACAGTGGCAGCTTTTGAAGGGCACAGACAGTGGCTGTGTTTGATGGGCACAGTGGCAGCTTTTGAGGGGCACAGACAGTGGCTGTGTTTGATGGGCACAGTGGCAGCTTTTGAGGGGCACAGAAAGTGGCTGTGTTTGATGCACAACTTGAACAAACTTAAGTAGACAGTGTTAGACTTACTTGAGGCTGCCGGCCTGGTTCAGTACAGTGTGTCACTCACAGCATAGCAAGGCAGCGCCAGCTATCACGGGCTGTCTTTCCGCTCCGCTCCCTCTCCGCGCTGTCTGAAGAACATGGTGGAGCTTGTTCACTAGCCACTGGGGCAGCCACGGGGCGCTATTAATGCTGGGGTGGCCTCGGTGCTCTATGAATGCTGGTGCGGCCGCGGAACGCTATGGAAGCTGAGATGGCTGGTGCCTCTGACTGACGTCACTGGTTGCTAGCTAGACGCCGGGCGGCCGGCGATTCTACCAAGTAAGCAACCAGTGCAGTCAGTCAACTTTAGCAGCAGATTGCAGCGCTGAGGATCGACCCTGGATGGGGCCCTCCAGGCAAGTGGGGCCCCCGGCCAACTGCCTAGTGTGCCCAGTGGAAAAAACGGCCCTGGGTAGATTTCCTCTCACTTCCTGTTGTTTTCCTCCGTTTGTAGTCGGAGTCATTTTTAAGTCGGATGTTTGTAACCCGGGGACCGCCTGTACCTTTAAAAAATCAGCACAAGGGACATGCATGGGAAAAAAGTATTTTGATGCCCACTGACAAAGACATGATCAGTCTATAATTTTAATGGTAGGTTTATTTTAATAGTGAGAGACAGGATAACAACAAAAAAATCTAGAAAAACGCATTTCAAAAAAGTTATAAATTGATTTGCATTTTAATATGTGAAATAAGTATTTGATCCCCTATCAATCAGCAATATTTCTGGCTCCCATGTGTCTTCTATACAGGTAATGAGCTGAGATTAGGAGTACTCTCTTAAAGGGAGTGCTCCTAATCTCAGCTTGTTACCTGTATAAAAGACATCTGTCCACAGAAGCAATCAATCAGATTCCAATCTCTCCACCATGGCCAAGACCAAAGAGTGTCAAAGGATGTCAGGGACAAGTTTGTAGACCTACACAAGGCTGGAATGGGCTAAAAGACCATCGCCAAGCAGCTTGGTGAGAGTGCGACAACAGTTGGTGCAATTATTCGCAAATGGAAGAAACACAAAACAGCTGTCAATCTCCCTCCGTCTGGGGCTCCATGCAAGATTTCACCTCGTGGAGTTTTGGAGTTTCAATGATCATGAGAATGGTGAGGAATCAGCACAGAACTACAAGGGAGAATCTTGTCAATGATCTCAAGGCAGCTGGGACCATAGTCACCAAGAAAACAATTGGTAATACACTACGCCGTGAACGACTGAAATCCTGCAGCGCCCGCAAGGTCCCCCTGCTCAACAAAGCACATGTACAGGCCCATTTGAAGTTTGCTAATAAACATCTAAATGATTCAGAGGAGAACTGGGCGAAAGTTTTGTGGTCAGATGAGACCAAAGTCGAGCTCTTTGGCATCAACTCAACTCGCCGTGTTTGGAGGAGGAGGAGGAATGCTGCCTATGACCCCGAGAACACCATCCCCACTGTCAAACACGGAGGTGGAAACATTATGCTTTGGGGGTGTTTTTCTGCTAAGGGGACAGGACAACTTCACTGCATCAAAGGGACGATGGATGGGGCCATGTACTGTCAAATCTTGGGTGGGAACCTCCTTCCCTTGGCCAGGGCATTGAAAATGGGTCATGGATGGGTATTCCAGCATGCAATGACCCAAAACACAAGGCCAAGGCAACAAAGGAGTAGCTGAAGAAGCACATTAAGGTCCTGGAGTGGCCTAGCCAGTCTCCAGACCTTAATCCCATAGAAACTATGTGGAGGGAGCTGAAGGTTCAAGTTACCAACCTCGTAACCCTATTAAATTGGAGAGGATCTGCAAAGAGGAGTGGGAAAAAATCCCTCTTGAGATGTGTGCAAACCTGGTGGCCAACTACAAGAAACATTTGACCTCTGTGATTGCCAACAAGGGTTCTGCCACCAAGTACTAAGGCATGTTTTGCGAAGGGGTCAAATACTTATTTCACTCATTAAAATGCAAATTGATTTATAACTTTTTTGAAATGCGTTTTTCTGGATTTTTTTGTTTTTAATCTGTCTCTCACTGTTAAAATAAACCTACCATTAAAATTATAGACTGATCATTTCTTTGTCAGTGGGCAAAAGCACAAAATCAGCAGGGCATTAAATACATTTTTCCCTCACTGTACCTTACAGCAGTCAGTAGGATGTGACCCTTGTGCTGTTTCCTCCTCCGCCCAATCCATCCACCCCTCACCATAAAGTCTCAGTACAGCAGGGGTTAATAGAACTGTGTGAGCTGTCCCAGACTATCTTCAAGAGAGCTTGGCTATGCTGACCCTTTCCGCCCAGCTACGCCAAGTGGTACTAGAGTTTCTGTGAATGAAACAGAATCTTTACTCATGGGAGTTGTAGTACAGCTTAGTTCTATTAACCCCTGCTGCACCAGGAGGTTATTGCATGGATGGAGGAAGAAGAAATGGTATCAGCACAAGGTACACATCCTACTGACTAGATAGAGGTAATATCCCTTGTGCTGATTTTCTTTTTTTTTTTGGCTGCACTTAGGCTTTAAAGTTGATAATATTGGTGTTCGTACATGGCTCCCAATGTAAAAGGCATGATGGACTACTCATATCTCCTGCTGTCCAAACTATCAACTTCTGCAATAGTAAAGTCAAACCACCAGCTGAAGATCCTACAGCAGGGGTGCCCAACCAGTGGCCCGGGGGCCACATGTGGACCACAGAGCCCTCTGATGTGGCCCGCAACCTCTTGCTCTGGGATGGCAGGTTGGCAAGCCCAGATTACAGGTTGCCTACCTGCCATGCCAGAGCATCAGTGCTGTGAATCAAGCCAGCGGTAGAGAAAGCAAGCAGATGCGGAGCAGAGCCGCATAAGCCAATGCTTCCTGTAAACCACCAGCTCCTGTCATAGGTGGAGTTATACAAAATGCACTCTGCCTGGAACAGCAAGTTTATTACTAAAATCACAGTTTATATATGGACATATCTGTTCTGCAGTGGTTACTGGACTGCTTTAAAACTGATCCTCAGGTGTAGTGCAGTACACCTGCGGGTTACCTGCACTGAGCCATAGACTTCTGGTTAAACCTGTGGGTTTGGTGCACTTTCAGAAAGTGCACCACACCTGCAGGATATAATAGAATTCTATGGCAAAGTACAGCTAACCCACAGGAAAGCCACAGGTGCACTGTGCTGCACCCACGGTGTGGGTAGACCGCAGACCATCAGTGTAAAAAGTAGCCTTAGGCCCCTTTAACATGATCCTTCTGACCCAATCGGACTCTCCATTCACCTCTATGGAGTAGCAGATGTAAACAGACTTGTGTCTGTTTACACCCGCCTACCTCCAATTCGATCTGCTAAAAAAAACAGAATCCTTCCCCTTCCATTTGATCGGATCAGAGAGCCCATAGGGTAGAGCGGGCTGTGTCTGTGTCCGCTTTGCATATGCAGAGTGGGCGCGGACCTGTCATCTGCCCACTCTGCTCATTGTGGCCCGCGACTGGTTACTAAGTCGCTTAGGTGGCCCTCGCTCTTCAAAAGGTTGGGCACCCCTGTCCTACAGCATCCGACAGTTCCAGGATTCTCAATTTCCTGGTCCTCCTCTGCACTCTGTGGTTCTTCTTATCATCCCCTATATAATTAAAGCATACAATAGTGACCTAAGAGTCAGAGAATCAAACCACTAAATGCAGCAGTGAACCAGGAATCAAATTGACAGCACAGGCAGCAGAAGAGGTATTTGATTAGTTTGGCCTCATGTACATTAACGTATACAGGGTTTAATCACTTTCCTGCCCCCGGGGAGCCGCGGTACTAAGAAGAGCCGCCAATACATGTTAATGGCTATATGCAGCCAGCTATTTGTAAGCAATGATGGCTTCTGAACACAAAAGCACCACAGCCATTCTCTTTGTATTGACAGCTGAATGTGGTGCCATGGCTCCCTAGATGCAGGAAAGCTTTTTAGCATGGAGGTATGTTTATTGAGAAAGATAATGAACAAATCTCCACAGTTATAACAACATATACAATACACAGAATTCTGTATTACATTCAGCACAAATAGAATTAAAAGAGGGGTTTATAAAGTTCCACAGGTCAAAACTACAAAGCCTAAAATAAAAGGTGCAAGGGTTATAAGCCATCACTCTTATGATAAAAAAACATCAGGAGGACAACTATAATCGTGACATCACTTCCCAAAAAATGCACCTGACTACTCAACCCAGGAAAGAACATGGCGACTGAGGAGGGGGAGGACAAGGGTGGAGAAGTTATAGGGAGGGGCACCAGACATTTTACACATCAAGACTCAGGAGCGTGTAAACGTCCATGTGCATGAGGCATTAAAGGCTTAATTCGCTTTTAGGAACATGTTGCAAGTTACACTTGTATTTAGGGTGTAACATGTGTAGCGCTGGCTCCTGACGAGCAAGCGCTATTATTTTTCTCAAATTAGGTTGCCTGAAGCCACAGTTGGGTTTCAGGATAATTTCTTCAAATTTCTGGTTTCAGTACCAGTCCACCTGGGTTGCACTGGGTTCTCCTTGACCACGGGTGTCGCTGTCAGTGCCAGCACGAGTAGAAACGCAGTCTAGCTGGATGCATTGAGTGCCATTTACTGTTCGGAACCAGCCCAGTGAGAGTGTTCTCCCGCTGTGCATCTGGGGGGTGGTATTTAAGGTACCAACGCCATGTTGGCTGGGGAGATTTTTCTGTCTGTTTGGTTCTGGTGGTCCTCCTGACCCAGCCCCATGGCACTCCTGGCCTGGGGTGCGGAACCGCGCATCCTGTGTCTTGGGCTGGCTGGCCCGAGGCTACGCAACTGAGAGAACAGGCCCAAGGGACGGTCCGGTGCCGTCTCAATTGAAAGGAGAGGCCCAGCAACTGGAGGATCCAGGGGAGGACCCTTTCAGGAGAAGGCCGTGTGCAAGGCTGGCTTCTCTGGAGGAGCCTGGAGACTTAGTTGAAGGACGCAACCCGGATCACATTGCCTACTTTACCGCCGGTTTGGCTGAAAGATTCTGGTATCGTATGGAATTGTTCTTCAATCACTCAGTAACGCTACAGCTTAAACTCACACGTCTGTGGCAGAGACTGTGTTAAATACCCTACCGGCTGCTAGGTCCAGTGAGAGGGACTTATCCGGTGGTGGCTAGATCTATCAAGAGGAATCATTGTTTTTTAGATCACTAACGAGAACTTGAGCTCACAATGTTATGTACCTGAACTCACCCCTAATCCTCTACCCTCTATTACAAGACTTTGTCTTCTTTTCTAAATAAATAACCCAAAAGAGGATTCAGTGTCAGTTTCAACATTCTTTTGGGCCATTTTCCATGGGATCCCTTAGACGGAGAAGCAAGCAGGTGAGGTAACGGTAAGGCCAAATAAAACCAGCAGCTCCTTTGGGGGTTAGTGCTACACATGTAACATGCTACTACCTCACCCCCCTTCCCCCACTGTGACAGCATGCAGGGTTTCCTCTCCACCACAGCTGCTGTCACATTTAAATTTGGTGTCATTCATTCACAGAGATCTGTGAATGAATAAACTACACGTCCCATCAGCCATTATGGCAGATGGACTTGTAGTTTTCAATAGACCACGAGTGTGGTAATCAGTGCACTCGTAGTCCATTGACCCTTCCTCCAGCTCGCTAACTAAAATCTTGTATGGAAGTACAGATAGAAAGCTGGAGGAAGCACCTGCAGGAGCCTGACATAGCACCTGCAATCCATTTATGATGGGTGGAATGCTTAGCAGGCTCCTGTAAAAAATAATAATGAATGACATTTTTTCCCCTGCAAAAACATGTGCATTTAATATCTTTTAAAAAAAGACAAACCTAGACTTTAGAGAGTAAAATAATAGAATTAGCTTTACCGTGACAGTGTGACCTTCTGAAAATAAAAATAAATAAAAATAAAGCTTTAGCAGACATTACCTTTTAATATATTCCTTCTTTTAACATTTTTTAAGAAAAGCTTTGCGTTCACAATTGAATAGGTTTGAGGTCAGGGCTATGTTCAGACCAGTTCTTTGACACCAAACTCATAAAACCATTTCTTTCTTTATGGAGCTGGCATTGTACACGGGGGCACAGTCATGCTGAAACAGAATAGGATCTTCCACAAATTATTACCACAAGGTTGGAAACACACAATTGTCTAAAATTTCTTTGTAAATTATAGCATTAACATTGCCCTTCTCTGGAAGCACCTGAACTAAATAAACCAAAGTATTGCTCACTTCTGTTGGCCATATGTCAGGTGTGATTGACTGTAATGAATTTCACCAAATTGGCAAAATTTCTCTGAAATCTTCTAATTGCCAAAGTTTTGGGGAAATGAAAACACTCAATCTCATTCATCTCTAATGTTGATGACAGTTCATGCTAGGTCACTGGAACACATTGGATGTTCAACATTCATCAATCCACCTTCTTTCAAACACAGCACCATATCTCCTGGAGACTTTACCTGTACCAAAGCTAAACATTTGCTGCAGTTGCTTACCAAAAAAACATCCTGCTTGCTCTTACTGACCTCTTCTCATTGCAATGCATGCTTCTCTAACCTCAAGTCTCATGCACATGGCTGTCAGAACAAATTTAAATACAGAGGGCAGGGTTTAGGGTTCTTACTCAAGGTAAAAGACAGCTCATGGACCATGTACCCACTGTGCCATCATAGGCCAAGGGCATACAGTTTAGAAACCTTCTCCTTTTAGTAAACAAGGTGTGACAACTTAATTCTCAGAATGCCCACATGTAGCACTATGGTGGTTAGTCACACAGACATTCGCACTCCAGCGTGTTCTGACATGTTCTAACTTGCACTCACCTGGGTCACAGACCAGTTGACAGAGTAGTAGAAATACCATGTGTGCGCTGTCTTGTTGGTGGAAAATGAGTGACAGGAATCTGTGGACAGAGCGCAAACCCTCATATGCTCAGATTGAAGACTGAGTGTGCAAATTGATTCTACCAAAGGATTTGGGAATGGGAAATATTTCCACAAAGATGGTGCATCGAATCTTGACAGAAGATCACAAAGAATGTTGGGTTCAAATTTCATCCAACATGCAGAGATGTTTGATGAAGTTATTACCGGTGAAGGTATTTCTAGTATGATCCGGAAAACAAAACCCCAGAGCTTGCAATGGAAAACAAAGAATTCACGTCGTCCGAAGAAAGCACGCATGTCTTATTCTCAGTTTCAAACCATGCTGGTGTATAAGGGGATAGTTCATTATGAGTTCATAAAACATGGTACAATGGTCAACCTGCATTGTTACTTGGAAATTCTGAAACGGTTCCAGGAATCTGTTCAGAGGCCTGGCAAGTGGATCCTCCACCACAACAATTCTCCTGTACTTGATGCTGTCAGGGAAGGATTTGGAGAAGAACTGGCAAATATGCCAATGCCCAGTATGGCTATGCTAATTCACGCATGCGTAATAGCGAGCGGCACACAGTGGAGAATCTGCATATGCAACGGCGCACGCAAAGTACGATAATTGTCAGCGTCCAGTGGCCTATACAAGAATGGTAGTCCTCCTCATCAATTGCTGGATTATCATCAGACTTTGTATCCTGTTCTTGTGCCTTGTGCTTCTGCTTGATTACCCAATACCGACCCGGCTTACCCCTGGCTTGTTCTGGCTTCTCTCCTGGCTCTGACCACAGCTTGCTCCACGGACCTGCTGCTACTTCTGTTCCTGATTGACATTCTGTGTTTAACCCTGGGTTGATCCTGACCACGCTTCTGCATTTGCTCCTGATTGTCTTCCTGTGTTTGACTCCTGGCCCTGGCTTCTGACTTTGCTTACTGCTCTATCCATCTGTCAAGATCCGCCAGTTCTTCCAGAGAATCATCTGCTATGTCTACTTCTCTGCTCTCTGGTGTCCTCTCATCTGGAACCATCTAGCAGCTTAACCATCGGCAACCCGTGTTTCTTTGGGCATAGCACCCTATATCACCATATTCAGGGGTACTCTGCACTCAGCCACAAGTGGAGCCCTCTCATCACCTCAGACTCCAGTCGGGTACCTGACAGATGCGTTACGAGTCCCTGGCCCAGAAATCCACTCTGAAACTTGACCAACCACCCTTTTCCCCTGAATTAGCACCCTGCGACTTTTGGCTCTTTCCAAAATTTAAAAATGCCTTAAAAAGACACAGATTTGATGACATGCCAGACATCCAGTGTGCCGTGACAAGAATGTTGCACATTGTTCCAGAAAACTATTTCCAGGAATGTTTCCGGCAGTGGCACAGACATCTAAAAACGTGCGTCACTTCACAAGGGAATTACTTTGAAAGTGACAACAACCACTGGTGTATAGGTAAGCAAACATTTATTTTGATAGTCTTTTCCAGAAGTTAAATTGTTACACCTCGTATTACAGCATTGAATGTGCTACTTTTGGGTTTCTGAACCCCTGTCCTTGCTACACCATGGCACCCATCACGGAGGGACTCAAGGTGAGTCTTCCATAGAGTGGCAACATTGTGCAAAAGGAGCCTGCTAAAAAAGGACCCTATGTAGCTTGTAGGCTTTTAGCTTCTGTTCCTGTGCTGACATTACAATTCCAGTATCTCCTCCTGCCCAGCAAAACATGTTGCAGTACTGCAAGCAGTCTTCATAGTAAGATAGTAGTAAAAGAAAAATGATGCCTAGGATATCTAAAAATCAAAGTTCTAGAATGCTTAATTCCTTACGGACCCAATTTTTTTTTTTTTGTATCAAAGTTCTTAAATCACTCACACAGACCAATAATTGTATCAATTTAAATATTTGGGCTATCTCTTGGAAACACCTGACGCAATCTAAAGACCAGCTAATTTGATCATAGACCAAACTCATCTTTTGTTTTAAAGTTACTATGAGATACACCATATTGCTCTTTTTTAAATAAGCTCATTAGAGTGTCAGCTTTTCCCCCTCTGCTGGATCTGCCAAAGATAACAGAGAGAAAATGTGTAGCGGGCACTGGCAGTTGGCAGCGAAGGACTCTTTCATAACATGAAGAAAAGAAGTCAAGAGTCAGCAGGGATATGAAATATGCACACAGGAAATTCTGAAGCCCTTGAACGATGTGAGTTGGAAATGGAAAATATCATTTTCACAGAACAAAATCTTGAAAATGTTTTGTGTGTGGAAGAAAAATTGCTGACAAAGCAAATGTGGTGAGCGCACAGCCATGTGTCAGCAGAACACCTTTGCAGGACCATTTACAGAACACCAGCTCCAGCAACAGAGCTTCATATACAGAGGTAAGAATAGTACAGTGGAGTGTCTTCTGGTCTTCGGTAATAAGTTTAGTACATTATTGGGTTTCATCCACAAGGCACTCTGAAAAGTCCAAAGCTCATTAACACATATTGCCAGCAAGTCAGAGGTCATCCAACATTGGTTAGACTACTGTCAGATGGCTGGATATCTTAGTTGCGAAAACTTGGACGTTACCATTGTTCTTTGCATTGACCTATGGAATAAAATAATAATTTCTTGTGCTTATTTTTTTTTCATTAGGGCCAACAGTTTGTGTCAGAGTATTTTTATCTACTGCACTCACCCTTGGTCAAAGGTTATCAAGGTGTGGGCCAGGAATGAGGATAACCATCAGTGCTACTTTTTGCATCAGTATACTGTAAAGCCTAGTACACACTATTAGTTTTCTTCCATTCAAAAAAATGAACGAAAAAAAAACTGTCAGCTCCGGTTGGAGCCGATGTACTAACGATCCGACGAGTGCTAATCGGGAGCTGGTCGGCTGCTGGTTTTCATTTACAATTGTTTCGACTTCAACACACATTAAAACGTGTACCGCTTATACATGCTTTTTTTAATGTGTTTTTGATGCTTTAGTGATGCTTTGATGATGCTTTAATGAAGCTTTAACGAAGCTTGGCAAATGCCCTGTGTGTATGTGCAGATTTTTCGATTTGTTTTAAAGGGACCCAGTAGAACCCCAGCTCAGTAGTAAGCCGACTCAGCAGATCCCCATCTCATTAGTACCCCTGTTCAGCGGATCCTCAGCTGATTGGTACCATCTTTCAACAGATCCCCTGCTCAGTAGTACTCCCAGCTCTGTTGATGCCCCACTTAGTAGTATCCCCAGCTTTGCTGATCCCCGTTGAGTATTAACCCTCAGCTCTGTTGATCTCCCGCTCAGTAGTAACCCCCAGCTTGGCTGATCCCCCGCTCAGTAGTTACCTCCAGCTCTGCTGATCACCCAGTCAGTAGTAACCCCCCAGCTTATGCTGATCCTCTTTTTGTCTGATCCTTCTTTCTCTGGTCCCCGCTCACCTCCCGCTATATTGCTCCCATGCTGTGTACTTCATGTGACATTGCTAGTTTCTCCTGCTCCAGTACACCAGCTCTGCTGATCCCCTTCTGCTCATTCCTTTCTCTCCGGCCCCTATTCCCCTTCTGCTCTAGCTATAGCGTTCCGTAGTTGTGCACCGAGTGTCGTCTGCTAGATTCTCCGGTCCGGACTCCACTCACCTTCCTGCAGCTCCTTGCTGCACATCTGCACTGTGACATCTGCACCAGACACTTCCAGAATATATAAACATGAACTGGAGTTCACTGCTGATGACTAGCGTTGAGCGAACCCGAACTGTAAAGTTCGGGTTCGTACCGGACTTTTGGGTTTTTGGGTCCCGAACGCGAACAATTTACTGTATGTTCGGGTTAGAGTTCGGTGTTCGGCAATGTAATGGCGCTTTTTAAAAATTTATTGTCAGTTTGTCACAAAGTGTAATTTCTGCAGGAAAAAAAGTCTTTTAAAAGCACTCGCGGCTATAATGAATTGTCGGCTCCCCATAATACAGAGAACAGTCATTGAAAGCCATTGATTTTTAAAAAGTTATTGTCATAAAAAGTGTTTGGGGACCCGGGTCCTGCCCCAGGGGACATGTATCAATGCAAAAAAAAGTTTTAAAAACGAACGTTTTTTCGGGAGCAGTGATTGTAATAACTGGGGGGTGTGTATAGTATGCCTGTAAAGGGGCGCATGTTTCCCATGCTTAGAACTGTCCCTGCACAAAGTGTCATTTCTGCAGGAAAAACATTTATTTAAAAGCACTCGTGGCTATAATGAATTGTCGGCTCCGGTAATACAGAGAACAGTCATTAAAAGTCATTGATAAAAAAAAATTAAAAAGCGTGGGGTTCCCCCAAATTCATTTACAAGGCCATTCAGGTCTGGTATAGATATTAAGGGGAACCCTGCGTCAAATAAAAAAAAAATGGTGTGTAGTTCCCCCAAAAATCCATACCAGATCCTTTATCCGAGCACGCAACCTGGCAGGCCACAGGAAAAGAGGGGGGACGAGAGAGCGTCCCCCCTCATGAACCGTACCAGGCCACATGCCCTCAACATGTTGATGAAAACAAGGGCCTCATCCCCACAACCCTGGCCGGTGGTTGTGGGGGTCTGCGGGCGGGGTGCTTATCGGAATCTGGAAGCCCCCTTTAACAAGGGGACCCCTAGATCCCGCCCACCCCCGTGTGAAAGGGTAAGGGGGTACCCCTACCATTTCACCAAAAAAAGTGACAAAAGTGTTAAAAATGACAAGAGACAGTTTTTGACAATTCCTTTATTTAAATCTTCTTCTTTCTATCTTCTTCCTTCTTCCTTCTTCTTTCCTTCATCCTTCGGTTTCTTCCTCTATCTTCTTCTTCCTCCATCTTCTTCTTCCTCCGATCCTTTGCTTCTTGCTCCGGTGTTCTCGTCCGGAATCTTCCTCCACGGCGTCTCTTCTTCCTCGATTTTTTCTAGGGCCGCTCCGCGCAATGGAAGGCTCCCGCTGTGTAATGCTTCTCTTCTTCTGACAGTTCTTATATAACGGAGGGTGGGACCACGTGGTGACCCTGCCCCACTCTGATGCACGGGAACTTGAAGGGAACTTCCCTATGGCTTTCCCCATGACGTCAGAGGGGGGCGGCAAACTATTACAGAGTATAATAAGCAAAAGTGGCATTTACAAAGAAGAGACTCTGAGAGCAGTGGGAACACATAGGCTGTCAGTCAAAACCTGTGAGGGGGGCAGGAGGCGTGGCTTACTGGTACTGTTTATGTCTATGGATGCACGCAGCCTAGCTTGGGAGATCACCTTAACGACAGGTGCCCCTCGGAGCACAGTTTGCTGAGTGGGCACTTGTAGGAAGGAAGGAGGGCTGGCAAGGGACTCCGGAAGAGGAGGTAAGCCACCGCTCTGTGAACAGGTAAGTACAACCTGTTTTTTTATTTTTTTAAACAAGCCTTTAACATCACTTTAAATTGACGTTAAATGACAGTTCCCAGACTCTTTGTTCTGTTTGTAAAGAAAGCAACTAGGGGGTTTCCTTTAACATCTTTAACATTCCTTTAACATTATCTATGCAGGATAAGGGTCTGGTATGGATTTTAAGAGTGTACCACATGCACAAAACAAAACAAACATGGGCCTCTCCCAAAATTCATATTAGACCCTTATCCAAGCATTCAGCCTGACTGGGCAGTAAAGGGAGGGGGACAGCAAAAAGCAAATATTAATGTTCCACAATGTAAATGCCCTATACTTTGCCACAAATTACATTAAAGCTTCAATGGTTGCTAGGACCAAAGCATAAACTGGCATCCTAGGAAACACTATATTTTTTATGAATGACAGCTCAGCTCCAATGGTTTCTAGGATGCCGGCAGCATATTTGGTCATTTAAGTCAGCCAGCATCACTGGCTCTATTGTATACATTCATCTGCCAGCCAGGGAGTTCCCTAGCCAGCAGTGCATGAGGCTGGAAATGTGTCATTGATTGCTAGGAAGCTGCCAGTTGTCAGTGTCCAGCAATCATAAGCTCTGAGCGGAACGCTGCCATTTATTTAATGGCGGTAATAATACCATTACTAATGGCTGTAGTAATACCATCACTTCGCTTACAGCTGGAGGTTCCTCTGAAGCGGAGATGTGAATAGGCCATTTTGTTTTCCCATTCACTAAGGCAGGGGTCTTCAAACTACGGCCCTCCAGTTGTTCAGGAACTACAATTCCCATCATGCCTAGTCATGTCTGTGAATGCTTTACTTAATTTGCTATAGTGGTCCTTTAATATTTCTGTTCTGGCAGGTTCCTTCTAACATTAGGTACGTTTACAGGCAAGTTTTAGCTGGATTCGGATTGGTAATCGCATGTCTCCCTTGAGAATTCTGAATGCAGTTAGTTTGGAATCCTTTGTAATTCTGTATTTATAAAAGCTGCTTTGTACTGTTCTGCTGCTACACACACCTGGTCTGAGCTTTAGGCATGGATTATGACAGGCAGCCTAGAACAGGTATATTTTCAATGGATTCCAACTATCTTTTATGAAGTGCAGAGGGACTATTAAGTTAAAAACATACCAATATTATAAGAACATTTTTATTGAGCATTATTGGGTAAACACATTTTTTTTAATATATTGTAATAAATATTATTAATGAATCCCAATAGTTGTTTAAATTACTCTTTCTGAAGAGAGAGTGTAATGCCCCGTACACACGATCAGATTTTCCGACGGGAAATGTTGGATGTGAGCTTGTTGGCGGAAAATCCAACCGTGTGTATGCTCCATCGGACATTTGTTGTCAGAAAGTCTGATCGTGTGTACGGGGCATAAGATGTATTGGGGGTGTCTATGCCAAATGCAAGACAGCTTTATGCTCAATACATCAAATTTAGATTTTGCTTATCAAGGCAAGTTAATACGATCTTGATTATAAAGGCAGAAGGTTTTTTTAATGCACTCTATGCATTAAGATAAAAAGCCTTCTGTGTGCAGCAGCCCCCCTCAGCCCCCCTAATACTTACCTGAGCCCATCTAGATCCAGCAATGTTGTAGGAGTGTATCAGCTGCCTGGGACTGCCCTCCTCATTGGCTGAGGCAGCAGTGCAGTGGCATTGGCTCCCGCTGCTGTCAATCAAACTGATGCCGCGTACACACGGTCGGAATTCTCGTCGGAAAAAGCTCTGATGGTTTTCCCGTCGGAAATTCCGTCGGAATTTCGCTCAAACTGTCTTGCCTACACACGGTCACACCAAATTCCGACGGTCAATAACACCGCGGCATACAACACGTTCGACTGCACTATAAAAGGGAAGTTTAATGCTTCCGAGCATGCGTCGGAATTTTGCGTGTCGGAATTGCATACACACGAACGGAAAATCCGATAGAAAGGTTTTCCGTCGGAAAAATTAAGAACAGGTTCTCAATCCAAAGTCCGTCGGAAATTCCAACAGAAAAAGACTGATGGGCATACACACGGTCGGAAAATCAGATGAAAAGCTCCCATTGGACTGTTTCCATCAGAAATTCCGACCATGTGTCAGCAAATGCGGAGAGAAAAGGGCCGGGCTGCAGCACCATGTCTGAATTTACACACAAAGCTGTGGCTCAGCCTGGGTGCCCCCATAGAAAGCTGCTTGCTGTGGGGGCACTCAACAGGAGGGAGGTGCCAGGAGCACCAAAGGGGGACCCGAGAAGAGCAGGATCCGATCCACTCTGTGCAAAACCAACTGCATTGAGGAGGTAAGTATAACATGTTATTTTTAACCCCAAAAAAGCAAGACTTTAGTCTCATTTTAAAGCCCAACTATAGGCTTCCCCAGCCACAGATCACCTGCCTTCCTGGAGGCCTCCCCGGAATGTTTTTTATTCCTGTTTTTAAAAAAAACTTTTCTAGATGTCTTCATGAGACACACAGGGTCCTATTCCTTTTTGCCTCCTCTCTGGTGCTGGTTGGTCTTCAAGATACAGAGACTGGTGCTGATCTCTGTATCTTTTAAGGTGCGTGAATGGTGCTGTGGTGACACCACTCTTGAGAGGTAGGTTTATGATGCCTTGCACTCAGAGAATGTCTTTGGTCTTCCAGGTTAAATGTACCTGATTATCATTTAACCCAGAAGACTGAGGACATCTAGGGGCAGAAAGAAATGAATAAACCAGATGGTAACAGAGAGAGGGTAAATATTAAAGCCAGAGCTGATTTTTTTTTAATTTTACACCACCTGCAGCACCATCCTATTTTTTTTATAAATTTTCCTGGTTTGGACTTAAAAGTGGACTGTTAGCCTAAAATGAAACAATGTTAAATCCAATATGGGCGATCCCCCAACAAACCAAAAAGTAAAAATTGTTTGCAGTACAACAAACCTCAACTACTTGAATATAGGATCTGAGTGACACACCACATGGTGTCCAGTACGCTCCTGATGCCATGAAGCTCTGGCCATTTGGACTAGTCAACAGCAAAGTATATTCAGAACTTTAGTCGTTTTTAAGTATTAAGAAAATGCAGAACTCATTATGATGTGGCACATTAGTTGTGATTTTACTTTTTCAACCTGGCACCGGGGTTGCTTTAAAGTAGAACTATAGGCAAAACTTTTTTTTCATTTTGGATAGAGAAAGGAAGGTTTATAACCCCAGTCAGATTTTATTTCCCCATCTGTGTCTGATTGCCGAGATTTTCCCATAGCCAAACAGGAAGTGAGAGGAAATCCCTGCAATTTAAGGGACGAGCTACGAGCTTTAACCAGACACTGATAGAAGTCACAAGACTGCTCTAACTGCTGATGAGAAAAGGCATTTAGCCGTTTATATTTAATAAAATAATTGCATTTCCCATGTTCTGTGTACTGTGGGAGATCAGATATAGTGAATGCATACTCCTAGGTTTAGTAACATTTTAAGGGGGCATGGCAGGGGGTGTGTCCTATGCCTATATACTTTTGCCAGTAAGTGTCCTTCATTCCCATCCTAAAAGGTTGGGAGGTATGCTGGTGGTCAGTGGAGAGAATGCCTCTTGCATTAGTACTCTGTGACAGATGACAGAGGTGTCCCTCTTACAAATAGCTAAAAAGATCATTGATGTCAGTAGGTACATAATTGATAAAGTTGAAAAAAGACATGAGTAAAATCAATTCCTATCAAATTTAGGACTACCCACAATCCTGTATTTTATGTGACTGAGGAAGATATCTAAACATTTTTTCAATTTATCAACACTCTCCAGTGATACCACTTCTTCGGGAAGAGAGTTATGCCACGTACACACGATCGGAATTCTCGTCGGAAAAAGCTCTGATGGTTTTCCCGTCGGAATTCCGACGGAATTTCGCTCAAACTGTCTTGCCTACACACGGTCACACCAAATTCCGACGGTCAATAACACCACGGCATACAACACATTCGACTGCACTATAAAAGGGAAGTTTAATGCTTCTGAGCATGCGTCGAATAGTTTCCGAGCATGCGTCAGAATTTTGCGTGTCGGAATTGCATACACGCGATCGGAAAATTAGATAGAAAGGTTTTTCGTCTGAAAAATTAAGAACAGGTTCAATTCAAAGTCAATCCAAAGTCCGTCGGAAATTCCGACAGAAAAAGACCAATGGGCATACACATGGTCGGAAAATCCAATGAAAAGCTCCCATCGGACTGTTTCCATCGGAAATTCCGACCGTTTGTACACGGCATTACCCATTTTTACTGCTCTAACAGTAAAGAACTTGCAGTTTAGGATTTAACATCTTTCATCCAATCTTCAAATGTGGGTGTTACTTATGCTAGATTAACAAATTGCTAATTGCTCAAGGAACCCACCCAGCAACCTCTGGAGGAACCCTAAAGGACTCTAAACCCACAGAACCCTGGTTGAGAAAGGCTGGTCCAAGATATGATAGGTTTGCAAGTTTACACTATCAGGAGATGTCCTCATGTTGCTCCTTGTCCAGACAGTATAAGATTCCTATTGTTCATCATGTAGATTAACGGGTGCACATTAGGAAATTACAAATACACAGTCAAGGCATGGTATAAATCATCAACTCGCTTGTTGCTGCCTGGAGAATGTAATTCGGACAGAGCGGCGGGACTGTAATTCAATCAACGGTGGCTCAGCTGATGACAAAAAAGCTTAATAGGTTTATTAGCTGCAAGTTAAGCACCAGATTAAATTACAAGCCAAGTATTCAGTCATGCAAAATATATTGTTATTTAATACAGAACAGGAGCAGAGATCAATGCAAGGCTGGTCCCAGATGGCAGCTGCGGAGCTCTGGCAGAAGATGTGGTGGCATGAGGAGTTATGGCGTTCATTTAAAGGAGTTACGATGCTGGCAATGCAATGCAAAGAGTAGACATTAGGACATTACAAGGAATGTTTGTAGGTTTTTTTACTAGTATAGTAAAGTAGAACTGAAAATGATTGTAAAGCCATATTTTTTGTTAAAAAAAAATAACAAACGTCATACTTACCTGCTTTGTGTAATGGTTTTGCACAGAGTATCCCAGATCCTCTTCTTCTCGGGTCCTCCATCGACACTCCTTGCTCCTCCTCCCTTGCCAAGTGCCCAGCATATCAAGCTAATTGACACACAGAACGTGGCTCAGCCCCACCCCTGCTCCCTCCTCACTGGTTGTGATTGACAGTAGCAGGAGCCAATGGTTGCTGCTGCTGTCTTTGAGCCTACGAGGAGGGAGAGAGCGGAGAGAGACCCTGCTCTTGTGCACAACGCTGGATCAAGATCAGGCTCATGTAACTAAAAGTGGGGGATGTAATGTGAGCTGCAGTCAGGCATTTTTTTTTTCCTTATTGCATTTAGGTAAAAATCTTCAGCCTTTAGAACCACTTGCAGGCAGAAGCTTTTTTTTTGGGGGGGGGGGGGGGGGGGGTGGAGTGAGGGAGGGTTAAAGAGGAAGTAAAGCCTATGTAAAAAAAAAACGGAACCTGCAAGGCAAAGGCATAATGAGCTAGTTTGCATAGCATACTAGCTCATTATGAATGACTTACCTGAGAACGAAGCCCCTGAAGCAGTCCTCATCCACGATCTTCTGCGCCGCCATCAAACCCGGAGTGACTTCCGGGTCTCGCCGCTCAAGTGCTGTCATTCGCTGGAGCGGCGATGACGTCACTCCCGCGCATGCGCACGAGAGCGGCATATCACCGTGATCTCGGCATGCGCAGTGCGCCTGCGCGCCGATGTCTTTGGTGCATGCGCCGTAGATAGCGGTGCCTTTTCTTTTCTAAATATCTCCTAAACCATGTAGGTTTAGGAGATATTTATTGGACCTACAGGTAAGCCTTAATCTAGGCTTACCTGTGGGTCAAAGTGGTTTGTAAGGGTTTACAACCACTTTAAAACCCCTGTTAATTTATTTTTTTTGCCACCTGTGTTCCAGTGGGGAGATTTACCTTCACTTCCTGTCCCATAGCCACAACAAGTAAGAGGAAATCACTCCAAATTGAGGAAAATCCCCATAACTAGTATCCCAATTGGAAGGTTTCCTCTCTATTCCGGTGACCATTCAATATTTGTGATTTTCTTCAGATCATCAGGACAAATAAAGAGGGTGCACCTCCCTAATTATGACACAGGCTGCAATACAAACCTGACAGGTGTTATAATTAGGGATGCACCAATACTGAATACTTGCACGAGTACTCGTAGTCATACTCATATGATGTCCTTCCCAGAACACGCCTCGTGCACCCCCATGGGCCATGCTGTGGGGCGATCTGTCACCGATCTGCCACCCGATTTGTCACTGATCTGCGGCACGATCTGTCACCTGCTGTGTCCAATGACATATCAGTTTAACAGCCCATTGCTGGTACCAAACAAATCACAGCAGATCACATGAAAATTGTACACAATTGATGGCTTCCATTTATGCCATACAGTGTGTACCATTGTGTTGATCTCACATTTGATTGGTCACAGTGATCACATGGTACAGACAGGGCCAATCATATCTATCACAATAGCAAGAACTGAATAAATAGGTTTCATTCAGAAAAAAATGGTTGCTTGTAACAGTGCGGACCTCATGCATGCACTTAAAATGCATGATGATTTTTACCTGTAGGTAAGCCTACAATAAATTAATTTGTTGATATTATTATAATTTATTTTGTATACCCAATAATCTTATTAATTAGAAAATTGGTTACAAAACTGTTTTGGTGGTTCTGGTGGTTATTGGGGAAAGGGGAGGACAATTGAAGCCAAAAGCTCCCCCCAAGCTCATAGAGTAAGAGAGTGGGTTACACAAACTTTCACAAAATCTGCTTTATTAGTAGTCACATTTAACTGGTCTTGTTCTCTAATGTTGAAGCTTCTTCAACATTCTTTGTTGTAGTGGCTTCTTCAGTTCTAATAAGTGTTGGGAACAATGACAACAATTAATATATATTTGTATAAGGCTAGATTCCAAAAAGTGCTGGCTTTTATCTCTGATCTCTACGTGTTTTGCCAACCATTGGTCCAACAATCAAAAGCACCGGCAGCAGTTTTTTCTTCTGTGGGCTATGCAAACTCACACCAGGACCGGCTAAGCACATTATATCAAATCATCTAAGCTTCTTTCATTTACTTTTTATATGGATCTGAATTGCCTTGCTCAAAAAAAATAACTTATTGGGACCAGTCATTTCTAAGTAATCTTACCTTTGGACTACCTATGGACTGCCTTTGAGGGCCCCTCTATCAGCTGAATTAGCCCTGGAGTTGCTGCCCCCGGTCGATGGGCTGACCTGGACCTGACCAATTGGACTGAGCCTTTGGTGCTTTTGATTGTTGGCTCTCCTGAAGAAGCCAATGGTTGGTGAAATGCGTAGAGATCAAGGCCAGCACTTTTTCTAATCTAACCTTATACAATTACATATTCATTTCTGTCATACCCTTTTCAGATGTATTGTATATTTATGCTTTATATAGGCTAGGTCCTTATAGGTTCAATACATTCAAAAACCTATTGGGGAATCCAGGCAACATGCATAACTAGGTGGTTTTTATATGCAAGTATATCAATTTTATGGAATTTGTTATGTGAATAAACTTTTGTATTCTTATAATCCTTTTGAGTACTCGCTTCCTTTAACTGGAGTTACGAGTGGCAACCTTGAAAGTGCATTTTTCTCCTTTTTGCTGTTTCGTATTCTTTTTGGTATGTGGTGCCACGTTAGGAATTTGTGCTTTATTATGTCCTACTTCCATCCGAATACCAAGATATCAAGAATTGTTCAAGGTAGATGAATATGACATGGTAACAGCCAGCAGTCTCTGTACAGCAGAACGCAAACTGCTAGAGAAACAAACAGCCAATTCATTTTGCTGCTGTGTTCATGTGCTAATAAGGGACATGCTGATAGGAGGAGAGAACAAAATAACAAAAAGATGCACTCATCAATCTTCTGCTTCTCCTTTCACTGTCCAGTCACAAGCTAGGGAAGTGACAAGACCTGTTTGCAGAGAAAAATCAGGTCTCCTACTTTGCCAGACAGGACTGTGCCATTTGGCAGAGCCTTGTAAATCTCATAGCTGGTTTGACAAATCTATTGACAGATGAAACAGTTCCCTTTAAATGTATTTTATTTATATATCTATTAGGGCTGTGGAAATTAAAGATTAATTGCTCGATTAATTGTTAATTTTTTTGCTCGATCAAATTTTTTTTGATTGGTACTCACCTCTCCGCCGGCTTCCGGGTCTTCAGGGAGTTCCGTCGGAGATCCGGTGACGTCACCGGACTCCTCCCCCCTTCCCCAAGTGCCTCCGTCTACTAACAAAGGGAAGGGGGAGGAGTCCGGTGAGGTTAAAGTTCCGATTGAACGTAATGCATATGGGGAAGGAGCTACGCATGACGTCACCCGCTGCTGCCCTACGTAACTAACACAATTTTCAGCTTTACATGCTGTGTTTTTATCATCTTTATGTGAGAAGTTTGTGTTTGAACACAAAAATTAAATCTTATACTTAAGCGGTGAGCACTTAGATCTTTTCTTTCTACCCATGACCTGGCATCCTTGCTGAGATCTAAGGAGACATGAGAGAAGTTTATGGTCCATGTTAACCCTTTTGATACCCGCTTGCATGACCACCTGTTTGCACTGGGGTCCATGCCATAAGGTGAGAGTGATTAGTTAGACCGGAGGTGGAGGGATTGTCACGCTACTGTGGAAAAAAAAATACTTACGTCAGTGCTACAGTTTGAATTTAAAACGTATTTGTGTGGACTGTGAAGTTAAGTCATGGATTGTGGAAACTAACTAGTGTTGGGTGATTGTATATAGTGTATACCACATTTATCACTGACTAATGCACAGTTGCAATGCAAGGAGATCAGCTAAAAGTAGTTGGATCTGTATGTGCGTTATAATTAATCAAAATGAGTCGATTAATCGATTAAAAAAAATAGATTAATCAAAAAAATTTTAATCAGTAACAGCCTTAATATTTATCTGTGTGCCTGAAGTTCAGCTTTCACTGGCTTTAAACCCTCTATCCTTTTTCTTAATGATACACCTATACAAATCAATAAAGCAGAAGAAGCTATACGAGATTGTATGACAAGTTCAGGACAAGGTCAACCTGAAAATAAATGTATTACCTTACATATAGTGATGCAGGTGTGACAATAATTCACATGAACACGATACTCAGAATTCGGAACCCTCCGGAAAAGGATTAAGACAATAACGATGCTTCCTGCCATTTATCGGGATCATAAGAGGGAAAAATGTAAATGATGATAATGCATGTTGTCTCCATCTGAAATATAAAATGCATTTTCATATGGTGAATTAATAGGCTGAAGGAAAAATAAAACTGTCATACCTGAGCCAGAAATATCATTTAAGGATTTTGTGCAGTACAAAAATGAAACATATCATTTCTGACAAAGACAGCCAATAAAACAGGAATGCAGATGAATCATTTGCAAAGACGATGAAATGTTAAGGGGTCACTAGATGACTAAAGTTTGTTACAGTTAAAAAAAGTGACATATTTATTGGTCTTCATTGGGAACAAATGTGGTACACTAGCATGTTGTTCCATGTTTCCTTGGCACAATATAACTGTATCTTAGACATGTGCAATTAGTTTTGTTTTAATTCGTTTTCCGTTAAAATTCGTTATATCCGTTCATTCGTTATCGTACAAATGAACAAATGATTCGCTAAAAATTTTAACGAATAACGAATTATCGAACGAATATGAAAAACAACGAAAATCCGAAATAACCAAATTAGAAACAACGAAACTACAAAAGAAGAAAATCCGAAAAACGAAAACAGGAACAACGAAAATCAAAATGAACGAAAAAATTCGTACGTTCGTAACTTTTTTTTTTGTTGAATTGGTAATTTTCCTGTGTTCCTTACAATGGCGCTGCTTAACGTGCTTCGAATGGATTGAACGAAAAAATCGTACATTCGTAACTTTAATTTTCCGTGTCTCTTACAATGGAGCTGCTTAACGTGCTTCGAATGGATTGAACGAAAAAATTCGTACATTCGAAAATTCGTACATTCGTAACTTTTTTTTTTGCGATTCGTAATTTTCCGTGTGTCTTACAATGGCGTGCTTAACGTGCTTCGAATGGATTGAACGAAAAAAACGAAAAAATTCGTACATTCGTAACTTTTTTTTTTTTTTTTACGATTCGTAATTTTCCGTGTCTCTTACAATGGCGCTGCTTAACGTGTTCGAATGGATTGAACGAAAAAATTCGTACATTCGTAACTTTTTTTTTTGCGATTCGTAATTTTCCGTGTGTCTTACAATGGCGCTGCTTAACGTGCTTCGAATGGATTGAACGAAAAAATTTGTACATTCGTAACTTTTTTTTTCGATTCGTAATTTTCCGTGTCTCTTACAATGTAATAATGGCATACCCATTACATAAAATTAGGAATTATGCTCCGATTACGAATCTACGAAAACAATGTTACGAAAGTACGAATAAATCAATCTTACGAAAGTACGAATGTAACTAAATCTACGAAAATACGAATGCGTCCGAATTTCGAATAAACGAAAATTAAACGGAAAAACGAATCAACGAAAAAATAACTCTTCCGAAAATACGAATCGTTACGAATACGAACATCGACGACTTACGAATTTACGAATCGTTACGAATACGAACACCGATGACTTACGAAATTACGAATCGTTACGAATCAACGGAAACTAACAGAAACGAAAATAAACAAATTTTCTATTGTGCACATGTCTACTGTATCTTACCACATGGAAATGCGTACTGTATTATGGGGGTTTCCTTCATGGTGTAAGCTGGAACAAATGGGTCATTTCTATCTAAGGTTTTTAAAACATGTATAAAAACTGAAAATGTTCTTTGAACACTGACAAAGCTTATACTTAAGCCTCGTACACACGATCGGATTGTTGGCCCAACAAAACCGTGGAATTTTGTCCAAAGGGCGTTGGCCCAAACTTGTCTTGCATACACACGGCCACACAATTGTTGGCCAACAATTACGAACGTAGTCACGTACTATGTTGTTTTTCAGCTCTTTAGCGCCACCCTTTGGGCTCCTTCTGCTAATTTCGTGTTAGTAGAAGTTTGGTGAGTGTTGATTCGCACTTTTCATTTCGTACGTTCAGTTAGTTTCTGAACGGGCGTTCGTCAACCAGACATGTTGCGGAATCGGAGATAACGTGTTATTTATTATTGTTCTCGGAGTTATTGCTTTGACATTATTTTTTTGGTTGAATAATGATTTGATTTGGTATATTTTCTATATTTTTGGATGCATAGAATGCACTTCTTGGTTAAGTTCTATTGGTAGATAGCATGTCTAATTTTATTTGTTTTCTTTTTTTTAATGCACAATAAAAAAAAATTGTGGAGAATAATACTTGGCTATGTGTTTTACTTCAAATTTAAAATTTTGGGAGTAGCAGTTACATTTAAAAAAAATACAATGTAAAATTGACAAGGGACACCAACATAGTTGTATCTTTGATCTTAAAAACTACGGGATAATGGTGTTGCGATAGCTTGCCCAAATAAAACAAAGCATAATAATGTTATTCTTGATATCACTAGAAAAAAAAGCCTTTGAAAATTTGTTTGCAATAACTCCATCAGTAGCTACAAAGGGAAGGGGGAACAACTTCATCTCAATATAAAACCAAAAAAAGTGCAGTGCTTAACTGCTTAAGGACCGCCTCCTGCACATTTACGTCAGCAGAATGGCACGGCTGGGCACATCAACGTACAGGTACGTTGTCCTTTAAGAGCCCAGCTGTGGGTCGCGCGCGGCGAGCTTTCCACAGGTTGTTGACGCTATAACATTTGCGCAAACCAATCAATACGCTTATTGGGTTGTTTTTCTTTTACTAAAAATATGTAGCAGAATGCATATTGGCCTAAATTGATGAAGAAATTTTTTGTATTTTTTTTTATTGCATATGTTTTAGAGCAGAAAGTAAAAAAATATTTCTTTGTTTTGTTATTCAAAACTGTTGTTTTTTGTTTATAACGCAAAAAATAAAAACGCAGAGCTGATCAATTGCCATCAAAAGAAAGCTTTATTTGTAGGGAAAAAAAAGACATACATTTTATTTGGATACAGCAGTTAACCGCTTCCCGACCGCCTCCTGTAGATATACGTCAACAGAATGGCACGGGCAGGCAAAAGCACGTACCTGTACGTCCCCTTTAATTTGCCTGCCCGGGGGGCAGGCAAATACAAAAAATCCCGGTCGGGAGCTCCGTGACCACGGCCGCGGGACCAGCGGACCCGATCGCCGCTGGTATCCCACGATCGGGTTACGGAGCTGAAGAACGGGGAGAGGTCTATGTAAACAAACCTCTCCCCGCGCTTCCTACACTGACTGTCAGTGATCGGCGGTTCCCTGTCATCGGGAACGCCGATCAATGACGTCAGACGTACAGCCACGCCCCCCTACAGTAAAAAAAAACACAACACGTCACACTGACTCCTCCCCGCCCCCTAGTGGTTAACCCCCTAACTACAACTGTCATTTACACAGGAATCAGTGCTATTTAAATAGCAGTGATTGCTGTATAAATGACAAATGTCACAAAAATGTGTCAAAAATGTCCGATGTGTCCGCCAAAATGTCGCAGTCACAATAAAAATCGCTGATTGCCGCCATTACTAATAAAAAAAAAAATATTAATAAAAATGCTATAAAACTATCCCCTATTTTGTAAACGCTATAACTTTTGCGCAAACTAATCAATAATCGCTAATTGCGATTTTTTTTTACCAAAAATATGTAGAAGAATACGTATCGGCCTAAACTGAGGAAAAAAAATGTTTTTTTATATATTTTTTGGGGATATTTATTATAGCAAAAAGTAAAAAATATTGCATTTTTTTCAAAATTGTCGCTCTATTTTTGTTTATAGCGCAAAAAATAAAAACCGCAGGGGCGATCAAATACCACCAAAAGAAAGCTCTATTTGTGGGAAAAAAAAGGACGCCAATTTTGTTTTGGAGCCACGTCGCATGACCGCGCAATTGTTAGTTAAAGCGACGCAGTGCCGAATTGCAAAAAGGGGCCTGGTCCTTTGGCTGCCAATTGGTCCGGGGCTGAAGTGGTTAAGTTACACGGTGCCGTAATGCAAAAAAATGGCCTGGTCATGAAGAGGGGTACATCTTTCAGAGCTGAAGTGGTTAATCACATGATCGCTCTCCTTGAAATTATATGAAACATCGCACTTCCAATATACCTGTGGACATGCTGTAGTCTTTGTAAATATCTGAAAATTAAATCCCCATTCCAGTAAGCTGGGGGCATTGCTGGGAATGCAATATTGGTTTTGCATACTACAGACTTCTAATGCCTTGTACACACGGTCGGAATTTCCGACGGAAAAAGTCAGATCGGATTATGTTGTCGGAAAATCTGATCGTGTGTGGGCTCTATCGGACTTTTTTGAGACAACAAAATCCGATCTGACTTTTTCCGATCGTATGTCGAGAATTCCGACCCACAAAGTGCCACGCATGCTCAGAAGAAATTTGGAGACGAAAGCTATTGGCTACTGGCCTCTACATAGTCCCTTCGTACGTTTTATACATCATTCCGAACTATCAAATTTTCCGACAACTTTGTGCGACCGTGTGTATGCAAGACAAGTTTTGGCCAAAATCCGTTGGAAAAAATCAGACGGATTTTGTGGTCGGAATGTCTGACCGTGTGTACGGGGCATAACAGAAGCAATGATTCAAAACAGGAGCAGGAGGGAAATCATTTTGGGACTTCCTATTAGACATGTGCAATTTGTTTTGTTTTTTTTAGTTTTTTGTTAAAATTCGTTATATTCGTTCATTCGTTATCGTACGAATGAACGAACGATTCGCTAAAAATTTTAACGAATAACGAATGTTCGAATCGAACGAATACGAAAAACAACGAAAATCCGAAATAACCAAATTAGAAACAACGAAACTACGAAAGAAGGAACAACGAAACAAGAACAACGAAAATCAAAATGAACGAAAAAATTCGTACATTCGTAACTTTTTTTTGTTGAATTGGTAATTTTCCATTTCCCTTACAATGGCGCTGCTTAACGTGCTTCGAATGTATTGAACAAAAAAATTCGTACATTCGTAACTTTTTTTTTTTTTTTTGCGATTCGTAATTTTCTGTATCTCTTACAATGGCGCTGCTTAACGTGCTTCGAATGGATTGAACGAAAAAATTCGTACATTCGTACCTTTTTTTTTCGATTCATAATTTTCCGTGTCTCTTACAATGTAATAATAGCATACACATTACATAAAATTATGAATTATGCTCCAATTAGGAATCTACGAAAACAATGTTACGAAAGTACGAATAAATCAATCTAACGAAAGTACGAATATAACTAAATCTACGAAAATACGAATGCGTCCGAATTTCGAATAAACGAAAATTAAACGGAAAAACGAATCAATGAAAAAATAACTCTTACGAAAATTTGAATCGTTACGAATACGAACACCGACGACTTACGAATTTACGAATCGTAACGAATCAACGGAAACGAAAGAAACAAAACGAAAATAAACAAATTTTTCTATTGTGCACATGTCTACTTCCTATCTGCAAACCGAGCATATTTGCCATAGTTGTAAAAAATATATAAATAAAAATGGGTGGGCATAGAAAAAAAATGTTTTTTTTCTTCCTATTTGATGAGTTTTAGTTTTAAAAAAAAAGTGTTGCTGGAAATAAAAAATAAAAAGTTATATTATAATTTCTCCTGTTTAAAATGATGCTAAAATTGCTGACTAGTACAAAGCATTGCAAAGTTATTTAGAATTATTTGCAATTTTTTTTAATTTTGTGCTTCTTTTAATTCCACATTTAAGTGGTAATGGTTAGAAATATGGAAATAAAACGGAAAATTTATATCAAATACTTACCGTAATTTTCCTTTCCTGATAGGCTCCATGGCAGCATACGTGTGGGTTGGCCCCGCCTCCATAACTACCCAATAGGACCCCTCTCCCATAAATCTTTGCTCCTGGCTGCTATCCGTGTTCCGTAACTAGCCTACTCCAGACATTTGGGAGGGAACTCCTGCTGCCATGGAGCCTATCAGGAAAGGAAAATTACGGTAAGTATTTGATATAAATTTTCCGTTTTCCTGACAGGCTCCATGGCAGCATACGTGTGGGAAATAACTCGCCAAAACACACTCGGGTGGGCAAAATGTTGAGCAAAGAAAACCAAATTTATTTAACATTGTCCAATGACAATACTTGTAAACCAAAATTAATAGAAGACAGCGCAGCTGGTTCAACGCAATAATGAGAAAGAAAAGTATTAATTGTGGACCAAGAGGCCGCTCTACAAATAACATCAGGCGCCACATGCCGAGAAGCTGCCCACGAAGTTGAGATGCTCCGTGTTGAATGAGCCGTCACTGCCTCCGGAGGAGCCAAGCCCTTAGCTCTGTATGCCCTTTGAATCGTCTGCACAATCCACGCGGAAATTGACCTAATTGACGCACGCATCCCTTTCTTCTTGCCATGAAGAAGGACAAAGAGGAATTCCGTTTGCCTGAATGGAGCTGTTGCCTCCAGATATTGTTTTAAGGTGTGGCCTACATCGAGAGGATGGATCTCTTGGTCATCTGATGTTTTGAAGGTAGGAAGTACAATCTCCTGATTCTCATGGAAGACTGTGGTCACTTTAGGGTTTGACCCTAACATTGGAATCAGCACTACTCTGTCTTCAAAAAAGGTCAGAAAAGGTTCCTCTGAACCCAGATTCCTGATCTCTGATACCCTTTTCGCTGACGTTATTGCCACTAGGAAGATAGTCTTTAGAGTAAGATCCTTAACAGGCAAAGGTTGAGACGAATCTTTCCCAAGATTTGACAGAAAATCCAAAACTAATGGAAGGTCCCATTTGGGAAACCTGGGTCTTCTTTGTGGTCTGAGCCTGATGGCACCCTTAAAGAATTGACGAACTAAGGCGTGATTCGCCCATGAGACTCCCGTGAAGGCTGAGATGGCTGACACTTGCACCCTTAACGAACCGACCGCCAGGGATAAGTCTAATCCAGACTGAAGAAAGCTCAGGATATCATGAACCTCTGGAGAGTTACACGAGTTTTCTCTTGACGACATGTGTTCAGCAAACCTGGACCAAATGCGCTCATACACCCTATTAGTGCTTCTTCGCCTGGCATTAAGAAGAGTTGGAATCGCTTCTTTCGGGCAACCAAGCGCCTCTAGCCTTCCCCTCTCAAGAACCACACCTTGAGATGCAGACATGCTGGAAACGGGTGTAACGTCTTGCCTTGAGACAATAGATCCGGCCTGAGAGGTAGGGGAATTGGGTCTTGATAGCTGAGGAGCAGCAGCAGAGGAAACCACGGCCTGTTGGGCCAGAATGGAATGACCGCAATAATCTCCACTTTTTCTGTTCTGAGCCTCCGCAGAAACTGCAGAATTACCGGTACTGGAGGGAAGGCATAGGCCCTCTGGAACTCCCAACTGGTCGTGAGAGCATCTATCCCGAACGCCTGAGGGTCCCTGAACCTCGCAAAGTACTTCGGTATCTTGAAGTTGCACGGGGAAGCGAACATGTCGACTTCCGGAGACACACCCAGTGTTAGGAGCCACTCGAAAACTTCTCTGTGGAGGGACCATTCGTTGTTGTCCAACTCGACCCGGGACAAGAAGTCTGCTTGCACATTCTGGACCCCCGGAATGTATACTGCCGAGATGTTGGCTAAGTTCTTTTGCGCCCAACTCATTAAAGGCTCCACTTCTTGTAACAGGGACCAGCTGTGAGTCCCGCCTTGTTTCCTTATGTATGCCACTGCTGTTGTGTTGTCCAACCTTAGCATGACGGAAGAGTTCGACACTAGATGGCGAAAGGATAGGAGTGCCTGAAAGGCTGCCCTCAGTTCCAGGATGTTGGAAACGACTCCTTGAGACTGGCATGTCCACCTGCCCTGAGCTACCTCCGAAAGGCAATGAGCGCCCCAACCCTGGTTGCTGGCATCTGAGGTCACCGTGATCCATGAGATGGGGACAATCGAATGATGGTTGCGCAGATTCTTCCCCTGGAGCCACCAGAGGAGAGATGTCCTCATAGATGGGGTAAGGAAGATGCGCTGATTCTGGTCGACAGAGTTCCACTGATGCAGAAATCCCTTCTGAAAGGGACGGGTATGCCACTGGGCCCACTTCACCATGGGAATGGTTGCTGTCATCGTACCAATTATTTTCAGGCACTGGAGAGCAGAAAGGTGAGTTGATCCACGTGCCTCCTGAATCCTGTCCCGGATTACCATGATTTTCTCCTCTGGGAGGGAGATGGAACCCTCCACGGTGTTGAAAAGAGCGCCCAGAAACACGAGGGACTGAGATGGCTCTAGCTGGCTCTTTTCTAAGTTCAGGAGCCACCCGAACTCTTGCAGGGTAGAGATGACAACCTCTTTGTGAACTAATAGCTGATCCTTGCTCTGAGATAGTAGAAGCAGGTCGTCCAAGTAATGGTGGAGACGCACACCCTTGACCCTGAGAAGAGCCACTACCGCCAATAGCACCTTGGAAAAAACCCGGGGTGACGTGGTTAACCCGAAGGGTAGACAAATGAACTGAAGGTGTTGGTTGCCTACCGCGAAGCGGAGGAATTTGTGGAAGTCCCTTGTCACAGGCACATGAAAATATGCGTCTTTCAGGTCGATTGATATTAACCAGTCTCCCAAGTGTACTGACTGTTGTATGGTAAGTAGGGACTCCATCTTGAATTTCTCCTTGCGGATGAATGAGTTGAGGTGAGTCAGGTCTATTACTGGCCTCCATGTGCCGTTCTTCTTCTGCACCAAAAACAGGGGTGAATACATGCCTTCGCCCCTCTCTTCTTCTGGGACGGGTACGACTGCTCCTTGTTCCAATAAACAGCTTACGTAGGTCAACAGGACCTGTCTTTTCTCTTCTGAGCTTGGAAGAGTAGTAGGGATGAATCTGAGTTTTGGAGTGTTGCAGAAGACCCACTTGTGACCGGACGATACTGTCTTTACGGTCCAATAGTCCCGAATTGAGGCCGCCCAAACATGTTTGAAGTGGAGAAGACGGGCCCCCACCCGACATGTCTGAGCGGGCCCAATTTCAAAAGGACTTCCCAGCCTCCTGGTTCCCAGAGGAACCACCTTTAGAGGCCTTCTTGAAAGAAGACTGCCTGGACCTCCATGTCCTGGAGAATTCTCGGCCGGGTTTATAGCTGCGTGCATCCCTGGCACGATCCGCATTCTGTCTTCTTGGAAAAGAGCGTCTCTGATTTTGAGGACGCCTATCCTGAGGGAGAAACCCAGATTTCCCACCTGTGGCCCGGGATATGGCAGAATCAAGCTTATTGCCGAATAATGAGGACCCTTCAAAGGGGATGCGGCACCAAGCCTGCTTAGAAGCAGGGTCTGCGAGCCACGGACGGAGCCACAATGCACGTCGCGCCGAAACGGCTGCCAGCATATCCCGAGACATCAGGCGAATGACATCAATGGATGCCTCCCCCAAGAAGGCTGAAGCCATCCTAATCTCTTGAATAGGTGAGTCTTTAGCTGTGTCTATCGAAATGCCTCTCAGGTATTCTTCAATGCTGTCAGCCCAGAATTCTATGGCCTTTGACACTGCTGCGATCGCAAGCACTGGCTTGCACGCCATCCCGGAGGTCAAATAGATTTTCTTTAGATCTGAATCGATCCGTCTCTCTAAAGGATCCTTGAATGACACAGTGTCTTCTAAGGGGAGAGTCACATATCTCACCAGACGCATAAGTGCTGCATCTACCATTGGAGCTGACTCCAGGTGTTTCACATCTTCTTCCTTAAAAGGGGTAAAGTTTAAGGACTTTGGATTGCATGGAACTCTTTTTATCCATCTTGCTCCACTCTTCTGAAATAATATCACCCAATTCAGACAGAAACGGAAAAAATTGACGCTCCTTATTGAGCTGTTTAAAAAAATTTCCTCTGCTTCGGGGGGGAGGTGACAGGATCCTCCCACTTCAGAGCCTCTCTCACAGCTTTAACCAGGGAGGGAACCAAACCATAGTCAAACCCCAAACCTGGATCTTCCGGATCCGATTCACTGTCTGAGACAAGGGCAGAATGGCGGCTAGGTTGGGATGAATCCCATGTTTCTTGTAGTACCCCCTCTCCTACTATAGGATCTAGCGGGTCTGCCGGGGATTCACAGGGCTGTTGAGCTTCCCTTTCCTGCAGGGATTCTTTTACCACTCGTCTCACCATTGATTCTAGGCGCTGGTCAGCGCCGTCTCTCTCATCCGCTGCCTTAGTGAAACAATGGTCACATAAGGATTTGTCTGCTGGTACAGGCATTTTGCACCCCCAACATGCTTTCTCTGGCCTCTTGCTGGAGTGAGCCACAGGGGGGCGGGAATAATCCCTGTCACGCTGTTCCGACCTGGCGGACCTATGGTGGCTGGATTTTGAGGAGGATTTGCGGTGGTGCGATTTTGACGATCCACTGCGTCTATAGGCACTAGGTTGTGGATCAGATTTGGAAGGGCTGTGAACACAGAGAGACAGACAGAAGGGACAGGTCATATTTGCTGCCTATGCTTACTCTCTTCAATATTAGAAATATAACAAATGTACTTTAGGACCTACCTAACATGAGCGGGCTGGCCACTAGGGGGCAGTGAAGCATCCATAATGTCCAAAAACACCAAGCCTGACACTGCAGTAAAAAATACAATCTTCAGACAAAATACAGCAATAATCCAACCAAGCCCCAGCATAAGGACTGTTCCTACCTTGAACCGCCGAAATACTAGCCCCGGGAAGTCGCTGTGGCGTCCGCAATCATTCCCAGGGCTCTGTCAGCTTTGCAAGGTTTTTAAATTTGCCGCCCGTGACGTCATCGGCGTCATCCGACGCCGGGATCCTCAGCGCGCATGCGCGAGAACCAAGCCTCGCTCTCACATCGGGTCCGCGCATGCGCAGAACGCCCGCGGACCCGGAAATCGAAGAGAGTAGTTTGCTGGAACGCAGAAGCGTCCAGCAAACAGCATACAAATAGCAATAGACAGAGGAAAAGGATATAATCAATGGGCACACACATAAACACTGCTGCCATGGACAGATACAGACTCACCACTCCACCAACGATCACCTGGCCGAACGATCCAAGGCACGCACACACCGGACCTCCCAGCAGATAAGGGCCACCTGTAGCAACAGGTAAACAGGCCGGCGCACTTTTAAGGTAAGATAACCTTTCTTCAGCGCTACTCTGCAATTACTCTCCATACCCTGCTTAACAGTCAAGGCCTATCGGAGGAAACAATTCAGTCATTCGGCCGATCGATCGCTGTGAAGTCATCTTCAGGTAGGAGAACCACATGGTCCTACGGAGGAGGACAAAAAGGGAACACGGATAGCAGCCAGGAGCAAAGATTTATGGGAGAGGGGTCCTATTGGGTAGTTATGGAGGCGGGGCCAACCCACACGTATGCTGCCATGGAGCCTGTCAGGAAAATAAATTATCAGGAAAATAATAGTTAAAGTGGATGTAAACCTGACATGAAATAAAAAAAAATATCCTTCTATACTGTGTACGTGTCTCTCTACAAAACCAAGAGTGTCATTTCTCTAAGCTCCCCGGTTCCTCTGTTATCAGCATGAGTCACTTCTGGCAGCTTTTCCCACCACCAAGAGCTAAAAAACGTGATTGGGGGAGGGAGCTGCAGCACACTGCCTGTGATTGTTATCCAAAGCTGTATTTTTTTTTTTCGTCTGTACTGTGTGAATGTGGGGGGGGGGGGGTGTGTCCTTTCCCTCCAATCAGGGCTCAGAGCTCCCAGCTGAAAGAACTTCCTTTTTTCTGAGTGTTCTCAGAATGATCCACAGAAGAAATATCTGAAGATACACAGATAAAACGTATGTAGGAGGATTTGTATCAGTTCTGTCTATCGCCTAATTCCATATCTCACAACTTTTTGAGATGGGAATGATGGACACCTATCAGCAAAGGTATGCAGGCATAGGACACACCCCTGGCCACGCCCCCTTAAAGGAGAATTGTACAAAAAATAAAAGATTGGTTAAACCCACAAGTGCTTTTTTTTACCACTACTATTCCTTTATATTGTCTTTTGTAATTTACAAATTCAGCAATTTAGAAATGAAATGAAAGGTTTAGTGCTGGAAAACACTTTTTGATAGTTAAAAACTGTATTTTATATACATCTATATAGATCAGACCAAAATGAGGGACAAATGAGGGGAATGAGGGACAGAGGGACATTGCTCCAAATCAGGGACAGTCCCTTGAAATCAGGGACAGTTGGGAGCTATGCTAATTCTACGGAATTCCATCATGTAAGGCCCTTTCAAACAGGGCAGATTCTGTTCCGATCAGCAGGGGCTCAGTGAGCTGAACCCTGCTGATCAGCGCAGAGCGGGTGGATGACACATCCATGGCTGCTTAGTTTCTCCAGAGCAGGCATGGATAAGGCCAACTCTTCTCTATGGGCAGTTGGGAGAAAACAATCAGCTCTGTCAAAATGGTAAAGGATGGAGTCCTCTTCCTTTTTCTTTTTTAATGGGCATTATTGGACCTAGAGGTAGGCAGGTGTAATGGACACAAGTCTGTTTACACTCTCCTGTCCATAGGTGTCACGTACCTTGTGGCAGAGATACAAAAAACAGTCACTTCCAGCGCTAATAGGTCTTTCAAGGTGTGGAGTAACAGATATCAAATAAAATGGTGGTGTGAAAGGTATATATGGTATCCAAAACTAGGTGGATGCTGCCTTCCTCAGATGGGATAATCCGAAAGGGACTACAAGAAAAACAGAAATGGAAGGCGCACAACCAAAGATAATTTAATAATAAAAATGTTTTATTAAAAAGTGGGAACTCACAAAATGCAACTGACAAAAGACCATAAAAACTATTCATGGACATGCACGGAACACGGGGTACAGATAACGCGTTTCGGGGGCACACCCCCTTCCTCAGAACTAGGCCTAGCTCTGAGGAAAGGGGTGCGCCCGAAACACGTTAGCTGTACCCTGTGTTCTGTGCATGTCAATGCATTGTTTTCCCTCCTGATCACATGATGGCCGTGTCCAATCACAGCCATCATGTGATGTAAGCAAACAGCCGGTTGCTAGGCAATTGGCTCTCCTCTCCTCACACGGAATTCGTCGGTGAGGAGAGGAGAGCGGATCGCTGCAGCCAGCTGGTGATCAGTGAGTATTAGCTGTTTTTTTTACAGCTTTTTACTCACTGATCACCAGTGTAGTGTCACCAACACAGTAAACACACATGTCCCCAAAACATACATGTCCCCAAAACACACATGTCCCCAAATAATGAAAAAAAATGTCCCCAAATAAAAACACATGTCCCCAAATAATAAAAACACATGTCCCCCACATATGTCCCAGTAAAATAACATGTGCCAATGATTATCTGCACACATATGTCCGTGATCACCTGCACACATCTGTACATGATCATTTGCGTACATATGTCCGTGATCACGCGAACCAATTATTATACACTTAACGGAATTTTTTTTTACTAAAAACATGTAGCAGAATACATTTTGGCTTAAATTTATGACAAAATTAGATTTTATTGGATTTCTTTTAAAAAAGAAAGGAGAAAATATTTAGTTTTTTCAAAATTTCCACTATTTTTGTGCTTATATCGCAAAAAATAAAAAACGGAGTCATGAATAAATACCACCAAACTAAAGCTCTATTTGTGCAAACAAAATGATAAAAATTTCATTTGGGTACAGCATTGCATGACCGCGCAATTGTCGATGAAATTGCGAGAGCGCTGAAAGCTGAAAATTGGTCTGGGAAGGAAGGGGGCGAAAGTGCCCAGTATTGTAGTGGTTAAACAAGGCATTTCCCCGTTCTGCCTTGTGACATGACAGATATCTACTGCTCCCTGTCATCAGGAGCAGTGATCACTGTCATGTTAGTAGTAGCCCATCCCCCCACAGTTAGAATCACTCCCTAGGACACACTTAACCCCTTGATCGTCCCCTAGTGTTTATCCCCTTCCTTGCCAGTGTCATTTACACAGTAATCAGTGCATTTTTATAGTACTGATCGCTGTATAAATGACAATGGTCCTAAAATAGTGTCAAAAGTGTCCGATGTGTCCTCCATAATGCCGCAGTCACGATAAAAATTCGCAGATCACCACCATTACTAATAAAAAAAAAATTATAATAAAAATGCCATAAAACTATCCCCTATTTTGTAGACGCTATAACTTTTGCGCAAAATAACCAATATACGCTTATTACGTTTTTTATTTACCAAAAATATGTAGAAGAATACATATTGGCCTAAAATGAGGAAAACATTTGTTTTTTATATATTTTTGGGGATATTTATTATAGCAAAAAGTTAAAAATATTGCTTTTTTTTTCAAAAATTTGTTTTATTTATAGCGCAAAAATTTTTTATCGCAGAGGTGATCAAATACCCCCAAAAGAAAGCTCTATTTGTGGGGAAAAAAAGGACGTAAATTTTGTTTGGGTGCAACTTCGCACGACCGCGCAATTGTCAGTTAATGCGATGCAGTGCCAAATCGCAAAAAGTGCTCTGGTCAGGAAGGGGGTAAATTCTTCCGGGGCTGAAGCGGTTAATTAATGATGGTTGTGCAATGAAAACCTGTGGCGTTGTGGAACAAAAAAGCAGGCTTGATTCACCCATCGGCTTATACACAATTTTTGGGTAATTTGAGGCAATTTTTAGGAAATTTGTCAATGCACCCCTGAAGAACCCAGAAGGCACCCTGGTTGAGTAAAGCTGCCCTAGACATAGTACTCACCCATCTGTATCTCTTGCAGTAATAACAGTCTAATCCATGGATGTCTATCAAAGGTCTATTGTAAAACCAGTAGGATCAGGGTTGGGTGAAATATGCAAGAAGGAGTACCTGTCCTCAAAGTGACAATACCGTGGATGGAGCTCAGACTTCTTTACTTTACAGCAGACATAAGTAGCCTCCAATACAACAAATCTCCCAGTGTTTTCTCTGTAGCAAGTAGCGGTTGCAGCATCATACCAGTGGGGTTCAAGTATTTTTTCAAGTATCGTTTCAAAAAATTTTCAAGTATTTTTCAAGTATTGTTTAAGTATTGTTCAAGAGTTTGTCCATTGTCCCCTGCGATATTTCTTCAGCATTTGGATCAACATGGTTGAGGTCCCTAGACCACTAGAGTAGGGTTGCCACCTGTCCAGGATTCACCTGGACAGTCGGGTTTCGAATCACGTGTCTGGGTTTTAGTCCACCGGACATTCAGACAGGAATGTGGCTTGGAACAGTGTCTGACAGCTGGGTGAGGAAGACGAGGAGAGGGGCGCCTCTGAAGTATGTATCAAAAATATTTTAATATAAAAACAATATCCACTCACATGGAAGATAGTAGAGTTGAGTGCATCTCTGGGCTAAGCAGATGGGACTACAAGTCACAGAGAGTCCGCTTCTTGCTGGCAAAGTGCAGCACATCAGGTCCGAGGAAGGATAAGGGACAGGAGGGTGAGGGATCACTATGTGCGCCACGCAACAATTCTCTTTGGAGTGCCCATGTTATCCTTCAGTGTATACTAAAAAAAAAAAATAGTTTTTGCTGTGCGCCGCTAAAGTGTTTGGGTTTGGCTTGAAAAAAAAAAAGTGGCAACTCTACACTAGAGGTCCCCAGTGGTATCCTTTTAGTTTTCACGCCCGGGCTCCAGCCTAGAAGTCAGGCTCAGACAACATCCTTTAGGCAAAGACCCCTCCAGAAGACTGCTTATGATTTTTGTTAAAGCTACACCCAACCCACCAATGAAAAGCTAATCGGTGATTGGCTAGTCAACAAACATGCCAGGCCAGTCCATGTTGCATCACCCTACTGGATCTCTCAAAAGAGTCTGACAGATGACAAATAAAGCTCTGTGAGCACGCCCAAGTGCAGAGATCCCTGCACTAAAACAAAAACAAGATTTAGGCAGGAAAACACCTTATACTTTACAAACTGACACTTAATGTGGCTGTCAATCTCTAGGCTAAGTGATCAGATGTATTACCATGAAGAGTCCTTACAAATCAGCTCCTTAGCAAATGCTAATTAAAAAGGAATTCTGCAAACTGTACACCAAGAGAGACTGCAGCGGCACGTGATCGGTTGAGACAATAATGTGCTGGGGGTCCATCTCTCAATGGAATGCATGGCGTGTAATGCCCTTTACAGCTCAAGACACAAGTGGCTGGGAAATGCCAGTACAGCACTTTGTCCCATGCAGCTCTCCCCTCGAGACCGTACTAAGCATTAGTCAGCAACCTGTACAACATTAGTCACTAGATCCTCCGCAGAAGGGACAAAACTAGATCTATCTCCAGAGCCTAGTAATAATGGCAATCACCCCAATTATTTTATACCTAAGGTGCACATGGGGCAGTTTACAAACAATACAATACAAAACATGCCCCAGCATACATATACCAGCTAGTCAAGGCAAAAACAAAGTATAAACTTTGGGGTGTTTTATTGAAGGCCAATATCATAGCTCCCAGCTGTCCCTAATTTCGAGGGACTGTCCCTGATTTGGAGCAATATCCCTCTGTCCCTCTTTCCTCCTCATTTGTCCCTCATTTTGGTCTGATCTATATAGATGTATATAAAATGCACTTTCTATCTATCAAAAAGTGTTTTCCAGCACTAAACCTTTCATTTGATTTCTAAATTTCTGCATTTGTAAATTTCAAAAGCCAATATAAAGGAATAGTAGTGGTAAAAAAAAAAAGCACTTGTGGGTTGAACCCATCTTTTTTATTTTTTGTACAATTCTCCTTTAAGTGGGCGTGAAAAGGGGTGTGTCCTATGCCTGCATACTTTTGCTGATAGGTGTCCCTCATTCCCATCTCTAATGCCGCGTACACACGATCGGAATTCGGAAAAGCCTTGGATGGTTTTTCCGATGGAATCCGCTCAAGCTTGTGTTGCCTACACACGGTCACACCAAATTCCGACCGTCAAGAACGCGGTGACATACAACAGTACGATGAGCCACGAAAACTAAGTTCAATGCTTCCGAGCATGCGTTGTATTGTTTCCGAGCATGCGTCGGAAATTTGCACGTCGGAATTGCCACAGACAATCAGAATTTCCGATAGAAAACCCAATAAGCGTATTGATTGGTTTGCGCAAAAATTGTAGCGTCAACAACCTGTGGTACATAGATACTGGAATTTTTATTTATTTATTTATTTATTTTTACTAGTAATGGCAGTGATCAACGACTTATAGCGGGACTGCGATATTGCGGCGGACAAATCAGACACTAATGCCACGTACACACGAACAGAATTCTTGTCGGAAAAGCCTTGGATGTTTTTTTCAATGGAATCCGCTCAAGCTTGTGTTGCCTACACACGGTCACACCAAATTCCGACCGTCAAGAACGCGATGATGTACAACACTATGTCGAGGCGCGAAAACGAAGTTCAATGCTTCCGAGCATGCGTCGAATTGTTTCCGAGCATGCGTCGGAATTTTGCGCGTCGGAATTGCCACAGACGATCGGAACTTCGGATAGAAACTTTTTCCATTGGAAAAATTGAGAACCTGCTCTCAATCTTTTGCTGGCTGAAATTCCGCCAGCAAAAGTCAGATGGAGCATAGACACGGTCGCATTTTCCGACCAAAAGCTCACATCTGTCTTTTGCTGGCGGAATTTCCGTTCGTGTGTATGCGGCAAAAAAGTTGGGAGGTATGCAAATATGCTCTTCACTTTGCAAGGGAATTTGCCCCAGAGCTTAGCGATTGTGTTGAAGTTTTACTTTGCAAAGAATGCTCAATCAAGGATGAAAGAGTCAGCAGAACTTCACCTCCCCTAAATTTCCTTTGTAATGTGAACAGTCTATTTGCCTTTAGTAAAACAACCCCACTGCATTTAAACAGAGTCATATGTTGCATACATTTGCAAATATGGTTTGAAACATTGGGGGGTTACTTACAAAAGGAAAATCCACTTTGCAAACTACAAGTGCAAAGTGCACTTGAAATTGCACTGAAAGTGCATTTAGAAGTGCAGTCGCTGTAGATCCGAGGAGGACATGCAAGGAAAATAAAAAACAGCATTTCAGCTTGCACATGATTGGATAATAAAATCAGCAGATCTTCCCCTCATTTCAGATCTACCCCTCAGATTTACAGCGACTGCATTTCCAAGTGCACTTTCAGGGCAATTTCAAGTGCACTTTGCACTTGTAGTGCAAAGTGGATTTGCCTTTTGTAAATAACCCCCAATGTGACAAAAATTGAGACATTGGCATACCTGGGAACGTAAGGCCCCTTTCACACATGCTGTCTGATCAGGTCTGCCTGTCCAATTTTCAGGGGGATCTGATCGGACGCTCCATTCACCTCTATGGAGCGACGAATGTCAGCGGTGAAATGTCCGTTGGCACTCGCTGCTATCCGATCCGGTCCGCCAAATCCAGACAGATGGAGGCCCTATTTTCCATCCGTCTGGTGGATCAGATGGAATCGGATGAAAACGGACAGGAAAAAAAAGATTTTTTTCTGCCTGGAAACAGGAGATTGTCCATAGCAAACCAAAAAGTGTCCCTTTATGTCAAAAGTGGTTTTAGACCAGCTAGAAAACAGTGATAATAAATTAGAATCACAATTCATCATCAAACACTAAATTTAATGACAGTGACTATTCTGCAACTGAGCAAATTTCAGTGTTTTTGATTTGATTACATTATTGAATAATTTTTATATATATTTTTATTATAATTTATGATTTTGTGTTTCAAACTTTATCATACCCGGGATGTCTACTAGACTCTGGTTTGGACAGATTTAAGTGAGTTATTCATAAGAATTGCATGCCTACAATATAAAACGCCAAATTTCCATGCAAAATAATTCTACCGCTTTTGGTACAAAATTCCAGACATAATCATACCGCCAGGGAGGTTAAAGAGATAATGCTAAGCTTTGAGGACATGATGATAATGGGAAAATATGCAAGGGTTATCTAAAATTTCTCTGCCTAGTAGGGGATTGGAAAATGTACAACATGCTGGTAGGTTAACTGGATCCTGTCTAAATTGGCCCAAGTTTGTGTATGTAGGCATGTGAGGTCCCAGCCTTATGCCCCGTACACACGAGCGGAATTTCCGTCCGAAAATCTTGGATGGTTTTTCCGACGGAATTCCACTCAAACTTGTCTTGCATACACACGGTCACACAAAAGTTCTCTGAACTTTCGACCGTCAAGAACGCGGTGACGTACAACACTACGATGAGCCGAGAAAATGAAGTTCAATGCCTCCGAGCATGCGTCAAATTGTTTCAGAGCATGCGTGATTTTTTTGCACGTCCGAATTGTATCCAGACACTCGCATTTTCCGATAGGAACTTTTCCTGACCAAAAAATAGAGAACATGCTCTCAATCTTTTGCTGACTTTTTCCGCCAGCAAAAGACTGATGGAGCATACACACGGTCGCATTTTCCAACAAAAAGCTCTCATTGAAGTTTTGCTGGCGGCATTTCCGATCGTGTGTACGCGGCATAATATTGTAAGCTCATTGAGGGGTGGAACTGATATTCATTTTCTTTTTTTCTTCAACTCTTTTTTTATTTTTATTTTTTTTAAGAAAAAATAAGGACAAATAATATTAATGTACAGTATGTAAAGCACTGCATAGATTGTTGGAGCTATATAAATGCCTGCAATAATAAACATAACATAAAAACTATAGGAAAAAAAGGCACAGAATAGCAGAAGATTCAAAGCTGTATCCGAATGCAATATTGATATTCAGAATCCAGAGATAGGATATTATCAATGGCTGGGTTCCTTTGCCGGTACAAGCCCCAACATTTCTGGAACATTATATGTTTTTTTTAAACAGCAATACAACCCCCCCAACCCATCCCCCCCCCCAAGAAAACGCTTTTTTTTTGTTTCGCTTGATGTTCTCAAGGTTTTATAGCTCAGCGCAACGGGGTTAAACATTAAATTGGTGTAAAAGATGCATAGAAACAGGTAAAACAAGATGCTTCCTGCACTCAAACAATGATGTGTTTTAAGTGTTATGAGCGTTATAACAATACAAAAAAAAAAAAAAAATCGTACATGACCAATTTTTAAATGAAGTCATCCATTCCACGGATATGCCAATACAACCGAAGCTTCTTCCTTCATCTCCGGCACTTTATTCTGTGTTCAAGGTTATCCTGCGGCGGCGGTGTGGCCATTAAGCGTTCACATTCTGATGACCACTCAATCAAGAAAATAATGTGAAATTCTTTATATTAAAACCCACTTAAGGAAGCGTGAAAGAATACCACCCACAATGGGAGTCACACCCTCCCGAGTATTAGGGGTGACTCATTATCAAATTCTGCCGCTAATGTGCCATCCCCAATTCCATTAAAATTCCAGAAATACATGTCTTTGTTGATGATGATGATGGCATCCACTCATTGGTGACCTGTGAAAATTCAGTTGAAGGTCTTCAAAAGTCACCCCATATATGGCTGTACAAAGTAAGTTACATATTCACTATACTTAGGTGTCCCAGGGACAAGCACTCTGGGCCCCAGTGAATTACTTGCACATTCATTAAGGTGGCTTTTAAAATGGAAACAAGTCAATAAACACCTGCGCAGACGGAGAAAAAAAAAAAAAATTCCTTTTTGGTTGGCATTCCTTTCTTTTTTTTTTTTCCTTAGGCTATAATCTTTTATTAAATTGGCTGACAATAGCCCGAATTGAATAAACTAAAAGTAAGAAGGAAACTATTAAAAGGCAAGGCTATTTGATTGGATTTATTTCTTGCTGTATCCAAGCTTTGACCAAAGCAAGGACCCTAACCAAGGACATTTTACTATCAGTTGAGAATCCACCACAATATTCTGCATAAAGGAATATGAAACTTCTATTCACCATAGAATGTAACAAATTGTTTCTAAAGGGCATGTAATAACACAACTCGGGATAAAGCTGTCTGAACCGAATTTGAATGGTGTCTTACAAAAATGATTGTATTGTACTGCTGTGGTTGCGGGCTAAGCGCCTATACCCAGGACTCCCTCCAAGACCTTTCTAATTTTTCTAATTCCCCCCCAAGTGCTTATACAGTAATTGTGGCTTCGACTCAAGTTTTAAATGTTCTCTTTGGTCACACTAGATACTTAGAACTTTGTACAGAAAAGAACAAATCAGTTTTAGCAATAAAGATTATTTACAGAGCTCACGGCATGGCCTTATAATGGCATTATTTGCTGAAGGATAAGGAAACGTTGAAACATAGAAGAGTGAATGAAGGCAGAAAAAAGGCCACGTGGTCCATCAAGTCAAACCCATTTTGAAATATTAATACATGTTTTTTCAAATAACATTTTTTTTTTTTTTTTTATTTAACCACTTGCTTACTGGGCATGTAAACCCCCCTCCTATTTTTGCGGACATACAACACTGTACCCAGATAAAATTTTTATCATGTTTTTCCCCCAAATAGATTTCTTTTGGTGGTATTTGATCACCTGTGCGATTTCTATTTTTTGTTAAAAAAAATGTAAAAAGACCGAATTTAAAAAAATATATATATTTTTTTTATTTTGTTATAAAATTTTAAAACGGGTAATTTTTGTCCGTGATGTACGCTGATGAGGCGGCACTGATGGGCACCGATAGGTGGCAGTGATGGGCACTGATGGGTGGCAGTGATGGGCACTGATCGGTTACACTGATAGGCAGCACTTCTAGGTGGCACTGATTGGCACCACTGGTGGGCATTGATAGGTGGCACTTGTGGGCATTGATAGGTGGCACTTGTGGGCATTGATAGGTGGCACTTGTGGGCATTGTCAGATGGCATAAATGAGGCATAATTGCCTCTTCATTTTCGGGACCAATGTCCCTTTAAGATGAGCCAGGGATCGGATTTTTTTTTCTCCTCCGCTGTCAGCGTGAGGAGAAAAAAAAACGATCACCAAGCTTTTGTTTTGATCATGTGATCAGCTGTCATTGGCTGACAGCTGATCACATGGTAAGGGACCGACCCCTTACTCGGATCGGTGATCACCCGAGTCTCAGTGACTCGGTGATCACAGCGCACACAGGGGATGCCGTCATATGACGGCCTCCCGGAAATTCAGATCCGCACTGTGGCCGTCATTCGTCCATAGTGCGGATGTCAAGTGGTTAAAGTGATATTAAAGTCTTGTGTTTTTTTTATGTTTAAAAATAACAAACATGTTATACTTACTTTCTAGGTGAAGTGGTTTTGCATAGAGCAGTCTAGATCCTCCTCTTCTAGGGTCCCTCACTGGCACTCCTGGCCCCTCCCTCTTGCCAAGTACCCCCACAGCAAGCTGAGTGTCCATTCAGACACAGAGCCGCAACTCGGCCCCACCTCCTCTCTCTCCTCGTTGGCTCACTGACTTGGATTGATTGGCGCCCTGCTGCTGTCCCAGACAATGAGGAGGGAGAGCCGGGATTCTTGTGCAACGTCGCTGGATCAAGATGAAGCCCAGGTAAGTGTTAGGGGGGCTGATGGGGCTGCTGCACACGGAAGGTTTTTTATCTTAATACATAGAATGCATCAAGATAAAAAACCTTCTGACTTTAGAGACACTTTTTTATAACAATTTTGTCTGAGTATAGATCTATGTATATCCCAAGCATGTTTGAATTAATTTACTGTTGATGGACTCAATATCTCTGCTGGAAGTCTATTCCAAGCATTGACTACTTTTTCAGTATTTAAAGAATTCAATTGTGCATCCCTTTTCCCTTATCTCCTCCAGACTGTACATATTAAGTTCCTGAAATCTCTCCTGACATGTTTTATCCCCCAGACCTTTCACTATTTTTGTTGTCCGTCTCTGGACGTGTTCTATTTTATCAATATCTTTTTGTAAGTGTGGTCTAGAAAAGAGTTATATTTAAAGACTCATTTCAATATACAGTAAAACCTTGGATTGAGAGCATAATTCGTTCCAGAAGAATGCTTGTAATCCAAAGCACTTGTATATTAAAGCAAATTTCCCCATAGGAAATAATGGAAACTCAGATAAGCCATTCCACAGCTACTGCTTATCTATGCAGTACCGCATGTGGCCAGAGGTGCAGGGGCGCCGGAGACACTCTGAAGCACTCGAAGGCGCTCGGAGACCTCTCAGAGGCGCTCGGAGACCACTCAGTGATGGAAGGGCGTTGGCACCAAACTTGTCTTGCATAGAAACGGCACACAATTGTCGGCCAACAAACACGGACGTAGTGGCGTTCTACATGTTTTTTCAGCTCTTTAGTGACACCCTTTGGGCTCCTTCTGCTAATTTTGTGTTAGTAGAAGTTTGGTGAGTGTTGATTCACACTTTTCATTTTGCGCTTTTCATTTTGCGCTTTTAAGTTTGCGCTGTTCAGCTCGTTTCTGAACAGCCGTTTGTCAACCAGCCATGTTGCAAAATCGGAGGAGATTGCGTGTTATTTATTACAGGAGGAGGAGGATTTCTTGGACCAAAAATTGGTTGCTTTATTAATCGTGACCAATTATGTCATATGCCTTTGCTGCGGGAGCTCCAGGAGAATAACCTGGATAATTTTCAGAATTATCTCTGGATGACGGACCCCTGCTTTCACCAACTCTTGGCATTATTGACCCCCTATAGTAAGAAGCAGGAAACATGCATGAGGCTTTTATTAATTTTTTGGTTGAATAATGATTTGATTTGGTATATTTTCTATATTTTTGGATGCATAGAATGCACTTTTTGGTTAAGTTCTGTTGGCAGATAGCACGTCTAATTTTATTGCTTTCTATAAAAAAAATTGTGTAGAATAATACTTGGCTCTGTGTTTTACTTCAAATGACAGTTTGGGAGTAGGCAGTTACATTTTAAAAAATACAATGTAAAATTGACAAGGGACACCAATATAGTTGTATCTTTGATCTTAAAAACAACGGGATAATGGTGTTGTGGTAATTTGCACCAAAAAAAAACTAACAAGCATAATAATATTATTCTTGATATCACTAGAAAAAAAAACCATCCGTATCACCAGCAAAGCAGCTTCATTATTATCCCATTAAAGAAGAAGAGAATTGTGCGCGGCATTTCGACATTTTATAATTTGCCATGTCACGAATGTTAATTCTCCATTACGAACGCGTTTACAAGACCAACCGCTTCTGGCTCGTCGTTGCTACCGAGCATGCATGTTTGTACTTTGTACTTTTGTCCAACAGACTTGTGTACACATGCTCAGAAAATCAGACAACAGACATTTGTCCGTGGAAAATTTTAAAGCCTGCCATCCAGCAATTGTCCACGAAAAATCCAACAACAATTGTCCGATGGAGCGTACACACGTTCGTATTTTCGGCCAACAGGCTGTCATCGAACATTTCCCATCAGAAAGTCTGATCGTGTGTACGCGGCTTAAGACACAAGCACAAATGTGTAATTGAGAAAATGACTGGTGGTTGGATAATTCCTTATACTTTATACTTAGTTCTGTCCTCTTCTAGTGGTGTAAAAAAGAGAGGGAAAGGGAACAGTCAAAACAGACAGGTCACCACAACCCATCTATTATTGTCCTAGAGAGATAGTAATTAAAGTGATGCTAAACAATGGTTTAAAAAAGAAAATTCAATTCCAGTATGCATTCCTAACTAGAAAAAAAAAGTCCCTTCTATTGCTTTCAGCCTCCTCCAAATTTCCAGATACCTTTTTTTTCTGCTGTGATTTGACTTTACATTAGAGGGTGGCTACATTTGTTCTCCGTGGTCCCTCTGTATGTAGGAAAGTAGCTTTCCTCTCTTGCTCACTCCAGAGATGGACTATGGGATTTGTAGTGTGCACAGAGCAGTGCGCATAACCATAACCAACGTGTCCTGCTTGTTCCAAAGAAATGGAAGTGATGGGAAAAGGAGAGGTTCAGGAGCTCACAATGGAGGATACAAAGAGGCAAAAAACACAGAAAGAAGCAAATCATGAAAAATAGATTACAGGGCCATTAATTAGTGCATGCGTATGGATTATTTGCGGAGAATAAGGATGTCATTCAGTATCACTTTAACCACTTGTCAACTGCGCATTGTAGTTGTATTGCTACAGTGTGGGCTGCCTGTGCAGAATCACATATATATACTTAATTCTGCCTTTCTGGGTAGCAGCTGTGCACACGCCCGCCCAGCTGTGCTGTCACTGGCTCTAGCACATGCCGATCAGAGGTTCCTGGCCAATGATTTATGTTCAGGACCCATCGATCGTCAGATCAAGTGACGAGAGAGAGCTTTGTGTATGTAAATAACACAAAGCTCTCTTCTGACAGTGGCAATCTGACTGTTTATGTTTCCCTGTAAAGCAGGGAATAAAAACCTGCACATTGCTAAGTAAAATCAGTACACATTACACCAGGGGTTGTCAACCCCTGGGCCATGGCCTTTCTGCAGCCAGGCCGCGGGTGCGGGCGGCCGGTATGAGACACCTGGGCGGCGGGAGGCATGACAGAGACGGCGGCGGGCATAAGAGAGCGATGGATGGATGGATAGAAGAAGCGAGCGGACAAGCAGAGATGACATCATCTCTCTCCGCCCCCCGCATCACCGCTTTTCTGCCCTCACAGCTGGTGTCATGTCAGCTTCAGTGTCAGGGGTGCAGCGGGGAGCAGAAAGATGATGTCATCTCTCACTGCCTGCCCCGCATCACCGCTCTCCTGCCTTCATTCCGAACCCACCACTGTACAGAGGCCTGCCTCTGTGCTAAATGGACCAGTGTTGCCACCAATGCAGTGGTGGCAGGCACCGTTGCAACTTGCAAGTGACATTCTGCATCTGGTGACAGGCAGAGTGGCAGGTGACGTGGCAAGTGACATTCCGCATCTTGTGGCAGGCAGTGTGGCAGGTGACGTGGCAAGTGACATTCCACATCTGGTGACAGGCCACATGGCAGGTGACGTGGGAAGTGACAATCCACATCTAGTGACAGGCAGCGTGGTAGGTGACATGGCAAGTGACAATCCACATCTTCTCTTTCAAATATTTTTATTAAAGTTTTAACAGATAATACATAACATATAGGTCATAAACATTGACCTTGAACAGTTTGTTGTTTTACAGAAATGTAAGGGTAAGTGCACTTCAGATTTCAAACAGACCTCTGGTTTTATATTTGGACATTAAGTAGACTCTAGGTCACTTGCCAGATACCTCTATATGTCATATAGGCGGCGAGCCGGCACCCCGGGCACCCTTTTGGGCTCACACTGTGCCCGCGGCGCCGGCCCCCCACATCTTAAGTCTTACTTGTGACCTTGACCTTGGGACTAGTAGGGTATACCAGAAGTCGAACCTTATCAAGTAGTATTATAAAATATAATATAAAATAAATTAACTCAAATCATAAAAGAAAATATAGAGAGTTTAAATACAGAAAAATCAGTTAGAAATCTTCACATTGTTTAATGAAATGTACCTTCTATACTAATACTTATTTATTTAGATCTCTTCGGTCCACCAAGTGGCGATAGTCAAGCAGGATAATGTCTGGTCCATGTTTCCCAGCAGGTGTTAAATGTGTGTATCGAATTGTGTTTTATAGCGAAATATTTTTCATAGCTGTATTGGGTTTGAACCCTCTGTATAACCTCTGCAATAGATGGAATGGTCTTAGATTTCCATCTAGATGTTATGGTGAGTTTTGCTGCGATCAGAATATGAGTGGCTAGTGCCCTGCAATGTTTATGGATGGATCCTGTCCCTATATTAAGGATCGCTAGTTGGGGCTTAAGCAGTGGTGATTTCTCAATCACCTTGTTTAAGAGGGAAGACACATCTTTCCAGTAAACCTTAAGACAGCTACAGTGCCATAGAATGTGGAGGATGCCCCCTCTCCCCTCACACCCCCTCTAACAATCAGGAGGGGACTGCGGGTAGATTTGTGCCAACCTGACGGGGGTAAGATATGTCCTGTAAAGTACTTTAAGCATTAAGTCCCAGTGATTTACACAGTGGGAATATCTATGATATGATTGTAAGGCCTGTTGCCAATCTAGCTGGGTAAATGTAATTCCCAGTTCCTTTTCCCAGTTGTGCATATTCGAGGACTTCTGAAAGATTTTACTATATTGTAGCTTCCCGTAGAACCAAGACAGTCCCTTTTTACTGTCCTGATCCGACCGCAAGCGTGACCAAGATTCCCTGTGCAGAAGATAAGATATGTCAGGGTTGTCCCTTTGGAAATAGTTTAGTTGTATATGTGCGAATGATGCAGGGTGTGGGTATTTATGCATTAATTCTTTGTAAGTTTGTATGCCTTCCTTTGTCCATTGATGAGTTTTGAGGTTTGGTATAATATGTTCATATACTGACAATGGCAAGTCTGTACACTTGTCCATTGTGTCCTGTGGTACTGTTTTGTGTAGGTATGACCATGCTGCAAGAGTAGCCTCTATGGTGGGAAGGAACTGGCTGGTTATTACTTTCCCTGTCAAAGTCGCTAAAAGCAGAGCGGGCAAACCACCATTCCCCACCATGCTTTTCTCGATCCCTACCCATAGCTTCTCTGGAGCCCTTTCCGCCCATGCCATAGCTTGATCTAGACGTGCTGCGTAATAGTAATGTTTTATATGTGGTAGATTAACTCCTCCATTATTTTTATGTTTTAAAAGCATAGGGTATGCTATTTTGCTCGTTTCCCCCCCCCCCCCCCCCATAAGTGTTTCCTGAGCAGCTTATCCACTTCTGTAAAGAATTTGTCTGGAATTGTTATTGGGACCGTTCTAAAGTAGTATATTATCTTAGGCAGCAAAGTCATCTTGATAGCTGCTATTCTACCTATCCAGGATAGTTCAAAATTAGAAATATGCTGGAGGTCCTGTTTTATTACTTCGATTAGTTTAGAAAAGTTAGCATCGTAAGTATTTGCAGTGGGGTATGCCAGATTTACCCCTAGGTAAGTCAAAGTGTTTGATGCCCATTGGAACGGGAAGGATTTCTTTATAGCGATCCTCATGGACTTCGAGAGTCCAATTGGAAGGATAGAGGATTTGTTGGAGTTTAGTGACAATCCACATCTTGTGGCAGGCAGAGTGGCAGGTGGCGTGGCAAGTGACAATCCACATCTTGTGGCAGGCAGAGTGGCAGGTGGCGTGGCAAGTGACAATCCACATCTGGTGGCAGGCAGCGTGGCAAGTGGCGTGGCAAGTGACAATTCACATCTGGTGGCAGGCAGCGTGGCAGGTGGCATGGCAAGTGACATTCCGCATCTTGTGGCAGGCAGCGTGGCAAGTGGCGTGGCAAGTGACAATTCACATCTGGTGGCAGGCAGCGTGGCAGGTGGCATGGCAAGTGACAATCCACATCTGGTGGCAGGCAGCGTGGCAAGTGGCGTGGCAAGTGACAATTCACATCTGGTGGCAGGCAGCGTGGCAGGTGAAATGGCAAGTGACATTCCGCATCTGGTGACAGGAAAAGTGGCAGGTGGCGTGACAAGTGGCAGGCGACAGCAGCAAGTGACACGTTCAGGGCTCCCACTGATTCTGCATTATGGTGAGTTGAACTATTTCATTTATCACTACAATGTAATAATAGAAAGAATGCACTTCAATCACCCTGACACCATATCAAGCATGGTGCCATTATAATTGAAGCGCTAACACCAACCATTGCCCGCGAAAAATCGTTAACCCGCCCGCGAAAAATCGTTAACCCCCCCGGTCCTTGGCACAATTTTCTTCCACGCAACCGGTCCCCAGTGCCAAAAAGGTTGGGACCACTGCATTACACAAAGTAAATATTGTTGGGCACACATATAACCCTTTGATTGCCCCCGATGTTAACCCCTTCCCAGCCAGTGTCATTAGTACATTGTCAGTGTATATTATAGCACTAAACACTGTATGGCCCCTTTCACACGCTGAGCAGGCGGATGACTGGTCCGTGTGACACAGTCCACTCTCCTCTATGGGCCACCGGATATAAACGGACCATCTGCCTGTTTACACCCGACTGCCTTTCGATCCCCCGGACGGATGGAGACCATATCCTCATCCGTCTGTTCTTGGCGGATCAGATCAGATTGGATGTAGGCGGGTGTAAACAGACTCATATCCTTTTACAGCCGCCGCACCATAGAGAAGAATGGAAGTTCCGATCAGGTCCGCCTGAAAAACTGACAGAGGGACCCCGATCGGAACGTCGGTGTTAAAGGGGCCTATTAGCGTCACTGGAAATTTAAGGGGCAGTTGGCCAGTTCCCATAAAGTTTCAGTTAGTATCAGATTGCCCGCCGTCCCACTATAAGTCGCTGATTACCACCATTACTAGTATATAAATAAATACAAATTCTAGTATGTATAGTTTGTAGATGCTATAACTTTCACACAAACCAATAATATAGTTACATAGTTAGTCAGGTTGAAAAAAGACATCCAGTCCAACCGCAAAAAAAACAAAAAAAAAAAAACAATATCATACAATCCCATATACCCAATTCTATACCCATAGTTGATCCAGAGGAAGGCAAAAAGCCCCAGCAAAGCATGATCCAATTTGCTAAAGCAGGGGAAAAAATTCCTTCCTGATCCCCCGAGAGGCAATCAGATTTTCCCTGGATCAACTTTACCTATCAATGTCAGTACCCAGTTATATTATGTACATTTAGAAAAGAATTCAGGCCTTTCTTAAAGCAATCTACTGAGCTGGCCAGAACCACCTCTAGAGGGAAGTCTATTCCACATGTTCACAGCTCTTACTGTGAAGAAACCTTTCCGTATTTGGAGATGAAATCTCTTTTCCTCTAGACGTAAAGAGTGCCCCCTTGTCCTCTGTGTTGACTGTAAAGTGAATAACTCAACACCATGTTAACTATATGGACCCCTTATATATTTGCACGTATTGGGATTTTTTTTTTACCAAAGACATGTAGCAGAATACATTTTGGCCTAAAAGTATGAAGAAACTAGATTTTTTTAATGTTTTCATTGGATATGTCTTATAACAGAAAGCAAAAAAAAAAAAAATATATATATATATATATATATATATATATATATATATATATACAGTGGTGTGAAGTGTTTGCCCCCTTCCTCATTTCCTGTTCCTTTGCATGTTTGTCACACTTAAGTGTTTCGGAACATCAAACCAATTTAAACAATAGTCAAGGACAACACAAGTAAACACAAAATGCAATTTGTAAATGAAGGTGTTTATTATTAAAGGTGAAAAAAAATCCAAACCATCATGGCCCTGTGTGAAAAAGTGATTGCCCCCTAAACCTAATAACTGGTTGGGCCACCCTTAGCAGCAACAACTGCAACCAAGCGTTTGCGATAATGTGCAATGAGGCTTTTACAGCGTCCTGGAGGAATTTTGGCCCACTCATCTTTGCAGAATTGTCCTAATTCAGTTACATTAGAGGGTTTTCGAGCATGAACGGCCTTTTTAAGGTCATACCACAACATCTCAATAGGATTCAGGTCAGGACTTTGGCTAGGCCACTCCAAAGTCTTCATTTTGTTTTTCTTCAGCCATTCGGTGGTGGACTTGCTGGTGTGTTTAGGATCATTGTCCTGCTGCAGAACCCAAGTTCGTTTCAGCTTGAGTACACGAACAGATGGTCGGACATTCTCCTTCAGGATCTCTTGGTAGACAGCAGAATTCATAGTTCCTTTTATCACGGCAAGTCTTCCAGGTCCTGAAGCAGCAAAACAGCCCCAGACCATCACACTACCACCACCATATTTTACTGTTGGTATAATGTTCTTTTTCTGAAATGCAGTGTTCCTTCTACGCCAGATATACTTGGACACACACCTTCCAAAGAGTTCCACTTTTGTCTCATCGGTCCACAGAATGTTGTCCCAAAAGTCTTGGGGATCATCAAGATGTGTTGTGGAGAAATTGAGACGAGCTTTGATGTTCTTTTTGCTCAGCAGTGGTTTTCTCCTTGGAACTCTGCCATGCAGGCCATTTTTGCCCAGTCTTTTCCTGATGGTGGAGGCATGAACGCTGACCTTAACTGAGGCAAGTGAGGCCTGCAGTTCCTTGGACGTTGTTGTGGGGTCTTTTGTGACCTCTTGGATGAGTCGTCGCTGCGCTCTTGGGGTAATTTTGGGCGGCCGGCCACTCCTGGGAAGTTTCACCACTGTTCCATGTCTTCGCCATTTGTGGATAATGGCTCTCACTGTGGTTCGCTGGATTCCCAAAGCTTTGGAAATGGCTTTATAACCCTTTCCAGACTGATAGATCTCAATGACTTTCTTTCTCAATTGTTCCTGAATTTCTTTGGGTCTCGGCATGATGTGTAGCTTTTAAGGATCTTCTGGTGGACCTTACTGTGTCAAGCAGCTCCTATTTAAGTGATGCCTTGATTGTGAACAGGTGTGGCAATAATCAGGCCTGGGTGTGGCTAGAGAAATTGAACTCAGGTGTGGACAACCACAGTTATAGTATGTTTTAACAAGGGGGGCAATCACTTTTTCACACAGGGCCATGATGGTTTGGATTTTTTTTCACCTTTAATAATAAACACCTTCATTTACAAATTGCATTTTGTGTTTACTTGTGTTGTCCTTGACTATTGTTTAAATTGGTTTGATGTTCCGAAACACTTAAGTGTGACAAACATGCAAAGGAACAGGAAATGAGGAAGGGGGCAAACACTTTTTCACACCACTGTATATATAAGAAGGCCAGTATGGTGGCCTGAAATTATGGGAGGAGCCCGGAGGGTATTTAACCAGCCCAGAGGCTGCCGGTCTTTGTTGGTTTCCTGTGCGAGATACCCACCCTCCCTTCCCCTTCTTAGGGCATTTCTCAAGTATTCTTACTCCAAACAGAATACTCATTTCACATCATTTCATAGCTACTCTCATTTCATATTTTTTTATCTAGGGTATGCCCCCTTATTTTGGTGTACCATACGATAGACCAAGGCACACTTTCAGGTCCATTTCATGTTTGTGTTAAACCTGTATGTCATCTTTACTCGTATCGGCCATAGGGCTCTAAACCATAAATATATATATATTTTTTATTTTTTTTTCAAAATATATGCTTTTTTAAGTTTATAGCACAAAAAATAAAAATGATCAAATACCACCAAAAGAAAGCTCTATTTATGTGAAAAAAATATATAAATGATGTTTGTGTACAGCATTGCATGACCGCGCAATCGACAGTTAAAGTAGTACACTGCCAAATGGCAAAAAAATGGCCTGGTCATGAAGGGGGAAGATTTTCCAGAGCTGAAGTGGTTAAACACAAGCTTGTCCTGGAGGAGGAGACAGGTTAAGATTTACCTTGGCATCATTCTCTAACTTTTATGGAACCAAAACCTTCTACAGGTCCTACAGATACAAAGTACTACTAATAAATATACAGCATTTTGCCATATTCCTGAATTCCTTAGGATAATGGTTCTCACTCCTCTCTATAAACCACCAAGGAACTTGCCATAACAAACATTCATGTTGAGCATTTGCATATGAGAGTTGCCATTGAGTGACAATCTGTTCTCTTGGCAAGATTTAAGCTTAGCTGTGAGGTTAGTGTTAACTAAAGTCCAGTACAAGTTCTAAATGAGGATGTTCTATTTTAGTTCAATATCTGTCAGCTGGAAAAAAAAAACTCCCACGAATGCTGAAAGTTGAAAAACCCAAATTGGATAACAGTAACTTGTTAACACCAAATCTGTTAAGTGTGAGGATCCATTTCACTGTTTGTTTTGTAATTCTCCCTGCAAGAAGACATGTTGAATAATGATTCATCCTGGGAACCTAATTTTCAGTGTCTGAGGTTTCATAAGTGGGGCTGTCATTGATCATCTGCTAAAAATATTATCACCTGTCATGGTGATCCTCAGCTTCAATAGTTTTTGAGTCCAGTCTTATGCCGTGTACACACGATCAGACTTTCCGCCAACAAAACTGTGGATTTTTGTTCGAAGGGTGTTGGCTCAAACTTGTCTTGCATACACACGGTCACACAAATGTTGGCCAACAATTCCGAACGTGGGAACGTGACGTACAACACATACGACGAGCCGAGAAAAAGGAAGTTCAATAACCAGTGCGGCACCTTCTGCTTGATTCCGAGCATGCGTGAACTTTTGTGCGACGGACTTGTACACACGATCGGACTTTCCAACAACAACGTTTTGTTGGCGGAAAATTTGAGAACCTGCTAGCAAACATTTGTTGGCGGAAAGTCTGACAGCAAATGTTTGATGGAGCATACACACGGTCGGACTTTCCAACAACAAGCTCACATCCAACATTTCCCGTTTGAAAATCCGACCGGGTGTATACGGCATAACTTCACAGGAGAGATGAAGGGCACTGCTAAAGGAACCACAGAGCACAGCGGGGGGACCAAGCATCTGATACATCTAAAGCCCCATACACACGGTCGGATTTTCCCATGGATTCTGTCCTATCGGACAATGTTGTCGTAAAATCCGACCGTGTGTAGGCACCATCGGACAGTGTACGTCGGATTGTCCGACGGACAAAGTCCTATCTCCTGCTGGATAGATTTTTCGACAACAATGTCCGATCACACCAAATCCGATCGCGTGTATCGAATTCCGACGGACAAAGTGCCACGCATGCTCAGATCACATTACAAGACCAAAGCTATTGGCTACTAGCCTCTACGTAGTCCCGTCGTAGGCAACAAACGTCACCACGTTCAGAATGATCAGATTTTTCGACAACTTTGTCCGACCGTGTGTATGCAACACCAACATCGGACAAAGTACGACGGACATGATCCGACGGACCTGGTCCTCGGATAATCCGAGCGTGTGGATGGGGCTTAAATGTGTGTTGGATTCTGAAGATGTTTCTGCAAGCATGGCTTTTGGAGGCAACATTGTCAACTTTTGGTGGGAGAGATAAAAGCCTTTTCCTTGCAGGGATACCTTTGATTATTCGATTCAAAATGTTCCTAAACTCAAAAGCTGTATTATGTTGCAGTTTAGAGGGGAGAGAAAAGGAAGCGCCAACTAAGTGTAGATGTTAAAAAATCATTTATTTCACAAGGATAAAAAAAAAAAAAAAACTTAAGCCCCACACACACTATCAGTTTTTCTGCTGAGTTTTTCCTTCAAGTTTACAAAAACCATGTAGTAGAAGGGCCTGATTGAGTGCATACAAATCGAAACTCCTAAGGTTTGACCTCATATTATAAGGTTTTGGTAAATCCGAAGGAAAAACTCAGCAGAAAAACTGATAGTGTGTATGGGGCTTTACAAGATGTAAGCTGGTATCAACCTCAACAAAGCAGGGGGGAGAGGGGGCTGCCCTGGTCCATCCTTCGGGTGTCATGCCTCCACGGGTTTGTAGATACCAGGTGCAGGTCCTCTGGGCATCCTGTGGCCAACAGGATGCAAACCAGCGTGAAACGCAGGCAGAAATGATGCCACCGGATCAGTGGCGGCTGGTGCTCAAAATTTTTTGGGGGGGGGCGCAAATAAACTGAAAAATTCTGAAAAAAAAAAGCCCATCAAATGCAGCCACTGTATCAAACGCAGCCACTATGCCCATTAAAACGCAGCCACTATGCCCATTAAAACGCAGCCACTGTGCCCATTAAAATGCAGCCACTGTGCCCATCAAAATGCAGCCACTGTGCCCATCAATAAGTAGGCACTTTGCCACTGTGACATCAAACACAGCCACTTTGCCATAAAAATACAGCCACTTTGCCATAAAACAGTCCCTGCAAAGAAGGCTTCTGCAAAGAAGCTGCCACTGTGCCCCCCCCCCCCCCCCTGCCCTGCACTTACCTTGTCTCGGGTGACGGCGGCATCGTGTCCTCCATTTCCTCTCCTGCCCGCTCCTCCTCTCATCCTCTGCTATGATTGGATGCCTGATAGGCGCCCAATCACAGCGCCTGTCGTTTCAGCCAATCAGGGCACAGGTAACACAGACCTGTGCTCCTGATTGGCTAAGGGGCCGTACAATGTTAGCGAACCGAATTCCTTCGGTTTGCTAACATACTGCTGAGTGACAAGGAACGCACAGCGTTGCGCCCGCTTGTCACCTTTTTGGACACCTATTAGCGCCTACGGCGCTAATCAGGTGTTTCCAAAAAACACCCCCACCGCTGTAATTCAGGCGCCCGGTGACCGAAAAGGGGCCTGACACCTGAATAGGGGGTGTCAGCAGCGACCATAGATAGATTCATGCAATGCATGAATCTATCTATGGTATATAGAGAGTGACGGAGAGGGGGGGCGGCGCTCCTGCGCCCTTTATGGACGCACCGCCCCTGCACCGGATGGACGACAACGGCTGGTGAGACAGGCGCTTCCTTTTCTCTCCCTTCTTGTCTTTATTACAGAGCTGGCTATACTCCGAGGACAGCTGCTGCCTTTATTTTCATGAACTTTACTATAAACTGATGTATAGATTGCACATGAACTATATACTATTATTGCTGTTGATTATGGGACTGTAATTATCATGCTTACTCAGAAATTGACCTTGCGCCAGGAAGGTGCCAGGAAAACTGTCTTTTTTCTCATTTTGCAGTTTATCTGTCCCTAGATGTGCTGGCGGCATTTGCTTCCTTTTTACTTCAAAGCTGAATTGCAGATACAGAAGTACCTTGGATTACGTGCATAATTCATTCCAGAAGAATGCTTGTAATCCAAAGCACTCGTATAGCAAAGCGAGTTTCCCCATAGGAAATAATGGAAACTCAGATAATCCGTTCCACAGCCAATGCTTGTCTATGCAGTACCGCATGTGGCCAGAGGTGCGGGGGTGCTGGAGACACTCGGAAACACTCGGATACGCTTGGAGACCATTCAGAGACGCTCAGAGACACACGAGAATGCCGTGTTTCTGAGTGTCTCCAATCATCACCAGCGCCCCCACACCTCTGGCCACATGCACTACTGCACACTCCAGCGACTTGAATCCTGCTCTTCTTGCGAGACAACTCTCGCAAAGCGAGTCAGAATTTAAAAAAAATAGCCCGTATTGTGAAATGCTCGCAAACCGCGTTACTCACAATCTGAGGTTCCACTGTATAGCAATCTTTACATAATTATATTGCTCCAGCTTGGACCACTCTAGGTACGAATACGCCATACTTGTGGGATCCTTGCTTGATTGAAGCTTGAAATTACTGTAGTAGGCACTGCTAGACAGTGATTCCCCCTTGCTTCTGGGTCTTGTGCCAAGAGGATGGCCTGCTGCATTGTGAAAACAGGAGGTCACTTGCTTGGAATGGGCACCATTAAGGGAATGTTTACCATTCTCTCTATGTAGGTGGTGTCACTATGTCCATCTTGTTCAAGGGATGTCACATGGCCTAGAACCTGAAGAAGAACTATGTGTCACTTTTCTGAAATTAGATGAGCACCACAGCAACCCCTTCTGTATAGCTTAGTGGCACTCTACAAAAAAAGGAGACAGAACAGTTGCTCGTGGAACTTACAATCTAAAAGGGAGGGGGAAGTAGTACAAAAAGTAATAGCTGTGAGGGATGAGCTGATGGAGAATCTCAAAGTACAGTTTTCGATGGAAGAAGGATAGGCCTACACGAAGAGATGAGCTTTCAGGGATCACCAAAAGATGGACAGAGGAGAAGATAACCAGACAGATTGGGGTAGAGATTTTTAGAAAATGGTAGAAGCTCTGGAGAAGTTCTGGTGGATAGCATGGGAGGTGGGGACAAGGGAGCTAAAGAGCAAGAAGTCCTGGGAGGAGCACAGAGGACAATTTGGGTGATGTTTTGAGATGAGTTTGGTGAAAAAGATCTGGCCTTAGGCCAGAGTTCTGAATGGCTTTGCATATGGATTGTATGCTACCATATGTGCTAGGCTGTGTTCATAACTGCTTGGAACTATTTGAAAGCAAACAAACTGTTAATTTGTAACCTATTTTTGCACTTTAGTAAAAGTTCTCAAAAGCCACTATAATTTAAGCAAAGTGCAATAGTCAGTGGAAGGGAACCCACAATGTAGCGCTAAGGGAAAGACAAGAATGTGGAAAGCTAAAATAAATACTTGTCTGAAGTGTAAACCTGATTGAACTCAGAGCTAGTGGTGGTTGAGGAAAGTGACCATCCTACTGGTGGTGTGATTATAGCATGTCATGCACCTGGTGGCCTGGGCTCCCATGTTTCATGGGCCTCAGGCTTTTGGTTAGATTATGGAGCCCTATCCTACAACCACGGAAATTTGTAAGGCCTTTCACAAGAGTGAGCTCAAGGCACCTAAGGAGTTGCACAGTTTAGATGATGGTTTACGGCAGGGGTCTCCAAACTTTCTAAACAAAGGGCCAATTTACTGTCCTTCAAACTTTAGGGGAGCTAAATTTTGACCAGTGGGAGAAGAAAGTGCCTTGGTGTCAGTGGGAATAAACAATGCCCCATCATTGTTAATAGGCGTAGTAATAGTCCCCCATCATTGGTGTCAGTGGGAGGAATAGTGTCCCATTATTGGTGTCAGTAGGGGGAATTGAGCCCCATCATTGTTGTCAGTGGGAGGAATAGTGCCCCATCGTTGTTGTCAATCGGAGGAATAGTGTCCCATTGTTGATGTCAGTGGAAGGACTGGTGCCCCATCGTTGTTGACGATTGGAGGAATAGTGCCCCATTGTTGATGTCAGTGGAAGGACTGGTGCCCCATTATTGGTGTCAGTGGGAGGAATAGTGTCCCATCATTGGTATTAGTGAGAGAAATAGTGTACCATCATTGGTGTCAGTGGGAGGAATAGTGTCCCATCATTGGTATTAGTGAGAGAAATAGTGTACCATCATTGGTGTCAGTGGGAGGAATAGTGCCCCATCATTGGTATTAGTGGGAGGCATAGTGCCCCATTGTTGGTGTCAGTGGAAGGGATAGTGCTCCATCATTGGTATCAATGGGAGAAATAGTGTACCATCATCTGTATAGTAGGGCCATGAGTGGCAGCTAAAGGGAGCTTACAGATTTGTGAAATAAAAAAGTGAAAAAGAATAAATAGGAAACTATCTTTACTGCATACATTTGCTAGAATATAATAATTGCTCTTAAACCACAGAATACATTTCTGCTTTATAACTAACTTCTCCCCAAAGCTACATGATGTCAAACTTGAGAAGGCCACTTTAACTTCATATTTTCATTTAGTTGTCACGTTGAGTGAGTAATATTTGAAGTGTGAGCTCTGCAGCCCAGGAATTCCCTTGCTATATTTGTTTAACTGTCTTCCATTACTAGTACTTGTAATGATATTGTATCCTAGTTTGAGCTGCATGGTATATTTACACTGCAGACAGAACCTGTTGTATATTTTGATTGTAATACTGAGCCTGGGCTACCTATGCCATATAACAATAAATAGGAGCCGCTTTGGAGTTCAGTCATTTCCTAGTGAAAAACCTTTTGTAACAGCCATAGGATCTTATTAGGAGCGTGTGTCAGATCAGGGCCCCCTCCTACTCTATCCATTATAGCCATGTAAGGGGAGAAGCTGGACCTTTATGTTTCAGAAAAATTATCTAAATAAATGGTGTTCACAAAGGAAAAAGTACTTATCACTTCCCAGACAGATGTGTACAGACTTCACCATGTAGCCAACCTTAAGGGTCAAAGCACTTTAGCATTGCCTTACATTAACACACTTTGCATGTGTTAGGACAATGCAGAGTCATTCATTTTGAATGGCAAACCCAATGCAATGCCAGTGCACATGCTTTGTATTTCACCACAATGCATTGTAACACCCTAACCTGTGTTGGTGTGTGCTGCATCAGAAAAAATGCTGCATATATGATTTTTGTAAATTCCGATGCTTTAGAAGACCATTCAAAATGAATGAGCTGCCCTAGGCAAAGTGTGAATGAATTCTTGTGTAGCGGTGACACCTTTTCAAGGTGTCCGCTATGTGTAAATGTAGTTATTTTTGTCTCTCAGAACAGTAAAGGGGTTCTGATAGCTAATTGGATAGGGAAGCTTTGGCATCAGTTTGGCTGGGCTGTGTTGGGGTTCTGCCTGGTCATGTGTGCGGTGAGGTACACATGACAGGCTCAGAATCAGGCCTGGTTGGACGATTGGGTACCGGCATTCCCCGGAGCCAATCAGTGGGTGCGTTTGGCCCCGCTGAGGAGTCTAGGGAAGGGTACTTAAGATGCTGGAGTCACGTGTTCGGGGTTCGTTAGGCCATAGCTGCCTGTTCCTGGATCTGGACCGGGGTAGCCCCGCGAGGGCTCCCGGTCACGGGAGCGTGTGCTGCCCCGCAACATGTCTGGTTTGACAGGCCCCACAGACCCGTTTGGTCTGGGGCAAGGATCCATCTGTTCCCGAGTCTCAGAACCGGCTGGTCCGAGGCGCAGTAACTGAGGGAGGATTCAAGGCTTCCGGGTGTGCTCTCAACTTGGAGGGGCACCGCAGCTCGTGTAAGCAACCGGGGGGAGGACTCTTCAGAGGAGGGCCAACAAGCTGGCATCCTGAGAAGTGCCTGGTTGCTGGGTTGTCAAGGACACTAGAGAATCCATGCTTCCCCAATACTGTTAAGGAGACGGATAACGTTCCAGGTACTGAGGAAAGGTTCCTGTTTTGTTTCTGAGTGCTACTTTGATTCAAGGTCAGAGACTTTGCAAATTCCGTCATTCAAGTGCTGACTGCCATAATCTCTGGCTAGAGATTTGTTCAGCTTTAAAGCACCCAGCTGCGAGTGGCTACTCTCTGGGTTGGCGAATAAAAACTTTCGTATATTTAGCAGTTTAAGGTGCCTGAGTTTTCTTCACCCTTGCCCTCTGTTACCACATGAGACTGTGTCTGTTGGATGTTACCCCAGCAAATAAAAACCTTTCAAAAGGACTTTTATGGTGTCAGCGTGCAAAGTTGTTGGGTACTAACTCTGGGAACCCCTAGACCTGGAAGGACAAGCCAAGCGGAGGTAACCGGTAAGCCCAAAAGTCAAGGCCGCCCCATCGAAGGTTATGGCCGCTACACTTAAACTTACATGTACATTGGCCATGCAGGGAAAAGGAACACATATCCCTCCCCCCAACTCTCTAGCAGCATATTGTTTTCCTCACTACCCCACCACTTTGTAGAGCTGTAGCAGGTTGTTCAGCCACTTCCCACACCAGGGCCACAGGAGAAGTCTACTTGTATATTCCAAGATGGCGGGCCAGTGACCCAAATTGCCATCTCTGCTCACTACCCCACCACTCTGTACAGCAGCCTGTGGGCGGTAGTTCAGCCAGTTCCCACACTAGGGCCAAAGGAGAAGCCTAGTTGTTTATTCCAAGATGGCGGACCAGTGACCCAAATTGCAGTCTCTGCTCAGCATAGGTTTTGTGCAGTCTGGCTCAAGGCCATGCCATGAGTCAGATGGCCTTGCTCTGATTTCAGATTTCAGCAGTTACAGGCTAGATGTGTGGGGGTCCCACCAAAACCCAAGGAACATGCAACATGGGGGCCCAGGTCACCAGTTGTGTGACACCAAGGAACCAGTTATTTTACCACCAGGCTGGTGGACCTTTCCCCATCGAACCACCCCTCATTCCCAAGGCGAACCAGATATCTCTTTTTTACATTTCCCAAGTATTGGCTGTTTCATATTTAGTGGTCTTCTCTATGTTTTGTAGTCTGACTCAGGGCCTCTAACATTGTACTATTTGCTGTCATGCTGATATTTTCCACAATGTGCAATAAAGAGGCATATTTGGTTTAAAACATTTACTGTCTTCCTCAACCACCACTGTATCAAAGACATAACATAATAGGACAATAGGACACATAATAGGACATACATAACAGTCTATTGCTCCAATACATGGTTCCATATATGGTGTGTTTTCAAAATGATTGTACAGTTCCAATTGGCTTTTTAGTTGCATAATGTTAGGTTCCATTGGTGGGTGCCACTAAAAGGGTGTTGCGGTACTCGCAAGCAAAAAACATATATATTATCTTTAGGTAACCAAATGACACATGTCTTTATTAAAAAAAAAAAAAATATTTGTACAATGTTAAAAATTACAACACAGGGAGCAAACCAGCAATAAAAATTGCATACAAAGCACAATTCCTTTAGAGCCCAAACACATTGTTGATCTGTCAATGCATTTTGCAGAGACCACTTAATCAGGACAGGGGTGCCAATTTTCGGAGTGTTGAAATAAAACTCTACAAATGGAACAACAATCATAAAAATCAAAAAAGCATATGTTCTAAAAATGCAACATAATATCCAATAATAACAAAAACACATAATATATACAAAAATCTAATAATATAATACAATCCCTCTAAGAAAAAAGGCTATATATACTGAGCAGTATAGACTTCCATATTTCTTTGAGAAACTGTATTATATTATTGTTTTTTGTATATTATGTGTTTTTGTTATTTTCTATGTTATTATGCGGCATGTTTTGGGACACGTTTTTTTTTTTTTTTTTATGATTGTTTTTTCCATTTGTACAGTTATATTTCAATACTGTGAGGATCAGCACCCCTGTCCTGATGAATAGGGATGAGCCGAACACCCCCCTGTTCGGTTCGCACCAGAACCTGCAAACAGACCTAAAGCTAGTGTGAACTTTAGAACACTATTAAAGTCTATGGGACTCAAACGTTCAAAATCAAAAGTGCTAATTTTAAAGCCTATATGCAAGTTATTGTCATAAAAATTGTTTGGGGACCTGGGTCCTGCCCCAGGGGACATGTATCAATGCAAAAAAAAGTTTTAAAAACTGCAAAAACTTCAGGAGCAGTGATTTAATAATGCTTAAAGTGAAACAATAAAAGTGTAATATTCCTTTAAATTTCGTACCTGGGGGTGTCTATAGCATGCATGTAAAGGGGCGCATGTTTCCCGTGCTTAGAACTGTCCCTGCACAAAGTGTCATTTTTGCAGGAAAAAAAGCTATTTAAAATCACTCGCGGCTAATGAATTGCCAGCTCCCGTAATACAGAGAACAGTCATTCATTGAAAGTCATTGATAAAAAAAAAAAAAGCGTGGGGGTTCCCCCAAATTCAATTACCAGGCCCTTCAGGTCTGCTATGGATATTAAGGGGAACCCTGCGTCAAATTTAAAAAAAAATGACGTGGGGTTCCCCCTAAATATCCATACCAGACCCTTCAGGTCTGGGATGGATTTTAAGGGGAACCCCACACCAGAAAAAAAAAATGGCGTGGGGTCCCCCTCAAAATCCATACCAGACCCTTATCCGAGCAACCTGGCAGGCCGCAGGAAAAGAGGGGGGACGAGAGCGCCCCCCCTCCCTCCTGAACCGTACCAGGCCACATGCCCTCAACATTGGGAGGATGCTTTGGGGGTCTGTGACCCCTCAAAGCACCATGTCCCCATGTTGATGGGGACAAGGGCCTCTTCCCCACAACCCTGGCCATTGGTTGTGGGGGTCTGCGGGCGGGGGGCTTATCGGAATCTGGAAGCTCCCTTTAACAAGGGGACCCCCAGATCCCGTCCTCCCCCCTGTGTGAAATGGTAAGGGGGTACAAAAGTACCCCTACCATTTCCCCAAAAAAGTGACAAAAATGTTAAAAATGACAGGAGACGGTCTTTGACAATTCCTTTATTAAAATCTTCTTTCATCTTCTTTCTTCTAGTCTTCTTCCTTTCTTCATCCTTCAGTTTCTTCATCTTCTTCTTCCATCTTCTTCTTCCTCCGATCCGCTTCTTGCTCTGGTCTTCTCGTCCGGCATCTTCTTCCACGGCGTCAGCGTCTTTTCTTCTGTGACGGGCCGCTCCACGCAATGGGAGGCTCCCGCTGTGTGAGGCTTCGCTCCATCTGACAGCTCTTTTATAACGGAGAGCGGGGCCACCTGGTGACCCCGCCCCCCTCTGACGCACGGGGACGTCATGGGACTTCCCTATGGCTTTCCCCATGACGTCAGAGGGGGGCGGGGGACACCCCCCAGGTACAAAATTTAAAGGAATATTACACTTTTATTGTTTCACTTTAAGCATTATTAAAATGACTGCTCCTGAAAAAAATGTCAGTTTTTAAAACTTTTTTTTGCATTGATACATGTCCCCTGGGGCAGGACCCAGGTCCCCAAACACTTTTTATGACAATAACTTGCATATAGGCTTTTAAAATTAGCACTTGAGATTTCTCCCATAGACTTTTACAGGGTGCTCGCGGCTTTTCGAATTTGCCGCGAACACTCCAAATTGTTCGCTGAACAGGCAATGTTCGAGTCGAACATGAGTTTGACTCGAACTCGAATTTGATCCCTACTGATGAAGTACGAAACAGGTTGACAAAAATATGTTTAGTGCTAAAAGAGTTGTGTTTTTATAATTTTTTAAATTGCTATATTGCTCCCTGTGTTGAGACTCCTAACATTATACAAATAACCATGTTAATGTTTTTATGACAATATGTGTAATTTGGTCTCCTGAAGGTTATATTGAAAGTGATAGGAACGTTTTTGTTTTTTTAAAATAACAAACATGTTATACTTACCTGCTCTGTGTAATGGTTTTGCCCAGAGCAGCCCAGATCCCCCGTCTGCGCTCCTGGCTCCTCCTCCCTGCTGAGTACCCCCATAGCAAGCTGCTTGCTTCAGGGGCACTGGTGCATGCTCGCTCCTATGCCCAGCTCTGTGTGTTCATAAGACACACAGAAAGGGGTTGGCCCTGCCCCAGCTCCCTTTTCAGTGTCTGTGATTGACAGCAGTGGGAGCCAATGGTGCCCGCTGCTGTCTCTCAGCCAATGAGGAGGCAGAGACCTGGGAGAGCAGCCACTCTTGTGCACATCAATGGATCGCAATCGGGCTCGGGTTGGAGGGGGAGCTGCATAGAATGCATGAAGGTAAAAAAGGCAGGTTGCCTACTTTCTTCTTGTTAGCCAGACTTGTGTGGCAGCCCAAGGAAAGGGGGAAGGGGTTAATTCTGCTTTGCATCCACCGATCATGTTTGTGGGCTTTTCAAATCCAGCCTCCTGTCCTGTGACATATAGAAAACAGAGGTTTGAGTCTCAACAGAGCGCGGGTCAGTTAAGTAAGAACAGAAACCTTGCAGGATATGATGAGACTAGTAGTTTGTCTATGAAGCACCGGCCTCCACCAAGCCATGAACTTTTCCAGTCAAGTCGTGCCAACTATGGACTTCACCCATAAGGTACAGGTACACTGGAACAGCCACTGTGTGAGTTAGCTAGGGAAAGGACATTTTTCTATGTTATGTATGCCATGCTGAGCTTACAGTAAAAGTTGTTTAACCTCACAAAGCCCAGTCTGAAAGTTAATCAAGGGGTGCATGTGGGGTCCTGACACATATACAAGGGTCTGAGTCTACTACAACACGTAAAAAGGTCCTAGTAACATCACAGCAACAAAAGGTTAAACTGCAACCAGTCATTGTCTTGGTAGCAGGTTCTCCGGTAGTGAGGGGGTCCGGTGTTACAGCACCTCCCTAGGAGTCCATGCACATTGGTCCCCAGGAGCGTATTAGCGATACGGAGGGTTATGGCCTGATCACTAGGTATGGAGGAACAAGAGTTAAGTGAGCATGTATGAGGTCCACGCTATGTGCTCGGCAGAACCCCATTCTGTTACTGGGAGTGAGGTAGCAGAGGTACGCTGACTGGTGGAGTGTGCATAGGCTCTGCTTGTCCCTCCTAATGCAACACAAACACCTGTTCAAGTGTGTAGGATACGGGACACTATCATTGGAGGAACTCCACGCACTGCACACAAGAGGCTCATCTCTGAACTAGGAAACTGCCTTAATGATTAACCTTCACCTTTACCGCGTCCTGGCATTGATGAGCAGGCTTTTGGGGCAAAGTGTAACCACTTTACTATAATGTATGGCCCTGCTTGTTGTCTGGTATAGCCCATAAGAACTCACTCCGGGGTAGGCCTCCTCTGTGACCCAAACTTCGTGCCCAACGATTTAATGGGGAACATATGGAGACTGCCTATCACAACATGCATCCTACCCTTACAATACCTTTAGGAAACTTGCCCTAAATTTTGGTTTTAAATTCTACCTTGCACAGCAGTAATTTTTGAGATATTGCAGTACTCACTGAACTAAAGGAAACTCACCTGTCATTGTCTCCCATATCTTCTGCTAGAGGTCCAAAGCCTTCCACTTTTGCCCTGAAGGGGAAAATACTGTGTGCACTACATGGCCACTACAAGGTGCAAGTGCTGCTCTTCCACTCTCAACATTCTCTTCTACAGCCTCACCTAGCCTTATAATAGCAGGCACTATCCAGCCAATAATTTAGGAGCCTGTCACTAAAGAGCATAGCTCCCAACTGTCCCCGATTTTGAGAGACTGTCCCTGATTTGGAGCTGATTTATGTCCCTCTGTCCCTCATTGCTCCTCAATTGTCCCTCATTTTGATCTGATCCATATAGCTGTATATAAAATGCACTTTTTATCTATCAAAAAGTATTTTCCAGCGCTAAACCTTTCATCCAATTTCTAAATTGCTGCATTTGTAAATTCCAAGAGTCAATATAAAGGAATAGTAGTGGTAAAAAAAAGCACTTGTGGGTTTAACCAATCTTGTTTTTTTGTACAATTCTCCTTTAAGGGGGCGTGGCAAGGGGTTTGTCCTATGCCTGCATACTTTTGCTGATAGGTGTCCCTCATTCCCATGTCAAAGAGTTGGGAGGTATGAAAGAGGGAAACCCTAAGGCCCCTTTCACACTGGGGCGGGGAGCCGCGGTGACGGTAAAGCAGCGCTATATTTAGCGCTGCTTTACTGTCGTTTTAACCGCGGTATTCGGCCGAAAAAAGGTTAAACACCCCCGCAGAGCGCCACCGTAGCGTCGCTTTGCGGCAGTATTGCCGCGGTTTCACCGCGGTTTCCCATTCAAATCAATGAGTAGGAGCGGTATAGGAGCGGTGAATACACCGCTCCTATACCGCTCCAAAGATGCTGCTAGCAGGACTTTTTTTTGCCGTCCTGCTAGCGCACCGCTCCAGTGTGAAAGCCTGCCGGCTTTCACACTGGAGTTAAAGGGGCCGGATTTTTTCAGGCGGTGAACATGCGCTATTTTTAGCGCTGTACCGCCTGAAAAACGCCCCAGTGTGAAAGGGGCCTAACCTAGGGCAGCAAAGGAAATACCTGGTACTTCTGAGTATGGAGAGGCACTTATGCCCTTTACTCTTAGAAATTGTGTTTGGTAATTAGCCCAGCACTCTCAGATAGAGATGGGTAAAGTTCCCAGTCTCGTGTAAACTCTCAATAGAGCAATTCGGAGCCTACACAAAGGTGTCTTTCATCACTCTCTGCAGCCAAATGAAAAGACAAGGAAGCAAAAAAAAAATAATTATCTACTACAGAGAAATGCAGGAATAAAAAAAGTAAATATGTGCTTGCCCATGCAGCCATCTTATGGCTGAAAATAAAGATTATTGCAGACAACATGCGTTCTACCTTAGTGAATTCAGCCTAAGGCCTAATAAAAAAATAAAAAAACTCAATCCCATGGAAACCTTGAACAATTCATAGTCTCCTTTCCCTGCTCAATCCAAATCTAAAAATTATCCTGAGTTTTACTTTAAATTAATCAAGAACATAGATGAAACGTATGTATGAAGCAACAATATTACTGCAAGTGAACCAACCCCAACACAAAACACAGCCCTGCCACCTAGTGGACATTTAAGAAAATGCATCATCTGTTAAACCTGGATTGTCGCTGAAAACTGGTAATTTGCAGAACTTCAAAAGACTATAGTTGTTATTAAATAACAGACATTTCTAGCTTATCTGCCCCTTTTTATATGTCTGAAAATATCAATGTTCTATGTTAGATCTGGTCTTGTAATTTTTGCAAAAGCCTGTTTGCATTGAGGATATAGCTAGGCATATATAGAACAGAATTAATTTGTAAGCACCTAATTTATGATTGAATCAATATCTTCCTAATATGTATATCTCCTGGGAAGATAAACAAACTTGAGGGTATCTTATCCTTCCAGAGAGATGCTTTTTATTATACAAATTTATAGATTCTTTATGAGTGTTACCTGATAAAGTTGATTCTCCAACATTCATAATACCAGGGAGAGACCACCATCTCACATACTAGGCTTGTCTATGCAAATTGTTTCATATTTCATTTTGTCACATTTCCTTCCTTAGATATTTCTTCTGACATACATTTGAAACTCTGGAAGCTTATGTTAAAATATACATAAACCCAATCACTAAAACCACATATAGGATTTAATATCATGTTATTTTAAAAGTAATTAAAAAGTAATTTGTGTGTCTTAGGGACACACAGACCTGGCTCAGGAGCGAGCCTGTGGGAGTGCCCCCATAGCTAGTGGTTAGGCACTCAGCGGAGGGAGGTGCCAAGAGTGCCCCATCGGGGGACCCAAGAAGGCTGCTCTGTGCCAAACAATTGCACAGAACAGGTAAGTATACCATGATCCAGCGATAGGCTCACCCCAACCGCGCTCCCCTCCTGCTATCCGTATCCATACAGCTGGGTGCCCACTGTGCATGCGCGAGTGTTGCTGAGCCTTGTGAATGGTCCCCTTGTCTTCTAGGACCTGTGATGTGTCCCAGAAGACTGCAGGGAGGGTGGGGGGAGAAGAACGAAGTGGGAGCTGGGTACCTGTCAAAATCAGGTACCTACTCCCCCTTCGCTCCTCAAAAGTGCCATTTCTTTACCAGAAGAGGGGGAGGAGGCCTTAAAGCAGAACTTCCCCTTTTGGGTGGAGCTATGCTTTAAGTTGGTCCAAGCTGTATCTATGTCTTAGATATCCATTACTGTAATTGTTCTTTAAACAAATCATCATGTTAAATGAAACCTACTGTATAGTCTAAAATCCAATTTAATCTAGTGTATTTACTTTGCTGCACTGTACCAATAAAAACGTACTATATATTTATTTTCCTAAATCCCAGTCAAGTGGCCAATGCCAACGCATTGGTCATGGATTGTCTCCCTAATCAGTATGAGGGTGTGTTACTTAGTCAAAATCGGCCAATCAAAAAATTACATTTTCTTTTTTTAAATCCACATTGCCTTTCGTCCAGTGAATCTGCATGTATATTCATTCTGTGTAAATTGAGCAAAAAATACATTTTTTTAGAAATGTTTTTCTTCTGAACGAATGTTGTTTTTTTTATGGACACTAGTAAAATACCACATTATGTCCACTAGATGGCCCCTAGATGGAGCATAGGAAATACATATATCTTTCTAAAAAGAGAAACAATGTAACAATTTTAGAGAGCACTAGAGGGAATCAGGAAATAATTGTAATAAATATACATTCAGATTTGTTTGACAAGTAGCTGTTTATTTTTATTTTTTTTTATAAATAGGCCCCTAAGAGTTTAGGAATATTTATTAATAAAAGTGCTATCCTTTTTGGACTCTAAGCAATCACATACCATGTGCCCATGGACTAGGGCCAGCAATCCCACAGGATCCTTTTACTAGTTTACTTTATACTATACCAAATGTGAATGTCAGCCCAGTGAAGGAAGGCTTCTCTAATATATTCTGGTTCCAGCAAATTTGCCAAAAATTACTCATCACATTATTTTCTCAATTATTATTTTTACCATGTATCTAATTTCTTATCTATATAAGTCTGCAAATATAAAGTAGAAAGCAGTTAAGTTGTAAGACAAAAACCTAGGTGCATGGCATTAGATATTCATAAGCACTCCAGGAACCTCAAACCTTAGGGAACCCAAGTATGCATGTATATGTCAAGAACTGGACCATCTATTTTTGCCCCTGAACCCTCCTATTGGTCAACAGGTTGGTCCATAAGAGTGATGGGTCCAGCTCTTGCCACTTTGCATCTTAGGGAAGCATAGGATTTAGGACTTCTGTAATTTATTCCCACAACCAAGTTAAAATGTTTGAAGGACATCCCTAATGTTAGTGAAATTGTCCTTCAAATATTCTTCCCATTCCCCTAAATGGCAGCAATCTACCTAAATATGAAGCTTCAACCCATTGTGAGGCTCTGCCTGGCACTGCACAGCCAGGCAAAAAGTCATGCTCACCTCTCTGGCTATTCATTAGTATGACTGGTCTGTTCTTATGACAGCCCCTAATTATCTAGAGGAGTAATGTTCCAGCCATACAAATGAATGGGGCATGTGGCCCATATGCAGTAGAAGCTAGACACAACCAGGGTTGCACAGTGAAGAACTCAGGAACAGAGCTGATGGTAATTATTTAGGTAGGTGTCTGCCACTTAGGTGGTTGAGTGGAATGTTTAAATGATAACTTCACTAAAAGTGAGGCAGAGGGACCCCTGAAGGAGCTGCTGAGTGTTAATGGGTGTTCCTTACCTGTCCAGCAGAAACAGCTCCATTCTTGCCCCAAAGCATGTGTGGGAAGGGGCATGGTAGTGCGACGGCAGTAAACAATAAGAGTCCAGTTGTAGAAAACAGAACTTGTATTAAAGTTAGAATTCACAACAAGCCCAGCGGGACACTCACAACGCTCACAGGGTGTGTTAACAATCTGTCTTGAGGGACAGAGTGCGGCCTCGCCAGTCCATACCCAAACGGGGAGGCTTCCAGGAAGGATGGAGTGTTCCTATCCTTTCCCTACTCATCTGGAACTTCTCTCTACCGCTGTTCACTGTCCCTGCTAGATGGGCAACCTGTCCCTTCACTACCCACATGCTAAATGTGCACCAAGCCTGGGAGCCAGGGCCTTAAAAAGGTTCTGCCTCACCCAAGATGGTCACCTAAGTCACATGGGGCAACAGCATCCAATCGGATAGCTCCCTCAGTTACCCAGGAAGCCATATAGGAACCATGTTACTCTTGACTTTCCCTCCATCTGCAATGCCACTGCAGTCGAGCGCCACCTGCAGTGGAGAAAATAGACTGCACCTGCCTACACACATACCAAACAAAGAGCAGTAATCGATAAATAGGCCTCCACTTCATTAGTCTTTGTCTGGTGGGAATTTATTTTGGCGACTCTGGGGGAGTGAGGGTTAGGGTGCATGGTATACCTAATAGATTTAGAAGATTCCTTCCTCACCAAAGAATATAAGGAGGCAAAATAACAATACAATTAAAATACAACCTTGTAATACTAAATTTAGAGTAAAGGATCTCCTGCATATGGCAAGGGTGCGACAGTGTAGTTTTTTGAATGACTGACAAATGATTTTTTAACGATGTGACCCCAAAAGATCTGTGGTCAAGTAAGAGTGCCTATTGTGGTCTGCCATTCGTCACTAGGAAGAACATTACTCATATATCCTTTGACTTCTTTAAGATGGCTATACATTGTAAGTAATCTCAGGTTATATGGAGCTATGTTTACATGAGGGGGGGATTCCTCTAGGTTACCATATGGAGGGTCACGAGCAGGGCCAAAATTTTCCATTATCTGAGAAAGCCCCTTTAAGCGAGCCTATTCCAATTTTCCAAAACACAGTTCAATTTGTCCATCCACGCCCCTTCTGAATTAGCTTCCCAAGTTCCTATTATGTAAAGAAATCAGCGTGAAGTGTAAAATATTCCCCTTGGCTGTAGCTTCATGTGTGTTACATTATCTGCAACATGACGAGGGGCGATTGATGTAATCTGATGTTCACTAGAAGGACTCAAAGTCTGGCAGGCAGCTTCGAGCTTTGTTTAGCCTGATGGTTTCTTCTTCGCTGACTGCTGTTTGCGTGTAATATTTTCCATCAGGAAGACATTATGTGAACTCCGGCAAAATCTATTTTTCTTTTTATGTTTTAATGTGAAACAACTTTATCCGCAACGGGGAATGAAACTCCTGTTCTGTGCCGTCTTTTGGCAGCTTGTATTTCATGGCACACTTATTTGGCGAGAATGTTAACCCTGAGGAGCCCTCTTCTCATTAGATGACAGCAACAAGAAGATTTAACAAACCATTACATTGAGCTCTGGATAATTCTGTCAGTGGGATGTGATTTCCATTCAAAGGAAAAATGTATGCATAGCCAAAACATGTTTTTCTAGTTTTGAATTGAGGAGGGAAGGGTTAGAACCTCCATCATGCTTTTATTGCTGTTGTGCCCCCAATGGGCTGATTCACTCTCACTATTTATCCTAGTACACATTGTCACCAAGACAGAAAAAAGGAAGGCAACATTTTACAGTTGTCACCACAAAGGATTAGGGGGATTAGGGGATATCTTTCAATGGGGACATCTGTTCAGGTAACATCAGTCTAATGCCCTGTACACACGGTCGTAAATTCCGACCACAAAATCCGTCAGATTTTTTCCGACGGATTTTGTCCGACACTGGTGTTGCATACACACGGTCGGACAAAGTTGTCGGAAAATCCGATCATTCTGAACGTGGTGACGTTCGTTGCATATGACGGGACTACGTAGAGGCTAGTAGCCAATAGCTTTGGTCTTGTAATGTTATCTGAGCATGCGTGGCACTTTGTCCGTCGGAATTCGCTACACGCGATCGGAAAAAGTCCTATAGGACTTTGTTGTCGGAAAATTTGAGAGCAGGATCTCAAACTTTTTCCGTCGGAAATTCCGACAGAAAAAGTCAGATGGAGCCCACACACGTCGGAATTTCCGACAACATGGTCCGATAGGACATTTTCCGGGGCATAATGCTGCATACACAAGATCAGATTTTTCCGACGGGAAATGTTGGATGTGAGCTTATTGGCGGAAAGTCCGACCGTGTGTATGCTCCATCGAACATTTGTTGTCGGACTTTCCGTTGGCTAGCATGCTCTCAAATTTTCCACCAACAAATGTGTGTTGTCGGATTTTCCAATCGTGTGTACACAAGTCCGTCGGACAAAAGTCCAAAGTACAAACACGCATGCTCGGAATCAAGTACGAACCGGAAGCGCTCTGTATTGTAAAACTAGTGTTCGTAATGGAAATATCACATTGGCTCGTCGTACGTCTTGTACGCAGTGATGTAAGTAACTGAGTTCAAATAAACTGAGTTACTTAACGCAGTTACTTTAGAGGGTAACGAGTAATCTAACTGATTACTTTTCCCCTCATGGTAATGCAGTTCCCATTACTTGGGCGGCGTTACCGCAATGGCATCTACCGCCACTAGATGGCAGTAGTGTAATTCTGGTGTCCTGCCAAAAAAGTTCCCCCGCCGGATAAGGACCCCCTGTACTGCGCAGGCGCAGCGCTTGCGCAGTATGAAGGACTACGGAGCTTACGAAAATTGCCGAACCTAAACAGCTCTGAGTGAACTCTACACCGTGCAGGCGCAGTTATGTAATTGTACGAGGTGATGCCGCACGCTCCTGATGCTCGCGCTACTCTGCAAGGGGCGTCTATCGTGTAACTAAGGGGCGGGTCTAGTATTACTGTAACCAAGGGGCGCATTTATTATTGTTATATATTGAGCTCTGCCCATTAATTTAACATTCGCCCTCTTCTGTAGCCATCCGCCCCTTACACAATATAATAATAGACCCGCCCCTTACACAATAAAATAATAATAATAGACCCGCCCCTTGCTTACACGCTATAACAGATCTGCCCCTTGGTTAGAGTAATAATAGAGCAGCCCCTTGGTTACACGATATATAACAATAATAATAAATGCGCCCCTTGCTTACGGTAATACTAGACCCGCCCCTTAGTTACACGTATAGAATATTAAAAAAAAGTCACAGTTACTTTGCTGCATAACTAATTACTTTTCCAATGTAGTAACTGAGTTACTAACGCAACTACTTTTTGGGAGAAGTAATTTGTAACTTAAAGAGGAGTGCCCACTAAAAAAAAGTCAGCAGTTACAAATACTGAAGCTGCTGACTTTTAATAATCAGACACTTACCTGTCCCAGGGTCTAACGATGCGGGGGGAACGAAGACCCCCCGTTCCCCACTCCGCTCGCGGCGCCGGCATCATTACTGTGGGCACCCGGCTGTGGCTTCACAGCTGGGCACCCACTGTGCATGCGCAAGCGGCGCCGTGCGCCGTGATACGACGCTCAGTCATCTGGGACACGTGACAGGTCCCAGATGACTGTGCCCGGGCACTGAAGGTGGCAGACTACGAGGGACCCCCTAGCAACAGGCATTTAGAGGTGAGTAAAAAAAAATGTTTTTTTAAATTATTTTATTTTTATTTTTTTTATGATTTTTAAGCAAATCTTTTTTTTTTGGTGGCAACACCACTTTAACAAATTACTTTTTTAAAGTAAGATGACCAACACTGCTTGTACGGCACTACATTCGTAATTGTTGGCCAACATTTGTGTATGCAAGACAAGTTGGAGCCAACACCCTTCGAACAAAAATCCAGGGTTTTGTTGTCGGAAAAAGTCTGATCGTGTGTACGAGGCATTACAAAAAAAAAATTCACTTAGGCTACTTTCACACTGGGGCGTTGGGGGCGCTGGCGGTAAAGCAGCGCTATATTTAGCGGCGCTTTACCGTCGTTTTAGCGGCGCTTTTCGGCCGCTAGAGGGGTGGTTTTACCCCCCGCGAGCGGCCGAAAAGGGGTTAATACCGCCCGCAAACTGCCGCTGCAGCAGCGTTTTGCGGGTGGGTTCGGAGCGCTGCCCCATTGTTTTCAATGGGAACGGGCGCTATAGGAGCGGTAAATATACCGCTCCTACAGCAAGCCAAAGATGCGGCTTGCAGGACATTTTCCAGCGTCCTGCAAGCGCACCGCTTCAGTGTGAAAGCCCTCGGCCTTTCACACTGAAGACACAGCAACAGCTGTTTCGGGTCGGTTTGCAGGCGCTATTTTTAGCGCAATAACGCCTGCAAACCGCCCCAGTGTGAAAGGGGCCTTAATGTAGTGTCTGCAGCAGCAGGAGAGGAAATACAATCTTCCTAGTGGGATGCAGATAGCTAAAAAATAAAGTGATAGAAGTTTAAATCTTCTCTACACTATCCAAAATGGAAAATTGGCTATACATACATGTAACCCTGTTCGGACTTTTGGCTCTGCATGCTGGTGCCAAAAATGTCCTTAGTATAGGTGGAGCTGGACTGGGATTTCTCTGGAGACCATAGGACAGCAGAATTGGGACTGGTTGCCTTCCTGAGGCTGGACTTTAGTCCACTGGTGCAAGTGGTAGGAGGAGAGCCCATGCTGGGGAAAAGTGAGCTCAGAGCTGGGCAGACTGTGCTGTGTAGTAGGCATAGCCAGGAACTGTGTAGAGCACAGGGTGAAAGCGACGAGTAGCTTCTGTGAAGGTGATTGCTGTCCATGAGGGAAAGCTGCAGTGTACAGGGAGCCTGCAATATGTTTGCTCTGCACAGGGCCTGGAGAAACTGTGCTGCATCCTGCAGAGAGGCGAGAACCTCAAAAGACCTGCTCAAACATGAGCTGAGAACCCCCTAGGGAGAAAGAATAGGCTTGAGGGGGGGGCCCTTAGAGTAGTGAGACCTCTCATTCCTGGCAATTCGGGGGAAGGCGTGTAGTCTGACTGTTGACCGGAGAACACTTATCCATCACCAGTGGCAAGAGGGCTCTGGACTCACTTACAAAGACCCATCTTGTTGACATTGTAGAGATTTGCTATAGTCACTCCATTATTGTCTGTTACAAATACACTCTGTCACTTCGCTGATCCAAGGTACAGCAACAAAATGTCTTACTATCCCCTGGACCTACATACTCCATTCCTCCAGGAGTTGGAGCTCCATTTCAGAAATTTCCAAGCTTTTACAAGGTTATGGACAAACAGAATGCTTCTGTGGGTAAAAAAATGAAGTGTGTCTCTTTTTTCCAGGCAGTGGTTCTCTCTCTGTAGTCTAGTGTTTCTCGTTTAGGGACAATCTTTATGCACTTTAGTACAATCTCTTCCTCTGTTTCACTCCTGTCTAGTCTCCCTAGGGCCATGCCTCTCTCCCAAGGGCAGTGCTTCTCTTGGGAATGTGGAGAATGGGTTGGTTCGTATGATTTCGTAAGATTTCTGGAGCAACAAGCTATTGCCACCAGTGGCAGTCCCTACCCAACTCATTCCCAAAGAGCCACATACATTGTCGTTAACACAGTGCCTGTGATGGGTGTGTGAGCAGAGCCACAAAAGGTGAAAACAAGTGAAAACATTTGGAGATGCACAACCTTAACAGGCCATAACTTGGGCAACAAGTATTTACTGTACGAACATGTACTCCAATGTCCAATATGAGGAAGCCTGCATCTCACTAAGATGCAGTGTTTGAATGCTATTGGGCAACCTTTATAACCACAACGTGAACAGAAAGTGCCTGTTGATTTTTTAAAAAGTCTGCAATTCGTTGAGCAGTGATTGATTGTTAATGTGATTGATGGTAGAGAAATAATTTTTTGGGCAAAGTTACAAAATTTTGCAGTATAGACCCCACTGTGAACCTTATTGCAGCTTTCCCTCGTGGACAGCAATCACCTTTACAGAAGCCACTCATAGATTTCATCCATAGTTCCTGGCTATGCCTACTTCTAGAGTCTGAAGGATCTCCAGTTCACATATTTTCAAGACAAATTGCATTTATGAAACCCAGTACAACCTGAAAATAAAACATAAGACAACACTAGTGCACCCCACTATTGTACACATTTTACTTCACCATAAGTTTGATACGAATACTTCTAGAATACAGTTTAGAGGCCACCCATGAAAAATGTCAATTGCAGTGTACAGTGCTTGAGAGTGTTGAGCTGGCCATAAATGTCTCCCACTGAATTGGCCAAAATTTGAGCTGTGGGTGTCCCTGTTGGCAGTGCCCAGAGTTTACCGTATATACTCGAGTATAAGCTGAGTTTTTCAGCACATTTTATTGTGCTGAAAGTGCCCCCCTCGGCTTATACTCGAGTCAATCACTTTTCTGCAGCAGAAAACTACATTTTCCGACCCGACCTTGGGGGCCCCATATCTCGGGGCCTCTTGGTGCTAGGAACCCCAAATTTGGTGTGCAAACCCAGTGGAACCAACACTACAACATATCCATAAGTTGGGGTTATCTTCCAATGGGGACAAAGATGAGGTTCCTAGCATTAAGTGGCCCCGAGATACGGGGCCCCAAAGTCGGTTTGGAAAATGTCATTCTCTGCTGCAGAAAAGTGCTTGACATTTTCCGAATTTGAGGCCCTGTATCTCAGGGCCACTTGGTAATAGGAACCCCATCTTTGGATATGTTGTAGCGCTAGTTTGCATACCAAATTTGGGGTTCCTAGCACCAAGTGGCCCCAAGATACGGGGCCCCAAAGTCGGTCAACTGTGTACATCTGCAGAAATGTTATTTCAGGACCCTTTGGGTCCAGAGACCCCAAATTTTGGGTGCAGGTAGGGGGCATCTTAACTACCAAGTTTGAAGTTTGGGGGACCTATGGCTGCAAATGGGCACAGTGAGGCTGCAAATGGGCATTGTTGACCCTCATTTCCACTTACAGTAGCTGCGCATTTCTCACCCTAGGCTCATACTGGAGTCAATAAGTTTTCCCATTTTTTTGTGGTAAAATTAGGTGCCTCGGCTTATATTCGGGTCGGCCTATACTCAAGTATATACGGTAATTGAAAAACCAAAGGAGCCAGATGGAAAATTGATGGCTACCTATCAAATGCAGTCAATGTTTAAGTATTCGAACCGCCGCTAGTCTCTCGGAATACAATAGCCAGCATCCATTATGTTTAGCTTGATGGAAAAATGTATTTGATTTCTCTTTTTCAGCCCAGGGGAAAAATCTATTTGAGTATGGCTAGCTTTACTCTTGAGCAGTTAAGCGAAATGTATGCTGGGAGTCGTCATTTAAAAAAAGAGATAAAAGTGTTACCTTGTTGAAGTTCTGGTGAACAGAGATGAGTAGACTGCACAGAAAAGTTGAGCTGCTTATGAAATGCTTCCATACATACAACACATACACAGCTGTGTAGAATTTCCAAGTGTGGCATCTGGAATGTTCCAAAAAAATGTATGTTTCCAGTACTGACCAACTCTATCATAAAGATTCTTAATGTTCGATTTAATATTCATATATTTTTTTAACATCGCAGTGGTTGAAAGCCTTCAAAAGAGTAAATGTCCCAGTGTAATGTGTTGAGAATATAGTTATTTGTGCACTTCTGCATGGCTGATTTAAGAAACCCCATGGCCTAAGACAAATATCTCATGGGTGCCCTCCCCAATCCTAAATTGACCAACAGACCCCACAGCAGTTCTAGATGTTGGCAACATAGCCTTCATAAGTCCCACTGGCCTTCACATTGAAATAAAGGATACCACTTCAATCACAGCAATGACAGGCAGCACGACTAAGCTGGCTCTACTTCGAGAACCTGGCATCTGTTGGAGGATCTGATAGTGGGCCCCCCCCAAACTTGGTGGTCCCGGGACAACTGGTTAAAGTGACCCTGTTCCTCTGAGATCTTATTGTGCAAGTTTTTAAATGCAGTTTCAGCAGAGGTGTGCCCTTAGAACAGGGGTGTCAAGCTCAATTTCATTGTGGGCCACATCAGCATTATGGTTGCACTCAAAGGGCCCGTTGTATCTGTAAAGCCACGTACACACGATCGGATTTTCCGACGGGAAATGTGTGATGACCGTGTGTCTGCTCCAACGGACAATTGTTGTCGGATTTTCCGCAGACAAATGTTGGTTGGCAGGCCGTCGGAAAAAGTCCAAAGTACAAACACGCATGCTCGAATGCAAGGACGAGCCAGAAGCGGTCGGTCTTGTAAACTAGCGTTCCTAATGGAGAATTAACATTCGTGATGTGGCTAATTATGAAATCTTGAAATGAAGCGCACATTCTCTTCTTCTTTAATGGGATAATAATGAAGCTGCTTTGCTGGTGATACTGATCTCCACACCAATTTTAGGCCATCTATATGCTGGACAGATCATTTTTGGGAGTAAGTATATGCTTGCAACATTGCTACTTAGTCATGGGGTTTAGTTCCAAGGGTCACTTACCAAAAGAGTTGATTATGTCCCTGGACCCTCAACATAGCATAAGTGTCAGGACTGGGGAGGAGGACTCTGTTAGGGATAGTGGCTCTCATTCTTATGGTTCACATTAGTTGTAGACCTGTAGTATATGTGTTACGTAGGGACTACACAGGGTCTTGTGGTTTTGTAAAATTGTATCTATAGGTAAAATGTTTTTGTTTCGTTTTTATATAGTGGGAACGTGTTAGAACCCCTGTTAGGTTTTACTGACATCCAGGGCTCCCAGTAATGGGCTGGCAGAGGGCAGAGATGACCTCTTAATTAGACATGGGCTTTTGCCAGCAGGGGCAGTTGGGTCGAAGATGGAAATGCAGTGCTAAGGAGGCTGTCGGTGGCCCTCAGGAGTGCCCCCTAGTCTGGGGGGGGGGGGGTGATCTTGGGCCAGGGCTTGGGTGCTGGAGGCTTCCTGCTAAAACACAGACAAGAAGGTCTTCCTGAAGGCATGGGAGCAAGAGAGGACAGATTGAGTAGCACTGTGGGAAATACAAAGGGGGGAGACTGCCAATGTGTAGTCAGTCTCCCTTGAAGACAGCGGCTTGATTGGCCGAGAGGAGATTCAGTGTGAGAATAGCGAATATTGATTCGCTATTCTCACACAACTGGATTGGCTGGAGCCCACCCTTTTTTGAAGCCTATTAGAGCCTCTGTCTCTAATGACGTGCTTAAATCTGCGAATGGATGGGGGGGGGGGGGGTGGCACCTGTGTGCCCCTAATGGATGGGCCGCCACTGAATATGGAGCACACAAAGTGGATTTATAGCCTTTGGGGCTATTGAGGAAACAATGTAAATAAAAGTTTGTGTGCCCAGAGTTCAACTTTAAGTATATAAAAGATGTTTTTACAAAACAATAGTATACATCACCAATATGAGTACAAAAGTGTACAAAAGTATGTCCTAGAGCATTTAATACCAGAGGTCAATGTCTTTATGTGATCGTAACTCTCAGGGATCAAATTTTTCTCTTTCTTTTGACCATGACATCTGATGTATGGTAACTGCAGTTAGAGCCTTGTTTTTCTCTTTGTTATGTATCTTTTTTCTTTGCTATATAACGTACAATTTGTTTTTATTTAAAACCTGCAAAAAAAATTATCGGAAAAACAAAAACAAAGGTTAGCAACTAGTGTTGAGCGTTGAGGTCAAGTGCCTATTCATTAATGTAGCTTTGGTATTTGCAGTGGTATTGTCTTGTACTGTGTTAGCCAAGAGTAAAGGCAGAAAGCTTAGAAGTTTAACCATTTAAGTTCCCAGTGCCATTTTTGTTGTAAAATAGCACCAGGTATTAGCAGCTCCTGAGGTCCTGGCAGGGCTTCAGACTGGAACTGCCAGCTTTCTATGACCAGTGACGGCCCGTCCATTAGGGGCACAGGCGCTGCCCCCCTATCCATGCATCCAGACCCCTAATCTACATTCGGGGCGCCGAATGCATGGATTTCAATGATGGTTTTTTTTTTTTTTGTTTTTTTTTAAGCACGTGATTAGAGTCAGAGTCTAGCACTGCGCTCCAAGCCCACCCAGTTGTGTTATAATAGTGAATATTTAATAATATATATAATGAATATAATATAATAATATATATATTATATTTTATATCATATAATATATATATATATATATATATATATATATATATATATATATATATGAATATATGAATATAATATATTGAATAATAATGAATATTTTAGGATATATATATATCCTAAAAAAAATAAAAAATAAAAATAAAATGATTCCCTCCCAAAAATAATCCCAACATTGCACAAGGATGTTGGATAATCTGGATAACATTTGCGTTCACTGCTTAAGTATGAAATTCCCACGTAAGTGATTGTAATGCCATTCAAATTTTTAGTAATCACAAACCTGGAAAAAAAGTTGTTTTCATGCTAATTTGTGCTCACATTAACCCGATTTCATCTTATCTTAATGGTATGCTAACCATTTACACAAACCTTTGTTTTCCCCCTGCGTGCATGGAAACGTAGCATCTAAAGGGGAATAAAGCTCTCCTAAAGTAAAATACATACCGTATATACTCGAGTATAAGCCGACCCGAATATAAGCCGAGGCACCTAATTTTACCACAAACAACTGGGAAAACGTATTGACTCGAGAATAAGCCTAGGGTGAGAAATGCGCAGCTACTGTAAGTGGAAAAGAGGGTCAACAATGCCCATTAGCAGCCTCACTGTGCCCATTTGCAGCCATAGGTCCCCCAAACTTCAAACTTGGTAGTTAAGGGTTCCTAAATGCCCCCTAGCTGCCGCCAAAATTTGGGGCCTCTGGACCCAAAGGGTCCCAAAATGACATTGCTGCAGATGGACACAGTTGACTGACTTTGGGGCCCTGTATCTCGGGGTCACTTGGTGCTAGGAACCACATCCAATCATTGGATATGTTGTAGTGTTGGTTCCACTGGGTTTGAATACCAAATTTGGGGTTCCTAGCACCAAGTGTCCCAGAGATATGGGGCCCCAAAATCAGGTTGGAAAATGTCAAGCACTTTTCTGCAGCAGAAAATGACATTTTCCGACCCGACTTTGGGACCCCGTATCTCGGGGCCACTTGGTGCTAGGAACCCAATCTTTGGATATGTTGTAGTGCTAAGTCCACTGGGTTGGGTTCCTAGCATCAAGTGGCCCCGAGATACGGGGCCCCAAAGTCGGGTCGGAAAATGTCATTTTCTGCTGCAGAAAAGTGCTTGACTACAGTATAAGCCGAGGGGGGCACTTTCAGCACAAAAAAATGTGCTGAAAAACTCGGCTTATACTCGAGTATATACGGTATGTTCATTTTGAGCTTTACCATATGCTACAAAAAATATATCATTTCAATCAGCAGACTTTTTTTTTTTTATTATTATATTCTGCAATAAATATGCACAAATTACATTTGAAAAAAAAAAACTACAGGAGAAGACATTTGTTCTAAAATGTTACTATTTATTCCCAATTAAAAAAAGCAATGTATATAATGTTAGAGTAGACTACAAACACTAAAAAGATATTGTATAATGTGTTGGTCCCAGACACTGACGAAATGAAAAAAAAATGCAGAAATGAAGGTTTTTTAGGGTGAAAAAAGACTGAGAACTGGTAGAAGTAGTATGAAAGCCTTTTTTCATAAAAATCAGTGCACAATAGCTTAGTATTGTGTATTAAACTATTCATTCCCACACAGTTTGTAGGGACTTTGTTATCATTGTACACTCCCATTGTTCTGTTTACTGTGTGCCATTTTCCCAAACTCTCTGTTGAAGAGAGCATACACAATACATCACTACTATACTTCTGATTCATTCAGTGGGGCCTTGCACCAGCTCTCATGCATGATCATTGTTTTTTTGTAATTATCCCAGGCCTGTCTGTACATGTAGGCTAGGGTTGCCACCATTTCTTCAATCAAACCCGAAGACTTCAGCGTCGCACAGCAATTTATTTTCATAGATAAACAATGCATAGATGTTGCTATTAATTAAAATTTCTAATCATATGAAGTTAATCTCAAGAGTCCCCCTTTACATCAGAGTCCACAGAGTTCCCCTTTTACATCAGAGTCCACAGAGTTCCCCTTTACATCAGAGTCCACAGAGTTCCCCTTTACATCAGAGTCCACAGAGTTCCCCTTTTACATCAGAGTCCACAGAGTTCCCCTTTACATCAGAGTCCACAGAGTTCCCCCTTAACATGAGAGTCCACAGATTCCCCCTTTTACATGTGAATCCATAGTGTTCCCCTTTACATCTGAATCCACAGAGTTCCCCTTTACATCTGAATCCACAGAGTTCCCCCTTTACATCTGAGTCCACAGAGTTCCCCCTTTACATCTGAGTCCACAGAGTTCCCCTTTTACATCTGAATCCACAGAGTTCCCCTTTTACATCTGAATCCACAGAGTTCCCCTTTTACATCTGAATCCACAGAGTTCCCCTTTTACATCTGAATCCACAGAGTTCCCCTTTTACATCTGAACTCGCAGAATTCCCTTTCACTGTAAGGGGGGACTCTGCAGACTCTGATGTAAGGGAGAACTCTGGGGACTCTAACATAAGGGATCCTCTGGTGTACAGAGAGGACTCTGATGTAAGGGGGAACACTATAGAAATGGTGTAAAGGGGAGCTCTGATGTAATGAGTGCTCTGAGAACCCTGATTTACCTTAGCGTACTCACTTAGAGGCAGGAGAGAGAAGGGGGGAGACTTCAGTCACAGACAGGGGATGGATGGTGAGCTCACTTACCACTTGGCAGTCAGCACCTCTCATCCAGATGTATCTGAGGCTGCTCGGCTTCTAATTTCCCATCCCCACTTTCCTTTTCTGAGGTACAGTGCTGGGGATTGGAGTGTGGGCAGACAATGAGGGTTGGGGCGGGAGAAATAGGTGCAGATCAAGTATGTGTTTGGAGGAGATTGTTAGTGCTGGCTTTGGGCAGTGTGAAAGAGAGTGTAACAGACACTCTCAGATTACACAACTGCAGCCAGCAACCCTGCTGGGAAGCCTTAGTAAGGTCTGAATTATGTGTCCGGGTCTCAGACAGTCTGAAACCCGGACACATGATTCCAAACCTGAACTGTCCGGGTGAATCCCGAACAGGTGGCAATCCTAATTTAGGCGCGGGCAGTATCAGTACGTACCTCCTGTAGCTCCATTCACAGGAGCGCACATGAAAGGGTAGCTCAATAGAACCCTTAACACCTTCAGCTCTGGAGGATTTACCCCCCTTCATGACCAGGCCATTGTTTGCAATATGGCACTGTGTTACTTTAACTGCCAATTGCGTGTTCGTGCGATGCTGTACCCAAATAACATTTATGTCTTTTTTTTCCCACAAACATCGTTTTCTTTTGGTGGTATTTGATCACCTCTGCATTTTTTATTGTTTTGCGCTATAAGCAACAAAAGACCGACAATTTTGAAAAAAAAAAAATATTTTTTACTTTCTGCTATAAAACATATCCAATAAAAAAATTGTAAAAAATCTAATTTCTTCATCAACTTAGGCCAATATGTATTCTGCTACATTTTTTTGCTAAAAGAAAATCCTAAAAAGTGTATATTGATTTGTTTGCGCAAAAGTTATACCATCTACAAACTATGAGATTTATTTATGGAATTTTTATTCATTTCATTTTCTTTTTACTAGTAAAGGCGGCAATCAGTGACTTATATCGGGACTGCAATATTGCGGCAGACGAATCGGACACTAACTGACACTTTTGACACTTTTTGGGGACCAGTGACAGTACAGTGATCAGTACTAACAAATATGCACTGCCACTCTACTAATGAAACAGGCTGGAAAAGCGTTGACATCAGAGGCGATCAAAGGGTTAACTGTGTGCCTAGCCAGTGCTTGTGTACTATGTGGGAGGTGCTTTTACAAGGGGAAGGCATTGATCCATGGAACACAGGATCCGTGTTTTCCTTACTAACAGAACAGCTAGGCAGATAGCCATTTACATAGGCAGATAGCCATTTTGGCCCTCTGTCTAATGATCGGCGGGTGCCGGTGGACATTGAGTCCTCGGTACCCGCAGATTGGCTCCCACTGTGTATAATCACAGCGAGATCTGGTCGCCAGCGGCGCGCATGCACTCCCCAGACCCGGAAGTGCAGGACCACGTACTAGGCAGAGCTGCCTTGCCACCCTATACTGTATGTAGGTTATATGGTCGTGGTTAGAGCCCAACTTCCATATATTAGCAATAGCAACCCACCACCCTCTAACTAACTGTAAAAAAATTGCAAGAAAATGTACCAGCGCCAACTCCTATATCAAATATATTACATTTATGAAGGCTGCAACCTAGAGAGCAAAGACACTAATTGTGCAATCAGTAATTGCACAATTAGTGTCTTTACCCTCTAACTAACTGTTGATAAGAAAAAAACATATCCATTTGCCCATTTTACTTGTCTGAAGCCTAATTCACATAATGAGCCTTCACTCTTCTTCTCCTGGAGTCCCTCTTCAGGTGTCCATTTCAGTGGTGGAGGCAACACTTCTGCCCCGTACACACGGTCAGATTTTCAGACGAAAAATGTTCGATGGGAGCTTGCCGGAAATGCTTGTTGTCGGAAATTCCGACCGTGTGTACTCTCCATCGGACATTTTCCATCGGAATTTCCGTCACACAAAATTCGAGAGCTGGTTCTCAAATTTTCCGACAACAAAATACAATCGTGTGTACACAATTTCGACGCACAAAGTGCCACGCATGCTCGGAATCAAGCAGAAGAGCAGCACTGGCTATTGAACTTAATTTTTCTCGGCTCGTCGTACGTGTTGTAGGTCACTGCGTTCTTGACGTTCGGAATTTCTGACCAACTTTGTGTGACTGTGTGTATGCAAGACAAGTTTGAGCCAACATCCGTCGGAAAAAATCTGATGGATTTTGTTGTCGGAATGACCGATTATGTGTACGGAGCATTCTAGTGGCCGGGTCCTCTCTCATAGGCTCCAGAGGCAGGAGAACTCACATGGCCAATGAGGAGACCAATGCCCAGGAGGATAATGAGCATGCACACATGCCTGGTCCCCAAGGCAAGGAACTAACTTGGCTCATAGATAAAACTTTGATCGAATATACTGCAGGATGGTTTAGGAAGAGGTGTTTGGAGTCAAGACTGAGGAGTCAGATCATTGATGCCCAATGCGCTTTTTAAAAGTAATTATTTTCTGGAGTTGGGCTTTAAAGTGGTTGTAAACTCTCCCCCACAACTTTGTCCCATGTAAATCAGTATAAAAAAACCCTAATGAACACTGCTTGTAGATTTCTCCTTACTTGCTTAGTATTGTTGTAATCCTTTTTGTTCTTTAGAATGAGGTCACTGAGCATGCCCAGATCTCCCCTGATTTACGGCACACTCTCTATGTGCTTGTCTATCTGTTATCAAGACTTCCTACAGCACACCAATGAAATCCCAGAAGGCTGCATAATCACTCAGAGCTTCCTCCTACACCCCATGTGACCATGTGACATCACATGTAGTGTAAACCTGGCCATCAGACAGCATTACTGCAGTCTTATCAGCTGAAGCTGATAAGACTGACAAAGGCAAACACTAGATAATCGGCACAAGTAAATACTATGAAATAAAACAAGTCAGCTATGAACAGCGAAGCAGGGTTGCCATAGAAATGTTGGATTGAGAAGGAGGCTTGGTTAACAGTACAGGAAGTGCTCAATGTAAGGGCGGAAATACACTCCATTGTGGACTCAGAAAACAATACTTAAGATGGCGCTGCCTTACCCCTGGAAACAAGTTTTTTTAAAGTTTCTTTAAACAGTAAGTAATATGTGATTTGGGCTGGATTACAGTGGCTATAGTTTGATAATTACTTATTATAATGGACTAAATGAAAAGAAGCATCAGAGTGGGAGAGTTTACTTCCTCTTTAAATATGATCCTCTATTATATTATATATAATAAAGATTATCACCTAAACTCAAAATAGTTTGCTTTGATATTTGCAGAAGCCATTCAACCAAAACTCTTAATTCTTCTTTTTTTAGCAAGTGATAGAGCAGAGTAAAATTGAAAATTCAATTTCGCTTAAAAAATTCAAGTTGTGGTTAATGTATCCAAAAAGCTTACAGTATGCTGTATCTTTAGCTAAAAAAAAAAAAAATTACACTGACGGCCTTCACATTGGGAGGTAAGCAAATGACATTTTTGTGGCTCTGGTATCAGACCCTAAGTATCCCTCTCACTTCCACTGTATAATTTCACTGACCAAAAACCAACTTGGCTAAGCAGCTTGTGGATTTGAAAGAAACACATAATATAGAGCTTGATGACAAAATATGACCAGAAATTCTGTCTCTTCTCAGCTATTCCTAAATAGAATCTGTCACCAGCTTACATATTAATCTCTCTACTTCCTTAGGCCGTTTTGTACACTCGATGTCAAGGAAGCTGGAGTAGAAGAGATGGAACATGACCTGGTATGACTAGTGTTGGCCTGTCCAATTTGTCAAAGATCTTGTGTGTATACTGCAGAAATGTTTTCGTAAATTAGGCATTATTGCCATCAGTTCCGAAATTATAATGTCAGGAGTGTAGTTAAAGTATATGTAAACCCCCACCTTGTAAAACAACCCATTCAAGAAGAAAGGCAAAACATTTGTGTATATGTGTGTGTGTGTATATATATATATATATATATATATATATACACAGGGCTTTTTTTCTCAGAGAATAGGTGCAGGAACTCCTCCCTTCTGAGTCAGCCCTTGACCCTACCCACCTGTGAGCACCGTTCCTTGGTTCCAACCCTTACCCACCTCCCAGTACCACCCCTTTAAGAGAATACAGAGTCAAGTATCATTTTGTGGTGCTAAGTATTGCTCCGGCTTGCACTAAACTGTTATGCCGCGTACACATGGTCGGAATTTGCGACAGGAAAAGTCCAATGGGAGCTATTGGTCGGATATTCCAATGGTGTGTATGCCCCAACTGATTTTTCCTGTCGGCATTTCCGACAGACTTAGATAGAGAAAATGTTTCCGTTGGAAATGCCGATGGAGCTTATCCCGTTGGCAAGTCCGACCGTGTGTACATGGCATAAGTGTAGCGCCAGTCTTATGGGGCGGACTGGGCTGAGAGGCAAATTAGTCTAGCGCCCCCATAAGGTGGCCGCACTGCTTCTGGTATGCGGGCGGCCGGCATTCAGCAACTGTGGGGGGGGGGGGGGGCACTTCTAATTTTGACTCTCATCCTGGACCACAAACCTTCCTCACTGTGCTATGTTTTCTGCTGCTCCATTGGCATGGTTATATCCTCTTAGTCCTCTCCATAAAATTATCAGAAATTTGTGCTTAAAGTAGAACTATAGGCAACACTTTTTTTAAAAAATGTTGGATAGAATAAGGGAGGGTTATAACCATTTTTTTTTTACCATCCCTATCCCATTGCAGAGATTTCCCTTCACTTCCTGCCCCATAGCCAAACAGGAAGTGAGAGGAAATCTATGCAAATTAAGGGAATCCACCCCCCCCGGCCCTCAGAACTAGTGTCCCCACTCGAAAATGTCAGGGCGGGTCTTAAACTGCAAGGGGTGTGGCCTTGACAGGAAGGGGTAAGTCATATATTTAAATTAGGGGTTGCACAAGTTTAGTAAGGCCTAGGGCAGCACAAAACCTAAATACACTACTGACTTTAATGGTATCCCAGTCTTAGTCTGTAGGGTTCAATATTGAGTTGGCCCACCCATTGCAGCTATAACAACTTCAACTCTTCTGAGATGACCCCTTTCTGTTCCAACATAACTGCGCACCAGTGCACAAAGCAAGGTCCATAAAGACATGGATGAGCGAGTTTGGGGTGGAGGAACTTGACTGGCCTGCACAGAGTCCTGACCTCAACCCGATAAATCACCTTTGGGATGTCTTTATCCTTTCCCTACTCGCCTGGAACCTCTACCTACCTCTAACCACTGTCCCTGCCAGATGAGTGACCTGTCCCTATAATACCCATGCCTAGTTTTGTCAGCTTTTAATAGAAATGCAGAGGGACTGACAGGAACACCAGGGATTTCACACAAAGGAAGCAATACAAAGAGAACAGGATACTTTTTCATACAAGTACATGGTACAGGAGGTACATATCAGGAATATGAAATGTTGGGTTTACATATTCTTTAACAGCATCCCGACCAGCGCACGACGATCTATGGCGGCACAATGGCACAGGTGGGCAAAACGGTGTACTTGAATGTCCCTCCCTCATAGAGGGCGTGCGAACATCGCGCACTGCCAGTGGCCCGTAATCGCAGCGAGGAGAGGCAGAACAAGGCATTTCCCTGTTCTGCCTAGTGACATGACAGGGATCCACTGCTCCCTGTCATCGGTAGCCCATCCCTTCTATGGTTAGAACACACTGAGGGAACACAGTTAACCCCTTGATTGCCCCCTAGTGTTTAACCGCTTCCCTGCCAGTGACATTTATACAGTAATCAGTGGCTATTTATAGCTCTGATTGCTGTATAAATATTAATGGTCCCAAAATACTGTCAAAATTGTCTGATCTGCCCGCTGCAATGTCGCAGTCCCGATAAAAATCGCAGATCACCGCCATTAGTAGTAAAAAAAAAAAGAAGAAGAAAGGCCATGAATCTATCCCCTATTTTGTAGACGCTATAACTTTTGCGCAAACCAATCAATAAACGCTCATTGTGATTTTTTTTTAACCAAAAATATGTAGTAGAATATATATCGGCCTAAAGTGAGGAAGAAATTAATTTTTAGATATTTTTGGGGGATATTTATTATAGCAAAAAGTGAAAAATATAGCTTTTTTTCCAAAATTTTTGGTTTATAGCGCAAAAAATAAAAAACGCATAGGTGATCAAATTTCCTCCAAAAGAAAGCTCTATTTGTGGGAAAAAATGTAGTAACCTTACTTTGCCTGCATGAATAAACAACTGATATGTCACAATTAGTTACAGAGAACAGAACTTGTATTAATGTTAAAGTTCATCAATTCACAAAAAGCTCAGCAGGAAGGACCAGCAACTAGACATGTGCGCCGTCAATAAATTTGTTTAGTTTCGTTCCGTTTTGTTTTAGCCGTTAATTAGAATTTTGTAATTCGAGTCCGAAATTCAATTTGGATTCGTCTGAAATACGAATTTTCGTAACAATTACGAACCTTCCTTATGATGAATATATCATTATGAGGGGCTCCCACCATCCCTGTGCTGTGCTGACTTCCTGGGTTTTTAACTTCATTATAACGAATAATCGTAATTAATGAACATTCTTATTTTGTCCGATTCAGTCTCCCACTCCCATATTATAAAAGGTAATTTTCCCAACCCTCACTCAGCAGCAGAAGAAAACCTCTGATTGGTCAACAAAACACCAGTCATGTTTCAGTAACGGAATATGGATCCGAAATTCGTGAAACGAAATTTCGTATTTCATACAAAATTCAGAAGCATAGAAATTCGTATTTCAGATCCTCCCGAATGTACGAATTTACGGAAATTCGTACTAATCGCACATGTCTATCAGCAACAGCAGTGTGTAGCAGAGCAGGTCTTGGATGTGCCAAAAGCATCTGTCTTGAGGGCCGGAAGGCAGCCTGGCCGGTCTGTACTTAAATGGGGAGGTCTCCAGGAAGGATGGCATGTCTTTATCCTTTCCCTACTCGCCTGGAACCTCAACCTACCTCTAACCACTGTCCCTGCCAGATGGGTGACCTGTCCCTACAATACCCACACGCAAAATGCCAGGGCCATAAATGGGCTCTTCCTGGCCCAAGATGGCTGCTAGAGTCACATAGAGTGGCAGCATCCAATTGAATAGCTTTCCCTGTGACCCAGGAAACCAGAGAGGAACCATATTCATCTTGACTTCCCCTTCAACTGCAATGCCACTGCGCCACCTACAGTGGACAAAATAGACTGCACCTGCTTACATACTGCTCGCCAAATGTGACAGAGAGGATTTTTTGCCATGGCATATGTACACCCCTGTTTGCTGCCTTTGAACCTTAAGGGGGAATGGTTGGGGTGGCGATAAAAAAGTGGATCAGAAGCGCATTTCACTGCCCCCAAACACAAGTGCATACGATTTCTTAGTGTTACACTAACACAGGGGTGGCCAACCAGTGGCCCGCGGAGCCCTCTGATGTGGCCCACGACCTCCTGCTCTGGAATCGCAGGTTGCCGACCTGTCATACCACAGCATCAGTGTTGTGAATGAAGCTGGTGGTAGAGGAAGGAAGCAGCTGCAGAGCAGAGCTCCATAAGCTGATGCTTCCTGTACAGCGCCAGGTTTTGCCACAGGCAGAGTCTATGGCAAAGTTCAGTTAACCCACAGGATAGACACAGGTGCACTATGCTGCACCCGCTGTGTGGGTAAACCGCAGTACATCAGTGTGAAATCAGTTTAGGCCCTTTTCACACGATCGGCCCTACCCAATCGGACCCTCAATTCACCTCTACACAGTGGCAGATGTAAACAGACTTTTGTCTGTTTACTCCCTCCTGCCTCCAATCCAATCCTCAAAAAAAAAATAGAAGGTGATTCATTCCCTTCCATCTGGGTGGATCAGATCGGATCGGAGGGCCTATAGAGTAGCCGTGACCTGTCATACGCCCGATTTGCTCATTGAGGCCCGCGACTGGTTACCAGGTTGCTTAAGTGGCCCTCGCTCTTAAAAAAGATGGGCACTAACACAATAATAAGCATGAGCAGCTGTCACATAAGGGTATGTTCAGGAACTATACAGTTCCTGCACTGTACGGCCTCGGTTCTTTAATAATTTCAACTTTTTTATTAAAATTGCCTGAAAGCGCAGAGAAAATCAATAGTGTTGCTTATAATGTTGCCCTTACTCAACCAAGGCTATGTGCCACTCTAGGGTTCCTCCAAAGATTTCTAGGGGTTCCTTGTACTGTGGCTGATTAACCTCCCATGTGATGGTGACTGCCTCATTCCAGGGCCAATGCCACTTGACAGAGCCAGCTGCATGACACCAGTGATCTTTTTAGCTGTCTGTAAGAGAGGCATTCTGACCACCAATGTATAGGAAATTCTTCCCTCTGTCCCAAACTACCTAATTTTAGATGGGGTTTCCTGATCCGAAAATTATTTTAAGGGTTTCTCTGGGTTAAAAAAAATTAGAAAGATTGCCCTAGACTGTGGGAAGAGATGGTCCTCCAAATGGTCAAACAGATGGATCAGTAACAACTGTTAAATACAGTAATACCTCGGATTGCGAGTAACGCGGTTTGCGAACATTTTGCAATATGAGCTGTTATTTTTTTTAAATCCTGACTCGTTTTGTGAGCGTTGTCTCGCAAAACAAGCAGGATTCAAGCCAATGGGGTGTGCAGTATCGCATTTGGCCAGAGGTGCACGGGCACCGGTGACACTCGGAGCCACTCGGCTACACTCAGAGACACTGGGAAACACTGGGAAACACTCCATTCCAGAGTGTCTCCTAGCCTCTCCAACTGTCTCCGAGTGCATCCGATCAGCGCCAAGCGGTCTCCTAGTGTTTCAGGCGCCCCCTCCCACCTCTGGCCACATGCGGCACTGCATCCAATAGCAGTGGCTGTGGAACGGATTATCTAAGTTTCCATTATTTCCTATAGGGAAACTCATTTTGATATACGAGTGCTTTGGATTACAAGCATTCTTCTGGAACGAATTATGCTCGTAATCCAAGGTAACACTGTATTTCTTTCAGATAAAAAACTGCTTCAAAATGAATCTGTTATGGCAGAAGTTTAAGAGCCACCTTTGGTGACATTTTCCAGAGCTGTCATCCTCAGCCTATCACCCTACGAAATAGGATCTTCACTGCCTACATATATATGTACTGTATCAGTGGCTGGGTAATAAAGCAAAAACTAAGATAAAAAACTAAGATAACTAAGATAAAAAACTGCAAAATCAAGTTAGAAGTGGCAGCGCTCATTTTTTTCTGACCGGTTTGCTTTAACATATCTCAGGAATGATATGCCCTCCTTATAATAGCCACCTCCTTGGCTACTTCCATTCCCTCCCTAATAATACATTTCAGCACACTTTGCCAGTTCATTGTGTTCCAGGCTTTTGAAGGCTGTCCTGATTTTCATTTCATATCTGCGATTTCCGCCATACAGCCTGTAGTATCTAAGACGGAAAATGGCAGCTTCGCTAGTTGCTGTCCATAATCAGCCCTTGAGCCTTAGAGCAGACTCGGGGCACCTTTCCAAGACACATGGAAGCAATCAATAAAGCGTACAATGCTCACGGAAAGTGCGGAAAGTAAAAGTAGCAGGTTTGATATAACTGTCGGTTTTAAATCAAACATTTTAATCGTCCTGTTTGTTGTTTTAGCTGTTGGAGTGGAAGTCGAGTGACAAGTGAGTTCAGAATGCTGAGATAGGGGGAACGTGGTAAGAAGATATGGTATCAATTCTTTGGGGGCTTTGTTTGCATATTCTTTTATGTGTAACTTGTGATATCCTGATGCTTGAAATCATACACCATGCTTAAGGCTCTCCTAAATGCTGAGTCCACCCAACAATAATATTTCCACACTGGGTGGATTCTGGAGTGTTACAACCCATATCAGGCTTGTATCTTTCTAGGGCTCTGAAACAGTGCTTGAAGATTCTTGATACATTGCCATGATCCCAGTCATTCCTGTTTACTTGACTTTTAAAGACCATAAATGTACTTTAGTACAGCTATCCTTTAACTGACCCCTTCTTCCCAACATTCCATCAGACTTACCTTTTCTTTCTCCTTCCAGATCCTTGAATATGTCTTCAGAGTATGTCCTGCATGGTAACTTGAACACTTTCCATTGGTTCCGTTGACAGGGTCCTCACAGGGTTCTCCAGTGGCAGTGTTGTGATGCAATGAGAAGAGATGGCAACAAGTTCAGTTGGCAGCGAGTGGATCACCAGTCTTCACTGATGAAAGAGTCAGATTTATATTGGTAAAAAGGGCTCAAGCTAATATGCAGGAAGAACACACACCTGCTTTGTATGTGTTTCTGTCTCGCTGGCTTCCATAATGAAGCACTACTCCCTGAAAACGCTGAAAGATGCCATTAAGATGGTGATGCTTAGCTCATCCATCTGGAGAAGGAGTGACCCATGCAAAAAGTTAAATGTTTCAGCTCTCTACTGTGTTCTCCATTGCAATCCTGGCACTGATGAGTCCTTGCAAGTTGCCAACAGCCGGATCTCAGTGTGTTATTATTATTTTTTTATGTTAATGAGTGAGCGTAAGGTGGCTGGAGGGAATTAGTGAATTTCTAATTTTACCCAGAGATGGACTTCACGTTAAGTGCTGCTTGAAGTTTAAATAATTTGGGGGGCCAAAGTCTCTGCAGCTTTATAGGGGACATTAAGAAATGAGGCATCATCAGAGAAGGCATTGCTGTGAAGATGGGACTGCCATAGAAACACCATCCAACCATTAGGGGACGTAACTGTTCAGATGAAGCATGAACAGATCAATTGGTGGTGGTCTGGTCATAGGAATGGGCTTAAAGTCACATCCAGGAAAATGGCTAAATACACTGATGGCTGAAATACATATACATTTACTGTTTTACCCCCCAAAGCACTTGTAATTTTGCCCATCCATTTGTTTAAAACTCACACTATCTCCATTCCGCTCCATCTACTACTAGAGTCAAGGTAGGCCAATGATGTGACAAAGCCCAAACATTTCATGCATGTTCAGTAAAAAGAGTGTGGAATATGCAGTATATTTTTTCCTAAAAGATAACAAGAGCGCATAAGGGTAGTTAGGGTAGTTTTTGTTAATATTAGTTTGGCCGGAGGTCCACCGACAATTCATTATTTTTTTTAAACCATTCAGACACTTGTTTTGTGAAATATCTCCCCCGATGTCCGATTTAGTTCGAAAAGCGTAGTTTAAAAATGTGTGGATGGGAGGTTTCATCTTGCTTGTGGGCATGTGAAGCCCACAAGCATAAACTTCTTGGCTGCAGTGAATGCTGAGCTACCAGCATTCACCACTCGTTTCCGCGCATGCTCAGTTTGTACAGCGCAGAGCGCCGTAAACGTCCACATTGCCATCACAACGGGCGGTCGTGGTCGGAAATTCCCACCCCGTTGTGATGGCAACATAGAGAACACAAAACAATCACAGACGAAAACCAGCGTCATCGCGTCACTTCCGGTTTTGGGATCTCACGAAATTTAGCGGCGGCCATCCGCACTGACTCCTGGGAATACTGACACTTAGCTCCCAGGAGACAGTGCGCCGCCGAGGATGACTACGATACACGCCCGCGGGGGTCAGACACAGGAAGTAACATACAAAAGATGGCTAGACAGGTACCCAGTAAGAATTTTTTATTTTTTTTATTTCATTTGAACATCTGTGACATGCGAAGATGGGATTAAGGTGAACTTAAAAATTTGTGTGGACCTCCGCTTTTGTTTTCAATGCTCCTTTTACTGCAGGGTGATTACTTTTTTTAAATTGTACTGCCAGAGGTCGCTACTTTTCTGTCAATAATAACTTATCCACTTTATAAATTGCAGTCTTTGGAAGGCATCAGAAATATCAGAAAGGGCTTCATTTTGCATTCCGTAGACCCCATTTCCAGTCCCACTCTCCCCTCCATCCCACCTACTTCCCCTTCACCCCAACATGCTATTTTTAAGTTCAATGCAAAACTGGACAGGTTCATCTTCAGGACCATGGATCCTCATAAATTTGTGGAGGGATGCTCTGGGGACACCATGGGAGGGGGTCTCCCCGATTTTTGCCTTCCCTCCTCTACAGCTTCTTCTGCATCTACTCCACAGGATTCAAGTAGAGGGGATACCAATGATTTTGATTGCCCCTGCTTGGTTCAAGAAAACATGGTATTATTTTTTTTCTGCATTTTTGTATTTAAGAATTTAAAGTATTACAATGCAAAGAAAACATATGAAAAGCACTCACTACAAACATCCGTAATATATAAACGAATATTGAATGCTAAAAAAATTATATGGACAAAAAAATTTGAGTAAATGCAGGGTTAAAAATATATATTATATGACATGAGATAACAGAATGAATGATGAGGTAATAAACTGTATTATCGAAGAGAATAATAAATAATAATAAAAAAAAAAAAAAAAGTAAAATAAATACAATTTATAAAAAATATAAGATAAAATATCAAGTAAGATAGTGATGAAGTGGAGGGTGGAGAGGGGGCAGTATTAGGTAGAGTGTCACCACAACTGGGAAGAATATTTATGACATTGGTTTTAATAATTCATTTTAGTCCAAAGTAGGGCTGTGCAAATTAAAGATTCATTTCTCGAATAATCTTTCATTTTTTTGATCGATCAAAATTCTTTTGTTTGGTACTCGCCTCTCCGTTGGCTTCCGGGCCTTCAGGTAGTTCAGTCGGAGATCCGGTGACGTCACGGACATCGACGTCACCAGACTCCTCCCCCTTCCCCAAGTGCCTCTGTCTGCTAACGAAGGGTAGGGGGGAGGAGTCCGGTGACGTCAAAAGTTCTGATTGAACGTAACGTGTACGGGGGAGGAGCTATGCATGACGTCACCCGCTGCTGCCCTACGGAACTAACACGATTGTCGGATTTACATGCTGTGTTTTTATCATCTTTATGTGAGTAGTTTGTGTTTGAACACAAAAATTAAATCTTATACTTAAGCGGTGAGCACTTAGATCTTTTCTTTCTACCCATGACCTGGCGTCCTTGCTGAGATCTAAGGAGACGTGAGAGAAGTTTATGGTCCATGTTAACCCTTTTGATACCCGCTTGCATGACCACCTGTTTGCACAGGGGTCCATGCCATAAGGTGAGAGTGATTAGTTAGACCGGAGGTGGAGGGATTGTCACGCTACTGTGAAAAAAAAAAAGACTTACGTCAGTGCTACAGTTTGAATTTAAAACGTATTTGTGTGAACTGTGAAGTTAAGTCATGGATTGTGGAAACTAACTAGTGTCGGGTGATTGTATATAGTGTATACCACATTTACCACTGACTAATGCAGAGTTGCAATGCAAGGAGATCAGCTAAAAGTAGTTGGATCTGTATGTGCGTTATAATTAATCGACATTAGTTGATTAATTGATTAAAAAAAATCGATTAATCAAACAAGAAAATTTGAATCAGTAGCAGCCCTAGTCCATAGATATAAAGATATATTATATAGGTGCTGAATCATGCAAACAAAATCGACCTTACTGGCTCCCCATAGAAAAGGGGGAAGAGTTAGACAGGATATGGATGTACTCTTCAGAACGGGTGAAGTCCTTCCATGGGGACCATATATTGCTAAATTTAATGGTTGTACCTTTAAGAAAACTGGTAAGATTTTCCATATGTTCTATATCATGAATTTTACGGAACCATTGCAGAATATGGTATTCTGTCATCTTATGGCCATTTATATGATATCCCAGGGTTTTCAATTTTTTTTCTCCAGCAACATTGGGGAAAGGGGGTCCTCAATACTGAAGAGAGTGGGGCTGACATCACTACTGCAGCAGTTCTCTGCAGCATTGAACTGAGCCTGGTGAAACGTGATTTTGCAACCCCCGGAGGAGGAAGAGGGGGAGTTCGTTGTACCGTAGGCTCACAGAAAGTCGGTTGACTGATGCTGGGCATTATTTGACCAGGAAGAGGAAAGGTGTTGAAGGAATCAGCTGGTGAATGTTATTTTAAAATATGCTAGGCTACTTATGAAAAATATATTGAAAATGTCCTTTACCTTAGACAGTGCAAAAAATAAACATGACCAATACACATTGCCTCATCATAAGACTCAAATTAGTACAAGGAAAATTGCGCTGGACAATATACAAAAAATATAAGGAAAAAATAAATTAGCAGCAACACCAAGTGCGATATAACACGAAAAAATGTAGGAATGTGTAAAGTTGCGCTGAAATAAAAACTATTAAAGAAAAATTATATAAATAAAACACCAAAATATTACTCATAAAGTGGAATCATAAGTAACAAATGTTGGAAAAAAGTGCAAAAAGGGAGTCAAAAAAAAATATGACAATAAAAAGATAATGTCTTAAATAGTCCAGAAGAAAGACCTGCAACAAATCTATCAACCAAAAAGCAATTCAAAGAAATAATTTTCTGTGCATATGCAAATAAAGTCCAAATAAATTGGTGACAGCAAAAATGAGGTGACTGTTGTGTTCAAGTGATCCCACCACCATCAGCAATGCCCGCTTACCAGCTTTCAAAGATTAAAGAACATGTGGCTATTGCCCAGCCGGGGCCTTTTCCTCACACCAAATAGCACGGATTCCGTTGTCCTTTATGGAGGGATATCATCAACTGCTGCTGGGCTGGAAGCTCCAGTAGGTAATTACCGCTGTCACAACATGGACGTATTCATGGGGGCACAAATGCGTCAGTACGCCGCTCGTGCCCCAATGAATACGTCCATGTTGTGACGAAACGTCGTAGGAGGATCGACGTGCTGATGTCACCGCGAGCGAAAACGTCCCGCTACTTGGTACGGGCACTCAGTACTGCAGCCGGCCGGCCGCATATATTCTTTTATAATAGAGATTTTTTATACTTATGCACATTGTAGTGCCTTATTTTAAAAATAAAATTGCCCAAACGGGTTTTATCTATGATCCCCTCTCGGCATTTTTTATGTTTCATGCACGAGCCCCTGCTATGCCCAGTGTGCGTCATTGAAGAGCTGATAACAGCGGTAATTACCTACTGGAGCTTCCAGCCCAGCAGCAGTTGATGATATTCCTCCATAAAGGACAACGGAATCCGTGCTATTTGGTGTGAGGAAAAGGCCCCGGCTGGGCAATAGCCACATGTTCTTTAATCTTTGAAAGCTGGTAAGCGAGCATTGCTGATGGTGGTGGGATCACTTGAACACAACAGCCACCTCATTTTTGCTGTCACCAATTTATTTGGACTTTATTTGCTTATGCACAGAAAATTATTTCTTAATTTGCTTTTTGGTTGAAAGATTTGTTGCAGGTCTTTCTTCTGGACTATTTAAGACATTATCTTTTTATTGTCATGTATATTTTTTGACTCACTTTGGCACTTTTTTACAAATTTTTTTACTTATGATTCAACTTTATGAGTAATATTTTGGTGTTTTATGTATATAATTTTTCTTTAATAGTTTTTATTTCAGCGCAACTTTACACATTCCTCATCATAAGACTGTATGCCTGCTACTGATCGAGGTAAACATTCGGGTTGAATGTGGAGTTTTGCTGTGAAATCAGGTCGAGTGCCCTCTAAAAACACAGGTCTATTTTCAGAAAACCTTGCCATTACCTGCTGTGAATCTTCATGTTGATGTAGTGTGAAGGCAGCCTGGGGAATAGACACCATGTTTACTTTACCCCTTCTATCCAAACCTGGTTTTAAATGTGAGATATACCACTGCCAGCTCCCCTTCACTACAGCTGTCATCAATACCTCGCTGCTCTCCTTTCTCTGCACTTTGTCAAGGCCTGCAAGAACAATCCGGCTTTCATGAAATCCCTGTCTGCTTTTGTTAATGCAGTACGGATCCATGCGCCATTTGGCTTAGGGTTATTGGATACCACTCTGTAAGCTAAAGTGGAATAAGTACCTGCGGTTTGGAGGAGAAGCTTGGACAAAAAGCAAAAAGCAAAAAAAAAAAGTTGCTACTCCAGCTTCATGTTCTGTATAATTGTAATTTCCCAAAATTGAACACAAGAATGATTCATAACTTTAAAATAATATTTGCAGGACCACCAGCCTGTTTGTGGTCAGAACAGCAATGATGCATACATTGGCTATCTCAACGCCTAAAGAGATATTATCCAGACAATAGGACTGATTGGAGTTCTTAAAGTGGTTGTAAACCCTTACAGACCACTCCCTACCCTCCTCTTCCCAACACCCTGATTTTTTAGATCTGATGCGTGCATCACAAAAAATCCAACACAACAACTCTCACCAACCCAAAATAACACCCAGATAAACACTCCCTCATGTAACATTATTAACCTCTCTAGTTATTCACTTACTAACCACGAAATTTCAGTCCTTGAAAAGGGACTCACCTTTTGTCCTGTATCACACATAGACAAATTTACTGTTATCAAAGACATTCACTTATTTGTCCGCAAACTTCTATTACACAGCATCTATACCCCCAATCCCTTCCCAGATTCCCTTTTACACTCCGCATCAGAGACCACCGCTCTCCAACAGCTAACAGAACTTTTGGAGGAAAGCGACAATTCCAATTTAATAGACACCTTAGATCTGGACACTATTCTAGCCTGCACTGAGGAAGACCCTCCCACCCAACCCTGCCCACCTCCGAAAATCACCATTAAAAAGAAATCCAGTTTTTTTCCACCCCCGAGCACCAACCCACGGGCAGCACTATTTTTACAGGCAGTGACACGGGAAATCCGTAACTTAAAAACCTACCCTAACCGTTCCAAGGTAAGAAATTTCTCATATAACCAACACCTCGCCCTCCAAAATGTAAAAACTAACCCCCTGATAATTATAAAACCCGCCGACAAAGGCGGAAATATAGTCATCCTTGACAGATCGGACTACACCCAAATGTGCCAGGATATCCTACAAAACAAGGAATGGTACAAAAAGATCCCTATATCCTTTATCTCTCTAGCACAACAACAACTATACACACTCATAGACTCCGCCACCACCCAAGGGGTACTTGACAAACATACCAGTGACTACGTTAGAACTAAATTTCCGCGCATAGCTACGTTCTATGCACTCCCCAAGGTGCACAAAAACCTACCTAGACCACCAGGTAGACCTATAGTTTCCGGCAGAGGTTCTCTCACTGACAACCTCAGCCGATATATTGATAAACTACTTCAACCTTTAGTTACCCAACTCCCTTCCTACATACGAGACACTACACATCTTTTACAAGGACTGTCCTCCCTCGTGGTCGGTCCCGATACTCTCCTTGTCGCGATCGACGTCGAGGCACTGTATAGCTCGATCCCCCATTCTTTGGGACTTTCGGCTATCCGACATATATTAGCCACTACCTCCCTTTACTCTGCTGACCTCTCTGCATTCATTATCAATGCACTCAATTTCATTTTAAATCATAACTTTTTTTCTTTTGATGGTTCCCACTACCTCCAAGTACAGGGCGTAGCCATGGGCACTTGTTGCGCACCGGCCTACGCCAATCTGTACTTGGGGGAGTGGGAACGTCTACTCTTTGCAGACTCTTCCGCTACTGTCTATACAAAACATGTTGTCACCTTTCGTCGATACATCGACGATATTTTTATTGTCTGGCAGGGACCCAGTCAAACACTACAAGATTTTTTGACCTACCTCAATACTTCTAACCAATTAAACCTTAAATTTACTATGACATCCAGCCCCACATCTATTTGTTTTTTAGACCTTACCCTTATAAAAGACCAGGAAGGACACATCCAAAGTCATTTATACCGTAAACCCACCGCAGGAAACACCATCCTAGCTGCCTCAAGTTTTCATCCTGAACCCCTCCTTAATTCCATCCCATATGCCCAATACCTTCGTGCCCGTCGCAACTGTTCGACCGAGGCTTCTTTTGAACACGAAGCCTCTGTTCTACGCAGCAGGCTTCGAGCACGAGGATACCCACATTCAGTTTTAAAAACTGCATACAAAAAAGCGAAATCTAAAACACGTACCTCTTTACTCTTTTCCCCGAAACCCAGGGAAACCAATACTCCTCTCAGAATTATCACTAACTACTGTGAACAACACTCCTCAATCACTCAGATTCTAGAGAAACATTGGCACATTTTAACTACAGACCATTCTCTGTCCCCCTTTGTTCCTATACACCCATTACTCACCTACAGACGAGCCCCCTCTCTCCGTGATAAGCTAATTAGAAGCGAATATATTGCAGCTGACTACCTGCACAAACAGACAAAAGGTACCTTCCCATGTGGTAAATGCAAATACTGTAGATACCTATCCAAATCTAATAGATCCAATATTTTACCCAATGGACAACACTTTTTCCCCCAGCATTTTGTTAACTGCCGCTCGATCGGCATTGTATACTTACTCGAATGCGGGTGTTTTTATGTTGGAAAAACCAAACTACCTTTTTGGAAACGTATTTATCAGCATACTCTCAGTATCAATCAAAAAGACCCTGATCTCCCCTTAGGGCGACACTGTGCAATTGTCCGCCAAGATTCAACCCCCCAAATTGTATTTAAAGCACTCGACCATATTCCCCCACCCAATCAAGGTGGGGACTATAATAAAGCCCTGCTCCAAAGTGAGCTTAGATGGATATTCCACCTCAATGCCACATCTCCCCCCGGCCTCAACGAGGCATTCAACTTCAAGCCTTACCTTGAAGGTTTTGAATCAGGGGTATGTGAACTCGACCTCTAATCCCCTTGGAGTTACATTGGGTTTTACCCAATATTCCAACTTTTGGGCCTCAGCTTGCCTTCCACCCAATATATATTACTCCACTTTACACGACAGCTTTCTCAGTTTTATTATCTGTGGTGTCTACCATATTGCTATCTAAATTGATCAAGTATATGTCTATACACACGACAGCCCTTTTTTCAATGTCTGCGTTGTCTACTATATTGTTATCTAAACTGATTAAGTATATGTTTACTTCTCTCATTGTATAAAAATTATACTCGAATATTAGTGTATTTGTCATGCTAATGTACTATTCATCTTTCTCCAATAGGGGGCGTATAGTCCGTTCACTTGTCGTCCGGACCCACTTGCAACACATTGATATTCCGTTGCTTAATCCAATCGCACGGAAGCACTACTTCAATACTTCAATACTCTTTAATCTAAATCTGGCTCCTTTGCATGGACTCGAGACCCAGCTGCCCGGCGCGGGTAAGACAGTGCGCGTGCGCACCTTTTATCCCCTTGAGGCGCATGCTTCCATCTTGCGCCCCCCGCCTGCGCTCCAGCGAGCGGGGAGGGGACAGTCTGCCCGCGTCGGTGACGCTACGACGCCGTACGTGGCCCCGCCCCCCCAGGGCGGGACGGCGTGCGGCGCCGCCGCCTCAGAGATCTCTTGGGGAATATACACGGCCTCTGTGCCATCATCCCCCTACCTGGCCCTGATTATTATTCCCCAGCTGGGCGTGCCGACCCCATGTGACGGCGCGCCCAGCTGTCAGCACTCATTAACCTTATTTAAATCTGAGCAATGGCGGGTTCAGTCACATCACTTCCCTGCCGGCGCTCTGATGTACCTTTATACAGGACCTCCGCTCACAAGGTAAATTACTTTTTAGACCTCACGATCTACAACATTACATACTCTTTAGACCTGTAACTGAGTCTAATACTATCCCATCTACTCTATCCATCCCCCAGCCTTCTACCTACTTTGGCCCAGGTATACATAGCCACAGCAGCCTCACGGTGCCTGGCTTGAGATCTTGCAGCCAATCGAGCGCCCAGCAGCCCCTTGCTTTTAATAGCATAGATCAAACATATTCTGTGACCACCTCAAGACCATACCTCTGTACCCCAAGACCATCGGGCAATATTGGCCCCCCCTCAATGTTTTGCAAGTGAGTACCATGACCATTCAACGGCAAACAACAAGCTCTTTATTTTGTTAACAATACACGCTATATACTAATGCCTCTACTCTGTTTTATACAGTAATACTGTGCAAAGACAGGAATTGTAATTGCCTTGAGAAAGGACGCCCGTCCGAAACATGTCGGCATTTTCCTGAAAGACCCTGATATTATTGCAAGTTGTTGTGCAAATACTGCATTATATGTACATGTTTATGGTTATTTGCTGTTTCATGTATATTTTGAATCTATGCAAACCTGTATTTTCATTTATCTGACCTGTTTTGGGCCCATTGCCCTAATAAAACTTATTCTTGTTTATATGCATACATTCTCTATGTCTATCTGTTTAAGCTTCTCTCAGGGGTATAGGCTGTGTTGATGCACACTAGGCCTCCTTAAATTCATGTTCTTCACACCTGAGAAGCGATAGACTCCATTTTCTACCAATTACTTGCCCAACTATTTTTCTATTTTTCTTTGTGCTACAGGTAAGCCTATAATAAGGCTTACCTATAGCTACCCAGGATATCTCCTAAACCTGCACAGTTTAGGAGATATCCCCTGTATTTGCATGTGCCAACGTCACCTGCACATGCTCACTGACACAAACTGAAGCAATGGCACATGTGTGCCGTTGCTTCAGTGAGTGTGCCGTTACCGCACGTATGTGCAGGAGTGACGTCACAATCTCCAGACAATCACACGCCAGAGCCGCAATACCTGAAAGTAACCCCCGGGAGTGATGTCGGCCATCGGAGCAGTGTACGGGCACCGCAGCGAGGGCTTCAATCTCAGGTGAGTATTACATAATGAGCTAGTATGCTATGCATACTAGCTAATTATGCATTTGTTTTTTTTTTTAAGTGGGTTTACAACCACTTTAAAGGGGTAATGTGAGAAGCTTGTCTCAGGTAGAAACCTCTAGAAACAGCAGGAGTTATATGCATCTCCTGTTATTTCAGTTAGCTCTGTTCCTTCTGGTCTGGGATTGTATAGCTAGTTTTAGCTCGATAATCAGCATAGGCTAGGACCATTTTAGGTATCCGATGGCCGCTTCTGGTAGTTAGAGATCTGGTTGCATGTCAGATTACAACCTACTAGACAGGGTCTAAAGCACAGAGTAAATAGGCTGACTCTGAATTCCAGTGCCACGCCATCGTTTTTGAAAAGCTGTGTTCCAGGCTAGTTGGACAACAGTTGGAGGACCTCTCCATCACTGCTGATATTGCCTTCTGGTCTTCAACACAAAGACAGATGTTGCATCTTGATCATCCTCAGGAGTATCTAAAAAAATGAACTTTGATGCAACATTCATCTCTAGGTATCTCTATTAACATATATATATATATATACATACAGTACCTTGGTATATGTGCACAATTTAACTGGGACACCCATTTGGCTCTTTGCTGATAGCATCTGTTTGTATATTGGATATACGAGCATGTACTGCTATTAATCTCTTCTTATAAAAAAGCTTGTATTATTTCCATACTGGTGTACATCTACAGTACATACTTGTGGTTAATGTTACATGCTAGTTGTAGTAGTTCCTCCGCTCCCATTTACTTTGATTAGATTACCGGTCAATTTCTCAGGAGTGAAATCATCTCTGTTCACAGAGGCCCTGCCCTGGGTGGAGGTACTGCCAAATTTATGATCATATCCACTCTTCCACTTAGCTAAGGTTCAGGTTCTCCTATTTACCTACAGGTAGACATGTTGTGTCATTCATTAAAAATGGGAAGAGGTTAAGCGATAGCTGTGTTAATAAGGCCACATCCCTCATGTATAAGTGGAAAGAAAACTTCCCCAAAACAAATGGGCGGGATTTTATAGGCTTAAAGAGTGTACAAACACATGTAGAATAGCAATTACATTTTAAGTATTTTATTAGTATCAAAATGTAAAAATAGAAAATATGAAAACTAAGAAAAAGTACAATAAATACAATATATTTGCATTAAACCAGAGAGAAAAAGGCCGGCCAGACCAACATGTTTCAGAGTTCTATACACTCCTTCTTCAAGGTAGGTTTTAGTAAGTTTCCTATTGCAAGAGATTGAACACATGCATGGCACTGGCCGGTGAAGTAAAAACAATGCTGCGAGGTCCAGAAGTGTTTGTAGGCGAGCGCAAATGCTGCACAGAGATGGCCTTACAGGGAACGATAGCAGGTAGGAAAAAAAGGAAAGTTGATCCCAGCAATCGTAACAAAACAATTGGGTTGAGTAATGTCATATTTCTGATACATGTGGCACTTTTAGATTTAACAATTCACTCATCAGATAAAGACTCGGAGAGGCAGCTGGTAATGTGGGAAAGGTGGTCAAATCCCAAAGGTATCTGTATAAAAAGATCCTCTCTGCCTGGTACAGCCCGTGTGCAAACAGCCACGGGCTGTTATGATCAAAATTCGTTATTTAAAAATAAATTTGTGACTTTGGAAAAATTTGAATTTGTTATGTTCCATTCGTTTAGATGTGGTATTCATTATTTTGATAATTCTGAAATATTCCAAGTTCGAAAATCGAAAAATTACAAAATCTGAAAATCCGAATATAATAATGAAAATCAAAAAATTCAAAAGAACAAAAATCCGAAATAAAAACTAACTAATAATAACTAACTATTAAATTATAGCTATTGGAATTTCTTTTCAAATTTGTCTGTTAGTGAACGTAACATAAAATAACAAACATGTCATACTTACCTCCACTGTGCAGTTCGTTTGGCAGAGTGGCCCCGATCATCCTCTTCTGGGGTCTCCCAGCGGCGCTCGCGGTTTCTCCATGCATCGTATAACCCCCTTGGAGAAGCGCTCTCCGGGGGGGGTTACCTTGCGGGCGCACTCCCAAGTACAGCATTTGCGTCCATAGACGCAGAATGTAGGACTCGCCCCCGCCCCCGTGCCATTGGATTTGATTGACAGCAGCTGGAGCCAATGGCTGCGTTGCTATCAATCTATCCAATCAAGAGCCGAGACAACAGAGAGGGTGAGCACGTCTCCAGTGTGGAAATTACGGGGCTCAGGTGAGTAAAACGGGGGCTGGTCAGCGACAGAAGTTTTTTTCACCTTAATGCATAGGATGCATTAAAGTGAAAAAAACACAAGGGTTTTCCACCCCTTTAATGTGTTACGTTCCATTTGTTTAAATGCAGCATTTGATATTTTGGATAAATTCATATTCGTTACTTTCAAATTTACAAATTTGAAAGGAAATTACAATACCTATAATTTAATAGTTAATAATAGTTATTATTATTAGTTAGTTATTATTTCGGATTTCCCAATTTTCGAATTTCCCAATTTTCGAATTTCCCAATTTTCAATTATTATTTTTCAAAAAATTAGTTAAACGGGTTTTCGTTAATTTGGAAAAAAAAATTTTGGAACAAAACTAATTGCACATGTCTACCTACAGGTTTACCACACTATCCTGTTTGGGGAGGGGGGTCGTCATTTCTCATACCCCCCAAAATAGGGCTACACTAGTAAAAAAAACAAAGTGTTTCATGAGGTTACACTCTACCCCCTTGACCAACGGAAGATTTACCTCCCTTCCTGACCAGGACATTTTTTGGGATACGACACTGCGTTATTTTAACAGACAATTGCATGGTCGTGTGACACGGTCGGCAAGTGGTAAGGGGGTGTATTTATAAAATGTTTGAAGAGCCTTTTGTCTTGTAAAACTGCATGTACGTTTGCTCTATGTGAATGGGGCAAAATTGAATGTTATTAGGCTATTATCTCTCCAGGTTGAATGTTCTTCATAAAGTGACTTAAGAAAATACTACAATATGATCACTGGATGAAGCTGACAATCATAGTAAATACTGTAAGTATCGTATTTATCAGGGTTGTAAGGAAAGCTCTGCTGGGCCTAGTGGTTCTCCACCGCTGCGATTGCGTGTGCGGGCTCGAACGGGTGCGCGGGCCACTGCGCATGCGCAGAATCGAGCGGGTGCGCGTGCGCGGTCTCGGACGGGCGCGCGCACGGTTACTGGCGCCAGGCGGGCTATTTAAACCAGCCATCTCCATGCAATCCTTGCTGCCTGATCTACAGCGTTCCGTTTGCTAAGTCCTGTACTTCTCTGTATCTGCACCTGTGACCCGGCTTGTCTACTTACCTGCTCTGCTTCCTGCCTGCCCCGATCCCGGCTTACCCACGACCATTCTCTGGCTTATCCTTTGGCTTATCCGCAGTGTGTCCTCTGTTACCAAACCTGGCTTGTCTGACCTACCTGTGCACCTGTCCTGTAGTCCGCTGCATACCTGCCAGTTCCTGTTGTCTGCTGGTTCCTGTGGTCCGTTGCATACCTGCCAGTTCCTGTTGTCTGCTGGTTCCTGTAGTCCGCTGCATACCTGCCAGTTCCTGTTGTCTGCTGGTTCCTGTAGTCCGCTGCATACCTGCCAGTTCCTGTTGTCTGCTGGTTCCTGTAGTCCGCTGCATACCTGCCAGTTCCTGTTGTCTGCTGGTTCCTGTGGTCCGTTGCATACCTGCCAGTTCCTGTTGTCTGCTGGTTCCTGTAGTCCGCTGCATACCTTCCAGTTCCTGTTGTCTGCTGGTTCCTGTGGTCCGCTGCATACCTGCCAGTTCCTGTTGTCTGCTGGTTCCTGTGGTCCGCTGCATACCTGCCAGTTCCTGTTGTCTGCTGGTTCCTGTAGTCCGCTGCATACCTGCCAGTTCCTGTTGTCTGCTGGTTCCTGTCACCTGCTGCTTGCTGGTCCCTGTCACCTGCTGTCCGCTGGTTCCTGTCACCTGCTGTCTGCTGGTTCCTGTCACCTGCTGTCTGCTGGTTCCTGTCACCTGCTGTCTGCTGGTTCCTGTCACCTGCTGCTTGCTGGTTCCTGTCTTCGCTGGTCTAGTCCTGTGACCCACCTGCAGCTGCTGTTCCTTCCAGACACTCGTGCCTCCTTTGACTCCTGCACCCCCTGTCCTCATCTCCAGGGGTCGCAAGTCTGGGACGTAAGAGAGGTCTTCCACTGCAATCCAGACTCGCCACTAGGTACGTGACAGTATCAGGCAGCCATGACTGAGTCTGAGCAGGGAGCCTCTCCTATGGAAGAACTCTGCCTACACCTAGCAGGCCTAGCACAAGCGGTCACTAACCTACAGGAAGGTTACACCCGACTTGAAAAACATGTCCTTACCCAGGGGTCCCCAGGCCTCACCACTAGCCAGCCTACTCCACCGACTGTCGTGATGCTTCCCCCGGAACCTCGAGTACCCACACCTGAGAGGTTCTCCGGTGAGCGTAGCAAGTTCAGGACTTTTCGCAGTGCATGCGAGCTGTTTTTTGCACTACAACCCCGAACATTTTCTTTGGAGACCACCAAAGTGGGCTTTGTGATTTCCCTGCTCCAGAACGACCCCCAGCTCTGGGCCCACCGCCTGCTTAAACAGGAGGCCGCGGAACTTGCTCATCTAAATACCTTCTTTGATGCAATGGCCCGAATGTATGAGGACCCACAACTTTGTGCCACGGCTGAGACTGATCTCCATGCTCTACTCCAAGGGCGTAGGCCCGCCGAGGACTATGTTGCTGAGTTCAGGAGATGGAGTGCTGATACCAGCTGGAATGATGCGGCCCTCCGCTACCAGTTCCGGTTGGGGTTGTCAGTTCCCCTCAAGGATGAACTTGCTAGGGTTGGGGTCCCTCCAACTCTTGAGGAGCTCATCAACCAGGCCATACAGATCGACAGGCGCCTACGCGAACGACGGTCTGAGAGGGCCTCTGTTCCACCCCGTCCCTCCTGGATGCTGCCAAAGGTACCCTACTTTCCTAGAGGTCCACCGCCGGTTCGACCCTCTGCCTCCACCGAAGGAACTGAGCCCATGCAGTTGGGTGTGCTTCGCCCTGCTCTCACTCCTGAAGAACGGCTGAGACGCCGTCGGGACAATTTGTGTCTATACTGCGGGGAGCCAGGGCATTATGTGCGAACCTGTCCAGCCAAGACCCGTAAGTGGCGCCCTCCTTCAGTTGACCAGATTATGGCCGTTACCGACGCCTCTTCTCACCTTGCTCTCTCTATTTTGTTGCAGCTCCCCGGAAAGAACATTACGGTCCCCGCCATTATTGACTCTGGAGCCTGCAGTTGTTTCATGGACTCAGACTTTGCTACTGCTCATAGCATCCCTTTACAGAACAAGGCCCAAGGACTACAGATACACCTGGCCGATGGTTCAGCCATTAGGTCCGGGCCTGTCACCCTAGAAACACAACCTCTTCCGGCATGCATAAACCATCTCCACCAGGAGTTGCTGTGTCTGGACATTATTTCTTCCCCACTGTTCCCGGTCATTTTGGGCATGCCTTGGCTCCGCGCCCATAACCCCTGCATTGACTGGTCCACCAAGGAGATTACCTTCTCCCCCCCTTACTGCTCCCAACATTGCCTTCCACGGACTGACGCTCAGTCAACTACCTTAATGTGTTTGGACAACGAGACCCGTCAGCTGGTTCCCAAGGTCTATCACTCTTTTTTGGATGTCTTCAGCAAAAAAGGGGCAGAGACCCTTCCTCCTCATCGGGTCTACGATTGTCCCATCAAGCTTCTCCCTGGAGCTGAAGTTCCCTTTGGGAGGATCTTCCCCCTATCCAAACTGGAGCTCTCCGCCCTTAAAGACTACATTGATGACAACCTGCGAAAGGGCTTTATCCGTTCCTCTACGTCACCTGCCGGAGCCTGCATCTTCTTCGTCGAGAAAAAGGATCATTCCCTCCGGCCATGTGTCGATTACAGGGAATTGAATAAAGTGACCATCAAAAATCGCTACCCCTTGCCGTTAGTCCCCGAGTTGTTCCAGAGGCTGGGGGCAGCGGTCATCTTCACCAAGTTGGACCTCCGCGGGGCGTATAACCTGGTACGCATCCGGAAGGGCGATGAATGGAAGACCGCCTTCCGTACACGATTCGGGCACTTTGAATACCTTGTGATGCCCTTCGGACTTTGTAACGCCCCTGCCACGTTCCAACATTTCATTAACGACATTTTTCGAGACTACTTAGACTTGTTTGTGATCATCTACCTAGATGACATCTTAATTTTTTCTTCTTCCATGGACAGTCACCGACAACACGTCAGATGCGTGTTGGGGCGACTGCGGCAACATGGTCTGTATGCTAAACCCGAGAAGTGCGAGTTTGAGCAACAGAGCATACAGTTCCTGGGGCTCATCATCTCCATCGAAGGCATTAAGATGGACCCCCAGAAAATCTCCGCTATTCTAGACTGGCCTGCACCGGTGGATAAAAAAGGGGTACAGCGGTTTGTGGGTTTCTCTAACTTCTATCGGAAATTTATTAAAGGCTTCTCGGCCATCATCTCCCCCATCACACAATTAACCCGACAAGGGACTCGGTTCCAATGGACAACCGAGGCCCAGGCCGCCTTTGTCGCCCTCAAGAAACTCTTTACTTCTGCCTCCATCCTGAAGCACCCCGACCCGGCTCTCCCATTTGTCTTGGAGGTGGACGCATCGGAAATCGCTGTTGGGGCGATACTATCACAGAGGCAAGGCCCCAAGGCTCTCCTGTTCCCCGTTGGGTTCTTTTCCCGTAAGCTGACACCTCCCGAGCGGAACTACGACGTGGGCGACCGAGAACTGTTAGCAATCAAGGCGGCACTGGAGGAATGGCGGTACTTGTTGGAAGGGGCGGCCCACCCAATTCTCATATATATAGACCACAAGAACCTGGAGTATCTGAAGGCCGCCAAGAGACTAAAACCACGTCAAGCCAGGTGGGCACTGTTTTTCTCTCGATTCGCCTTTCATGTTACCTACAGGCCGGGCTCCAAAAATACCAAACCTGATGCCTTGTCACGGATGTTCATCGACCCTAAGGAGCCTAATCCACCTGACACCATCTTAACTGCAGAGAACTTCCTACTTCTCCATGAAGACTTATTAAGCCGGATCAAGCAGGCGTCCAGGGAGGACCCGCCGCCTGCTCAGCCAGGAGTCTCCGCCAAAGACGGCCTATTCTGGTCCGGTGGTAAGATCTTCGTTCCAGAAAGTCTCCGGGTCATTATACTTGGGCTATGTCATGACCATGTACTGGCCGGACACTTCGGCATAGCCAAGACCACGGACCTGGTCCAGCGCACCTTCTGGTGGCCCCAACTGGCAAAAGACTGCCAAAGGTATGTGGAATCATGTACAGTGTGCACCCGCAACAAGAGCTGCAGGACCAAATCTTGGGGGCTACTCAAACCCCTACCTGCTCCGGAAAGGCCGTGGAAGCTAATAACCATGGACTTTATTGTGGAACTTCCCCCTTCCGAAGGCCATACGGCCATCTTTGTGGTAGTGGACCGGCTGTCCAAAATGGCCCACTTCATCCCCATGAAGGGGACTCCTTCGGCACCAGAGACGGCCCAAGCCTTCATTACAGGCATTGTCAGACTTCACGGGGTTCCAGCAAACATCATCTCGTCCAATTCACGTCTCGGTTCTGGAAGGCCCTCTGCAACTCTCTTGGCATCGAACTATCTTTATCCTCTGCTTACCACCCACAGACAAACGGGCAGACAGAAAGAACAAACCAGACTCTTGAGCAGTATCTGCGTTGCTTTTCATCCTTTTCTCAACAGGACTGGCTCTCTCTGTTACCATTGGCGGAATTCGCCTACAACAACTCCACCCACTCCACTACCAAACAGACTCCGTTTTTTGCCAACTATGGTTACCACCCATCATTCCTGCCAAATTCTGTACCAGAATGTGCTGTTCCTGCTGTGTTTGAGACCGTGGACTTCTTTTCAACCAACAATAAGTTGTTACAGGAAACTATGACTCGGGCACAGAATCTTAATAAAGAGGTCTTTGACAGGGGCAGACGGGGGCAATTGGTACTGGAACCTGGAGACAAAGTATGGTTGTCCACAGTGAATCTCCGACTTGCTTGCCCTTCTAGGAAGTTAGGCCCCAAATTCTTGGGCCCCTTCGCTGTGAAGCGGTAAATCAACGAGGTAGCATACGAGCTGGAGTTGCCGGAGTCACTTCGGGTACACCCGGTCTTCCATGTTTCACTCCTGAAGCCAGCAGTCCCCAATTCCTTCCCTGGGCGATCCACGGATCCCCCAGCCCCGATAATGGTCAATGGGGAAGAGGAATTCGAGGTGGAGACAATTGTGGACTGCCGAAGGAGGAATAACCAGATACAATACCTCATCAAGTGGAAGGGGTACGGTTCTGAAGAGAATTCCTGGGAACCTGAAACCAACTTGCATGCCAAGCATTTGATCCAAGCTTTCAAGAGAGCTCACCCAGAAAAGTGTTCCCAGTTGGGCATCCGGAGGCTGCCCCTTGGGGGGGGGGGGCAATGTAAGGAAAGCTCTGCTGGGCCTAGTGGTTCTCCACCACTGCGATTGCGTGTGCGGGCTCGAACGGGTGCGCGGGCCACTGCGCATGCGCAGAATCGAGCGGGTGCGCGTGCGCGGTCTCGGACGGGCGCGCGCACGGTTACTGGCGCCAGGCGGGCTATTTAAACCAGCCATCTCCATGCAATCCTTGCTGCCTGATCTACAGCGTTCCGTTTGCTAAGTCCTGTACTTCTCTGTATCTGCACCTGTGACCCGGCTTGTCTACTTACCTGCTCTGCTTCCTGCCTGCCCCGATCCCGGCTTACCCACGACCATTCTCTGGCTTATCCTTTGGCTTATCCGCAGTGTGTCCTCTGTTACCAAACCCGGCTTGTCTGACCTACCTGTGCACCTGTCCTGTAGTCCGCTGCATACCTGCCAGTTCCTGTTGTCTGCTGGTTCCTGTGGTCCGTTGCATACCTGCCAGTTCCTGTTGTCTGCTGGTTCCTGTAGTCCGCTGCATACCTGCCAGTTCCTGTTGTCTGCTGGTTCCTGTAGTCCGCTGTATACCTGCCAGTTCCTGTTGTCTGCTGGTTCCTGTAGTCCGCTGCATACCTGCCAGTTCCTGTTGTCTGCTGGTTCCTGTGGTCCGTTGCATACCTGCCAGTTCCTGTTGTCTGCTGGTTCCTGTAGTCCGCTGCATACCTGCCAGTTCCTGTTGTCTGCTGGTTCCTGTGGTCCGCTGCATACCTGCCAGTTCCTGTTGTCTGCTGGTTCCTGTGGTCCGCTGCATACCTGCCAGTTCCTGTTGTCTGCTGGTTCCTGTAGTCCGCTGCATACCTGCCAGTTCCTGTTGTCTGCTGGTTCCTGTCACCTGCTGCTTGCTGGTCCCTGTCACCTGCTGTCCGCTGGTTCCTGTCACCTGCTGTCTGCTGGTTCCTGTCACCTGCTGTCTGCTGGTTCCTGTCACCTGCTGTCTGCTGGTTCCTGTCACCTGCTGCTTGCTGGTTCCTGTCTTCGCTGGTCTAGTCCTGTGACCCACCTGCAGCTGCTGTTCCTTCCAGACACTCGTGCCTCCTTTGACTCCTGCACCCCCTGTCCTCATCTCCAGGGGTCGCAAGTCTGGGACGTAAGAGAGGTCTCCCACTGCAATCCAGACTCGCCACTAGGTACGTGACAAGGGTATAACACACACCTTAATTTTAAGAGGGAAGTTTCAGGAAAAATGTTTTAAATTTTAAATAAAGAATTTTGAAGCAAAATAAGGGTCAGTGCCCATCAATGCAGTCTTATCAGTGCCCATCAATGCAGTCTTATCAGTGCCCATTTGCAGCCTCGCCATTGCCCATCACTGCAGTCTGATCGGTGCCTATCATTGCAGCCTTGCCCATCATTGCAGCCTAATCATTGCCCATCTGCAGCCTTGCCCATCATTACAGCCTAATCAATGCCCATCTGCCCATCATTGCAGCCTAATCAGTGCCCATCTGCAGCCTTGCCCATGATTGCAGCCTAATCAGTGCCCATCTGAAGCCTTGTCCATACTTGCAGGCTAATCCTTGCCCATCTGCAGCCTTGTCATTGCCAGAAAAGAAAGAGCCGGATCTCCTGTGTACTCGGCTCGCAGTCACGCCCAGTCCAGCCCCTTGGTTCGGCTCCTATGATAAACATAACACTGGTCCAATGCCGGGACATCAACGCTAGGAGCCGTCCAGGGGGCGGGACTAGGCCTGACTCCGAGCCAAGTACACAGGGGATTGTGGCTATGTATTTTGGCGGCGCTCGTTCCCTCCTTCCCCTCCGAGGCAGCCCTATATCGGCAAATAACACTCACAAAAGATTTCCCAACTATTTTAAGGGGGGAAAGTGTGTGTTATACGCCAATAAATACGGTATTTCACCATCACCAGCACCATCTAGTGGCCCCTAAAGTAGTAATTTACTATTTCAATCTATTCTATGACTGAAGAACATTCAAACTGGAGAGAAAATAGCCCAATAACATTTGAATTTGCCCCATTTGCAAGACTAAATGTACATGTAGTTTCACGAGACGAATAGCTCTACAATTTTTTATTTTTTTAAATAAATATTCCCATTGGTGTAAAATTTCACGTTAAGTGTGAATGATACAAACTACAAAGCATGGCATTTAGTCTGTTCAGCCAACAAAATTCACAACAGTAAAATCCCTGGATACGGGAAAAAAATATTTGTATTTTTGCAGCAAAGTACAAAGCCACAACGGTCTGGGTGAGCAATATAAAATATATGTATAAAAAAAACACAGTGCTATAAAAATGTCTATGTTGATGTTAAAGCTTTTGAACTAAGTCCCGTGACTCGGGAAATCAGCAAGTCACCACAGCCTGAAACGTTTTCATACAGAAAAAAAATGTCTGTTATTATAAGTATTAACAGAGAGCTGGACCTATCAGACTGGATCTGGCCTGGCAGAATAGTCAAAGACTTGTCATCATTGCCAGTAAGGCAGACAGAGATTCTTTGGGCATAGAGTGCTTCATTCCACGTCAACTTTAGGAATGCAAACAGTACATTTTAGGCTCAGAAAGGTGCCACAAAATATTTACTCATCAGTAAAAAAAGAAACCAGCAACCACAAAGTAAAATAAAACTCAAACAAACATGCCAGATTATACTTGAGGAGAAGTTTTAGTTAACAGATCTTCAGAAACATAACTCGTTATGTGTTTAGGTCTGAGTGTTTATGGAAAAGGGAAGCCGAGCCAGACCTGAAGGTAAAACAACTACCAGTGTGGGTTGAATTTAATGAAAATTTTAAACAATACGTAATTACAAACATAAAACTGAAATAATTACTTCACCATAACAAAAAAATAAAAGGTGTTTAACTGCTTCAGTACTGGGCACTTTTACCCCCTTCCTGCCCAGGTCAATTTTCAGCTTTCAGCACTGTCACACTTTGAATGACAATTGCGCGGTCATGCAACACTGTACCTAAATTAAATTGTTATCATTTTTTTCACACAAATAGAACTTTCTTTTGGTGGTATTTAACCACCACTGGGTTTTTTTTGCTAAAAAAACGCAAAAAAGTCCAAAAAAAAAAATGTCCTTCGTTTCTGTCAGAAAATTTTGTAAATAAGTAATTTTTCTCCTTCACTGATGTGTGCTGATGAGGCTGCACTGACGGGCACTGGTAGGCTGCAATGATGGGCACTGATAAGGTGGCACTTATGGACTATGATGAGGTGGCACTGAAGGGCACTGATGAGAAGGCAATAATATGCCACACTGATGGGCACTGATAGACAGCACTGATGGGTACTGATAGGCAGCACAGATAAGCGACACTGATGGACAATGAAAGGCAGCACTAACTGGCATTTCTGATAGGCACAAAGTGCATCACTGATGGGCACAGATTGCTGTCACTGATGGGCACCGATTGGTGTCACCAGTGAGCACTGACTGACATCACTGTTGGGCACTGTTGGGTCTGCACAGATAATCAGGGCAGTGATGATCAGTGCCCTGATTATCTGTACAGGTCTCCCCTGTGAGGAGATGCTGCTGGTCGGCTCTCCTCTCCTCACACTCTGTCAGTGTGAGGCGAGGAGAGCCGATAAACGGCACTTCCCTGTTTACATGTGATCAGCTGTGATTGGATACAGCCGATCACATAGGTAAAGAGCTGCATCATCGGGCACGCACATGCAGGGAGACTGGGTGACGTCATATGACGTCGTCCCAGAATGAGAGGAGATTCTGTCATTTGTCTAGATGGCGGGCGGGAGGAGGTTAAAGTTGTCACCCTGTTGGTATTTTACCAGCTTAGCTTTAAGTGTTTTTGCAGCTTTTTACAAGCGTTTTAGAAGCATATTACAAGTGTTTTACAGCTTTAGGCGTTTTGTTTAGCCAATAGAAAGCATTAGGGGTGTTAGAGAGGGAGAGGAAAATAGGGGTGGAGAGCTGCTGTTTGAGCAGAGAAAGAGCAACAAACCGCTTGCAAAATATTCAAGTCTTGGGTTTCTATTGAAGTCTATGGGGCCAAAAAATGCTTGTAATCTGCCAAAAAGAAGCTCATGTACTTTTGAGCTACAGGCGTATTGCTTCAGGCGACAGAACGTTAATTTGTGAGCATATGCCATTGAAATTAAAGGGATTTGGCTTGTTGAGTATTTTAGAGCTACAAGCTGAAAATTGCTCAAGTGTGAAAGGGGACTTAAGCTGACCCGGCAACACTGTAAGCACATTCCCGAATTTCAATGCGTCCTCCATATGAGCCACCATGCCCTTCTGAAAGACCAGCCTTCTTCCTGGCTGTCTCCAGCAAGGGGCCTCCAATGAGTCTCCTCCTTGGTACAGCTCCCTCCAGCTTTAGGACCACTTCAGCACATATTAGACCCCGAAACAGTCTATAGGGCCTAACAGCAGAGCTCCATCCAGGAGCACCTTCCTAGGCCTCAGCCCAGGGGAAGAGAGCAAGCACATGGCCTGTCCCAAATATTTATATGCTTCCTCAGCATGCACCAGTGGCCTAAACCTCCTATTGGATTGGTTGAAAAAATATATAAATATTCATAACATAGTTTTGTTTGTGAAATCTCATACTCTGACCAGTGATACCAGTAACATCTACTGGCAACAATGAAAAATCTCAAAACAACTTAAGCTTAAAGTGGTAGTAAACTCTCTATGTTTATTTTTACCTACAGGTAGGCCTATAATAAATCTTACCTGTAGGTAAAATGAATATCTCCTAAACTTGCACCATTTAGGAGATATTCTAGTGAGCAGAAGCCAGTGATGTCACCAGAACATGCGCTCTGAAGGAACGGCCAATCCTTGAGAGCTCAATGAATGAATGACTTGTATAGCGCTACCTATGCAAACTAAATCGCTGCAGGGCGCTTTTGCCACTGGTGTCCATCTGTGGTATAGTGCGGTCCTTGCCCTGTGGGGTCCCGACACACATACACATACAGCAATGCCACAGTTGTGCCTTCCGTGTGCATGCATGGGAATGATGTCATCACGTCTCAGCCAATCAAGCATTCCTCACCTGGAAGGAATACCTTTTGAAGATGGAAGCCTCTGTAGCGGTGACAGAGTGCCACTGAAGGGCTCTGTTTCATAATGTGCTAGTATGCGATGCCCACATTATGCCTTTACCTTGCAGAGAGTGTTTTTTTCTTTCTTTTTTTTCTAACTTGTTCATGTTTACTACCACTTTAAGATTTTAAGGAAAAAAACTGGTGAAAAAACAATACAATCAGTCTGATTTAACTACAGTCCAGCCAAAAACTAAATTGACATAGTAGCCGCTGTTTAAGACACTAGGATCTGGTTGACAGAAAGATCCTGCTAATAAAATCTCTCTATAATTTCCTTGAGACTTACATGTAACTATGTAGTTTAAGAGCCTACCTAAATTGTATACATTGTAATGTGTATGGTCAACTTAAGACTCATCTAGGGTTTCCAGCTATCTGATATTGAGAGTCTGTTTTTTATAACTGTTGTCTGGTTCACAAAAAGGTTACAAAATGCCTCCACCACCAACCTTTGAGGTTTTTCCATGAAAAGATGGCAACTCCAGACCCATGGCATTTATGTGTTTAATGCCAGAACTGTTATGGGTAGTAGAAGTTCAGTCTAGGCCCAGGATCCAAGGGGATCCTAACGGACAGAGGAAATGATTGAAAGACTAATGCCCCGTACACACGGTCGGAAATTCCGATGGAAAATGTCCGATCGGACCATGTTGTCGGAAAATCCGGCCGTGTGTGGGCTCCATCGGGCTATTTCCGTCGGAAAAATTTGAGATCCTGCTCTCAAATTTTTCGACAACAAAATCCGATCTGACTTTTTCCGATCGTGTGTAGAGAATTCCGACGGACAAAGTGCCACGCGTGCTCAGATCAAATTAGGAGAACAAACCTATTGGCTACTAGCCTCTACGTAGTTCCGTCGTACGCAACAAACGTCACCACGTTCAGAATGATCGGATTTTCCGACAACTTTGTTCGACCGTGTGTATGCAACACCAGTGTCGGACAAAATCTGTCGGAAAAATTCAGACGGATTTTGTGGTCGGAAGTTCCGACCGTGTGTACGGGGCATAAGGGCTCATATAGGAGGGCTTTGCTTCCCTGCGTTTGATGTGCATTTGTAATGGACCTTAATTGTAAGTCAGCTAAATCCTATTGACTTTAAACTGAAAAGTCTACATGGTAGTTAGTTCAGAGGCTGCATTTAACCTTCTTTGTGTTGCGTTTCATTGAGTGCAGCACATTCTATCGAGGTGTATTTTTCTATCGAGGTGTATTTGACCTGCGGGTAAAGCAGGTCATATGCGGCTTTTTCTTATTTAACGCTTCCATTCTAATGCAGATATGTGTAATTAAATGGGAAATGCAGCTTTTGACTAGAAAGCTTGAACGCAAACATAGTTAGTAGTATTGTTGTGCTCTTCAAAACGCTTGTTATTACTGCATGCATGAAATGATCTGACCACCATCCCATGCCTATGGCTATCTTTATTTTATACAGTTTGGGTGGTAATGCCAGGGTGCTGTGAATTGTGTGTGTCCACTGACAGTTGTAGCTCTAGAGGATGTCCCTCTTTCCTATAACAGAAAATGAAAGTGGACATAAACAAATCAACGGTATGCCGTGAACGATAACTGTCACAGAAGGTTGTGCTTTCAACCGAACTGTCAAGCCATCAAATGGCTGCTGCCATAACTGATCACATGGGCAGCATCATGGCAACTTCAGATCAGAGGCAACGATGGCAGCTTCCTTGGCTGTAAAGGATAGGAGGGATAATTTCCACTTTCAGAAGTATGGGTATCATCTCACGTTGGTTATTTATAACTAAATGATGTGTTTTGCCAGTAACTCTCTTATGAAATGTGCTAAAAAACAGATTTCCTTCTCGGAAAGTTCTTGTTGGACAGATTTGTTTTTCCAGCCAACCATAAATCACAGCCTCCATGAAAGAAATGGCCTGAAATGAATATGCCCTTATCAGCTTGACAGTGTTTAGTTTATTAACTTTTAATATCAGCACCTGAAGTTTATTTTACACAACAACAAAGCGCCTGTTGGACTGAAAATATTCTCCTCTCATCTCTTTCCTTGCAGGGCCTGTGGGGTGAAGTTCAGCCCAAGAGTAATCACGGGACACTGGCCAGTTCTTGGGAAAGAGTAAACATAGAAAAAGCCATGAAAGACTCATCGAAGGCAATAACCCTTCGCCTGCCCCCTTATGAACAAAAGAATTGTCTCTTGGTTCATTCACACATACAGAACCACAGAATGGAAATCTCTTGTCCAGCTGGAGCCACAATGACATACATAAAGTTAAAAGCGTATTTTCATTTGGCATTAAAAGTTAATCGCAATGTCTAAATGTTTCTATGTTTGTTGTCCCACATTTCCATTATTACAATATATTTTTGAAGTCACAATGCCTTAACATACCTCCCAACTTTAGTTTATAAATTCTTTTTATTCATTTATAAAGTAACCATAACAATACAACACAATCAGGAACTCAAGCAACCTTCATAAAATAAGCAAAAGAAAAAAGAAAAAAGAATAGAAAACCATTTGGGTTTCATAGATGCCATAAATAAATTGTAGTTACGAACATCTACTAAAAGGTGTATCCCCATGAAGCTTATCCTTACATCCATAAATTAAATATCAGATTTCATCCCCAAGAAAGGAGGCAGGAGACTTACAGTATCTCACAAAAGTGAGTACACCCCACACATTTTTGTAAATATTTTATTATATCTTTTCATGTGACAACACTGAAGAAAGGACACTTTGCTACAATGTAAAGTAGTGAGTGTACAGCTTGTATAACAGTGTAAATTTGCTGTCCCCTCAAAATAACTCAACACACAGCCATTTATGTCTAAACCGCTGGCAACAAAAGTGAGTACAAAATGTCCAAATTGGGCCCAAAGTGTCAATATTTTGTGTGGCCATCATTATTTTCCAGAACTGCCTTAACCCTCTTGGGCATGGAGTTCACCAGAGCATCACAGATTGCAACTAGAGTCCTCTTCCACTCCTCCATGATGACATCACAGAGCTGGTGGATGTTAGAGACCTTGCGCTCCTCCACCTTCCGTTTGAGGATGCCCCACAGATGCTCAATGGGGTTTAGGTCTGGAGGCATGCTTGGCAAGTCCATCACGTTTACCCTTAGTTTCTTTAGCAAGGCAGTCAGTGGCAGCGGTGGTAATTTTTTTGGGGGGGGTGGCAAACAGTGCCACCACCATCTCCCCCCGGTCGGTCGTGCTCGGAGCACTCACACTTACCCCATCTATTGGCGGGCAGCGCTTCTCCCAGGCTTCACCGGCAGCTTCCCCTGCTCTCTGCAGGCAACACAGTGGTGGCAATGGATTCCCCTGCTCTCCGCGGGCATCATGGTGGCGGCGGCGACTTCCCCTGCTCTCCACCATCATTACGGCGGCGGCGGCAGCTTCCTCTACCCCTGCTCTCTGCGGCTTCCATTTCCTCCCTTCTCCTCGCTGGCTAATTGAGATGCTTCTCTTTTCAGCCAATCAGGAAACATGTCTCATATCCGCTTCCTGATTGGCCGGAAGAAGGATCAGTGCTTCAATAGCGAATACTCTGTGCCCCGAGCCCATCCTATTTTGAAGCCGCTGGCTCTAATCAGGTGTTATAACCCCCCCCCCCCCCCCCCCTGTTGGAATTCATGCATTTAGCATCCTGAAAGAGGCCAAATGCATGGATAGACTGGGCGGCCATGGATAAGGGGGGTGGCGTCCAGGCGCCCTTAATGGATGGGCCGCCACTGAAGGCTGTGGTCATCTTGAAGATGTGTTTGGGGTCGTTATCATGTTGGAATACTGCCCTGCGGCCCAGTCTCCAAAGAGAGGGGATCATGCTCTGCTTCTGTATGTCACAGTACATGTTGGCATTCATGGTTCCCTTAATGAACTGTAGCTCCCCAGTGACGGCAGCACTCATGCAGCCCCAGACCATGACACTCCCACCACCATGCTTGACTGTAGACAATACACACTTGTCTTTGTACTCCTCACCTGGTTTCAGCCACACACACTTGACATCATCTGAACCAAATACATTTATCTTGGTCTCATTAGACCATAGGACATAATTCCAGTAATCCATGTCTTTAGTCTGCTTGTCTTCAGCCAACTGTTTGCATCTTTAGAAGAGGCTTCCTTCTGGGACAACAGCCATGCAGACCAATTTGATGCAGTGTGCAGTGTATGGTCTGAGCACTGACAGGTTGACCCTCCACCCCTTCAACCTCTGCAGCAATGCTGGCAGCACTCATATGTCTATTTCCCAAAGACAACCTCTGGACATGACGCTGAGCATGTGCACTCAACTTCTTTGGTCGACCATGGCGAGGCCTGTTCTGAGTGGAACCAGTCCTGTTAAACCGGGTCTTGGCCACCGTGCTCAGCTCAGTTTCAGTTCAGGGTCTTGGCAATCTTCTTATAGCCTGGGCCATCTTTATGTAGAGCAACAAATTCTTTTTTTCAGATCCTCAGAGGGTTCTTTGCCATGAGGTGCCATGTTGAACTTCCAGTGACCAGTATGGGAGAGTGAGAGCGATAACACCAAATTTAACACACCTGCTCCCCAGTCATAACTGAAACCTTGTAACACTAATGAGTCACATGACAATGGGAAGGGAAAATGGCTAGTTGGGCCCAATTTAGACATTTTCACTTAGGGGTTTTCTCATTTTTGTTGCCAGCGGTTTAGACATTAATGTCTGTGTGTTGAGTAATTTTGAGGGGACAGTAAATTTACACTGTTATACAAGCTTTACACTCACTAATTTAGATTGTAGCAAATTGTCATTTCATCAGTGTTGTCATATGAAATGATATAATAAAATATTTACAAAAATGTGAGGGGTGTACTCACTAGGGGCTACCAGGTTTTTCTGCATAATCCCTGTTCCCCCGTGCCCCACACCCCCATCTCCCCCAACCACCCCTCTATTCCTGTGTTGGTGAACTAAACCAAACAAAAGGAAGGAAAACCAAAGAACACATATTTAACCTTCTGGACCTAATTTGGGCATTCTATACCTGGTAACAGATACCCAGGCAGGGCTCAGTTGATCGTCCATCCACTATCTTTTTTACATATTATAGGGTTTCCTTAACCACCCTTTGTAAATGTATTAATTCTTCTATTAATCTAGTACTGTCTACCTCTTTAAACCATTCCAATATGGTTGGTGTTGTCTTTGACTTTGTCAATGTTTTGGCAACAATCAGCAGAAATGGGGTAATAGACGCTCTATATTGTTTCCTTGACTCATTTGTAGCATGAAACAGACATTGCCAGGAACTTGCCCAATTTCAGAGTTGCTAATCATCTTAATTAAATTCAGGATTTTTTTCCAATACAACTGGATCATTGGGCAATGCCACCAAATGCATGCATTCCCTAAGCCCGCACTCCCTCCAGCATGAAGATGATGCTCTTGGATTGATTTTATGTAATTTTGATGGAACATAATACCACTTAGTTAGCAGTTTATAATTTATTTATCCTTATATCTATTGAGGTGGAGTGTACATAATCTATGACTTTACAAGTAACAAGTCCTAGATGCAATCTCGGAACACCCAATAAGAGGATAGTATGCGATCGGTCTAAACTACATCGCATGTTCACCAATGCCAGACTGGGTGGAGGAAACCCAGTTCCTAAATGTCTTGCAGGACAATTTCATGGGTCAGATGGTATACGCACCAACTAGAAATAAACCGTTACTGGATCTACTGATTACCAACAATACAGACCTGATCACGGATGTGGAAATACGGGGCAATTTAGGAAACAGTGATCACAGGTCAATTGGCTTCAGTATAAATCACACAAATAGGAAACATAAGGGAAATACAAAGACACTGAATTTCAAAAGAGCCAACTTCCCTAAACTATAAACCTTGTTAGAAGGCATGAATTGGGATAAAATCTTAGGAACAAAGAACACGGAGGAGAGATGGGTTTGCTTTAAGAGCATATTAAATAAGGGCATTAGCCAATGCATCCTATTGGGTAATTAATTTAAAAGAGCGAACAAAATTCCAATGTAAAAATGCATATAAAAGCAAAGGAGAAGGCCTTCAAAAAATACAAGATTGAGGGATCATCATCAGCATTCAGACTTTATAAAGAATGCAACAAGAAATGTAAGGGTGCAATAAGGTCGGCTAAGATAGAGCAAAAAAAATCCCAAGAAATTCTTTATGTACATACAGTAAAAAAGGGAGGACAGACCATATTGTCCCCATAAAGAATGAGGAAGGACGTCTGGTTACAAAGGATGGGGAGACTGCGAAGGTATTGAATTTATTCTTCTCCTTAGTCTTCACGAGGGAATCGGGGGGCTTCAGTAACCAAAAATGCAGGAAGCACCCTCATGGCAAACAGAGGACAAAATTAGACTTGGTAAACTTAACATTATTAAATCACCAGGACCAGATGGCTTGCACCCGAGGGTACTTGGGGAACTCAGTCAAGTAATTGCCAGACCATTGTTCCTACTTTTTACTCACAGTCTACTGACTGGAACGGTACCAGGTGATTGGAGAAAAGCCAATGTAGCTCCGATATTTAAAAAGGACCCAAAATACATCCCTGGGAATTACAGACCAGTTAGTCTAACATCAATAGTATGCAAGCTCTTGGAGGGGATGATGAGGGACGATATACAAGATTTTAGTAACAAGAACGGTATCATTAGCAGTAATCAGCAGGGATTCATGAAGAATCTTTCTTAAAGGAAGGCCTGTAGATGTGGTGTATCTGGATTTTGCAAAAGCCTTTGACACAGTTCCCCATAAACGTTTACTGTACAAAATAAGGTCCGTTGGCATGGACCATAGGGTAAGTACATGGATTGAAAACTGGCTACAGGGGCGAGTTCAGAGGGTGTTGAAAAATGGGGAGTACTCGGAATGGTCAGGGGTGGGTAGTGGGGTCCCCCAGGGTTCCGTGCTGGGACCAATCCTATTTAATTTGTTCATAAACGACCTGGAGGATGGGGTAAACAGTTCAATCTCTGTATTTTCGGACAATACTAAGCTAAGCAGGGCAATAACTTCTCTGCAGGATGTGGAAACCTTGCAAAAATATCTGAACAAATTAATGGGGTGGGCAACTACATAGCAAATGAAGTTTAATGTAGAAAAATTAAATTTGGGTGGCAAAAATATGAATGCAATCTATACACTAGGGGGAGAACCTCTGGGGGAATCTAGGATGGAAAAGGGCCTGGGGGTCCTAGTAGATGATAGGCTCAGCAACGGCATGCAATGCCAAGCTGCTGCTAACAAATCAAACAGAATATTGGCATGCATTAAAAAGAGGATCAACTCCAGAGATAAAACGATAATTCTCCCGCTCTACAAGACTCTGGTCCGGCCGCACCTAGAGTATGCAGTCCAGTTCTGGGCACCAGTCCTCAGGAAGGATGTACTGGAAATGGAGCGAGTACAAAGAAGGGCAACTAAGCTAATAAAGGGTCTGGAGGATATTAGTTATGAGGAAAGGTTGCGAGCACTGAACGTATTCTCTCTGGATGCTTGAGAGGGGATATGATTTAAATATATAAATACCGTACTGGTGATCCCACAATAGGGATAAAACTTTTGCGGAAGGGAGTTTAACAAGACACGTGGCCACTCATTAAAATTAGAAGAAAAGAGGTTTAACCTTAAACTACGTAGAGGGTTCTTTACTGTAAGAGTGGCAAGGATGTGAAATTCCCTTCCACAGGCAGTGGTCTCAGCGGGGAGCATTGATAGTTTAAAAAAACTATTAGATAAGCAACTGAACGACCGCAACATACAGCGATATACAATGTAATACTGACATATAATCACACACATAGGTTGGACTTGTGTCTTTTTTCAACCTCACCAACTATGTAACTATGCAACTATCCTTCACCAAGTAGCCCCGTAGTGGGAAGCATGGATAGGAAGAAATAGCCATCTGGTAGGGACAAGCAGGCTCTGTAGTTAAAGAACACTTTGCATCCTCTTAATAAAGTCAAAGTGATCTCTGATTTGACAAGGTGGAGCCTCTCCACTTCATCCAATCATTAAACCCTTTAAGAATGAATCATACATTCTTTGAGAAAATGCAAAGAAGTTAATTTACTAGAACTGGAGAGTGCAAAATCTGGTGCAGTTGAGCATGGTAGCCAATCAGCTTCTAACTTCAGCTTGTTCAATTAAGCATTGACGAAAAAAACTGGAAGTTGTTCTGGAAGGTTTCTATGCAGAGTTGCAGCAGATTTTGCACTCACCAACTTTAGTAAAGCAATCCCAATGTTTTTCCTAAATGGCGCCTGTGCCGAGTGAGCAACCTCCAGTGTTCACAGTGCAGCAGGGCACCTGCTTGGTATGCGATGCATACTAGCACAATATGCTTTTACATTGCTGGGTGCAAAAAATAAAAAAAATGGCGTATGGCAGGGAGGGGTGTCCTTTGCCTACATACTGTACTTTTGTAAATAGGTGTCCCTCATCCCCATCTCAAAGTTGTTAGGTATGCCAAACTGGTAAGAATGGCCATACCTAACCTTCAGATTTCAATAAATATAAAAAGCTAGGAGGATGTGGCTCATTTGGTAAGGCTCCACTTATTCATGACACATCACTGACCCTTAAAACTGTTCAGCGGTTGAGTGTACGTGTTGCCTAGGTTTTCCTTTTAACTTTAAAAAAATTAAAACATTTAAGACAATTTATTTCTGTTTCAGACGGGCAAATGAGTTCACCTCTACAACTGCTCATTGCCACCTTGTAGCTTCCCCGGTTGCTGGCTTGTTATCCATGTGTGAACAGTGAACAGTTGCCTTCTATCATTTCTGGCATCGAACAGACTCTCCAGATTGTACGTCAGTCCCTCCTAGCACATCATCACTTTTCATAGACTCCAGAGCTGGCAGATGGAAACCTCATAACTATACCGGAGTTTAGAGAGCTTCTGTATGTTCCAGATAATTGAATGGAACACAATATATTTTTTGAGTCAATCTTGTCCAAAAAAAGTGGTAGCCAAGTATTTTTAGGGGCCTCTAAAGGAGCTACTGGGAAACATTAAAACCACTGGCAATGGAACTTTAAAGTGAATCAGTGAGGATGGAAATTTAGGAGCTGTCTTTGTTGACTTGTCTCTAAAACTCAACTCCAGTTTTTAGTTGTTTTTTTTTTTAAGCAGTACTCACCCTGTCCACAATCCAGCACCGTCCTCCTCTATCACTGATCCTATTCTAGGCTGAATGATACCCAGGGTCATTCAAACCATTTGCTATGAGACCAGGGTGTCAAGGGTCATCCCCCATGAAGGGAGTTATCTCACAGCCTTGCCATGTGAATACTGCACGTTGCATGGTTCCCTACATGACTGGGGACCATCCAAAAGAAGTAGAAAAGCCTGATTGTCACATGACCAGTTGGAAGGTGGGAGACCTAAGGGCTGATACTGGAGCTGGTCTTTGAAGATGGTTGGGCTGAAGCTGTCACCCTTATCCTGATGTCACTACCTAGCAAAGTCATTGAATGAGAATAAGCATACAGCCAGCGAAGCCTAAAAAGCCAGAAGAACACTCTAGGAACATGACATGTTCTAAGGACATGTAAATATATCAATAGCTAAGGAAAATACAAAAAACACCCAATCAGATTTATTTCTTAGTTATGGCTCTCTTTTCATGAAGTTTCACAGACATGGTGTAAGCATACCCCTGCACTCCTTGAGGTCTCCATTAGATAAATGTGTCACAATTTCCTGATTTCAGTAGTGCCTTTTCTTATATAACAAAATAGAATGTGGCCTGGCGCATACAGTGATGTGCCTTTATTAATATATCCATACGACCAATGTATTTGTCCTGGGACTTTAAATGAGGCACAATACATACAACCAATGAATAACTAGTTTCCAACATTGTTGTTTTATAAATTAATAAATATTGCATGCAAAAAGAGGATGAAATGGTAACAAGCTGATTTGTAATGAATCCATATTAATACATTTCATACATACCGTATATACTCGAGTATAAGCTGAGTTTTTCAGCACATTTTTTTGTGCTGAAAGTGCCCCCCTCAGCTTATACTCGAGTCAAGCACTTTTCTGCAGCAGAGAATTACATTTTCCGACCCGACTTTGGGGTTCCTAGCACCAAGTGGCCCCGAGATGTGGGGCCCCAAAGTCGGTTCAGAAAATGTCATTTTCTGCTGCAGAAAAGTGCTTGACATTTTCTGACCCGACTTTGGGGGTCCATATCTCAGGGCCACCTGGTGTTAGGAACCCCAGTGGAACCAACACTAAAACATATCCAAATTTGGAGTTCCTAGTACCAAGTGGCCCTGAGATACAGGGCCCCAAAGTCGGTCAACTGTGTCCATCTGCAGCAATGTCATTTCGGGACTCTTTGGGTCCAGAGACCCCAAATTTTGGCTGCAGCTAGGGGGCATCTAGGAACCCTTAACTACCAAGTTTGAAGTTTGGGGGACCTATGGCTGCAAATGGGCACAGTGAGTCATGCAAATGGGCACAGTGAGGCTGCAAATGGGCAGTGTTAACCCTCTTTTCCACTTACAGTAGCTGCGCATTTCTCCCCCTAGGCTTATACTCGAGTCAATAAGTTTTCCCAGTTTTTTGTGGTAAAATTAGGTGCCTCGGCTTATATTCGGGTCGGCTTACACTTGAATATATACAGTATATTATATACTGTAATTAAATATAATGTTGACCATATACACTCCAACTGTCAATATATGATTAAAACAAAAGTTGCATCCAAAACTAAGCATATTTTGTGACTTTTTAATGCAGGATCCTGTGTTGTACCAGAGGGTGTCAATGACCCACCTACAACCCGAATCATTGAACATAATTAGAAATATTGTCATATCTAATCTTAGATGATTTATACTATACATGCATCTACTGAGCCGAGCCACATAGAATGCATTAAGATAAAAAAAGAAACTTCTGCCTTTACAACCACTTTAAGCTTTGACAATAAAACCTGGTAGCTGATTGAATTCTATGCACAGCTGCACCAGATTTTGCATCCTCCCGTTTTAGTTAATCAACCCCATGGCATCAAAAACAGGATTTTAGAAGCCCATTGGTTTAAAGTGGCATGAAGGAGGAAAGACCTACCTTTAGGTAAAACCTTAAAAGAGAGAGTAAGAGATGCCACCTCCCTATGAATAGGTGCAGCAACATTGCAGTGGTTTTATGCACCAGGTGGATATGAGGCTTCAGTTTTATGCCCAAGAGGGACTGAAGAAAAACTGTGGCTGGTGTGCTCAGCCTGTGGACAGGTCCCATCTTCAAAAGATCCAAAGAGCCTGACTGGAAACACTGCCGGAAACCTATAGCTGATATTTTTGTCAATGGCACTCAAGTGAAAGTTATATCAACCACCTTCATCAACTGAGCTACAGGCCTTGGCATTGTTGCCATAAGAACAGCCCCCATCAAAACCTAGGAAGGACATGCGTCACTGCAGGAGTAAGCTGGAGACCAAGTGCACAGCCTAAGGAAGAGAACCAAGGTGGAAGTAGCCTCCGCAGTCCCAGAGGGTGGTGTGGCTCCTCCTAGACTTGATGATGTGCCTAGAATGCTCCCAGAGAGGTTATTGGCAAATAGGGGGGGACTGGTCTATGCATTTAAAAAAAAAGGAGCTACCCAGAGTCTCACCTCCAGTGTTACTTAAATAAATATGTTGCACTAGAGTAGAGTAAAGGCTCTTTCACACGGGGCGGATCAGTGCAGATCCGCCCCGTGGATATCCGCTTGCTCGGCGGGGATCGCCGGAGCGATCTCCACTGAGCAGGAAGATGACAGGTCCGTCTCTGCACTCCGTGCAGGGACGGACCTGTCACAGCGCCGCTCTCCCCTATGGGGGATCGGGTGACGACGGACCGTAGAGTCCGTCGTCATCCGATCCGCTCTGCAGACGGATGGAAAAAGAGGGTTTTCCTCCGTCTGCAGAAACGAACCATAGCGGGCACGGACGAGTTCGGGTGTCAGCGGATGCTCATCCGCTGACACCCGCTATCCCATAGGGATACATGTATGTCCGTTTTTCATCCGAAAACGGATGGATGAAAAACGGACATACGGACCGTATGTCCGTGTGAAAGAGGCTGGGAGTTCCTCTGTCTTTCCAAGAAATTTAGGAGTTTGAGTCCCTTATTTGAGGAGATTTGATGCAATGTGCCGGGATTTTTATTCTGGGAGACACATATAACCATGGACATGGTGTGGATCAGACCTAATATGCCAGTTGGGATGAGGACTGTAATCAGGAGAGACCCACAGATGGGGCAAGTCAAATGATAACCAGGAACCCCATTATTATGTGTAGCGCTACCCCTAAAAGGGCTGCTGAATTTAACTTGTTCTTTCCCAAATAGTACAGAGGCTGCTCGTTCACCCCAGCAACAGTCCATTCACACTGGCTCCAATAAACAGTCTAGGGATTTATTTTCAAAGTTTATTGCTTGCAGAACTTCAAAGGGGAAGGAGAGGGATTTGGCATAGGATACTCCAAAAATGCTCAGAAGCAGTAGTTTTCAGAGGACAGTCTTTCCTAACAGTAATGGTATTGGTTGAGAACAGTCCAAGGCCTCTCAGCTGAGGACCTGGGGGCCAATTTTTGGGCATCGGGTCCAGCACACAGGTCTCAGGTATCAGCTTAAAGTCACTACTCACTTATCTTTTTACTAACCCAGGTGAATCTAATCAAATCACCACAACAGGCGCTACTAGGAAGCCCAGTGGAGGGAGTACCAGGAAACACGAAGAAACTTATATCATTTATCTTTACTGCATCCAGGATAGCGGTAGCTACATCTTGGAGGGCGCCCATGATCCCCTTCAACTTGGTGAAAACTAAGTTGTCGTGGATCATGATCAATGAGCACCTCTCATCGATTATACTCGATAAACAGCCGGTCTTTGATAGGGTCTGGGAACCATGGATAAAATGCCTTTCCGAAGGCTTATGAGACACCAATACAGTTAAGCGTAGAATGACAGGGGTGCACATCTCCCCTCCCCTTTACCTTCCTCTCCCTTCTTCTCTCCCCGTTCTTCCTTCCTCTTGCAGGTTTTTCTTCTCTTCCCCTGCATCCTGTTTGAGGGACCAGTAAGTGGACTTAGACCACAGGGTCACATGGTATGGATTCCTCCTCTTCATCTTTATGAAGCCTAAAGAAATGACAGGGATCCAAGAAATCGCTAATTCTGTTTTCCCTTTTCTTTTTCTTTTTCGTCTGTTATTTTTACTTGTTACAGATTTCTCATGTAGTCCATTAAGTTGAAGTATAAAAATATAAGAGATACAACGAGCACCCTTGTTAGGTTATACCATTTTGCTCACACCTCTAGTAGCTTAAGACATTTTGTATACGGAAATGCTTATTTCATGTAAACAATATTTTGCCTTGATAATTTTCAATAAAAAATATTGGAAAAGAAAGTCTCTACTCACTAGTCCCCAGGACAGCTGCCTCCTTCCAGCTAAAACCCCAGAGGTGACGGCGCCTCTCAGGACTCAATCCCTTGTGGTGTGGTTCTGCATTTAGTTCTGGGAAAAAGTCCATTTGAGCCTTAGATCCTTGCACTTCTGTAGCCACCTCAAGCAGTTGTTTAGTCCATGGGCTTCTGGCAGAAGCAGCCCCTGCTCTGAGTAACAAGCCTTTCGTCCCTCTTCTCATTCCACTTCTTTCTGACATAAGCTGAACTATTTGTAACTGCAACATGTGTGCCGTCACCCCAAGGGGTTTGCTGAAGTGTGTAAATATCTCTACTTCCATTGATTCAGTAAATAGTTAAGCAGGCTGTCTTGGTGTGGACTCTGCCTTCCTCTAACCTCTATATGGGAACCACTCTTGGAAACAAAACGTGTACCCAAGTAGCAGAGCCGGGTCAGTTGGTGTAAGGTCTGAAGCAGATAAGCAGAAGATTGTACACAGGTACTGCTTAAGCCAGGATGGGTCACCATGTACACTTCCCCACTCAAAAGGGAGAGCGGGATAGTTCCCCTGGAGGGGCCCATGTCCATCTTAATGGTTGAATATATTTTTATTAACCATTTTTTTGGAGGAAAGTAGTTGGGGGTACAGAATAAAGAAAAACAGGTGGTATATAAATTGGTGGTTGAAAGCCGCCGCCACATTTACAGTACATAGAGTCAATTTATAAAATGCAGGTATCATAATGTAGAGGTTGCAATCAATATCTCAGATGTGTAACGTATCTAAATATTTGGATATATATATTTATCTCAGTCGTCTCCCTCTCTGGCACGCATCTCCTCCATTACCATAACCTCATTGAGAATGGTGATCCTCCTATGGATGGGGGGGTTGCCTCAGATTTCCAGTATTTCGTGATCAATTGTCTGGCTGCTGATAGAAAAAACCTAAGAAGGTTGGTTTTCTGGGATTTAATTGATCCCAGTAGTATCGACAATAGGGCTATTTTAGGGGAGAGGGCTATAGAGATATCGGCCCATGTCCATTTTAAGCTGCAGAGACAAAGTCTCTACTCCTGGGTCTAAAGCCACGTACACAAGATCTGACTTTTCTGTCTGACCTAGTCCGCCGGACAATCCGCCGGGCTTTCCAGCGGAGATCCGCCAGACTTTCCGAACGTGTGGACTTGCCCACACACGCCCGGACTTTTCCACCGGACAATTTGCCGGAGTTTTGGCGGAAGTCCGCAGGACTTTTGAAATGAACGGACTTGCCCCACACACGGAGAAAAGTCCGTTCATTTAGAACGTGACTCCAGGTAGACGGGACTAGCAAAGGAAGTCAATGCTGCCACCTCGATCAATGACATTGACACCTCGCTAGCCCCATCACCTGGTATGGATTTAAAGGGGAATCCCTATGCTGAAAAAACGGCGTGGGGGTCCCCCCCAATCCATATCAGACCCTTATCCGAGCACGCAGCCCGGCCGGTCAGGAAAGGGGGTGGGGACGAGCGAGCGCCCCCCTCCTGAGCCGTACCAGGTCACGTGCCCTCAACATGGGGGGTGCCCTGGGGAAAGGGGGGCCCTGCGCCCCCCCCACCCAAAGCACCTTGTCCCCATGTTGATGAGGACAAGGGCCTCTTCCCGACAACCCTGGCCGTTGGTCGTCGGGGTCTGCGGGCGGGGGGGTTATCGGAATCCAGGAGCCCCCCTCTAATAAGGGGGCTCCCAGATACCGGCCCCCCACCCTATGTGAATGAGTATGGGGTAGGAGGTACCCCTACCCATTCACCTAAGGGAAAAAAGTGTAAATAAAAAAAAACAACACAATTTTTTAAAATACTTTATTGCACAGCTTCGGGGGTCTTCTTCCGTCTTGGGGGGTCTTCTCGTCGGACTCCTCCGCTATCTTCTGCTAGCTCTTTTACTAGCGGAGGAGCCCGGCTTTCTCCTTCGTCGCCGCTGTCGTCTGGGGGTCTTGTTCCGACTTCGGGGGTCTTGTCCCGCTCTTCTGTTCTTCTTGCTGGAGCTCCGCTTTCTTCGTCCAGCTCTTTTACTAGTGGTGGCCCGGGCTTCTCTCGCCATCGCTGTCACCTTCTGCTTCTTCTTCTGCTTCTTGTTCTTGTTCTTCTTTCTTCTTCCGATGTTGACTCGTCGCTGTCTCCTCTTCTAATGGCTCAGATGTGTTGCGCTGCTAGTTATATAGGGACAAGGGGCGGGGCCACCGTATCATGTCACATGGTGACCCCGCCCCCATATGATGTCACAGTCCCCGCATCCTCCAGGACTGTGACATCATAAGGGGGCGGGGTCACCATGTGACATGAGCCGGCGGCATTGACTTCCTTCGCTAGTCCCATCTACCTGGAGTCACGTTCAAAATGAACGGACTTTACGACATGTGTCGGCATTTCAAAAGTCCCGCGGACTAGCACACAGACGGCGGGATTGTCCGCCGGACTCCCGAGTCCGGCAGACAATTTTAAGTCAAAACTTCAAACTAAGTCCGCCGGACTTTTGGGAACAAAAAGTCTGCCGGAGCCCCACACACGGTCGGATTGTCCGGCGGACTCTAGTCCGGCGGACAATCCTGTCGGAAAGTCCGATCGTGTGTACGCGGCATAAGCAGGAACATTTTAAAGAGCACTTGCACTCACCTGCTACCCAACATATTTATTATGGCATGTGTGAGAGATTTTGGGCGTAAATTCTCTCTTTTTCCATCTTGACTGAACTTTTCCCAGTTATTACTAAATTACTATTATTACAGCTAACAATTATGTGCAGTTATGTGTAGCAGTTATTTTGATTTTCAAAACCCTATATTCTCAACACCTAATGGGCTAATGTTTTGTTGCCTCGCAATCAAAACTGAGAAAGAATTTCACTGGAGTCTGGAAGCAAGTTGACAACTTTCTTGTGAAATTTGTTTATTAGTTTTTAAAATGTAACAAAGATTGACAAATTGAGTAAATATAAGGATGGTGGTATGATATTCAAATAACAATAGAGCTAAACACAGTGGTGTAACTAGAACCTTCAGGGCCCCGGTGCAAGAAACCATGAAGGGCCCCCCTGAACCCCAGTCGAGGTCCCGCCCTCCGAGTCCGGTGGTGGAACTCCAGGGCTCGGTCACAGGTACGACTTTTGTGAGCCCTGCAGTTCCACCACTGGTATCAGTGATTTTTTTTTTATTATTTTTTTACAATTTTTTAGGAGTCCCGTTGGGGGACTTTGGTGAGATATCAGAGGTCTAAACAGACCTATGATGTTACACCTTTGAGACAAAGAGGAAGAAGGGAAAGGGAAATTTGGTCCCTGTCCTCTGGGGAGAAGTGGGCCCTGACCCCAGGAGAGATTGGGTCCTTGTCCTTAGGGGAGATGGGGTCCCTGTCCCCACGTAAGTAGGAGTCCCTGTCCCTACGGAAATGGGGTGCCTGTCCTTTAGGGAGAACTGGGCCCTGTCCCCAGGGGAGATGGGGTCCCTGTCCTTAGGGGAAATATCTCCCAGAAAGACCTGTCAACATCTGTGTATGACGGGGAGGAGGGGGGGTGCTGGCAGACATGCCTGCGGTGTCCTTTGGGGAGTCGGCTCTCATAAGGCTGCACTGCATCTGTGTGCTTAAAGTTTGTTTGCCCGGGAGAAGCATGCAGTGCAGTGTGAGCCGGACTCGGGGAGCAGGAGAGGGGGAGCAGGAGAGGGGGACCCGGAGGAGCGGCAGAGGACACAGGTTGTGTGGGGAATGCACAACTAAAGAGCAGCCAGTGCGGTAGTCGAGTATGGAGCTCTGCTAGTCACCCCCCCACCTCCAGCCACCCATGCGCCCAGTGCCCAACCGCCTATGCTGCCACCGGCCATATGTAGAGGGGGCCACATGGGCCCCTTGCAGCACAGGGCCCGGTTGCGCTCGCGACTGCTGCACCCCCTATAGTTACGCCCCTGGCTAAACATATTGATTTATGAACAGGATGCGTATATAACATGTAAAAATGTAACGAGTAGAGCAACAATTAAACCAATAAAGTATTACATTGAAAGCATTATAAAATAATATTCTATTCTATTGATTAATTTTGCAAGAGCAGTAATAAGGAGATGAATCTAATAGGTGTAGCGCCGGCTCCTGAAGAGCATGAGCTATGTGTTTTTTTCTATTTAAAATTCCTAAAACCGTAGTTTGGTTTTGGGCTTAATTGTACCACATTATGGTTTCAGTACCGGTCTAGCTGGATTGCACTGGGTTCTGCTTGGCCACAGGTGTTGCTGTCACTTCTGGCAAGTGTGAGAACGCAGTTTGGCTAGGCGCATTGAGTGCCACTCTCTCGGAACCAGCCCAGTGGGAGTGTCATCTTGCTGTGCATCTGGGAGAGGGTACTTAAGGTACTTAAGGTACTGACATCATGTGCTTCTGCGTTCCGGTCCAGAAGAGCTTTCTGACTGTTTGGTCCTGGTCCTCCTGACCAGCCCCCATGGCGCTCATGGCCTGGGGTGTGGATCCATCCAATTCCGAGTCTCGGGGCCGGCTAGCCCGAGGCAAAGTAACTGAAAGGAGGATTCAAAGGTGGTCCGGTGCCGTCTCATCTGTGGAGAGGCCCAGCGACTGAGGAAGCAACCAGGGGAGGACTCTTCGGGAGAAGGCCACGCATAAGGCTGGCGTCTCAGAAAGAGCCTGGAGGCTTAGTTGAAAGACACCAAGTGAATCTACACTTGTACAGTATTGCCGGACCGGCTGCAAGATACTGGTACTGTATGAGGGCTCTCTAAATTTGTCTACATCCTTCAGTTACTACAAGTGTTCTACAACAAGTCTGTGGCAGAGACTTTATTCACAAGTGTTCTAAAACAAGTCTGTGGCAAAGACTTTTTTTTACAAGTGTTCTACAACAAGTCTGTGGCAGAGACTTTGCTCTATTTGAATACTCTATCGGTTGCTAGGCCTAGTGAGGGGAGGTCTATCCGGTAGCCGTGAGAATCCAGTTGTGAGTGGCTATTCTCTGGATTTCTATAGTGAGAGACTTTCTGTTTTGAGCAGTTCCAAGAGTACCTGAACTTTCTACCTAAACCCTCTATCCTTCATTGAGAGACTGTGTTTGTCTACCTTTTTTGCAAATAAAAATCCCAAAGCGGATCCAGTGTCAGTTTCTGCAATTCTTTGGGCCATCTACCTCGGGAAACCCTTAGACGCACACGAGGTCAAGAAGGTAACGGTAAAAAAATCAAACCAGCAGCTCCTTCGGGGGGTTAGTGCTACATAGGTATATATTAAAAACAGAAGAGATAATCTGTTTATAAGTACCACACAATATGAAAAGAAAGTTAGAAAACATAAAATAGGAGTAGATAGAGAGAAGAGGGTAGAAAAAAGGGGGGAAGGGAATGGAGGGGATTTACAAGTGGTGATGCGATCTCAAATTAATAGAAAGTATAGTCAAGGGAAATAGAGTAAAATTACCAATGCAATAATAGTGTGTCATCAAAGTCTGAAGGTAAACAATACTTAATCCAAGGAAGCCAGAGATGGAAATGAGGGACACCTACTAGCAAACGTATGTAGGCATCGGACACGCCCCCTGCCACGCCTCCTTAAAGGAGAATTAACCAACAAAAAAGGTTAATTAAATCCACAAGTGCTTTTTTTACCACTACTATTCCTTTATATTGGCTCTTAAAATTTACAAATGGAGCAATTTAGAATTTGGATGAAAGGGTTAGCACTGGGAAACACTTATTGAAAGATAAAAAGTGCATTTTATGTACAACTATATAGAGCAAAATGAGGGACAAATGAGGAGGAATGAGGGACAGAGGGATGTTGCTCCAAATCAGGGACAGTCCCTCAAAATCAGGGACAGTTGGGAGCTATGCATATGCTAGACATTTCAGTAGTGATTGAGGTCTAGTTCCTATTTGGAGACATATGAAGGGGGGCCAGTGTTAATACTAGCTAAAATTTGCTTATAGAGAAAGGAAACAAGTGCTCTAGCATGAGGGTCACAAGTTGATAACTTTCAATCCAAAGCCTGCAGACTGGGATAACAAAATCATAGGAGCTTGTCTGCCATCTGCTGGTCACTGGGATGTACAGCAGAAGACAAATGTACACCACATGCAGCATTATTCACTTGCCGACCGCAATATGCATGTATACACTATATTGCCAGCAGTATTGGGACGCCTGCCTTTACACGCACATGAACTTTATCCCAATCTTAGTCCGTAGGGTTCAATATTGAGTTGGCTCACCCTCTGCAGCTATAACAGCTTCAACTCTTCTGGGAAGGCTGTCCACAAGGTTTAGGAGTGTGTCTATGGGAATGTTTGAAGTTGAAAGTTTTTCCAGAAGTGCATTTGTGAGGTCAGGCACTGATGTCAGACGAGAAGGCCTGGACCACAGTCTCTAATTCATCCCTAAGTTGTTCTATTGGGTTGAATTCAGGACTCTGTGCAGGCCAGTCAAGTTCCTCAACCCCAAACTCGCTTATCCATGGCTTTTCTGGACCTTGATTTGCGCACTGATCCAAATAATTTGGTGGAGGGGGATTATGATGTTGGGTTGTATTTCAGGGACAGGGCTTGGCCCCCTAGTTCCAGTGAAGGGAACTCTTAAGGCGTCAGCATACTAAGACATTTTGGACAATTTCATGCTCCCAATTTTGTGGGAACAGTTTGGGGATGGCCCCTTCCTGTTCCAACATGACTGCACACCAGTGCACAAAGCAAGGTCCATAGAGACATGGATGAGCGAGTTTGGGGTGCAGGAACTTGACTGTCCTGTCCTCAATCCGATAGAACACCTTTGGGGATGAATTAGAGCGGAGACTGCAAGCCAGACCTTCTCATCCACATCAGTGCCTGACCTCACAAATGCGCCTCTGGAAAATGGTCAAACATTTCCATAGACACACTCCTAAACCTTGTGGACAGCCTTTCCAGAAGAGTTGAAGCTGTTATAGCTGCACAGGGTTGGGCCAACTCAATATTGAACATTATGAGTTAAGACTGGGATGCCATTAACGTTCATGTGCGTGTAAAGGCAGGTGTCCCAATACATTTGGCAATATAGTGTACGTTGCGGTCGGCAAGTGGTTTACCGGGGTTATGGCTAAAGCTGTCAGCCATAACCCCGGTATTTTATTTTTTACTTCCCCCCTCCTTCCGCTGCTAGCTTACTGTTTTTACCAGTGTGCTGGAGGCTACCAGAGACCAGATCATCTTTGATCGCCTCTGTGGCCTTGGAAGATCGGAGCAACATCACTTCCAGTCTAGGGCGGAAGTACATTTTTTATTTTTTTTTTAAAGCAAAAGATCTTTAAAATTGATATTTTAGGTAAAGAAGAGATGTGGGGGTCTTTTTGACCCCAGATCTCTCCATAAAGAGATCTTAGAAATATTATTTCTATGACAAGGGATGTTTACATGGGAATGCAGGCCACCCCTACCCTCCCTAAATACCAAAACTTATATATAACCTATTTAAATAATAACTCAACACACTTATTGGCAAAGAATTTGCCGCAGCACTCTATTGTTGTATTCAGATCAATAAATAAATAATAACCATATTCTGATAATTTTATTGCATCATAAAATTCTTATATTTCAAACAATCAACTTCAAAACAGCTCAGTCTTAAAGGACTCGAGCATACATCATTTTTTTTTTTTTAACCAAAGTCCCCCCTACATCACGTAGGGTGACAAACCACATAAACATGCTTAGCGACAAGGGAGGGGGGTGGGGAGCTTGTTACACCTTCACTGACTGGCTGGGAACAGGTGGGATTACACCTGTGAGAGGGTCCTATATGTAATAAGCCCCTTTCTAGAACATTCCCCAGGGGTCACATGACCATCTGGGATATCACCAATAGCCTTGCGACCTTGCGTGGCAAGTGACGTGGCAGGTGACATGGCAAGTGACATGACAAGTGGACAATCCACAACTTGTGGCAGGTGACGTGGCAAGTGACGTGGCAGGGGACGTGGCAAGTGACGTGGCAAGTGGACAATCCACAACTTGTGGCAGGTGACGTGGCAAGTGACATGGCAGGTGAAGTGGCAAGTGGGCAATCCACAACTTGTGGCAGGGGATGTGGCAAGTGACATGGCAGGTGACATGGCAAGTGGACAATCCACAACTTGTGGCAGGTGACGTGGCAAGTGACGTGGCAAGTGGACAATCCACAACTTGTGGCAGGTGACGTGGCAAGTGATGTGTCAGGTGACGTGGCAAGTGATGTGGCAAGTGGACAATCCACAACTTGTGGCAAGTGACGTGGCAAGTGATGTGGCAAGTGGACAATCCACAACTTGTGGCAAGTGACGTGGCAAGTGGACAATCCCCAACTTGTGGCAGGTGACGTGGCAAGTGATGTGGCAGGTCCACAACTTGTGGCAAGTGATGTGGCAAGTGGACAATGCCACAACTTGTGGCAGGTGACGCGGCAAGTGACACGCTAAACACAAGTACACTGCTGTTCTCACAGCTGGATATTTGACGTACCATGTGCGGTTTTACCATGATGATGAAGGCCTCTTGAGCCCCTCCTAGGGAAAGAGAGCCTTGACTGATGGGGGCATGGCTAGGTACATGAAAGGGGAACAATTGGTTGGGACACGTGGGATGGGATGGGCCTGAGCTCAGAAAATCGTATGCCCCAGGGAATTCTGGGTCTTTTGGAAGAGTCGCTGGAAGAGCTGCCATGGACACTGATACGCTGTTGGCCAGGGTCCACGAGCTGGCTCTCCAAGGTCAGGCGGATTGGCTTTTCTCCCTCCTTACCCCTGAGATGTCCCCCCCCTCACCCCCCTCCAATGCCACCTGCGGGGCCCCCGGCTGTTAGGGACAGGAGACGCACACGTCCTCCTTCCCGCCTGAGCCCCAGTCCTTCAAGGCCTTCTTACTCCCCTAACACTCCACCTCCCCTAAAGGGAGCGGCTGTGGCCTCTGATGCCGGCTCTCCCCCCCGTCCATCCCCCACTTCTCCCTCGCGCCTCCGGAGACATCCCCGACGGGCCCCCCCTCCATCTGTCCCCAGCTCGAGCCGGGACTCCTCTCTCCCGGCCCGCTCCCGGAGCCCCAGAGTCCTCAGGCGGTCCGTTCGGGCTCCTCCTGTGAGGGCGCGCGCTTGGCTGCGCGGGCGGGAACCGCGGCACTCCCCACTGCCCGCGGGTGCCGTTTACCGCCGTCCCTGGCCCCCCTCCCTGCTCCGCCTGCACTCGGGGTTGCAGGGGTCACCCGGAGCTCGTCCCGCGGCTCCAGATGCCGGGCACGTCAGCCCGGAGCTGCTGCACGGGCTGGACGTCCTCCTCCTTCCTCACGTGTCGCTGCTGGCGTGTCACTGCCAGTGTCTCTCCCTGCGCCCAGCAGGGCGGGTGATTCAAATGTGGATTCACTCCACTCTTCTTCTTCAAGGTCCGCTGTACATCCTCATCCCCCTGCACCCGGCTGGGTGGGGGATGGTAGGGATGTACATACCACTCACACCCTACAGTTAACACCCGCCTTACCAGGTACCCCAGCACCAGGCTGGGGGGGGGGGACATTAGAAGTATGCATAACACTCACCCCCTGCAGCTGACCCCCACCTTATTGCACCCCCCTGCACCCGGCCGGGTGGGGGATGTTAGAGCTACTCATGCCGCTCACCCCATGCCACTGACCCCCTACTTCCCACATCCCCCTGCACCAGGCTGGGTGGGGGATGGCACTGCTGGTAATGACTCTAATCTCCCCGCACCTAGCCGGGCAGGGGATGGCGGACGGTCGCCTGCTCCCATCCTCTCATCACTGACCTCTGACCGTCAGCAGCCCCCTGCACCCGGCTGGGCTGGAGCTTCCTTCGGGACGCCCGCTGCCGCAGCCTCGCCCCATCATCTCCCTGCACCCGGCAGGGTGGGAGAATCCCGTTGGGGGCCTGCCGATGCGAACTTGCACCTGCCTGCTGCACGGCACCATCTCCCTGCGCCCGGCAGGGCGGGAGATGTGCACGCCACGCCGGGGTTGTGGGCTACGAGGCCTCCATCCAGGGTCTCTGGCTGCTCGAGATGCTTCTCGGCTGCCGTCCTCGGCCCCGCAGGCTCCTCAGGGTCAGGGGCCGGACCACCCCCTCTGGACCTATCCTTCCGCCAGCATCCTTCGACCTCGCCGGCCGTCAACATCCTTCAAGGCGATGGACGTCGCGGCCTCCTGCCGGCTCCTCCCACGGACGGTCCTGTACCGGGTGTCCCTCCGGGACCTGCTGTTGGTCGCCCTGCGTCTTCAGCTGCACATCCGCGGCTTAGTGAGCATGGTTGTGACTTGATTTCGGGGAGGGCCGGTGACGCTGCCGTATCGGGTTCGCCGAACGAACACATTGTCACAGTCGTGAAATCGGTCCTGTCTAGCATGGGTGTGTCAGGTCTGGCAGGTAGTTCGGCCTCTTCCACGGGTGGCGCTTTGTGGGTGGTCTCGCCCACCGGCACGCACCTGCCGGAAGACGTCAAGGACAAAATCTGGCGTCGCAAATTTATGGAGTTCCTCGCCTTAGTCCCTCCCGACCAAGAGACGATCGACAAATCCCGTCGGGTTGACGTGGCGGCGCAGTGCGAAAACTCCAAGCAGCTTCCTCGGACATTCGGGAACTGGCTGCAAGGGTTCTGTGCTTACGCCGGTGTGCTTTGTGAGCGTTTTCCGGAGGTAGCTGCATCACTTTTTTGTTATCTTGATCTTATTTGGGGGGCCTACAAAGTTTATGGGGGCCAGTGTTGGTTCCACTACGACACGCAGTTCCGCCAAAAAATGTCAGCAAAGAAGGAGTTCCGCTTTGACTGCCAGGACGGCAGCCTATGGTTATTGCTTATGTGCCCCCACAGGCCGTCGTCCGTTCAGCCCCCGGACAGCGCTCCCTCCGGTGCATCAGCTGCCTCCAAAAAAGGTCCATGCTGGCTGTTTAATGAGAGCCACTGCAAGTGGTACACTGCGTGTCGTTTTAAGCACGAGTGCTCGCTTTGCGGGGGCGCTCACCCAGCCAGCCGGTGCTTCCAAAAGGAAAAACTACCTCTTTCCCGGTTGGGAGCCAAGCCGGACATTTCCGAAACGGGGCACTCCAGTGATCTTCTCGGAGATGCTTCATTGGTGCCCCCTTCATAGGGAAGCCTGGATCTTGAGGGTCGGTTTAGACCGTGGCCTTTGGTTCCCCCCCCCCCCCTTTTTTGCTCTCCTGTGACGGTATATCCATGTCTCCAAGCCCATGCGGGTTGTGGCTATCTTTCTCCAGTCCTACAATGGCTAGTCATGTTGGTTTCTGGGGGAGGTACCAAACTCACAGCTGGAGCTATACACTGATGCGGCAGGCTCCTGTGGTTTCGGTGCCCCCCCCCTCTTTTTTCCAAGGGGTGTGGTCTGCTTACTGCTGGCCGGCCTCATGGGCCCGCATGTATCTTTTGAGCACCATTGAGCTGTGGGGGGTGCTTGCGCAATCGCCAGGTGGTTGTCTGGTCCGATAAGATGGGCGTGGTGCATGGGATCAATCAACAGTCTGCCAGATTCCCTCCGGTTGTGTCGTTGCTGCGTTTTTTGGTTTTAAAGTTCCTTCAGTTAAACGTTGCTTTAGAGCTCGGCACGTCCATGGAACTGCCCCCCCCCCGCGCCCTGCGGCTTCCCTGGTAGGACTCCCCTGTCCGGCCTACTTGTGGAATCTCCTTTTCCGCTGTTTGCTGGACCTCCTTTGGGCATCGCTGCCCCCTCGGTCATGGACTTCGTACTGTCGACCGGGGTTCAATTCCCCTATGGGTAGGTGGGTAGGCAGTGTTTTTGCTGTGGGACACATGTGCCCAGATGTTGGGCGGTGAGTTTTCCATCTCGTCTCAGGACAGTCGAGTGGCTTCATTTTTCTTGACTTGTTTATTTACTACAACAAAAAAAAAAAAAAAAGGGTTCTTTCGGTTTCGCGTTTTTTGTCGGCCATGTCTGCTTCGTCCTTCTGGTTTTAGCTTCTGGGGTGGGAGGACGTCACAACAGCATTCCCAATCCGTCGGGTCCTGCGGGGTGGTAGGCGTGCGACTTATCCCCGGCGTTCGGTCCCCCCCCCCCCCCCTATTCTTCCCGGTGTCCTTTCCCTGTTGCCGTCCGTTTTTCTTTCCCCGTCGAGACTCTTCTCTTCCAAGTGCCTTTCTCGTTGGCGTTTTGTGGGGCCTTTTGCGTCTAAAACTGGTTTAGAAATCCTCATCCTCGGCGGGCGGTGTCCAGACGGAGGACGTTGTCTTCTATGGGTGCGGCGTGTCAGTTCTGCGCATATTTAAAAAAAATAAATAAAAAAATAAAAATAAAGTTTTTGGCATGGGCATGAGGGTCGTTTTGAACCCTTACGGGGGCCCCTGCTGCCCTGTTTCTTTGGCCGTTGAGAATGGATGCCGTTCACCTTAATGACATTGGGTTGGACTTGTTCAACCTTGGCCTGCAGCGAAGTGTTGAACAGGTGCTGGCTGCGGTGGGGCGCTCGTCAGTTACTAACTGTCGAGCGGTTGGCGGTTTTCTTGACCTTGCCAGCAGTTAAAGTTGCTGTAATGGGCTATGCCCTTGATGGAAAATTGGAAGTAGACTGTCTGTCCAGCACTTATGGTAAGGACAGGCCCCACTTCCCTCTTTTGGTTAAGTGCTCACAGTACGACTGTGACTGGCACTGGTTAAACATGTTCACATGTTATGTGTTGGAATTTAATAAAGCTGGTTAAACATGTTCACATGTTATGTGTTGGAATTTAATAAAGCTGTGGCCTTGCCCTTTCCAACCTAATGGTTGTAAGTGTTTTATTTAATGGGGAAAAGGGCAAGGGTGGTTGGGGATTTGATCCCGTGGAGTTACGTTAATTGGGACCTAAGCCCATTGCCCCTCAGCAGTCATGAAGGCCTCTTGAGCCCCTCCTAGGGAAAGAGAGCCTTGACTGATGGGGGCATGGCTAGGTACATGAAAGGGGAACAATTGGTTGGGACACGTGGGATGGGATGGGCCTGAGCTCAGAAAATCGTATGCCCCAGGGAATTCTGGGTCTTTTGGAAGAGTCGCTGGAAGAGCTGCCCACCCGCCCGCCCCATTTTTCCTATGTTATGGTACGTCACAGCTTGCTGCGGTTTTCTTGACCTTGCCAGCAGTTAAAGTTGCTGTAATGGGCTATGCCCTTGATGGAAAATTGGAAGTAGACTGTCTGTCCAGCACTTATGGTAAGGACAGGCCCCACTTCCCTCTTTTGGTTAAGTGCTCACAGTACGACTGTGACTGGCACTGGTTAAACATGTTCACATGTTATGTGTTGGAATTTAATAAAGCTGGTTAAACATGTTCACATGTTATGTGTTGGAATTTAATAAAGCTGTGGCCTTGCCCTTTCCAACCTAATGGTTGTAAGTGTTTTATTTAATGGGGAAAAGGGCAAGGGTGGTTGGGGATTTGATCCCGTGGAGTTACGTTAATTGGGACCTAAGCCCATTGCCCCTCAGCAGTCATGGGATGGGCCTGAGCTCAGAAAATCGTATGCCCCAGGGAATTCTGGGTCTTTTGGAAGAGTCGCTGGAAGAGCTGCCCACCCGCCCGCCCCATTTTTCCTATGTTATGGTACGTCACAGCTTGCTGCGGTTTTCTTGACCTTGCCAGCAGTTAAAGTTGCTGTAATGGGCTATGCCCTTGATGGAAAATTGGAAGTAGACTGTCTGTCCAGCACTTATGGTAAGGACAGGCCCCACTTCCCTCTTTTGGTTAAGTGCTCACAGTACGACTGTGACTGGCACTGGTTAAACATGTTCACATGTTATGTGTTGGAATTTAATAAAGCTGGTTAAACATGTTCACATGTTATGTGTTGGAATTTAATAAAGCTGTGGCCTTGCCCTTTCCAACCTAATGGTTGTAAGTGTTTTATTTAATGGGGAAAAGGGCAAGGGTGGTTGGGGATTTGATCCCGTGGAGTTACGTTAATTGGGACCTAAGCCCATTGCCCCTCAGCAGTCATGGTATCAAGGCCTGTTTGATTCATACCTCTGGTGAGTTTAACCCCCTGAGGGGAGAGTGCCTCACGTGGTGGATTGACCTAGAGGGATTAGAGTGGTGCTTGGATACACATCTGGAATATTTCAAACCACATGAAAAGTCACCCATTTATCTGGCTGAACTGTGCACTATATCTATCAGATACACCAAATAAGAACTACCTCTGCTGCACGATTTCTTTACCTTATTATATGACTTGTGGACTGATCACAGAAAGATTTTATCATCTTTTAAATGTCATATTGCTTTTAGCGCTGTTATAGTATTTTATTTTACAGGAATCCCTGTCAGATTTTTTACTATCCTCTTTTATATATTTTGTCTATTTTAAACAGCTGCTTATCTATTTATTGATTGATATAGATATTTACATTTATTTATATTAACTGCGTTGAATCAATCAGTCACTCTGTTTTATTGTAGTTATACATCCAGCGCTGAGTAGTGTATGCACTTAGGCCTTATACCATACACTCCCTCCTTTATATATATATATCTATCTATATATATATATACACACACACAGTTGTATGCAAAAGTTTAGGAACCCCTGACAATTTCCCTGATTGTCATTTATAAATATTTGGGTGTTTTGGATCAGCAATTTCATTTTTATCTATCAAATAACTGAAGGACACAGTAATATTTCAGTAGTGAAATGGGGTTTAACAGAAAATGCGCAATATGCATCAAAACGAAATTCGACAGGTGCAGAAATTTGGGCACCCCAACAGAAAAATCACATCAATATTTAGTAGAGCCTCCTTTAGCAGAAATAACAGCCTCTAGAGCTTCCTATAGCCTGTAATGAGTGTCTGGATTCTGGATGAATGTATTTTGGACCATCTCCATTTCAGTTAGGTTTGATGGTTGCCGAGCATGGACAGCCCGCTTCAAATCACCCCACAGATGTTCGATGATATTCAGGTCTGGGGACTGGGATGGCCATTCCAGTACATTGTACTTGTTCCTCTGCATAAATGCCGAGTAGATTTTGAGCAGTGTTTTGGGTCGTTGTCTTGTTGAAATATCCAGCCCCGGCGTAACATCAACTTTGTGACTGATTCTGCTGATATTGAGTGGAATCCATGCGACCCTAAACTTTAACCAGATTCCCAGTAGCGGCACTGGCCTCACAGCCCCATAGCATGATGGAACCTCCACCAAATTTTACTGTGGGTAGCAAGTGTTTTTCTTGGAATGCTGTGCTTTTGCCACTATGTATAACGGCCCTTGTTATGACCAAATAACTCAATCTTTGTTTCATCTCCACAGCACATTATTCCAAAATGAAGCTGGCTTGTCCAAATGTGCGTTTGCATACCTCAAGCGACTCCGTTTGTGGCGTGTGTGCAGAAAAAGCTTCTTTCGTATCACTCTCCTATACAGCTTCTCCCTGTGCAAAGTGCACTGAATTGTTGAAGGATGCACAGTGACACCATCTGCAGTCTTTGGAGGTGGTCCGTGGGCTGTTTTTGACCATTCTCACCATCCTTCGCCTTTGCCTCTCCAATATTTTATGTAGCCTGCCACTTTTGGCCTTAACAAGAACTGTGCCTGTGGTCTTCCATTTCCTCACTATGTTCCTCACAGTGGACACTGACCGCTTATATCTCTTCAATAACTTTTTGTAGCCTTCCCCTAAACTATAATATAGAACAATCTTTGTTTTCAGGTCATTTGAGAGTTGTTTTGAGGTCCCCATGTTGCCACTCTTCAGAGGAGAGTCAAAGAGAACAACAACTTGCAATTGGCCACCTTAAATACCTTTTCTCATGATTGGATGCACCTGTCTATGAAGTTCAAGGCTTAATGAGCTCACCAAACCAATTGTGTGTTCCAATTAATCAGTGCTAAGTAGTTACAGGTATTAAAATAAACAAAATGACAAAGGTGCCCAAATTTATGCACCTGTATAATTTGTTTTGATGCATATTGCGCATTTTCTGTTAATCCAATAAACCTCATTTCACTACTGAAATGTCTTTCAGTTATTTGATAGATCAAAATGAAATTGCTGATCCAAACACCCAAATATTTATAAATGACAACCATGGAAATTGTCAGGGGTTCCTAAACTTTTGCATAAAACTGTGTATATATATATATATATATATATACCGTATTTATCGGCGTATAACATGCATATTCATTTTAAGAGGGAAGTTTCAGGAAAAAAACCTCACCATTGCCATCAATGCAGCCTGATCAATGCATATCTGCAGCCTCACAAGTGCCATCAATGCAGCCTCATCACTCCACATCAATGCAGCCTCACCATTGTCATCAATGCAGCCTGATTGATGCACATCTGCAGCCTAGAGGGGACAGGGAGGGGGGCGGGAAGAGTGCCAACAGATTACATACAGTGAGAATCTCCTATGATAGACAGACCAGTGGTCCAATGGCGGCCCAGGAGACGGGATTTCCTATTACAGAGGCCGCCAAGTGAATAGGAGATTCTTACTGTATGTAATCTGACGGCGCTCGTCCTGCCCCCTCCCTGTCCCCTCAGAGGCAGCTAAAATGTAAGTATTGGTGTATAACACGCACATGATATTTGCACCCGATTTTCATGGTGAAAAAGTGAGTGTTATACGCCAATAAATACAGTGTATATATATATATATATATATATATATATATATATATATGGGATGAGCCGAACACCCCCCGGTTCTGTTCGCACCAGAAAGAACCTGCGAACGGACCAAAAGTTTGTACGAAGGTTAGAACCCTATTAATTACAATGGATGCAAATGTTCGAAATCTAAAGTGCTAATTATAACGGCTAATATGCATGTTATTGTCCTAAACAAGGTTCGGGGACCCGGGTCCTGCCCCTGGGGACATGTATCAATGCAAAAAAAAGTTTTAAAAACTAACGATTTTTCGGGAGCAGTCATTTTAATGATGCATAAAGTGAAAGAAAAAAAGTGAAATATTCCTTTAAATATCGTACCTGGGGGGTGTCTAAAGTATGCCTGTGAAGTGGCGTGTGTTTCCTGTGTTTAGAACTGTGTATACTGTGCAGGAGGCACACTACACCCACTGAATATTCTGCAGATGCCTGTGTTGCACAACTGAACTACAGAACAACACCAGCAATGTGGGGTAGCTTCAGGTGTATACTGTGCAGGAGGCACACTACACCCACTGTAACAGCGCTAGGTTAAGAAGCAAAGCAAAACTGACACTGTCCCTGCCTATCCTCTATCCTGCTCTCTCTCTGAACGCCAACACACTACACCCACTGTAACAGTGCAAGGTTTACAAGAAAAGCACAGCTGACACTGTCCCTGCCTATCCTGCTCTCTCCCTGCATGCCAACACACTACACAAGGCCGCTACGCTGGCGGGCTTATATAGTGTGGGGCGTGTACTAAACCCCCCTGAGCTATAATTGGCCACAGGCATCCTGCCTGTGGCCAATTATTGATCTCCTCGCTGCCGGCACTGTGATTGGCCAAGCATGCGGGGTCACAGTGCATGCTTGGCCAATCATGAGCCAGCAATTCACTGCGATGGCGCAGTGCATCGTGGGGCCGTTCGTGTCACGTGAATTTGGTGCGAACGGCCCACAAAGTTCTGGCTTCGACGAACAAGCGAACGGCCGATGTTCGATTCGAACATGAGTTCGAATCGAACACAGAGCTCATCCCTAATATATATATATATATATATATATAGCCACTGGGTTAATCCTGCGAAGGATACGGAAAGGCCCAATGAACCAAGGTGTGAACTTTAGAGAGGGAACACAAAGTCGGAGGTTGCGAGATGACAGCCAAACCCTGTCCCCAACCTGGTAGGAAGGCGCAAGAAGGAGTCTGTACCTATCATTAGCATGTCGCAAAGCCTCCTGGACTTGTGCCCAAGTGGAACGAAGACAACCGAGATGCTACTCTAACGCAGGAACACTCTGCGAAACAAATGAGTCAGGCAGCATGGAAGGTTGGAAACCATGGTTCGCCATAAACGGGAACAATCGGGAAGCAGAATTCAAGGCACTATTGTGAGCAAACTCTGCCCAAAATAAAATATTATAAATATAATAGGTAGTCTTGCAAGAAACTAGAATACAATCTGAATAATATATGCAAGCAGCAAATAACACACTCCCAATATAAATGTTATACTTTTTTTTTTTGAACTCTTTTTATCCGTTTTCAATACAAAACAATGCATGTAAACAAAACACTACATTCCAGTCTCAGGCACTTAGCCCACGCAAGGCCGCATAGAATCTTAAGGTAAGAACATTAGACCTGTTATAATGCGGCCTCAAGGACTGTACAACACACAACACAAAAAATTAGGGGAACCGGTGTATCACAGACCATTCTAGTTAACATTTGCAGGAGCATAAATAAGCCCTATGCACCCGCTAAGCAATAAGCATCAATCATTAGATAATATGTGTAGGAATTTAACTATCAACCTGCCGTAGAAGGCTCCACTAGCCATTTGGCCCAGACTTTGTCGTATTTTTTGGGACAACCTCTATGATGGTATGTATCTTAATAGTATGGTAGGGCATTATTAACTTGCAGTTTCCAGAAGGAAATGAAATGCAGGGTGCGTTATAGCTTTCCTGGCATAAAATAGAAGAAGACCAGTCATACTTCTCTCTGCTACTCTAGGAATTATATCCTCAATCAGGCCTGCAGTGATGTAAGTAACTGAGTTAAAATAAACTGAGTTACCTAACGTAGTTACTTTAGAGGGTAACGAGTAATCTAACTGATTACTTTTCCCCTCATGGTAACTCAGTTCCCATTACTTTGGCTTAGATACCCCAATTACATCTACCGCCACTAGATGGCAGTAGTGTAATTCCGGTGTCCTGCCGAAAAAGTTCCCCCACTGGATAAGGACCACCTGTACTGTGCAGGCGCAGGGTTTGCGCAGTACGAAGGACTACGGAGCTTTCGAGAATTGCCGAACCTAAACAGCTCTGAGTGAACTCTACACCGCGCAGGTGCAGTTAAAATGCAATTGTACGAGGCAATGCCGCACGCTTCTGATGCTCGTGCTACTCTGCAAGGGGCGTCTATCGTGTAAGTAAGGGGCGGGTCTAGTAATACTGTAACCAAGGGGCTTATTTATTATTTTTGTTATATATCGAGCGCTGCCCATTAATTTAACATTCGCCCTCTTCTGTAGCCATCCGCCCCTTACACGATATAATAATAATAGACCCGCCCCTTAGTTACACGTATAGAATATTTTTTTACAAAGTCAGTTACTTTGCTGCGTAACTAATTACTTTTCCAATGTAGTAACTGAGTTACTAACGCAATTACTTTTTGGGAGAAGTAATTTGTAACTTAACTAATTACTTTTTTAAAGTAAGATGACCAACACTGCAGGCCTGTCAGGCACACCTTTGAAAAGAGTGACATGTTAGGTATTTATTTACTCAGCATAACATCATCTTTCATATTTTACCAAAAAAATTGGGGTATATATATTGTTTTTGTTTTTTTAATTCATTAAAGTGTATTTAAAAAAAACAAATGCATTTGAAAAGCTGCTACGCAAAAACTGTGTGACATAAAAAATTGCAACGATCGTCATTTTATTGCCTAAGGTCTCTGCTAAAAAATACTGATTTAAACTTGTAAAAAAAAAAAAAAAAAAGCCAGAAAAGACCTGGGGGTAAAGTGGATATGATAGGACACGGCACTGCTAACCTAACCTGTTTTACATATTCCAAAAGGAGCTCGGGGGAAAGTTGACCTTAGGTCTTTTTCTCTGTCATGTTGTGCCTGTAAGCTGTACATAAATTAAGGAACTTGTGTATTTACTTTTTTTTTTTTTTTTCCATAAAGATTTTATTAAGGATTTTCCAACATAACAAAATAGAATACCAAACAGCACAACAGAATGCGAAATATGCGTACATGTACAACTTGTCGTGTCACAGGTTAAATGATACGGTCACAGTAGCAGCAACCAACATAGGCTGACAATGCAAAAACATTATATCCCATGGTTTAGCACCCACAGTCCCTGAGTGGATCTGTTATTCGGCCCCTCATGGCAGTGTAGCTTGGCGGGGATATAACTGCTTCTAGTTGTATCTCCCTGTAACAGGGGGAGAGTATGGTTCAGGAGTACAAGGTGCCAGGGAGGCGCGGCTTCGTAGCGGCCGCCGTGAAGGTGGCCTTTGGGCCTAATTACTAATGGTGGATGCGAGGGACATATCTGCTTAGTGACCTGAGTCGCTTCCACTAGTAGTGTCCGGTACTTTAAAGACGGGGAAGCGCCTAGGATTATGGTCGACACTCTATACAGGAGCGTTTGGTGTTCGTGGGTATTACCGAAGGTACAGAAGAGGAATAGATTTAGAATAGAGAGGAGAGGTAAGGGAGGGTATGGATAGAGGGGGGGGGGGGGGGGGAGAGTAGGTGATGGAAAAAAGAAGGGGGGGATAAGGGAAGGGCTGGGGGAGGCACTGTTTCAGTTTCGCCTGAGAAGGGGGTGGGGTCACCACCAACTGCCCTCCTCTGGATGTTTCAAGTCCTTTTCAATCAATCTTGTCCTATGGGGGGTTGCTATGAATCAGGTCTTGGCAGCTTTGCGTCTGGCGATAATCAAGCCAGGGTGTCCAAATTGCAGAGTAGGTATCGATCCTATCATGGGCTGTGCTAATCATCTCTTCCATTGTTGCTATCTGGTTCATCCTGGCTACCCATTCTTTTAAGGACGGGGGAGATTTTGACCTCCAGTGGACTGGGATACACAATCTGGCCGCATTGATCATATGTAGCGCGATTGACTTTTGATATTTCCTACGTGGTATTTTGGAGATATGTAGGAGATATTGGGCCGGGGAGAATTCTAATGGAAGAGAGGAAATCTCCAGTACAGTTTCATGTATTTTACGCCAATACGGAAGAATTAGCGGGCAGGACCACCAGATGTGGAGGAGCGAGCCTAAGTCACGCTCACACCTCCAGCATCGGTCGGAGACCGTCCGCACATATTTATGGATAGTCTCCGGTGTCCTGTACCACCTTGATTTGATTTTAAACCCATTTTCCTGTGTGTGGGTGTTCATTGAGCCTTTGTGGATATAATGGTGGACTCGGTCCCAAGTCTTGTCATCAATTTCTATGCCCAGTTCCGATTCCCAGTAAGCATGATCTGACTCTAGGGAGGTATATGGTACCCCAAACATTGTGGCATATAGCTCCGAGATCAGGTGAGTCTGGGGAGCGGAACTAGAGCACAAGGATTCCAGAATTGTGGGGGTTCTGGCAAAGCTCTCTCTGTTGGAAGGATTGTCTAAGAAATGTTTTAGCTGCAGATAAGCCCAGAATGGGAATGTTTTCGTATTTGAGAGCGCCGCCAGTTCCCCCTGCCTGAGGAATCTACCCCTGGAGAAGAAATGTTTGGCCAACATCTCTGTGCGTGGCCATTCAGCATGGAGGAATCTACTTTCCAATCCCGGGGGAAAGGCTGGATTGCCTTTCACTGGAGTAATTGGGCAGATTTGCGAGGAGAGTGAGTGTGTTTTACAGGCCCTGTCAAATTCATATAGAGTCGCTCCAATCAGCGGGTGGGATTGGGCCTCCTGCGTCGCATGCGGTTTCGGTAGCCATGGGGAGTACTGCAATTCCGTTCTCGCAATCAGTTTTTCCAGAAGTACCCATCCTTTGCACTTGATATGTAGTTTCCAGTCAACTACTCGGCTTAGATGTACCGCCCAGTAGTACCTCTGCAGGTCTGGGAGCCCAATCCCACCCCCCGATTTTGGGAGTACCAATTTTGCCCACCCTATACGTGCTGCCTTAGCCCCCCAGATAAAGTGTCTGCACATGCGTTTATAAGTGGTGAAAAAGGAGGGCGGGAGGCGTATCGGGATTGTCTGTAACTTATACAGTAGACGGGGTAGTACCGTCATTTTTAAGATAGAGGCCCGACCAAACCAGGAGATAGTAGGGGCGTCCCACTTAAGCAAGTCTTGTTGAATGAGCTTCAGTTCTTTGAGGAAGTTGCTATCATATAGGTCTTTGAGTTTACTCGGAAGTTGGATACCCAGATAAGTTATCGCATCTGATTTCCAGGTAAATGGGAAGTTGTCCTGACAACTTTTGACTATTGTGGGGGGCAAGGATATGTTTAGAGCGTATGACTTTGAGAAATTTATTTTCAGGTTCGAAATATTCCTAAACTGATCTAGGACTGGCATTAGGTTGGGCAATGACGTCAGAGGGGACGAGAGAAAGAGCAAAATGTCATCCGCAAATGCGGCAATTTTGTACTCCCTCTGATGCACCTCAATTCCCTTTATGTCTGGGTGTGCCCTAATACATCGGAGGAGGGGTTCCAGCGTGAGGATGTATAGCAGGGGGGACAGGGGGCATCCCTGTCTGGTCCCATTACGGATGGGGAAGGCGTCCGACAGGTGGCCGTTGACCCGGACTCTGGCTCCGGGTCCGGTGTACAGTGCTTTAATGAGCGCTCGCATTCTGCTTCCCAGGCCAAGGGTTTCCAGGACCGCTTCCATGTAGTCCCATGCCACCCTGTCGAACGCCTTCTCCGCATCCATAGCGAGGAAGCACCCCTCCCTTCCCGTGGACGTGAGCCAGTGGTGTAGGTTGAGGGCCTTGATGGTGTTGTCCCTGGCCTCACGTCCAGGGACAAAGCCTACCTGGTCCAATCCCACCCATGCCGGAACGAAGACAGATAGTCGAGTGGCCAGGATTTTAGCGAATAATTTGACGTCGACATTCAGGAGGGATATGGGTCGGTAGTTTGCTACGTCAGTCGGGTCTTTATTGTCTTTGGGGATTACTGTGATGTAGGCCTCGAGTAGGCTATTAGACTTAGCTGGAGTGTGCGCTAATGTGTTGAAGGCCTTCAAGAATCGGGGTGCTAAAATTTCGGCAAAACATTTATAGTATTGGACGGAGAAGCCGTCAGGACCCGGACTTTTGCCCGGTTTCATGGCTTTCAGTGCCCTCCCCCACTCCTCTATGGAAAGGGGTTCCTCTAGAGCTTGCCAGTCGGGGGTGGACAATGGTCGGGGGCTATATTTACTTAGGAAGTCTCTCATGAGCTCCCGCCTGGCCTCTGTCGAAATGGGCCTACCTTCTTTGAGCTCTATATTGTAGAGGTTGCTATAAAATGTGCTGAATTGCTTGGCAATATCCTCATTTTTAGAGTGGACTAGACCTTGGGCGTCAGTAACATGATGGACTGTATTGGCAAGAGTACGTCTTTGAGTGAATCTGGCTAGCAGTCTACCTGGTTTATTTCCCTGCTCATAGAAGAGTTTCTGGGATAAGACCTGTCTTTTCCGCGTCCGTTTAAAAATTTCCTCTAAGAGCGTCGCCCTTGTATCAGCTAGTTCCCGGGCTACACCTACTGCCAGCGAACGCTTGTGTTGGGCTTCTAAAAGGGTTATTTTGTCGGTCAGTTCCTTCAACAGGGCCTGGTGTGCCTTTTTTCTCCTTGCCGCGATCGCTAAGAGCTTACCCCTGATGACACATTTATGTGCTTCCCACTGGGTCATAGGGGACACGTCTGGGGTGTCGTTCTGTTGGAAATATTCTGTCATGGATTCTGTAATGTTCGCCACATCTCCTAGGTCCGTAAGAATAGAGGCGTCCAGTCTCCAGGTCCTGGTCTTTGTTTCCCACTGTGGGAACTGTAAGGTCAGGGTCACGGGATGATGGTCCGAGATGTACATGTTCTCTATCGTAGCGTCTTGTAGGTAGGACAGGTCTGTCTGGGGTATGAACAAGTAGTCAAGTCTAGAGTACCTGTTGTGCGGGGGCGAGAAAAATGTAAAGTCCTTCTCCTGGGGGTGGAGCGTCCTCCAGGAGTCGTGTAGTGCAAGGGATGATAGCGCCAACTTCGCTTGACGTAGGGCTGCGTAGGGTATGGATGATGTACCTGAGGATGTATCTAGGAGCGGGTTGAGCGTCATGTTGAAATCTCCCCCTAGGATCAGTAGGCCCGCCTTGAACAGGGTTAGTTGGACTAAAATCTCTTTTAGGAAGGACACCTGTCTGGCGTTTGGGCAGTAAATGTTTGCCAACGTGATCGGTCTGTCTTTCCAGGTCCCTTTCAGAAATATAAACCTGCCCTCAGGATCAAGGACTTGGTCTGTGAGCTGGAATGGGAATGATTTGGCCATTACTACTGAGACCCCTTTGGTTTTGGAATCAGGGCAGGTCGCATGATGGACCACTGGGTATCTGCTGTTGGTTAAGCGGGGAACGGAACTCGATTTGAAATGTGTTTCTTGCAGAAACAATACCTGGGCCCTAAGGCGATGGGCTTCGTCTAAGACACTGCTCCGTTTCTCCGGGGTGTTAAGACCCTTCGCATTTAGGGAGTATACCTTAAGGGTCAGGGGGGTGGTCGCTTGCTGTACTGAGGACATGGTACCTTTGTTTGGCTGTGCCTCCCCCAGTCTGTCCGGGTGTACTGAGCACAAGTCTTAGGTTCGGAGGGGGGAGAGGGTGAGAGGGGTTTAGGGGGGAAGGGGGCACTGGGTTTAGGAAGAAGGGGTGAGGGACGGTGAGAGATACCAATAGAGGGGATAGGGGGGAGAAGGAGAAGAGCGAGAGAGAAGAGAAGAGATGAAAGCGAGCCTCTACTGACTAGGGGCAGATAATAGAAACGTCACCCCTTAATGGGGATCTCAAGGTGTTTACCGGAGGTAGAAGCAGACCGGCTGGTCTACCTAAGGGGGTTCCTGGGGGGATACAGGAACAGGGTAGGGGTCTGCCGGCTGAGTACAAGGTGGATACCTGCCTCCTTGTGGTGGGAGTGTAACCTAACACCGGGACCTAGGAAATATCCATTTCCGGCCATCCAGGGTTACAGGCTCAGGCGCCTGCCAAAATGCGTGAAACCTGTGCACAATTGCGTGGGGGGAGCCCACTGCTACTCCCCCCAGTCCAAGATGGGGAGTCACCTCAGTCTTCCGCCCCTATACTGTCTTAATGTAACATAAGGGAGAAAGATGTTGTACATAGTTCTAACGGAACCTTTGTTATGACACATAAGCAATCTAAACATATAAATCAAGTAAAAACAGGATGTGGCCCTCTAACCAGGCAACTAAGGCCATGCAGGAACAGGTATGGCTGACATACCTCCTCGTGCATCAACACCCCCGAGAACAATGCTTCGGGTAGGTGGGGGGTCTCGGACCCCGGTCGCATCCCTGACGGCGATGCCCCCGGGAACCGGCCCCCCCAGTATCCAAGCTGCTGTCACAGCCAAGGATCTCCCGCGGCACACATACCAGAGGGGTCGGCAGCGAGAGGAATCTCCCTCCCTCCCGACCCCGGGATCCCGTCTCCCAGTACTCCACTTCTCCAGCGGGGCATCAGTGAGAGGAAGCCCGCCGGGAGGCATTTTTCGTCCTCTAAGAACAGAATAAAACCAGAAACAGTAACTATATAGGCCCAATATTACAAGTTGCCATTGGAACAATACAACTGCAGACTAAGACACTTTCCTCTCCCACTTTATCCCTAATGCATAGTCACCGTATTGTGAGGGGGGGGACCATCCACTGGGCCCCGGACCGCATATGCAAGACTTCCGGTCCGATCTCCCCTACTCCCCTCGTCTCCCCAAGAAAATGTGGAGGCGCGGGGAGCCGCAGCGACGGGCCGTCTAGGCCCAGAATTCCGTGGATGGACCAACCACTAGTGCCCTGACACATACAGTCATTCGTGGCCCGTGTGCTCATGTGCATGCTGTGCACCCCATGGTAAACCTGGTAAGTGCCCTCAGACAGTACCGAAAGTTAGACTAGCTAGGTGACCATCTCTTGGTATGGCATCAAGTATAGGAAAAAGTACCTGTACAGCGGGTGCGCCAGAAAAATAATAAAAAAATAAAAAATAAAAATTCAAAATTCAGGACCAAAAGATGGGGGTGGGAAGCATATGCCTCTTCCCCAGCAACTGTTGCGGAGCGGTCCACCTTATACAGCTGTAGGTAGGTTCCTGGTAGGAGTAGAACCTGGTGAGAAGGCAGATCTATGTAGGCGATCTCGTGCTTTCGTTGCGTTCCAGTGCAAGGAACCATCTTGAGGTCACCTGTCTCTTTATTCAGCAGGGATTTTCATCTGCGGGAGTGTTAAACCAGCCATAGGGAGTTAGGGGTACCCCCATCAGCACGCAGCAATGAGTGACGTCCAGCACAGTTTGCGAGCAACAAAGTGGGGCCCCAGATGTCTACTCCTGTGGGCTAGCGTAATGTAGGACTCTGTCAGCGGATGGTGTCCAGCTCACCGTACGGAGTGTGTCGTGGCTTATGCAAAGGGATAGGTGTCTTCCGTGTCTCCAGCTTGAAACTTTTAGTTGTGTTGTGTCAGTGGTCCGTCTTGCGTCGCGCATAGGATGGCGATGCTCGCGGGCTCTCGTCAGTTTCCATGTCTCCCCTGCGTCTTGGCGAGGTGTCGGCCGAGGACCTGCGCCTGCGCTGTCTGCTCCTCTGGGGTCTCGGGGTCCCGCCCGGCTGTGTGGGGATCCAGGGCTCCTGCTGCATGAAAGCTCCGTACCATTCAGGTACATGGACCATTGGGATGCCCAGGCTCTCGCAGAAGGGCCTAAGGTCTGCTGGTGTTCTCAGTTGAGCCGTGCGGTTGCCATTTGTCACCTGCAGGCAGAACGGGAACTTCCATCTGTAAGGGATGTGTCTATCTCTCAGAGCCTGTAGTAAGGGCCGGAGGTCTCTTCTATGTTGTAATGTAATGGCAGACAGATCCTGGAACAATTGGATACGTGCCCCCTCGTGCTCTAGGTTGCCGTGGTTGCGGGCCAGGCGCAGTATCTCCTCTTTCTGTGTAAAGCTGACTAGGCAGCATACCGCGTCCCTGGGTGGGTCAGTGTCTCTCCCTCTAGGCCGCAGGGCTCTATGGCAACGCTCCATCTCCACAGGGGAATCTGGTGGTCTGCCCAGGAGGGTATTAAAGATAGCCCATATCACCGCTTGGAGTTGGGGGCCTTCTACAGTTTCGGGGATCCCCCTGACCCGCAGGTTGCGCCTGCGCCCCCTGTTGTCAAGGTCCTCCATATGCCTGTGCATATCGATAAGGTGCTGGCTATGTACATTTATTACTTGCTGTACCTGGTTCAGTGCCGCTCTGTGTGTCATGGCCGCCTCCTCCACGTGTTCTACCCTTGCTGCGACCGCTTTAATATCGCTCCTGAGGTCCGAGATGGCTGCTGTCAGGGTATTTTTGATATCAGCCGCCACACTCTGCAGGTCCGCCAGGCATAGGAAAGGCGATGGGTGTGTGGGGGGTGACTGTGATAGCGGCGGTGCGGGCGCGGCCGCGCCTCCTGTGTAACTACAGTCCCCGGCTTGAGATGCGGCCTGCGGCTCCGTCTGGCAGGTCCGGAACATGGCCGGGATGTTCCTGCTCAGTTGCGTTGCGGGGTCCAGCTGCGAGCGGGAGGACGAGTGACTCCTGGCAGTCATCTTGTAGGGCTGGATGGAGGTTTCAGGCTGCTGCTAGGGCTTCTTAGTTTCCCTGGATGGCGGAGCTCTTTCTCTAAGCGGCCATCTCGCTCCGGTGCCAGGCCACGCCCCAACTTGTGTATTTACTTACTGTATGAACCAGTAAGGCAACATTTACAGACAAATGGCAAATTCTCAATTCCAAGCTCAACTTAACATACTGGTTTTGATGTGAACTGTTGGACAGGACAATACAATCTCCCTTACAAAAGTTCTTAGAGGTTTGAGGCTAGGGATGAGCCGAACACCCCCGGTTCGGTTGGCACCAGAACCTGCGAACAGACCTAAACTTCGTGTGAACTTTAGAACACTATTAAAGTCTATGGGACTCAAACGTTCAAAATGAAAAGTGCTAATTTTAAAGGCTAATATGCAAGTTATTGTCCTAAAAAGTGTTTGGGGACCTGGGTCCTGCCCCAGGGGACATGTATCAATGCAAAAAAAGTTTTAAAAACGGACGTTTTTTCAGGAGCAGTGATTTTAATAATGCTTAAAGTGAAACAATAAAAGTGTAATATTCCTTTAAATTTCGTACCTAGGGGGTGTTTATAGTATGCATGTAAAGGGGCTCCTCGTAATACAGAGAACAGTCATTGAAAGTCATTGAGAAAAAAAAAAAATATGCGTGGGGTTCCCCCCAAATTCAATTACCAGGCCCTTCAGGTCTGGTATGGATATTAAGGGGAACGACGGGTCAAAAAAAATAAAAATAACGTGGGGTTCCCCCCAAATATCCATACCAGACCCTTCAGGTCTGGTATGGATTTTAAGGGGAACTCCATGCCAAAAATCCATACCAGACCCTTTATCCGAGCACGCAACCTGGCAGGCCGCAGGAAAAGAGGGGGGGACAAGAGAGCGACCCCCCCCTCCTGAACCATACCAGGCCACATGCCCTCAACATTGGGAGGATGCTTTGGGGGTCTGTGACCCCTCAAAGCACCATGTCCCCATGTTGATGGGGACAAGGGCCTCATCCCCACAACCCTGGCCAGTGGTTGTGGGGGTCTGTGGGCGGGGGGCTTATCAGAATCTGGAAGCCCCCTTTAACAAGGGGACCCCCAGAACCCGCCCCCTCTGTTTGAAATGGTAAGGGAGTACAAAAGTACCCCTACCATTTCACAAAGAAAGTGTAAAAAATTGTTAAAAAACACACAGACACCGTTGGGAAAAGTCCTTTATAAAAAAAATAAAAAAAGGATTCTAGCAGTGGTAATCCACTGTTCCTATCCCTCGATAGCTGATCTCCTCTCCGGTGTCCAGTGATGGGTGATATCTCCCGATGGTCCAGCGAAGCGTATCCTGTCTCCACGGAGACACTGCGGGAATCCCGGGGCCTGACAGGTCTTAGCTGAGGAGGACGGGGCCACCCGTCACCTGACCCCGCCCCCCTCTGACGCAAGGGGAAACCCAGGCTTCCCCAGTGATGTACGGGTGACCCCGCCCCCCTCTGATGTAACGCAGGTTTCCGTTACATCAGAGGGGGGCGGGGTCACCCACACGTCAGCTGTCCCTAACTCTGGAGGTTACCATTAGGCCTCAAGGGGTCTGCGACTTGGCTACACTTTTTTTTTTCTATTACAAGGGATGTTTACATTCCTTGTAATAGAATTAAAAGTGATCCAAATTTTTTTTTTACAGGGACCGTGTAAAAATAAAAAGTTAAATAAATAAGGAAAAACATTTTTTAAAGTGTCCTATCCCTCCGCGCTCACGCGCAGAAGAGAACGCATACGCAAATCGCGCCCACATAAGTAAACAGTGTTCAAACCACACATGTGAGGTATTGCCGCGATCGTTAGAGTGAGAACTAGACCTCCTCTGTAACTCAAAACTGGTAACCTATAGAAATTTTAAACGTTGCCTATGGAGATCTTTAAGTGCCAATGTTTGTCGCCATTCCACAAGCAAGTGCAATTTTGAAGCATAACATCATCTTTCACATCATAGAAAAAAAATTGAGCTAACTTTACAGTTTTCTTATTTTTTAATTAAGAAAAGTGTATTTTTTTTTCCCCAAAAAATGTGTTTGTAAGACCTCTGCGTAAATACAGTGTAACAAAGTATTGCAACGATCTCCATTTTATTCTCTATGGTGCATATTGTAAAGCGCTGCGTAAACTGTTGGTGCTATATAAATCCTGTAATTATAATAATAATAATAATTATAATAATATATATATATAATGTTTGGGATTCTAAGTCATTTTCTAGTAAAAACAAACAAGTGTCAGAAATAGGCTTGATCTTTAAGCGGTTAAGGTATGTGGCTCTAGATCCTCTCATGTGCAGTGCCAACAGTCTGTGCCCTCTCACAGCCGTGTATATATTTCTTTTGGATGGCTAATGTCTGTCATTTGATCCTTGCTTACCCTCAGGTCTCAGGCTCATACGAAAAGATTGTACAGGGCCTTTGGGAGTCACGTAGAGAACTACTTTGTTGCTGTATCAGTGCATCCTGTGAGTTTCTGTTTGCCCAAATTAAGGTAAGTGGTTCTAGATCCTCTCACGTGCAGTGCCAGCAGCCTGCGACACTCTCACGTGCAATACCATTGGTCTCTGACCCTCTCATGTGTAATGTCAGCAGCCTGTGACCCTCTCACATGCAATACCATCGGTCTCTGACCCTCTCATGTGTAAAGCCGGCAGTCTCTGACCCTCTCACGTACAATGCCAGCAGTCTCTGACCCTCTCATGTACAATTCCAGCAGTCTCTGACCCTCTCATGTACAATGCCAGCAGTCTCTGACCCTCTTATGTGTAATGCCAACAGTCTCTGACCCTCTCATGGCAATAACGCCGGTCTCTGACCCTCTCATGTACAATGGCAGCAGTCTCTGACCCTCTTATGTACAATGGCAGCAGTCTCTGACCCTCTCATGTACAATGCCAGCAGTCTCTGACCCTCTCATGTACAATGCCAGCAGTCTCTGACCCTCTCATTTGCAATACCATTGGTCTCTGACCCTCTCATGTGTAATGCCAGCAGTCTCTGACCCTCTCATGTACAATACCATTGTTCTCTGACCCTCTCATGTACAATGCCAGCAGTCTCTGACCCTCTCATGTGTAATGCTAGCAGTCTCTGTCCGTCTCATGCATACATGCCAACAGTCCCAATTTTCCCGGGACATTCATGGGAAAAATCACAGGAAATTGCCATTTGTCCCAACTCCCGGAGAATCGCCAGAGCCGCTGCTAGAGGTCCAGGGCCAGCACTGGTGATGATCTCTGCCACCATTTTAAAGAAGACCAGCTCTCGTGGAGCTGAGGGGAAGAAACAAGAGGCAGAGCCAAGGTTGTCTGGTAATAGAAATTGAGCTTCCGCCAACCCACCGCCCCACGGCCTGCTGCCGGTCTGTGACCTGTTGTGGGAAAGGCCGCTGGGGTTGGCAGGTACTCCATTTCTATTGGCAGCCATCCGGGCTCTGCCTCCTGTGCCCCTCGGCAAGTCAGTCTCAGCCTCCACGAGAGCTGGTCTTCTATAATGGCAGCAGAGATCAAATCATGCAGGAGGGACTCTACTGGGGGCACCGGATGTAAGGAGAAACTCTGCTGGGGGAACCGGATGTAAAGAGGGACTCTACTGGGGGCACCTGATGTAAGGAGGGACTCTGCTGGGGGCACCTGATGTAAGGAGGGACTCTACTGGGGGGCACTTGATGTAAGGAGGGACTCTACTGGGGGCACCTGATGTAAGGAGGGACTCTACTGGGGGCACCTGATGTAAGGAGGGATTCTACTGGGGGCACCTGATGTAAGGAGGGACTCTACTGGGGACACCTAATGTAAGAAGGGACTCTACTAGGGCATGTGATGTAAGGAGGGAGTCTACTGGGAATGCCTGGTGTAAGGAGGGACTCTGCTGGGGACACCTGATGGCATCTGGTGGCAGGTGACGGTGGCAAGTGACACGCTCAGGGCTCCCACTGATTCTGCATTATGGTGAGTTGAACTATTTAATTTTATATTACAATGTAATAATATAAATAATGCGCTTCAATCATCCTGACACCATACCAACCATGGTGCCGTGATGATGAAGCGCTAACACCAGGTGTTTGGAGTATCTTTATCTGCTGATTGTTAAACTTTCAAGAATACACATTTCTATTGTGGTGTAAGATCTGGGCCTGCTGTCCCTCCATCCCTCTTTCTTTCCTTCCTTCTCTCTCCCCCCTCCCTATCTCTTTCTTTCTCTCTTTCTCCCTCCATCCCTCATTCATCTCAGACTCTAACCACACCCCTTTGAGCCACACCCCCTTAAAGACACGCCCAGTATTTTGTTTAAACCACGCCCATTTAAAACCACACTTCATGCGCCACATTTTTCTTTCCCTGCTATGCCACGCCTACAAATTAATGCCCCACCCCTAATTATAATAATACTCTTCCCACAGACAAAAATGTGTCCCTATACACTTTTTTACAATGTTGCCAACTCTGCTTTTATATGAGCTTTTTTTATATGTTTTTAAATCTGGTATTTTATCATCTATTCACCGTATTTTTATATAGTTAATAATGTTTTTGAAAAATTGTTATCAGAATAAACAGTAATATGTGGACAATGTTAATGCTCAATGTTACAACTCCATCTCCTCTGCTCCTCTTCCTCTCTCTGTTGGGGTACCCCAAGGCTCTGTCCTTGGGCCCCTCCTATTCTCGCTCTATACCTGTTCCCAGTCCCCCCCCCCCCCCCCATGACTTTACCATTAAGATCAACAGCACAACCATTGGTCCCTCCCCACATGCCAGCAGGGTGTAATCCTTGACTCTGACCTCTCCTTCAGCCCCCACATTCAATCACTGTCTAAATCCTGCCACCTTAACCTCTGCAACATCTCCAGAATTCGACCCTTCCTGACTAATGACACCACAAAGCAACTTATTCACTCCTTGATTATTTCCCACCTTGATTACTGCAACTCTCTTCTTAATGACCTACCCTTACGCAGACTATCCCCCCTTCAGTCTATTATGAATGCTGCTGCTAGACTAATACACCTCACTAACCGATCTGCGACTGCTGCCCCTCTCTGCCAATCCCTTTGCTAGCTTCCCCTACCCCACTCTCTAAAATTCAAAATGCTAACCACAACATATAAGGCCATCCACAACATCGCCCCTAACCTCATCTGCAGATATCACTCAAATCGTCCCCTCCGCTCCTCCCAGGACCTCCTGCTCTCTAGCTCCCTTGTTACCTCCTCTCATGCTCGCCTTCAGGACTTCTCCAGAGCCTCTCCCATCCGGAATTCCCGGCCCCATTATATCCAATCAGCCCCTAACCTGTCCACCTTTAGGAGATCCCTGAAAACTCACTTATTCAGGGAAGCCTATCCCACACCCACCTAACAACTGTCCCCGAGTCACCCCCATCAAATCATTCCCTGCATCTATTACCTTTTACCTTTAGAATGTAAGCTCCCTTCTGTATTGAACTGTACTGTAATTGTGCTGTCCCCCCTCTACATTGTAAAGCGCTACGTAAACTGTTGGCACTATATAAATCGGGAATGATAATAATAATGCTGCATAGAATGGTGTAAAACAGATTGTAAAATGTGGGGATATCAGATGTCGTTTTGTAATTGAGAAATAAGTAAACACATCTAGTGGGAAAAATTTAGAGAACTCAGTAACTCAGTAACCGGAAACGGCGATATTAAATGAGAGTTTGGCTATTGTAATCATGATCGTGGGATAAGTACAGCCCCAAAATATAAAGGGTGTAGTAGGAGGAGGGGAGTAACTAGTATGGGTGTAGTAGGAGGAGTTAAGAGTATAAGAAACTACTCATATCCCGGGTTCCACAACCTCTGATGACACTTCAGGCAGTGTTGCCAACCGCCCGTAGATTTACGGACAGCCCGTAAATTTACACCTGTTTTTCGGGTGTGTCCGTAAATGTCCGTTACGGGCAGCGGGTGCCTGTAAAAATGATGGCCGCGAGCCGACCATGTAACTGCGCATGCGCCGTTCCGAAGCCGGCCGGGCTCGGGAAAGCTCGTACTCGCTCGGCCGGGCGGCGCATGCGCAGTAACTTAATGTCGCCGCCTGGCGCCATTTTCGAATAGATTGCTAAGACACGGCAGCCGCGTTTTGTGCACTCGCCGTAGGCGGAGGAGCCGAGGGGGCGGCAAGTGAGGAGGAGACTCAGGAGAGTGTGACACTGGGCCAGACACCAGAGGATGACATTACTGGGGACAGATGACAGACATGACATGTATGAGTATGACATGTAATTACTGGGGGGGGTGAAGCCAAGGCATGCAGGGGTACAGTGAAAGACACTGAAGGACTGTCCCCCTCCTGTAGTATGTCAGCATGCCATGCCTGTGTCCCCCTCCTGTAGTTTGTCAGCATGCCATGCCTGCGTCCCCCTCCTGTAGTATGTCAGTGTGCCTGTGTCCCCCTGTAGTATGTCAGCATCCTGTGTCCCCCTCCTGTAGTATGTCAGCAGCATGCCTGTGTGTCCCCCTCCTGTAGTATGTCAGCAGCATGCCTGTGTCCCCCTCCTGTAATATGTCAGCAGCATGCCTGTGTCCCCCTCCTGTAATATGTCAGCAGTATGCCTGTGTCCCCCTCCTGTAATATGTCAGCAGCATGCCTGTGTCCCTCTCCTGTAGTATGTCAGCAGTATGCCTGTGTCCCCCTCCTGTAATATGTCAGCAGTATGCCTGTGTCCCCCTCCTGTAATATGTCAGCAGCATGCCTGTGTCCCTCTCCTGTAGTATGTCAGCAGTATGCCTGTGTGTCCCCTTCCTGTAGTATGTCAGCAGCATGCCTGTGTGTCCCCCTCCTGTAGTATGTCCGCAGCATGCCTGTGTGTCCCCCTCCTGTAGTATGTCCGCAGCATGCCTGTGTGTCCCCCTCCTGTAGTATGTCAGCAGCATGCCTGTGTGTCCCCCTCCTGTAGTATGTCCGCAGCATGCCTGTGTGTCCCCCTCCTGTAGTATATCCGCAGCATGCCTGTGTGTCCCCCTCCTGTAGTATATCCGCAGCATGCCTGTGTGTCCCCCTCCTGTAGTATGTCAGCAGCATGCCTGTGTCCCTCTCCTGTAGTATGTCAGCAGCATGCCTGTGTGTCCCCCTCCTGTAGTATGTCCGCAGCATGCCTGTGTGTCCCCCTCCTGTAGTATGTCCGCAGCATGCCTGTGTGTCCCCCCCTCCTGTAGTATGTCCGTATGCCTCTGTCCCCCTCCTGTAGTATGTCCGTATGCCTCTGTCCCCCTCCTGTAGTATGTCCGTATGCCTCTGTCCCCCTCCTGTAGTATGTCCGTATGCCTCTGTCCCCCTCCTGAAGTATGTCCGTATGCCTCTGTCCCCCTCCTGTAGTATGTCTGCAGTATCTGAGGGCAATCCTAGAAAGGAGTCAAGAGTAGGAGCGCTGCAGGGATGGGGGGGGGTCACGGGAGGAGACAGACGTGTGGACTGTGGAGAGGAGACTATACAATAAATCCAGAGCCGCCAAGCTGCTGAAGCCATCTGACTGAGTCCTGCACGGTGCACCTGAGAGGTCAGTGACATTGCCGCTAGGCCGGTCTGAGGGTGGTTACTTATGTAAGAGTGGAGTGAATACAATACAATAATGTAAGGGGGCACTGATATAAATGTTCCCCCCTATATTAGTAACCCACCCACCTTAGTGTATTCACTCTGCAGAAGGGGGTCTCTAGTCACCAGAGCAACCCCCCCCCCCCCATTTTCAGAGTCCCCCTTACATCATGATCTGCAGCATTCCCCTTTCACTGTAAGGGGAAATCCTGGAGACTCTGATATAAGGGGAACTCTGTGCTGGCCGGGTTATAATATCCTGACATTCATGTTAATGGAGAAATAAACACATTTAACACATTGCTAATAGCACTAGCTATGTGTTTATAGTTCACATATTTGATATTTGCACCGTTTAGCACAGAAAACTGTCATTTTAGGTACTTTTTTTGCAGTGCCAGTGAAAAATGTTGTTTTGTCAGTAAATTTCACGATTTCTGCCAGTAAAAAATTGGTGCTGTTTGTAAATTTTGGCGTCTTGCCAGTAAATTTCACTTTGGGGGGTTGGCAACACTGAATTCAGGGGAGGAGAAAAATGCATTAGGTGGGTGGATACTTCCGGTGACGTCATATCTGCCACTTGGATGGATGGCGTTAGTATATGCTCAGATACAAGAGTATTGTGTAAGTTTTAAATTGTCTGATAAAACTATTTTAACCTAATAAACAATATTACACTATAGATATTTCCTGGTTATATTTCTTATAACATACATGAGGATCTATTCCTACCTGCTGGAGAACTACAAGGATAAGACCATCTATTGAAAACACCATCTGATGAACAATAGCTCCTTTTCAGGTGTAATGTCCACCAATATCTGGTGAGTGTGGGCACATAAGGAGATAAGGAGGGGAGCATGGCACGACATGGCATATGAATAAGCATTTGCACAATTACCGTATATACTCGACTATAGGCCGTCCCGAGTATAAGCCGAGGCTCCTAAATCACCACAAAAAATGGGGAAAACGTATTGACCCGTGTATAAGCCGAGGGGTAAAAATGCAGCAGCTACTGCAACGCCCATCTGCAGCTGCATGTCCCCTGTACAGACCCCCGTGTCCCCATTGCACCCCGTGTCCCCATTGCAGCCTACCTGTGCCGATCTGCGCCGATCCGCGGGTCTGGGGTCCTGGGTCCTGGGTCGCGGGTCCTGGGTCCGGGGTCCTGGGTCGCGGGTCCAGGGTCCTGGGTCGCGGGTCCAGGGTCCTGGGTCGCGGGTCCTGGGTCCTGGGTCCAGGGTCCTGGGTCCTGGGTCCATTCCGTGCAGCCGAAGAGCGTGTACGGCGCCATTGTAAAGTTAAAAAGCCGCGCCTCCTCCTCCTCGTCCGTGATAGGAGGAACACTTTTTTCCCCAGCAGTCAGTGTGCAGTGTTCCGCCTATCACGGACATTCTCTCATCCTCGTCCATGAGATGAGAATGACAGGACATCCGTGATAGGCGGAACACTGTACAGCTGGGAAAATTAGTGTTCCTCCTATCACGGACGGGCGGGAGGGGGCGGCGCGGCTTTTGAAAACTGCCGTCTGTCTACATGACACGCTGTTCATGTAGGCAGACGGCAGTGACTCGAATATAAGCCGAGGGGTAGACTTTCAGCCCTAAAAAAGGGTCTGAAAATCTCGGCTTATATTCGAGTATATACGGTATATAAAAAGAAAAAAATATTTTAGTTTTGGCACTGAAGATTAATGTGCACTTGTATTTGTGTTAATTCATTGTGATTTTTGTAAAACATTGTTGATGTGGAGACAGCGCTGGGTACATGTTATAACACAATTTATTTACCCAGCATAACGTCATCTTTCATCTTTTATTTTACAAAAATAATGTAGGTAGATATTGTGTTTTGTTTCTTTTTTTTTATTCATTAAAGTGTAGCACCCTCTACATAGGTAGGTGCTAGAGGTTTTAGAGCATAGGCAAATTTAAGCGGGCCTAGGGAGTGTCTCAGAGAAAACAGCTATGACTCACAGACAGCATCACCTTACTGTTACCTCCCTCTTTTTTCTAGAGGATTCTAGAAGAAGAGGAGGTGAAGAGAGGTGGAGCTGTCTGGGTTGTCTCAGGGAGCCCTGACCAATCCCCAACTAGGATTGGCAGGGGGCAGGCCTCCTTGAAATACCCAGAGTCAGCCTAGCTGGGGAGGAGTTGTCGGGTGTAATAACTGAGGTTTGAGCACTAGGCTGTCAGGGCCTTTGGGGGTGCTTCCTAGTCTGGAGGGGGGGTGACCTTGGACCTGGGGCTCGGGTGCAGGATGGAGCCCTCCAGGAAATCAAGGCGGCTCTGAACAGGAGGCAAATCTTCAGGAGGGAACCACCGGTTGCAACCAGGAGGGCTGGTGAGTGACATGTGCAGTCAGAAGGACTGGAGAGGCATGCCAGAGAGGACTGAGGGGAAACAGTTAGAGCTGGGTGTGGAGCCAGTAGGGAGGATTGCAATGTCATGGGCAGTGAAGTCGGGCAGGTGCAGCCAGGATGGCTGGCAGAGCCTGAAGAGGACTGACTGGGAGCAGTAGTCCACCTATAGGACAGCTAGCACAAAAGACTTTCTGTTTTCTGCTACACCATAGGGGCCCGCGGTCCCTGCCTGCAAAGGGCAATTTACTTAGGCCTGGCTGAGCCAGTGTCAGGCCTAATCATGTGCTAGCTGCTCCTGGAAGCAAGAGTTGTGCTGAATTAGTATGAAGAAGTGTACAAAGAGTGTACATAGTTGTCCCTAGCAATTTTGCTATTATTCTACTGGGCATCCCATATTTTCCAAGTTAAATTCCCTAATAAAAATAACAAAAACAAGCACATGACTGTTTTCTGTCTGAGAGTGATTAAGGAGTGAACACCGTGCTGGGCAGGGTGATAGTTGGGCCACATCACTTAGCAGCCCTTACGGGGTACGCTACATGTACAGTATCTCACAAAAGTGAGTACACCCCTCACATTTTTCTAAATATTTTATTATATTTTTTCATGTGACAACACTGAAGAAATGACACTTTGCTACAATGTAAAGTAGTGGGTGTACAGCTTGTATTACAGTGTAAATTTGCTGTCACCTCAAAATAACTCAAAACACAGCCATTAACCACTTCAGCCCCGGACCAATTGGCAGCCAAAGGACCAGGCCCCTTTTTGCGATTTGGCACTGCGTTGCTTTAACTGACAATTGAGCGTCGTGCGACATGGCTCCAAAACAAAATTGGCGTCTTTTTTTTCCCACAAATAGAGCTTTCTTTTGGTGGTATTTGATCGCCCCTGCGGTTTTTATTTTTTGCGCTATAAACAAAAATATAACGACAATTTTGAAAACAATGCAATATTTTTTGCTATTTGCTATAATAAATATCCCCAAAAAATATATAAAAAAAACATTTTTTTTCCTCAGTTTTCGGCCGATACGTATTCTTCTACATATTTTTGGTAAAAAAAAATCGCAATTAGCAATTATTGATTGGTTTGCGCAAAAGTTATAGCGTTTACAAAAAAGGGGATAGTTTTATAGCATTTTTATTAATATTTTTTTTTTTTTTTACTAGTAATGGCGGCGATCAGCGATTTTTATTGTGACTGCGACATTATGGCCGATACATTGGACATTTTTGACACATTTTTGGGACCATTGTCATTTATACAGCAATCAATTCTATTTAAATGCATTGATTCCTGTATAAATGACAGTTGTAGTGAAGGGGTTAACCACTAGGGGGAGGGGTTATGGGCTGTGACATGTGTGTGTTTTTTTACATTAGGGGGCGGGGCTGACGTCTGACGCCATTGATTGGCTTTCCCGATGACCGGGAACAGCCAATCAATGACAGGCAGTGTAGGAAGCGCGGGGAGAGGTTTGTTTACACATACCTCTCCCCGTTCCTCAGCTCCATGACCCGATCGCGGGACACCAGCGGCGATCGGGTCCGCTGGTCCCGCGGCCGGGGTCACGGAGCTCCCGACCGGGTCACGAGCGCGCCGCTGGCGACCCACGGGCAGGCATTTAAAGAATCCCGTACAGGTACGGGATTTTGCCTGCCCGTGCCATTCTGCACACATATATGTACATGTGGCGGTCGGGAAGGTTAATGTCTAAACCGCTGGCAACAAAAGTGAGTACACCGCTAAGTGAAAATGTACAATTTGGGCCCAATTAGCCATTTTCCCTCCCTGGTGTCAAGTGACTCGTTAGTGTTACAAGGTCTCAGGTGTGAATGGGGAGCAGGTGTGTTAAATTTGGTGTTATTCTCTCTCACTCTCTCATACTGGTCACTGGAAGTTCAACATGGCACCTCTTGGCAAAGAACTCTCTGAGGATCTGAACAAAAAAGAATTGTTGCTCTACATAAAGATGGCCTAAGCTATAAGAAGATTGCCAAGACCCTGAAACTGAGCTGCAGCACGGTGGCCAAGACCATACAGCGGTTTAACAGAACAGGTTCCACATATAACAGGCCTCGCTATGGTCGACCAAAGAAGCTCAGCGTCATATCCAGAGGTTGTCTTTGGGAAATAGATGTATGAGTGCTGCCAGCATTGCTGCAGCGGTTGAAGGGTCAGCCTGTCAGTGCTCAGACCATACGCCACACACTGCATCAAATTGGTCTGCATGGCTGTCGTCACCCAGAAGGAAGCTTCTTCTAAAGATGATGCACAAGAAAGCCCACAAACTTTTGCTGAAGACAAGCAGACTAAGGGCATGGATTCCAAGAACCATGTCCTGTGGTCTGATGAGACCAAGATAAACTTATTTGGTTCAGATGGTATCAAGTGTGTGGGGCGGCAACCAGGAGAGGAGTACAAAGACTTCAGAGACTGGGCCGCAGGGCAGTATTCCAACATGAAAACAACCTCAAACACACCTCCAAGACAGCCACTGCCTTGCTAAAGAAGCTGAGGGTAAAAGTGTTGGCCTGGCTAAGCATGTCCCCAGACCTAAACCCTATTGAGCATCTGTGAGGCATCCTCAAACGGAAGGTGGAGGAGCACAAAGTCCCTAACATCCACCAGCTCTGTGATGTCATCATGGTCCATGATTCATGGAGGAGTGGAAGGGGACTCCAGTAGCAACCTGTGAAGCTCTGGTGAACTCCATGCCCAAGAGGGTTAAGGCAGTGCTGGAAAATAATTGTGGCCACCCAAAATATTGACACTTTGGACCCAATTTGGACATTTTCACTTAGGGGTGTACTCACTTTTGTTGCCAGCGGTTTAGACATTAATGGCTGTGTGTTGAGTTATTTTGAGGGGACAGCAAATTTACACTGTTATACAAGCTGTACACTCACTACTTTACATTGTAGCAAAGTGTCATTTCTTCAGTGTTGTCACATGAAATGATATAATAAAATATTTAGAAAAATGTGAGGGGTGTACTCACTTTTGTGAGATACTGTATACGGTATATGGAATGTTTGGGGGCTAATAAGTAATTGTCTTACACAGGTATGCTGTCCCCACATCCGGGAGCCTCAGGCGTGGGTATTGACATCACCGCCCGGGCTCCCTCCTCCTCCCTCCCTGGCCGCCGGGCCAGTAGGAGAGAGAAGCGGCACCTCGCACATGCGCAGTAGGGTTCCTCGACGTGAAGCTGTAAGGCTACACTGCCGGATTCCCTTACTCGCAATGGAGGCGGCAGGACCTGACAGCTGATGGAAATATCAGCTGCGGTCCCGACATTGCATGACTCCAGGACAGGTAAGTGTCCAATTATTAAAAGTCAGCAGCTGCAGTATGTACGGCTGCTGACTTTTAATTTTTGCAGCGGTTCACACCGCATGTAGTCCAGTGCTTTTTTTTCTGCATCAAAAACGCATGGAAAGTAGGTTATATGGTTCCCAATGACATAGTTCACACCAGTGCGGTCAGTTCCAGGGCTTTCCAGTTCCAGAAAAAAAAACACGCTGCATTTTTCCTGCACTGGACCACACTGAAACGTGGTAAAATGCATCAAAAAAGCACTGGAATACACTGGGACGCATCAAAAACGCATCAAAACCGCACAGTACAGTGGAAAAAAACAGGAAAAAGAGAGGGAAAAAAAAAGCATCCGGAAACGCATCAAAAATGCACCGGAACAAGGCAAAAACACGTTATGGCTGGCCATGCATTATACAATTTTCTTGTACAATTTTTCTTTAGATTTATCAAAACCATATAATATGAGATCAAACCTGAACACTTTCAATTTATATGCAATCAGACCGGCCCTTGTACTACATAGTTGGAGGTAAATCTAAAGGAAATTGAATAAGAAAATTGTATGGTGTATGGCCAGCTTAAGGCTGGCCATACAGAAACGCAAAATGTTGCTTTTGTCGATTTTGCCATGATTTGCATTTTTTTCTATTTTTTTATTTGGGCAGATATAAAAAATGCAAATCGCGGTAAAAATGCACTACATGCTTTTCTGCAGCTTCTCCATTGATCTCTATTGAACCAAAAAATGCAAAAAAGCACCATTTAAAAAATGTCCCCAACCCTTTCGTGTTCCATAGGAACCCATGTTAAAAAAATGTCCTGTGTTTCTGCAAAAAGTATGAAAAAATGCATTGGTGTGAATGTCGCGCGATTTTACTGCGATTTTGCCGCGATTTCAAGGAATGCCTGTGTAAGTGGTCCCAAATCGTGGGACAAGTCGTGTAAGGCCCCTTTCACACTTATACGACTTGTCCCACGATTTGGGACTGCAAAGTAGCACGACAAGTCATTCCCCATGCATTTGAATTTATTCTATTTAAAATTCAAATTTCAGAAGGTTATACTATTTGTTTTATTCTATTCTATTTTATTCTATTCTTTTCTATTCTATTGAATTCTATTCTTTTATTATCTATTTTATTCTATTTGAAATACATTTGAATTTATTCTATTTAAAATTCAAATTTCGGAAGGTTATTCTATTTTTTTTTTTTTTATTCTAAATTCCATTTTATTCTATTCTTTTCTATTCTATTCTATTCGTCCCTGTGACCCAAAAAGAGTCGCCTGCAAAAGTCCAAGGTCAAGACAATGTTGATCGCCTTCTTCGACAACGGTGGCAACATCCAAAAGGAATTTCGTCCCTGCGGGTCAAACCGCGAGCGCCGCATTCTACGAGGAAATTTAAAAAAACGGTTGCTTCGATGCACCCGCCGTGTCGCAGAGGACTGGACAGTGAATGTTGCTGCATGATAACGTGCCTGCGCACTGCACGATCCGTGTGCGCCAATTCTTGGCTCAGTGCGACGTAAACTGTTCTCGATCACCCACCGTACTCCCCTGATCTGGCGCCTGTGGGGTTCTTTCTGTATCACTGCCTGAAGAGCGTCATGAAAGGCGCACGTTTTTGCGGCAATCCGAGAATGTGGGACAATGGCTCTGCGATGGATTCCTATATGCTAGACATGTGCGATTAGTTTCGTACGAATCAAAAATTCATATGAATTTCTGGAAATTCGTACATTCGTACGAATCCGAAATACGAATTTTTATGCATACGAATTCTGTACGAAATACGAAATTTTGTTTACGAAATTTCGGATCCAAATGAACAGAAACGTGACTGGTGCTTTGTTCACCAATCACGCAGAGGAAGTCCGAAATACGAAATTCCGTTTACGAATACGAAATTTCATTTACGAATTTCGTATCCAAATTAACAGAAACGTTTAAAAACCCAGGAAGTCAGCACGGCACAGGGATGGTGGTAACCCCTCATAATGATAAAATCATCATAATGAACTTTATGGTGGGAACCCCTCATAATGATAAAATCATCATAATGAACTTTAGACATGTGCACAACAAAAAAATTCATTTATTTTCTTTTCGTTTTTTTCGTTTCCGTTGATTCGTAAATTCGTACGTCGCCGGTGTTCGTATTCGTAACGATTCGTAAATTCGTACGTTGTCGGTGTTTGTATTCGTAACGATTCGTAAATTCGTAAGTCGTCGTGTTCGTATTCGTAACGATTCGTATTTTCGTTAGAGTTATTTTTTCGTTTATTCGAAATTCGGACGCATTCGTATTTATTCGTACATTCGTAACATTTGGAACATTCGTAGATTCGTAATCGGAGCATAATTCATAATGTTATGTAATGTGTATGCTATTATTACATTTTAAGAGACACGGAAAATTACGAATCGAAAAAAAAAGTTACGAATGTACGAATTTTTTCGTTCAATCCATTCAAGGCACGCTAAGCAACGCCATTGTAAGGGACACGGAAAATTACCAATTCAACAAAAAAAAAAAAGTTAAAAATGTACAAATTTTTTCGTTCATTTTGATTTTCATTGTTCCTGTTTGCGTTTTTCGGATTTTCTTCATTCGTAGATTCATTGTTTTTAATTAGTTTTTTTCGGATTTTCGTTGTTTTCGGATTTGTTCGATTCGAATGATTCGTTATTAGTTAAAATTTTTAGCGAATCGTTCGTTTATTCGTACGATAACGAATGAACGAAAATAACGAAAAAAAACAAAAAGCAAAAAACAAAAAAAAACGAATTGTCTAATGAACTTTTGTTATTTTAACGACAAGTTTATGAATCTAACGAAAATTCGTATTTCGTACGAATCCGAATTAAATTTCGTACACGAATTATGATTTTTTTTTAATACGAAACGGAACAAATTTTTTGACGTCACCCATGTCTACTATATGCCCCGCGATTCTGCAACACTGAAAAACGCAGGACGTGCTTGAGATCCCCGTTAATTTCAACGGCACACAAAATCTTGTGATTTTTCCACGATTGTCGCGTGACGAATCTCAGTCAAATTGCGGGAAAAAAAACGTGCCCCAAAAAAGTTCCAGAACTTCTTTTGGGTGACAGGCGTCCCGCGATTTTGTTTTGGCCCTGCGTTTTGCGGCTATTCGGAGTCGTGGGCAAAATCGCGCCAATTACGCCCGCGATCCGGAGAGCCATGGTGTAAAAGAGGTCTTTGAGGACACTTTCCAGGAGCTTTATGAAGGTTGCCAAACGTGTGTCGTGAAGGATTCCAATTATTTTGTTTTATTGGTCTTCTGATATCCTTCAGCAAATTTTTCCCACACTTCCCGAGCTTCATTAATAAAATCAGATTAGAAGGAATGCAGAATACCCAGAATAGGTGTGTGATGTGTATCCAGCGCGACATGTTCTATATGGTCTGTGTGTCCCCAGGGGGGAGACCGCCCCATTTATAACAACAGATATTGTATGTTGTACAAGACTTGTAACTAATCCCTGTGTGTACATGTACATCGCTCTAAGGCAGCTCCTCTTACCTCGCTGCTCTATCCCAGGTAGACGCTGCGAGTTCTGTATGCAAACAGATACTTCCAAGAAAAGAAGGCTGGGCGGCCGCACTCCTGCGATTTCTTCATTCAAGTGCCGGATACAAAGGTGAACTACAGGTATCAGCGCACCAAGGTTGGGGGCTTACTCAGAGCTCAAATCTTATTGTACTGTATTTCTTTAACTATTTCTTTAACCAATTACTTGGGTAAAATACAGGTAAATTGTGAAAAACTTCATTCATTTGGATTAACTGATTTTAAATGCTCCTATAAATGTATAGTTAGTAATTCTTTAATACACACCACAAAAACGCACTCCAGATCTGTTCCGGATGTTTTCTGCATGCGCGTTTTTAATGCATTTTGTTGATGCGTTTCTTTATGCATTTCCATATGCTTTTTTTTTCTTATTTTTTTCCATTTTTTTCTCACTGTACTGAGTCCAGTGCGTTTTTAATGCATTTTTGATGCGTTTCCTTATGCATTTCCATATGCTTTTTTTTCTTTTTTTTTTTCACTGTACTGGGGTCCAGTGCATTTTTAATGCATTTTTGATGCGTTTCCTTATGCATTTCCATATGCTTTTTTTTTTTCTTTTTTTTTTCTCACTGTACTGGGGTCCAGTGCATTTTTGATGCATTTTACTGCGTTCCAATACAGTCCAGTGCAGAAAAAATGCAGCATGTTCTACTTTTTTAAAATGCAGCATGTTCTACTTTTTTTTTTTTCTGGAACTGGAAAGCGCTGGAACTGACCGCACTGGTGTGAACTATGCAATTGGAAACCATATAACCCGTTTTTGATGCAGAAAAAAAAAGCGCACTGGGCTGCATGTGGTGTGAACTGGCCCTTCCTGTTTTTTTTTTTTTCTCACTGGGGTCCGGTGAATTTTTTTATGCATTTTTTTATGCATTTTTTCATGCATTTTTGATGTGTTCCAGAGCATTCCAGTGCGCTTTTGATGCATTTTACTGCGTTCCAATACAGTCCAGTGCAGGAAAAATGCTGCATGTTCTACTTTTTTTTTTTTTCTGGAACTGGAAAGCCCTGGATCTGACCGCACTGGTGTGAACTATGCAATTGGAAACCATATAACCTACTTTCCATGCATTTTTTATGCAGAAAAAAAACACACTAGGCTGCATGTGGTGTGAACTGGCCCTTCCTGGGTTTTTTTCACTGTACTGGGGTCCGGTGCATTTTTTTATGCATTTTTCATGTGTTTTTGATGTGTTCCAGTGCATTCCAGTGCGCTTTTGATGCGTTTTACTGCGTTCCAATACAGTCCAGTGCAGAAAAAAATGCAGCATTTTCTACTTTTTTTTTTTCTGGAACTGGAAAGCCCTGGAACTGACCGCACTAGTGTGAACTATGCCATTGGAAACCATAAAAACGACTTTCCATGCGTTTTTGATGCAGAAAAAAAAACACATTAGGCAGCATGTGGTGTGAACTGGCCCTTCCTGGGGTTTTTTTCCACTGTACTGGGATCTGGTGCATTTTTTTATGCATTTTTTAAATGTGTTTTTGATGTGTTCCAGAGCATTCCAGTGCGCTTTTGATGCGTTTTACTGCGTTCCAATACAGTCCAGTGCAGAAAAAATGCAGCATTTTCTACTTTTTTTTTTTTTCTGGAACTGGAAAGCCCTGGATCTGACCGCACTGGTGTGATGCAGAAAAAAACGCACTGAGCTGCATGTGCTGTGAACGGGCCCTTCCTGTTTTTTTTTTTTTTCTCACTGGGGTCCAGTGCATTTTTTTTATGCATTTTTGATGTGTTCCAGTGCATTCCAGTGCGCTTTTGATGCATTTTACTGCGTTCCAATACAGTCCAGTGCAGGAAAAATGCAGCATGTTCTACTTTTTTTTTTTTTCTGGGACTGGAAAGTCCTGGAACTGACCGCACTGGTGTGAACTATGCCATTGGAAACCATAAAAACTACTTTCCATGCGTTTTTGATGCAGAAAAAAAAAACACATTAGGCAGCATGTGGTGTGAACTGGCCCTTCCTGGGTTTTTTTTTCACTGTACTGGGGTCTGGTGCATTTTTTTATGCATTTTTTATTTTTTTATGTGTTTTTGGTGTGTTCCAGTGCATTCCAGTGCGCTTTTGATGCGTTTTACTGCGTTCCAATACAGTCCAGTGCAGAAAAAATGCAGCTTTTTATTTTTTTCTGGAACTGGAAAGCCATGGAACTGCCCGCACTAGTGTGAACTATGCGCGTTTTACTGCGTTCCAATACAGTCCAGTGCAGGAAAAAATGCAGCATGTTATACGTTTTTTTTTTTTTTCTGGAACTGGAAAGCGCTGGAACTGACCGCACTGGTGTGAACTATGCCATTGGAAACCATATAACTTTCCATGCGTTTTTGATACAGAAAAAAAGAAAATGTGTGACTGTTTGTATGCAAGACAAGTTTGGGCCAATGCCCTTCGGACAAAAGTCCGCGGTTTTGTTGGCCAACGATCCGATCGTGTGTACGAGGCTTTAGTGAATGTAATGAATACGAATTTATCTGAAGTTCCGAATTATCAGAAATAACGAATCTGCATCTAAACGAATGGAACGTAACAAATAGGAGTTCATCCAAAGTTACTAATTATTGAAATAACGAATACATTCTATAGAATGGAATGAATTTGAAAGCATCCGAAGTCACGAATCATCAAAATAACGATTGCCGATCATAACGAATGATCCGATAAACAAAAAAAAAACGAATTTTTCGCCAGTGATTCTCTCGTTTTGGTTAGTGCGGTTCTGGTATAATGAAGGTGCGTTTATATATTTGTTGTTATTCACATTCTTCTTAAACTAATTGTAAAGCTTCACTTTGTAAAGCAAGCCATTCCGTTTAAAATAGAAATGAAAGGCAAAACATTTGTGTATAGATATAAAATACATTATAAATCTTTTTTTTCCCCTTTTTTATAAGTGAACACATTCCCTCTGTTCTGCATAAGATCTGGGGGGGGGGGGGAGCAGCACACTGAACAGGGCTGAGTTCCCAGAACAGCTAGAGAACTGACCACAATGTGTTCTCCTGCTTAGTGTGGTCAGTTTTTAATAGGAAAGCCGAGGGTCTGACAGGAACACCAGGGATTTCATACAAGGGAAGCAACACAAAGAGAACAGGATACTTTCTCATACAAGTACATGGTACAGCAGGCACATATCAGGAATATGATGTGTTGGGTTTACATACTTAATAAATGACACTATTTTATATCATATTTGTGCCTGGTGTTCTCCATGCAAGTCTACACATTTCTGGTTACACCCGTTTCACCGGATACCAGCACTTGGTGACTCCGGATACCAGCACTTGGTGACACCGGATAACAGCACTTGGTGACAGCCTGTCTGCTCCCATGTTTTTTCTTTTTTAGACTTTAGTTCTGCTTTAAGCCTGCAACTAAATGCACAATATTATATCAGTATTAAACCAGAAAATAAAAAATATATTATATTTCAGTTTTCCAGTTGTTAAATGTGTTGACTGCATTATTTGTCTTTCTTGGGCCTTTTTTGTGCTTATTTTCACCTGTTAAACTGGTAACTACCTTTAACCACTTCAGCCCCGGGGACACCCGCGATCGTCTCACGGGAAGGCTGAACGGGGAGATGCGGAAATAAACAGCATCTCCCCGTTCTGCCTAGCAACTAGTGACGGCGATCTCTGCTTCCTGTGATTGGAGCAGAGATCAGCATTCACTAGCTGACAGCCACGCCCCCCCCCCACAGTAAGAAACACACCCCTAGGCATACTTAACCCCTACACCGCCACCCCCTGGTTAACCCCTTCACTGCCAGTGTCATTTATACAGGAATCAATGCATTTAAATAGCATTGATTGCTGTATAAATGACAATGGTCCCAAAAATGTGTCAAAAATGTCTGATGTGTCCACCATAATGTTGCAGTCACAATAAAAATCGCTGATCACCGCCATTACTAATAAAAAAAAATGATTAATAAAAATGCTAAAAACCTATCCCCTATCTTGTAAACGCTATAACCTCTGCGCAAACCAATCAATAATCGCTTATTGCAATTTTTTTAACAAAAATATGTAGAAGAATACGTATCGGCCTAAACTGAGGAAAAATAATGTTTTTTTTTTTTATATATTTTTGGGGGATATTTATTATAGCAAAAAATAAAAAAGAATGCGTTTTTTTTTTCAAAATTGTCGCTCTTTTTTGTTTATAGCACAAAAAATAAAAACCGCAGGGGCGATCAAATACCACCAAAAGAAAGCTCTATTTGTGGGAAAAAAAGGACATCAATTTTGTTTGGGAGCCACGTCGCACGACCGCGCAATTGTCAGTTAAAGCGACGCAGTGCCGAATCGCAAAAAGAGGCCTGGTCCTTTGGCTGCAAATTGGTCCGGTCTGAAAGTGGTTAACTGACAATTGCGCGGTCATGCGGCGCTGTACCCAAATACAATTTATGTACTTTTTTACCCCACAAGTAGAGCTTTCTTTTAGTGGTATTTGATCACCTCTGCAGTTTTTATTTTTTGCGCTATAAACAAAAAAAAGGCTAACAATTTTGAAAAAAAAAAAATATTTTTTACTTTCTGCTATAAAACATATCCAATAAAAAAAAAAGAAAAAAAAGAAACTTTCTTCATCAGTCTAGGACAATATGTATTCTGCTACATGGTTTAGGTTAAAAAAATCCCATTAACCGTATATAGTTTGGTTTGCCTAAAAGTTAAAGCGCCTACAGACTATGGGATATTTTTATGGATTTTTTTTCCTTTGTTTTTTACTAGTAATGGTGGCGATCAGCAACCTATAGCAGGACTGTGAAATTGCAGCGGACAAATCAAACACTAACTGACACTTTTGACACTTTTTGGGGACCAGTGACACTAATACAGTGATCAGTACTAAATAATATGCACTGTAACTGTACTAATGACACTGGCAGGGAAGGGGTTAACATCAGGGGCGATCAAAGGGTGTGCTCCTAGGGAGTGCTTTCTAACTGTGGGGGGAATGCTGTGACTGGAGTAACACAGAGATCCGTGTTTCTGCTTAGCGGAAACACAAGATCTCCATTTTCCTCCCTCCCAGAACGGTGGTCTGGCTTGTTTACATAGGCAGACCACCGTCCTGCCTCTCCTGTGAATGATCGAGGGGTGCTGGCGGCCATCGCAGCGGAAGCGAGTCGCCGGCAGCATGCCCGCCCTAGACCCACTGCACAAAATCACATACCAGGAGGGCTGCAGTATATCTGCGTGTAGCTGTGGAGTTCCCGTTATAAAGAAAAAAATTAAAGTCAGCAGCTACAAATCCTGCAGCTGCTGACTTTTAATAATCGGACACTTACCTGTCCCAGGGTCCAGCGATGCGGGGGGTCGAAGCTCCGCTCGTCTCCCCCTCCGCTCAGCGGTGCCGGCATTTTAACTGTGGGCTCCCAGCTGTGGCTTCATAGCCGGGCACCGACTGTGCATGCGCAAGCCACGCCGCGCCCCGTCACTGGCCACGCAATCTTCTGGGAGCGGTCACGTGTCCCAGATGATTGACAAGAGGTGGGGAGAGGCGATCTCCTTTCCTGTACCAAGGGAAGTTACGTCAGGAGCCCAGGCACTGAAAGAGGCAGACTACGAGGACCCCCTAGCAACAGACATTTAGAGGTGAGTAAAAAAAAAATGATTTCTCCAAATGTTTATTTTTTTTTTAAGCACATTAATACATTTTTTTTTTTTTTGGGGGGGTGGAACTCCACTTTAAATGGTTAATAGACCAGGCTGTCCTGCAAACGTGTCAGTTACAGGGTTGAGACAAACACTGAAAAGGGTGCATATGTAAAAAAATTACCATGCCTAGTAAAATATATATTTACAGTATTGGGAAAATATGTATGTAATATATTTTTATGGGATAAATGTGATATGTGTGAATGCATAGTGAGGTGGCTATGAACATAGCTGATCAAAAGTATGTTTGTATAGCATACATGCAGTGGTGTATGTTGGTTTTGTGCTGCCCTAGGCAAGACTAAAATCAGGTCTCCTCCCCCATCTAAATTTGTCCCATCCCACCCGCTTTAAAATTGCGCACGGCTGTGCAACGGCAATAAATGACGTAAATTTTACTATCCACAAGGGACGCTTTAAAAGCCTTTACAGGATACCACTTTAGTAAAAAAAATCTGGGGCTGGAATTACTGCCCATGATCTGACGATCGCGGTGATACCTCACATGTGTGGGACGATCGCTGTTTGCGTGCGTGCGGGACAGACATGCATTTTCACCTTTGCGTGTGAGCACGGGAGGACGGGGCACTTACATTTTTTTTCATTATTATTCTTTTTTTTTTTTTTTACATTTTACACTGTTGCTTTCATTTTTTTGTTTGTTTTTTGTTTTATCACTTTTATTGCTGTCACAAGGAATGTAAACATCCTTATGACACCAATAGACATGTGACAGGTACCCTATATGGAGAGATTCGGGGCCAAATCCCTCCTTTGCACTCAAAAGCATTCAAAACACAAAGATCTGGTGTTGATTTTTAATTGTGTTAATAAAAGGGCCAATAAACTCCATCTTGGGTTTCATGTGTTTTTTTCTAAGAATACGTTTTTGGTGGAGTAATGGTCCAGCAGTTATGCCCCGTACACACGGTCCGATGGATTTTGTCCGACACTGGTGTTGCATACACACGGTCGGACAAAGTTGTCAGAAAATCAGATCATTCTGAACGTGGTGACGTTCGTGCGTACGACGGAACTACGTAGAGGCTAGTAGCCAATAGCTTTAGTCTCGTAATTTGATCTGAGCATGCGTGGCACTTTGTCCGTCGGAATTCTCGACACACGATCAGAAAAAGTCCGATCGGATTTTGTTGTCAGAAAATTTGAGAGCAGGTCTCCGATGGAGCCCACACACGGCCGGATTTTCCGACAACATGGTCCGATCGGACATTTTCCGTCTGAATTTCCGACCGTGTGTACGGGGCATTAGAAGAACAAAGCTTCTTTTATATCCTAGTCATGACGTCGCTTCCGGTTTACAATTATGAACAGCCGGTCAAAGCCGATCCTGGCTTTGCTTGGCTGTCCGGCTTGCTGGCTGGTCGCTCAGGTCTCCTGGTGGGATGGGAAAGCCCCCTAGAGAGCCGGACAAGATTGCATACTGTTTCTCAAAAGAACTAGTCTTCCCCGTCTTTCCTGCAAGTCAAAGCCAAATGTTAGACATTGTAAATATGTTAATGATGCTTTCCTTTGAACATGTCGCTGATGGTGGTGGTATTTAAAAATCTTCTTGCTATGCCCAGGGTTTAACAGTTCGTTTTACCTGGGTACGCTGCAAGTGTTGGAGGTTGGTGAGTTGATGTCTCAGTCAGTCCTAGTATGCTCCAGTAGTCTTGCTTTAGGGGCATGCTTCTGGGGGTGTCCCTCCCCCTCTGGGGGGTCTTGGACTGATGGTTATGCCTGGATAGCCACATGCATCTTGGATTGTTATATAGATTCTGATATGTACTGCTCCTGATAAAGCGGTTTGGACCGTGAAACGCGTAGAACTCATCTGTGACCCTCTTCTCCTCTCTCTTTGTATCAAATTCATTCATAGTACTGTACAGTGGCAGCTGGTGCTCCATTTTTGGGAGGGTGGGGAGGGGGCGGCAGACAAAGCACCCACCACCACCCCCCCAATCGGTCGGTCGGTCAGTCAAACCCACCACGTTCGGTCGGTCAGTCAAACCCCCCCCCCCCTGTCGCTTAGTCGATTGGCAAACCCTGCACTTACACTATCTAGGTCACAGGCGTGCATCTCCTCCTCAGTGTCTTCTCCTCAGCGTCTCCTCCCCGAGGGGCTTCCCCCTGCGTCTCCTCCTTGGGGGCTTCCCTCTGCGTCTCCTCCTTGATGGCCAATATGTTTGCTTCTCCTCTCAACCATTCGGGTCTCTTGGACCCTGAGCCCACCCTTATGTATAGACAATTAGAGCCTCAGGCTTTAATCATGTGCTTAAAATAAAAAATAAAAAAAATGAAATCCATACGTCCGGCGCCCTGCATGTAGATTAGGGGTCGGGTGCATGGATTAGGGGGGCGGCGCCACTGGTCCATTTTTGGACAGAGCAGTTTGATCATTGTAATTACCTTGAACAAGGCTGGATATGTGTTTTGGGTACACCTATACCAACGATTCAGAATCGTTTTCCCTTTTTTAACGTGTTTTATGTATAATATTTTATTATTATGAAAAAATTTGATTGTGTATGTTGATATGTGGTTGTCTTTATTTGATACCTGGTGCCTTAAAAGCCTTAAAAAGCCCAAGTGCTTTAGAATTTTGTGATTGTAAATAGGGCCGAAACCACAAATCGATTAATCGTCAACTAATCGATTATGCAATGAATCGATTACTATTTTCATAATCGATTAATCGGCCAGCTGATTAGTTGGCCTACATACAGAATCCATTATTTGTTTACATATCAGGAAATACAGTGCAGCCCACATACAGCTCAGTACACCGTCCATACATGTCAGTAAGTGCCTAAAAACTTGTGAATGTGTAAGGAGCAATGCCTCATGGGACATGTAGTCCTGGCCAGGAAGTGAGTGGTTCTAAAGGCAGTAGTTTTCTTTATCTTGCTATTGGGGCACTCTATACTATACTTTGCAGCTTGCTATTGGGGCACTCTGAGGGCAGGAGGAGCCAGAAGTGTCAGTGGGGGACCCCCAGAAGAAGAAAATCAGGGCTGCTCTGTGCAAAACCATTACACAGAGCAGGTAAGTAAAACAAGACTTTAAAGACTGTGTGCGGGGAAGATCAGCATCTGAACCCAGAGAAAGTGGAGGCTGATAGACTGGAGGTAATAGAAGACATTACAAACTTTTACCAGTATTGTGCATTATATATAAAATTATCATATCCATTAAAAAATAAAAAGTCTCAGCTCTTTGTACTTTTTTAATATAAAAGATTTATGTCTCTCTTCCACCCTTCATGTAGCTTCATGTCTGACTCCTAGGTGTAATGCCCATAGATATTACTTCTGACTGTGTGTATATATATTTATATTATTACTTTCACTGATCCACAGTAAAAAAAAATGAACCCCTTATAGTAGCGATTATCTGCTTTTTTTTGTACTATAAGGGGCTCATTTTGTTTTTTTTAACCCCATGATGACAGGTGATACAAGTAAAAACAGGCTGCTGCTACTAAACGTCTTAGGCCTAGTTCACATCTATGTGTTTTTTGGTGCTTTTTGCAGAAATGCTCTACAGTTCATTTAACATGGTTTCCTATGGGACACATTCACATCTATGCTTTTTTCAGCCGTTGCGTATTTGGAAAGGGTCAAGGACTTTTTTCAATGCAAAAAATGTTTTTTAATCTGCCCAACAACAAATTGGCAAAAAAAAATGCAAAAACGCAAATCGCAGAAAAAATCACGTGCGCAAAAATCAAAAACGCACAGCAAAAAGCACTGCAGAAACAGATCAAAAGCAAACTGCATAGGTGTGCACCACACGGATACATTTTCAGACGGGAATATTTACACGAAAAATCTTTGTACGTTCGCTGAATGAAAGAATGTTGTTTGACATTTTCACTTGCTTTTAACATCCTATTTTAAAATGAATGTAATTTCTGAACAAAAACCACATACACTGCCTGAAAATTCCTTTGACCAAGTTTCCTATTATTTCTAAATTTTCCCGTCACTGTGGTTGAAAACGAACATCGATTTGACCCCACTAACGATTAGAAAATCGAACGAACGTTCTTAAACACACATTTTTTTTTTTAAGGAAGACATTGTTTTTGTATGGCCAGCATATAATATATTACAGTTCTGCACAGGGGCTGACTGACCATTCGGACACTCGGGCACTGCCCGAGGGCCCCGGGCCACTAGGGGGCCCCATCAGGGTTGGCAGCCTCAGTAAAACCAGGGACAGTATGTAAAAATCTGTGTTTTTTTTTTTTTACATCTGTCTTTGGAATGTCCCTTACCGACATCCTTTTGGTCTAAAAATCCAGAGATTATAGCTGCCCCACCTCTTAAGTAACTTCTCAGCCAATAGAAACATGTCTGTGTATACTGTGTGTACGTGTATACTGTGTGATTGTATACTGTGTGTGTATATACTGTGTGGCCCCATAATCTCTGATTGCCTGGGGGCCCCATAATCTCCTATTGCCCGGGGGCCATGAGTTGTCAGTCCGCCCCTGGTTCTGCAAAACAGTCTTTAACTTCTTTTTGATCTCTGAGTCTGATGATATTTACCAGATTCAACCTCTAATCTCCCGTACACACGGTTTGAAATTCTGACGGAAAATGCCAGATCGCACCATGTTGTCGGAAAATCTGCCCGTGTGTGGGCTCCATCTGACTTTTTCCGTCAGAAAAAATTTGAGATCCTGCTCTCAAATTTTCCGACAACAAAATCCGATCAGACTTTTTCCGATTGTGTGTAGAGAATTCCGACGGACAAAGTGCCACGCATGCTCAGATCAAATTAGGAGACCAAAGCTATTGGCTACTAGCCTCTATGTAGTTCCGTTGTATGCAATGAACGTCACCATGTTCAGAATGATCGGATTTTCCGACAACTTTGTCCGACCGTGTGTATGCAACACCAGTGTCGGACAAAATCCGATGGCTGTATGGCGGCTAATAGTATATATATATATACACAGTATATCTCTTCTGTCTGTTATTCTCAGAGTGGATTAGAGATTTTTCTCCCTAACCATATAGTTGGTTATTTATATTTACCACTGCATAGAAATATATTCAAAAATAAATTGCCTTTTTTTAAACTTTACATATTAACTAAATTATACACCACACTTTTTTTTAAGGTTATTAACCGATTAATCGAATAATCAAAACAATAATCAGCCAACTAATCGATTATGAAAATAATCGTTAGTTGCAGCCCTAATTGTAAATATGTTGTAGGATTGCCCCTTTTGTCTTATGGGCTAACCAGACACAATGGGGTTGATTTACTAAAACTGGAAAGTGCAAAATCCGGTGCAGCTGTGCAGAGAAACCAATCAGCTTCCAGGTTATTTCTTGTCTAAAGCCTCGTACACACAATCGGATTTTCCGATGGGAAATGTGTGATGACAGGCTGTTGGCGGAAAATCCGACCGCGTGTATGCTCCATCGGACAATTGTTGGATCGCAGGCTTTAAAATTTTCCGCAGACAAATGTTTGTTGTCGGATTTTCCGAGCGTGTGTACACAAGTCCGTCGGACAAAAGTCCAAAATACAAACACGCATGCTCGGAAGAAAGGAGGAGCCAGAAGTGGCTGGTCTTGTAAACTAGCGTTCATAATTACAGTTATATACAGCTATATACAGTGTGTTTAAAGAGAAAAAAAAATGTAAACCACAAACTGCATGAAAACTGCATGCAAAAACGCATAAAAAATGCTGGGTTAAAAATGCAAAATGCACTGCAAAATGTGCCTGAAAAACGCATCAAGTGGAACAAGATAGATGTGAACCTAGACTCAAAATACATAGGTGTGAACCAGGCCTAAGGGGTGAACAGGTGTGGGAGCCGAAGTGGTTATACTGGCTTTTGAAATTCACAAATTGGATGAAAGGTTTAGCCCTAGGAAACAGTCTTTGAAAGTGCATTTTATATATGTAGCGCCGGTACTTTTCCAAAGTACGCGCTATGCATGTAAATTTAGTTTTTGCCCAAAACTGTAGTTGAGTTTTGGGGTTAATTATTCTAAATTATGCTTTGGCATCAGTTTGGCTGGACTGTATTGAGGTTCTGCCTGGTCATAGGTGGGTGAGCACCTGTGACAGGCCTGAGAACCGCAGTCTGGTTGGACGCATTGGGTACCAATCTCGTCTCGGAGCCAATCAGTGGGTGCGTTTGTCCCGCTGTGTATACTGGGAGAGGGTACTTAACCACTTACCCACTTAAACCCCCTTCCTAACCAGACCAATTTTCAGCTTTCGTTGCTCTCACACTTTGAATGACAATTACTCAGTCATGCAACACTGTACCCAAATAAATTTTTTGTCCTTTTTTTTCATACAAATAGTGCTTTCTTTTGGTGGTATTTAATCACCGCTGTTTTTTTAATTTTTTCGGTAAAAAAAAAAAGAAATTCTTTGTTTCTATTAAAATTTATTCCAGAGTATTAGCGAGTATTGGCAGAGTATTGGCGAGTATTGGCAGAGTATTGGCAGAGTATTGGCGAGTATTGGCAGAGTATTGGCGAGTATTGGCAGAGTATTGCAGTGTTGTAGTGGTGCACAGTTTTGGCAGAGTATTGCACAGTGGTTGCAGAGCATTGCACAGTGTTGGCAGAGTATTGCACAGTGGTAGCAGAGTATTGCACAGTGCTGGCAGAGTATTGCACAGTGGTGGCAGAGTATTGCACAGTGGTAGCAGTGTATTGCACATTGCAGGCAGAGTATTCCACACTGCTGTCACTGACCAGCGCTGTGGGCACTACACATCCAGCCCACAGCGCTGGTCCCATCTCTCCCCCTTTCCGCTTCTCCCCTCTCACTGTACCGATCGGTATAGAGAGGGAAGGGAAGAGCCGGCGTCATGACGTGACGCCGGTTTGTGTACATGGACGGAGCAATCACGTGGTAAACGGCCGTTTACCGGGAGCAAGGTTACCGGGAGCAAGGTTACCGGGAGCAAGGTTCTGGCAGGACGTCCTACGGACGTCCACCCAGAACAAGCCGACCGCGCTGAAGCCGTCTTTCGGCTATGGCCCGGTCGGCATGTGGTTAAGGTGCTGAAGTCACGTGGATCGGGGTTCCGTTCCGGTCCAGGATTGTCTGCTGACTTCGTGGTCCTCCTGACCAGCCCTAGAGGCCCTCATGGTCTGGGGTGCGGATCCATCCGTTTCCGAGCCTCAAAACTGGCTAGTTTGAGGCACAGTAACTGGAGGGAGGATTCTGAAGTGTTTTGGTGCCGTCTCAGGATTGGAGAGGCCCAGGAACTCTACATGAGACCAGGGGAGGACTCTTCGGAGGAGGGCCACGCACGAGGCTGGCTGCTCGATAAAAGCCTGGAAGCTGTAAGGACACTAATTGAATCCGCATTGCTTACGGTATCGCCGGACCAGCTGCACGATATTGGTGCTGTAAGAAAAGTTCCTAATCTTATCCTTCAGTTACAACTTAGTTCCTGTGAGAGACTTTTGTGTTCATTTAAAGTTTCACAACCAAGTCTGTGGCAGAGGCTTTGCTAAGTTGGAGTCACTTGTTGGCTGCTAGATCTACAAGCAAGGATTTATCCAACAGTTGAGTTGTTCAGTTGCGAGTGGCTACTCCTTGGATCATCTAGAGACATTTATTTAGTGTCAGCAGTTCTAAAGTACCTGAGCTAAACTTCATCCTGTACCCTCTATTCCCAACTAAGAGACTGAGTTCTGTTAAACGTTTTAAGCAAATAAAAAATCCTAAAAAGGAATTTAGGTGTCGGTCTCTACAGTTACTGGGTATCAACCCTGGGAACCCCTAGACAAGAACAACGATCTACAAGGCGGAGGAGGTAATCGGTAAGCCCAGAAAAATTCAGCCGCCCCTAGGGGTTATGGCACTACATATACAACTATATAGATCAGACCAAAATGAGGGACAAATGAGGAGGAAGGAGGGACACATTGTCCCCATTGTTGGGGACCGTTTACAGTGGGGAAAATAATTATTTGATCCCCTGCAGATTTCGTAAGTTTGCTCACTTAGGCTTGATTCACACTAATGCGTTTTTTGATGCATTTTGCAGAAATGCAGGGAAATTTTTTAACATGGGTTCCTATGGAACATGTTCACATCAATGCATTTTTGTGCCTCTGCGTTTTTGGAAAGGGTCGGGGACTTTTTTTCATGCAAAATGCAGCGTTTTGCATGTAATGGAAGTCAATGGACCCGCATCCAAAATGCAAGTACTGCGTTTTTATCGCGATTTCCCGCTATTTGTGGGTTTTTTTTTACACTGTATATAGCTGGTTGCTAAGCAACGACAGTGTAAAAAAAAAAAAAGAAAAAAACGCAAAGCGCGGCAAAATCACAGTAAAAACGCGTGTCCAAAAATGCGGCAAGCACCGCAAAAAGCACTGCAAAAACGCTCAAAAGCAACATGCATAGATGTGAATCGAGCCTAAAGTCTTTTAACTGATAGAGACAGAATAGCAACCAAAAATGCAGAAAAAACACATAAAACAATTGCTATAAATTAAATTGCAGATCAGTGGGTACCATCATGGATATGATGGAGGAGGGGGGTGCACTGACCCCTGTATGATGGAGGGGGGGACACTGACCCCAAGTCACTATCCCGTGAAAGACGGTACCCCCTGACGCTACTGCGCATTTGCCGGTTTCAGTCAAATGAAACCGAGCGCAGAGCTGCTCAAGGCAAATATCATACAGTGGTCAGTGTCCCCCCTCCATCATACAGGGGACAGTGCCCCCCCCCTCCATCATACAGGGGTCAGTGCCCCCCTCCATCATACAGGGGTCAGTGCACCCCCCTCCATCATACAGGGGTCAGTGCCCCCCCTCCATCATACAGGAGTCAGTGCCCCCCCCTCCATCATACAGTGGTCAGTGTCCCCCCTCCATCATACAGGGGTCAGTGTCCCCCCTCCATCATACAGGGGTCAGTGCCCCCCCTCCATCATACAGGGGTCAGTGCCCCCCCTCCATCATACAGGGGTCAGTGCCCCCCTCCATCATACAGGAGTCAGTGCCCCCCCTCCATCATACAGTGGTCAGTGCCCCCCCTCCATCATACAGGGGTCAGTGCCCCCCTCCATCATACAGGAGTCAGTGCCGCCCCTCCATCATACAGGGGTCAGGCCCCCTCCATCATACAGAAGTCAGTGCCCCCCCTCCATCATACAGGGGTCAATGTCCCCCTTCATCATACAGGGGTCAGTGCCCCCCCTCTATCATACAGGGGTCAGTGCCCCCCCTCCATCATACAGGGGTCAGTGTCCCCCCTCCTCCATCATATCCATGGTGTGCCCCCTGTGCTATGCTCCCTGTGCTATGCATGGTGTGCCCCCATCCAGCCTGTGTGTATGTGATACAGCTTGTTGCTGTCCTCTCCCAACCAGCCTCTGTCCGCCGCGTGAGCCCTCGCCGTGTCCCGCCGCAGCTGCTGTCATCTAGATGGAGTTTGTGTCTTTCTCTGTGTAGCCGATCGATCGGCGTGTGAGGGGTTAATCTGAGTCAGCTGTATTCGCCTTGAGCAGCTCTGCGCTCGGTTTCTTTTGACTGAAACTGGCGCATGCGCAGTAGCGTCAGGGGTAGCGTCTTTCACGGGATAGGGACTTTCATGCTACACCGGAATTACACTACTGCCATCTAGTGGCGGTAGATGTAATTGCGGTAACGCCACCCAAGTAATGGGAACGGAAGAGTAATCAGTTAGATTACTCGTTACCCTCTAAAGTAGCTGCGTTAAGTAACTCTGTTTATTTATTTTAACTCAGTTACTTACATCACTGATCATAACACTCCTCTGTATGAGTCCATGTGACGCTGTCCCCATCACATGGGACTGTCTCGCAGAGGCATGGACTAACGTGCTTTAAGAAGTTCCTCTTCCTGAGAGCCTACCCAGGAACTTCTCGAAAAATGTTTAGAACATGCCTCTGCAAGACAGTCCTATGTGATGGGGACAACTTCACATGGACTCATATAGAGGAATGTTATGATATGCTTTTATTCAACTCTTTTTTTGTGAGTATGATACCTATTTCTATCAAACTAATAAACCCTTTATTGGGGATAATGCGCTATGTGCCTTCTGTTTCTTTATGTTCCTGTACTTTGGATTCCCCGGTCTGTGGAAGGCAGCAAGGTGTGCATTATCCACTTAAAAGTGTTATAATAAAATTTCACAATTGCATCAAGCAATCCAAACTGCGGCCTAGGGGCCAGATGCAGCCCTTTGCTTTCCTTTACCTGACCCCTGGGGCACTATTCCTTCCACTGTTATGAGACATAATTCCACCCACTGACACCAACAATGGGGCATCATTTCTACCAGTAAAACCAAAAATGGGGGACTATTCTTCCCTCTGTAGCAAGGTCTCCGGCCTCCTTCAGTCTAAAGCCTCATACACACGAACGGACCGTGGACCAACTTTCCCGTGGCCTTTTGTACAAAGGGCGTTGGCCCCAAGTTGGTATTGCATACACACGATCGGACTTTTTAGGCAACAAACATGAACGTAGTGACGTTTCAACGTACTGACGACACTTCAAAAGAGGACGTTCAAATACTCCATCGCCACCTTTGGTCAACTTCTGTATTGTTGTCTGATCTTTTGCATTGGTTCTGAGCATGCGTGTTTGTACTTTGTACAAAAGTCCGATGGTTTTCTGTACACACGGTCGGACTTTGCTCCATTGGACTTTTGTTGGCAGAAAGTTGGTCCGTTCGCACAGCCAACAAAAGTCCGATGAAAACTGAAAAAGTTGGTCCGATGGAGCGTACACACGGTCGGATGTTGGTCCAAAACAGCTAATTTGCATGATTGTTGTCAAAAAGTCCGATCGTGTGTACGGGCCTTAATGAGAACCTCCAGGGCCAGAGATAGCTGACATCCTTCTGTTTGTGGTGGGTTGTGAGGCATAGTGGGTGCACGTATACATACACCCATAGGTGTGCCTATTGCATTAGGGTGTGCACCCCAAAGCTCAAACAAACATGCGTATCTGTGTGTATATGTATATAAACTGATGGTGTCAGTAGAGCAGTGGACGATATCAGTAAGGCAGTGGATGGTGTCAGTATTTTTTTTTTTTATTATTATTATTATTTTTTTTTTTACAATTTTTTTTTTAAATTTAATAAAATGTATTTAATAGCTATTTTAATGTAAATGATTAAGTATTTAATTTCTTTTTTTAACTATTTTTTTAGGAGGGCTTTGGTGAAATATCAGGGATTAAAACGGGGAATGTGCTCTACAGGGGGTGATTAGGGTGTGCCCAGGCACACCTGGCACACCCTGTGCGCACGCCTATGCATATACCCGTGCACATACACATGGATACACACACACACATGCACACATAAATGCACACACATACACGCATGCATGCACACATAAATGCACATATACATACACACATACATGCATTAGTAGATACACGTGTGTGTGTGTGTACATTATATATATATATATATATATATATATATATATATATATATATATATAGTTAATTTAAAAAAATTGCAATAGTAATAATTTTACATGTTATTTAAATTCAATTTATTTTTTTCCTTGTTTTCATACAGTACATTGCCATGTGAAAGCGTGCCAAACTGCTGTCTCCAAAGATATCAAACTCTGGGAGACACTGCAGCTTTAACACAGAGGGGGAGGAGCAAAACTACTCAGTGGTCACTAGCCATTCAAGCTGGGAGGGGAGTAGATGGGGAGGGGCTTTCCCCAGAGCAGGGAAGGAGATATATTACAGACAGACACGCCAAAGATGGAGAGATGTAATGAGACCACGCTGTCATGGATGGGCAGACATGATAAGTGTGGTCAGTTTATAGATAGGGACACAGGACCAGGCAGGATCAGCCAGGTATGTGAACAGTCCATAACATTTCGGATCACCATGTAGCTTATCCTGCCTTAAAGAGACAGGGACATGATTTTTTTTTTTTTAGGATTACTAACACAGAAAACTGGCCCCTTGTATGGAGACCCCTGATCTAGGGGATCAGTATAAATCGGGGTTCCCCATCTCATCCCGGGGCAGTTGGCGCTCTCCTCTCCAGCGCTCAGTGTGCATTTACACAGCTCTTCCAATTCTACTGCCATTTTACTTTAGAGTATAAGGAAAGGCAAAACCCCCTTTTTTTGGTGGGGGTGGGGAGGGATTACAACACCCATCGGGTTTTTATTGCTGCTTGTGTCCCCGTTCGGGAGATTCCCCCTCTCTTTGTCCTGTTTACCATTATCAATGAAAGTAAAAGAAAATCCTACATTTTGGGTTGTCCCCGGAAAAGTAATAGAGGAGAAATCTTCCAATGGGGACACTAGTTCTGGTGACCTGGGGGTACCCAAGGGATTCCCTTATTTTGCAGGGATTTCCGCTCACTTCCTGTTTGGCTATGGGACAGGAAGTGAAGGGAAATCTCTTCAATGGGACATAGCTTGCAAAAAAAATAAAAAAAGACAGCAGTTATAACCTACCCTTGCTCTATCCAAAATGGGGGGGAAAAACAATCAAGTTTTGCCTATAGTTCTACTTTAACCACTTCAGCTAGAGTTGCCACCTCATCCCTTTAAACCCGAACTCATATGAATCACACAGGTTCTGAGGCTAATTTAATGCAGATAAGGCACCAAGTGAGTTTAATTACCACATTAATCAGCCACAGAACCTGTGTAATTCATATATGTGTTTGGTTTTAAAGGGATGAGGTGGTAACCCTAACTTCAGCCCCGGACCAATTGGCAGCCAAAGGACCAGGCCCCTTTTTGCGATTCGGCACTGCGTCGCTTTAACTGACAATTGCGTGGTTGTGCGACGTGGCTCCCAAACAAAATTGGCGTCCTTTTTTCCCCACAAATAGAGCTTTCTTTTGGTGGTATTTGATCGCCCCTGCGGTTTTTATTTTTTTTGCTATAAACAAAAATAGAGCGACAATTTTGAAAAAAATGCAATATTTTGTACTATTTGCTATAATAAATATCCCCAAAAAATATATAAAAAAAAACTTTTTTTTTCCTCAGTTTAGGCCGATACGTATTCTTCTACATATTTTTGGTAAAAAAAAAATCGCAATTATTGATTGGTTTGCGCAAAAGTTATAGCGTTTACAAAATAGGGGATAGTTTTATAGCATTTTTATTAATATTTTTTTTTTTTTTTACTGGTAATGGCGGCGATCAGCGATTTTTATTGTGACTGCGACATTATGGCGGACACATCGGACATTTTTGGGACCATTGTCATTTATACAGAAATCAGTGCTATTTAAATAGCACTGATTCCTATGGAAATGACAGTGGCAGTGAAGGAGTTAACCACTAGGGGGCGGGGAGGAGTCAGTGTGACGTGTTGTGTTTTTTTTTTTTTACAGTAGGGGGGCGTGGCTGATGTCTGACGTCATTGATCAGCTTTCCCGATGACAGGGAACAGCAGATCAGTGACAGGCAGTGTAGGAAGCGCGGGGAGAGGTTTGTTTACATAGACCTCTCCCCTGTTCTTCAGCTCTGTGACCCGATCGCGGGACACCAGCGGCGATCGGGTCTGCTGGTCCCGCGGCCGTGGTCACGGAGCTCCCGACCGGGTCGCAAGCGCGCCGCCACGGCTAGGCAATTAAAGGCATGTATATATATATATATACATGCTTTTGCCTACCTGTGCCATTTTGCCAACGTATATTTACATGCGGCAGTCGGGAAGCGGTTAATGTCGCACATGCCCTTTCATGCATTCACATCTGTCACCATCAGATGGCAGAACTACAAAATATACTTGCTTTCATACATGACGTTTGCAGGCCATACATTGGTAAAATTTAGTTCAGATTTGTTTTGATTTTCTAGTAGATCAGGGTTTTTTTATTTTTTTCTTTTTACTTATTTATTTTTCAGTAGAAGCAGGATGGATTTTATTTTTATTTTTTGTAGAAGCAGGATGGATTATTATTTTTTTTTTTAACTGGATTAAATTCTAAGGCCCCTTTCAGACGGAGCGAAATCTGTCAAGTTGATCCACCTGCTCAGCGGGTGATCTCTCCACTGATCCCTACTGCGCAGGCAGATGACAGGTCCACATCCACCCTGTGGAGTGGACACGGGACACGGCCACAGCCCACTGGTTCTCTATGGGGCAGTCGGATGAAAACGGACTGCGTGTCCATTTCCATCCGCTTGTCATCCGATCCACCAGACGGTTGGGAAACGGATCCCCATCCGTCTGTTTTAAGCAGATTGGAAACCGGTGGGTGTCAGTGAATCCACCGCTCCATAGAGAACAATGGATTGGCCGATCCGGTCCGCCTGAAGAAACGGACTGGCAGACCAGATCAGTCTGCTTGTGTGACAGGGGCCTCACAGTAAATGTGTTTTTTTATTTGGGAAATCCCAACTGTTTCAAAATCATATTATAAAAGCAAACAACAATTCGAAGACAGAAGTCTCTGAAGACATTATTGAATGTACTGAGATTCATACTGACGTTCGTTCCAAAATCTACCAGTGTATGTCCAGCTTTACACATAGTAGCATGGAGTTGTTAAAGTGATAAGGCTTTGTTCTTTTTGTTTTTTTAAATAACAAACATGTCATACTTACCTCCACTGTGCAGTTCGTTTTGCACAGAGTGGTCCCGATCCTTGAATTCTGGGGTCCCTCGGTGGTGCTGGTAGCTCCTTCCCACATCAGATAACCCCCTAGGAGAAGTGCTCTCCCGGGAGGCCACCTTGCGGGCACGCTCCTGAGTCCAGTTTTCGGCGACCATAGACACCGAATGTAGGACTCGGCCCCGCCCCCCGGCACCCACGCCATTGGATTTGATTGACAGCAGCGGGAGCCAATGGCTGTGCTGCTATCAATCTATCCAATCAAGAGCCGAGACAACGGGGAGAGGGGAAGAGCACGTCTCCGGCGGGGGGAATACAGGGCTCGGGTGAGTAAAACGGGGGGAGCTGGTCAGTGACAGAAGTTTTTTCAAATGAATGCATAGGATGCATTAACCGCTTCCCGACCACCTAACGCCTATGTACGTCGGCAGAATGGCACGGCTAGGCAGAACCACGTACAGGTACGTGGCCCTTTAAGAGCCTAGCCGCGGGTGGCGCGCTCGCGACCCGGTCGGGAGCTCCGTTACCATGGCCGTGGGACCAGCGGACCCGATCGCCGCTGGTGTCCCGCGATCGGGTCACAGAGCTGAAGAACGGGGAGAGGTCTGTGTAAACAAACCTCTCCCCGTGCTTCCTACACTGCCTGTCATTGATCGGCTGTTCCCTGTCATCGGGAAAGCCGATCAATGATGTCAGACGTCAGCCCCGCCCCCTAATGGTAGAAAAAACACACACGTCACAGCCCATAACCCCTCCCCTCCCCCTAGTGGTTAACTCTTTCACTACAACTGTCATTTATACAGGAATCAATGCATTTAAATAGCATTTATTGCTGTATAAATGACAATGGTCCCAAAAATGTGTCAAAAATGTCCGATGTGTCCTCCATAATGTCGCAGTCACAATAAAAATCGCTGATCGCCGCCATTACTAGTAAAAAAAAAAAAATGCTATAAAACTATCCCCTATTTTGTAAACACCATAACATTTGCGCAAACCAATCAATAATCACTAATTGCAATTTTTTTTACCAAAAATATTTTGAAGAATACATATCGGCCTAAACTGAGGAAAAAAAAAATGTTTTTTTTTTTATATATTTTTTGGGGATATTTATTATAGCAAAAAGCAAAAAATATAGCATTTTTTTCAAAATTTTCGCTCTATTTTTGTTTATAGTGCAAAAAATAAAAACCGCAGGGGCGATCAAATACCACCAAAAGAAAGCTCTATTTGTAGGAAAAAAAGGATGCCAATTTTGTTTGGGAGCCACGTCGCACGACCGCGCAATTGTCAGTTAAAGCGACGCAGTGCCGAATCGCTAAAAGGGGCCTGGTCCTTTGGCTGCCAATTGGTCCGGGGCTGAAGTGGTTAATGGCTGTGTTTTGAGTTATTTTGAGGTGACAGCAAATTTACACTGTTATACAAGCTGTACACTCACTACTTTACATTGTAGCAAAGTGTCATTTCTTCAGTGTTGTAACATGAAAAGATATAATAAGTAGTAAATAAAGATATAATAATTTAGTAAAAAAAGTGGTTAAGGTGAAAAAAACATGAGGGTTTATAACCCCTTTAGGTGTGTGACCTGCACCATGACTTACCATAATAATGGTTTTATTCCTCCTGATAACACCTGTTGGCCATTAACAGCTGGTTAGTAAACAAAGAGCACATAATAAATTTTCTTTAACAGATTTAATCTTCATTTCTTCAGGCATCATGGAGAACGGCACTGCAGCTCCAGACATCGGCCCTCAATATGCCAATTTTGAGACTCCAGATATTGTTGTGGTTGTGCTATATTTCATTTTTGTCCTTGTCGTTGGAATATGGGTAAGTCCATGAACTTGTATTTCTTCTCCACTAATGTACTCTTTAGGCCCCATTAACACTTGTGCCACTTCAAAATTATGCGTATTCCATTGCGACTTTACAGTGTGACTTGATGCATCTTTGGACGAGTGCGACTTTTGCTTTGACCATGTGACTGTGGGGTTGATTTACTAAAACTGTAGCGAGCAAAATCTGGTGCAGCTCTGCAAAGAAACCAATCAACTTCCAGGTATTTTTAGTCAAAGCTTAATTGAACAAGCTGAAGTTAGAAGCTGATTGGCTACCATGCACAGATGCACCAGATTTTTCACTCTCCAGTTTTAGTAAATCAACTCCAGTGTGTGCTCTGCAAAGTGGCACACAAGTCACATGTATATCATTCAGGTGTGACTTTTTGAGGGTTTACATTGAAGTCTATGGCCCTCATGTCTCATGAAAGTTGGACCAAAGTAGTGCAGGAAATAATAATTATTATTTATTTGTTCACACATCCCCCCCCCCCCCCCTCCTGTTCAGAATGGACATGGCCACTGTAAAGGGGCCTGTAATGTATGTAAAACAAATCCTTCTCGCTAGGAGTACACAGAAAGTGCACTAAAAAAAAACAAATAGATTGCAACAAAAATAAATAAATAAAAAAAATAAACTTAATAATAATAATATATTATTAATAATAATAAAAACATACATTTTCAAAGGGAAGTTGTTCAAATGGGCTCTAAGGGTCTGTAAATGGTATTGTAAAATAGGTCCTAAATATAGTTACTCATTGAATGATGACAACCCATAATGGTTCAATGGGTTGTCCATCCAAAATTACATTCTGCAGAATGTTTACATTTCTCGGTGCTTCCAGTGGCAGGATCTTGCTGAATTCCCAGTCCTGCTCTAGAAGCGCCAAAAAATGGAAAATTGTATACTTACCTGACGGTAATTTTCCTTTCCTGATACATAAGCATGACAGCATACATGAATGGGATAGGCTCTGCCCCTCGCCCAATCAAGACTGGTTATACTATATATAAATGGGTCTCCTCCTCCCCCCCCAGGCAGCATTCTCGTAACTATACTCAAAATGCGAAACCCACAAGGGAGGGACCTGTATGCGGTCATGCTTATGTATCGGGAAAGGAAAATTACCGTCGGGTAAGTAAACAATTTTCCATTTTCCTGACACAAGCATGACAGCATACAGGAATGGGATATAGCACGCCAACCAAACCTATAAAGGAGGGCCATGCTGAAGCGTTAGAATCAACATATCATTAGATTTGTTTAGAACTGAAGTCCACTCCCCTGCTTCCAATGATGCTTGATTGACTTTGCAATAGGCAAAAAATGATTTGTAGTATAAGAACCTGGTTGGTATCCTGTAAAATTCTGGACCTCTGAATTTTGCGCATGAGCACGCCACCCATCTGATAAAGTGAGCTCTGCACTAGGTTGATGAATTTATCTTCGTCCTTTAAGCCCCTTAGGCTACTCTGACCTGAGATAATGCCATTGTCCTAGTGGACAGTGAAAAGTCTTCTTCTGATACTGTCAGGCCTGAAGAGACCACTGTCTGACCTTCTAGAGAAGGGCCACTTCCATGTATTTCTTCCACATAGAGTCCATTACCCCAGCTTGTGGTGACACAGACATTTCAGTTTGGACATCTTTTAAGGGTAATGTCTTGACCCAGAAGCAAGGATGCAGACCCTCATCTGGTGCTGGAGAAGAAACCAGAGCTATTTTGTTTGATTATGGTAGCAATAAGGTAGTTTACCGCTTGACGCTGGGATCTCTGAAAGCCTTCTCCAAGACGTGATATCCTTAAGAAATACTGCTTTCGTGTCACTGAACCTATTGGGCTAGTCTTGCTCAGAAGAATGGAGGAGTGGAACAACCTTCTCAACACTAGTTGCACTGCAAGTTCTAAGGGGAAAGAACGATCTGTACCGGCCTTTTGGAATTGGTTCCCCCAGATGTGCGGTGGTCACAGGATCTCAGGAAGTGAGGACCTGATCAAGGCTTGACTACCGCTCAATCCCTCATATTGGATTACTTGCAGACATCCTAATCTTTGCAGCCAAGAGCAGAGGATTCCATCCTAAATTCTGTGAGATTTCCCAGGTTCTAGTATACCTGGTGTTTGCCGCAGGTTCCCCCGGATTCCACAAGGCTTCAAATAATGAATGTGATACCCGGCAATGAGCCTTCCTAACTTGGTCTCCCAGTTACTAGATCTAACGTGGCTGAATTTAAATACACTTGGTTCTGCTGTGTAAGGTCAGACCTCAGGAAGAATAGAATAGGAGGTTCTTGGGCCAAAGACTGTACTTTGAGGACACCACAGCCTGTAAGGCCACCCGCTCATTATTGCCCTTATCCTAGCTGTAGGACTATGGATCCTGGCTGAACTAGATGGACTTGTGTCTTTTTTCAACCTGCCTAACTATGTAACTATGATCCTGATGAGGAAGCAAATCTTTCAAATTACCTTATAAAGCCAGTTTATGATGTTCTCAATCTTCCAGTGCGTCCAACTGACTGCATGGATTACTGCAGACTACTTCTTGACCATTTGAGACCATGGGATACAGCTAGGTCTTGCCTCCACATAAGAACCTAATATGTGTCTAAAATGTCATTATTATAATGAGATTAGTTGGCCTTCCCCAGTTGATGAAATGTCCAAATTTGATCTGAGTCTAAATCTGAATTTGCCAGGACCTGAAGGATGTTGAGCCACTTGCAGCTGTTGTCTAGCTTAGGAACCTGCAGCCATTGCTTTTCGCAAGATGGCCACTACTGGAAGCAATGTTCTTGAAAATGTCTTGAGTATGTGGAAAGGTCAAAAGTGGAGTGAACCCTGAAGTGAAACCCTCAGAATTCTGGTTTACCAAAGTGCATATGTACACATCAGCTAGATCTAGAGAAACTGCAGCTGCTTTATCTGATGGTTTGAGTGATTTGTTCTCAATGACTCCAAATGAAGATTTTGGATCTTGATCCTTCGTTCCATATCTTGCCTAAATCTGCTTTCCGACTTAGAACAGTGTACTGATGGTTCCTGTTGGACAAGATTTGGTAACATTTGCTTAAAGCCTTGATTGCTCTAAAGAACCATAGTGGGAATTAGAGGCGTTGGAAGAGTGGAAAGAAATTCCATTGACTTCCTTACTGCACAAAGTACATATTCGCCAGCGCACCAGGAATCTTCCGTTTTCCCAAGGTTTTGTTGCAGACAGATCACATCACATAAACAAGTGCTGCACAGGCCCCACTGATCCTGAGCCTCCTGCCCAAAATTGCATTCATTTTGCAATATAACACCTACTGGGCACATTTGAGTGAAAATTAACTTTGCTGCTCCTCGAGAGGTGCAGACACAAAATTCCATGCATACTCAGAATCAAGCAGAAGAGCCGCACTGTCTATTGAACTTCATTTTTTTCTCGGCTCATCGCAAGTGTTGTACGTCACCGCGTTCTCGACGTTCGGAATTTCCGACAAGATTTGTGTGACCGTGTTTATGCAAGACAAGTTTGAGCCAACATCCGTCGGAAAATCCATGGATTTTGTTGTCGGAATTCCCGATCAATGTCCGATCATGTGTACGGGGCATTAGATTGGGATGCAATTGAAGGTCATGTGCGTGTAAAGGCAGGTGTCCCAATACTTTTGACAATATAGTGTATTGACCATGCAGGCGTGCCTGTAGCACATCAATCTACCCACTCCCCATTGTTTGCAATCTTCTCATCTGTGAACCCCTTTTTTCTTAATTTGTACTGCAGGAAAGATATTCCAAAACACCTCTACTGTAGCCTTGGGCTGGCCATACACAGTGCAAATTTCTTTCCTGCAACCTCAGGTTGCAGGAAAGATATTCACACAATTCCCCCATCAACAACGATAGTGCTGACAGGGGAATCCACAATTGTCTTCTCCCGGCGGGGGTGGTTGGGGGAAGCTGTGCCCCCCTGGAAGAAGGGATTATCGCTGGCGGCTGCAGAAGCCCCTAGCTATAATCACAAGACAATCCAGCAGGCTGGTTGTACCCAAGTTGAGCGATCAATCTACTTTGGTACATTCAGCCTGCCTATTAACTGTTCGAATCTCAGCCGGTCACCACTAACCGTCTATGGCCGGCTCTAACATCTCTCACATACCGAAAGCCCAATGTGTCAAAATGCCATAATAGTTTCTTACAGCCACCAATCATTTTATAAAGCTCCTTTGGAAGTTTCAATCTGATTGGCGTTCCCTAAAAGCAGTCCAGGCCGATGAGGTGCTGCAATGTTAATGTATAAATAGGACTATATCATCAGCGCAAGTCCATTTTTTTTTCTTTAAAATCAAAAAACCTTTAATGACTAACACGTAAAGAACATAAACAAATCGATTGCATGTGCAAAATGTCTTCTTTTATAAAGTGGTATATAATTAGTGATGGTCAAACTCAATTTTTTTCTTTTGTAGTCTTCGGTCCGAGCCAGCAGGGGGACAGTCGGTGGTTATTTCTTAGCTGGAAGAACCATGACGTGGTGGCCGGTAAGTATATATATATTGGGGCTTTCTTGGTTGGTGTAGATGAGAAGTGGTTCTGATGTGAACAAATGCCCATCTCATACATGCATTTTGTGTACAAATCTTGATTCACATGGATTTAATACCACTTCAAGTCTCATCCCTTATACAGGTGCATCTCATAAAATTAGAATGTCAACAAAAAGTTAACTTTATTTCAGTAATTCAATTCAAAAAGTGAAACTCATATTTTATATAGATGCGTTACACACAGAGTGATATATTTCAAGCATTTCTTTCTTTTAATTTTAATAAAGCTTACAGCTAGTGAAAACCCAAAATTCAGTATCTCAGAAAATTTGAATATTACATAAGACCAATAAAAAAAGGATTTTTAATACAGAAATGTTGGCTTACTGAAAAGTATGTCCATGTACAGTATAGTCAGGAGAGGGCTGGCAGCCTTAGGCCTGGGGGGGAAGTCCAGTCAAGTGGCCCATTGAACTACCGAATCAGCTCACCATCCATGCCCAGCTGGTTTTTCAGTGCCCCTCAATGCAGCCTGATCAGTGCCCATCAATGCCGGCTCATCAGTGCCACCTCATCAGTGCCCATCAATGCAACCTCACCAGTGTCCATAAATGCAGTCTCACCAGTGCCCATCCAATGCAGCCTGATCACTGGGGCAGGGTAAATGGGGTGTATGGGGGGATGGGGTGTGGGGGTCAGCTGGGGGTGTCAGGGTCTCTTACTTGGCAGCTCAGGTTGCACGCCAGGGCCAGCGCAAGCCAGCACCCAGCCCCACAGCCCGAGCCAGTCACGGGCACCCTGGTAGTTTCCTCTGCGCTGCTTGGGAGCTTGAGTGTGGACTACAACTCCCGGAATGCAACAGTGGCCGATCGACGCAGCTGCAAAAATAGCAGCGGGCGCCAGCCATTTGCAACGTAAGTTAGGGCAGCCTGGGGGGGCAATTGCCACTATGCCCCCCAGCCCAGCCCTCCCCTGAGTATAGTATGCACTCAATACTTGGTCAGGGCTCCTTTTTGCAGGAATTACTGCTTGTCATGGAGGCGATCAGCCTGTGGCACTGCTTAGGTGTTATAGAAGCCCAGGTTGCTTTGATAGCGACCTTCAGCTCATCTGCATTGTTGGGTCTGGTATATCCTCTTGACAATACTCCACAGATTCTCTATGGGGTTTAGGTCAGGCGAGTTTTCTGGCCAATCAAGCATAGTGATACCATGATAATTAAACCAGGTATTGATACTTTTGGCAGTGTGGGCAGATGCCAAGTCCTGCTGGAAAATGAAATCGGCATCTCCATAAAGCTGGTCATCAGAGGGAAGCATGAAGTGCTCTAGAACTTCCTGGTAAAGGGCTGCACTGACTTTGGACTTGATAAAACACAGTGAACCCACACCAGCAGATGACATGGCTCCCCAAATCATTATGGACTGTGGAAAATTTTGCATTCAATTTGGAAATCAAGGTCCCAGAGTCTGGAGGAAGAGTGGAGGCACAGAATCCAAGTTGCATGAGATCCAGTGTGAAGTTTCCACAGTCCGCGATGAGTTGCCTAAAGGGAAATCCAAGAGTGGACCTTCTCATGCAGACTATTATTATTATAATAATAATTATTATTATGTCATTGGTGAGTTTTAGTAGGGCAGTTTCAGTGGAATGTTGTGGACGGAAGCCGGACTGTAGGGGGTCGAGAAGGTTTTTGTCCGTGAGGTAGCGACTCATTCGGTCATGGACAAGGCGTTCGATGAGCTTGGAGGCAAATTAGAGCAGGGAGATGGGTCTTAAGTTATTCAAACAGGTGGGGTCTAGTGAGGGTTTTTTAAGTATGGGGGTAACCAGTGCATGTTTGAGCGGGGAAGGAAAGGTGCCGGAGGAGAGGGTTATAGAAGACTAGAGTTATAGAAGGAAAGAGACACATTTGTATAGTCCAGTGATTGAAGTGTTCCATTGACTAGAAATTCAATGCAGTTCAGGGGTTCCGAAGGTCCCCCCTTCATCAGAGAATTCCTAATCCCCTGAATGTGTTGGATTTTTAGTCGTCTTGACCTCCGGAAGATTTAACCCCTTCATAACCAGGCCACTATTTGCGATACGGCACTTCGTTGCCTTAAATGAAAATTGCGCGGTATTGACACTGTACTCAAAAAAATTGTCACTTTGCCGCCCCCCCCCCCCCCAAATAGCGCTTTCTTTTGATCACCTTTTGAAGGTTTTATTTTTTGCGCTATAAACCAAAAAAGACCGACCATTTTGAGAAAAAAATAAGATTCTTTTAATTTCTGCTATAAAACATATCCAAAAAAAAAATTGAAAAAAAAATTTAATTTCTTCATAAATCTATGCCAATATGTATTCTGCTACATATTTTTGGTAAAACATAATTCCCAATAAGCGTATATTGATAGGTTGTAAATGCTATAATGTTCACGTAAACCAATGGGATATTTACTGGAATAATTTTTTATTTTTTTGTTTTTTCCACTAATAATGGTGATCAGCGACTTAGAGGGACTGCGATATTGTGGTAGAAAATCTGACACTTTTTTTTTTTTTTTACACTTTTTGGGAACCAGTGACACCAATAGTGATCAGTGCTAACAATATGCACTGTCTCTGTGTGAATGACATTAGCTGGGAAGGGGTTAAACATCTAGGGCAATCAAAGGGTTAAATGTGTGCCTAGCCAGGGTTTTGGTGTACACAATCTTCTGTTTTTACTAGGGGAAGAAGTGGATTCTAGTCCCTGTTTTTCAGGAACACAGAATCCATCCCCCCCCCCGTCAGAATGGCGATCTGCCTTGTTTACATAGGAAGATCGTTCTGTGTTTACCGATTAATAGTTGCATGCCGAAGGACATTGAGAACTTCAGAACGGCTTCTGCTGTGAATATTTACAGCAGAAGCGGTGCGCCCCCTGCAGGCGTAAATGTCATTGTATACTACACCTGATATGGCGCACAGCTGCCTCCCTGTAGCAGTAAAACTGTTAAATAGCAGCCAGCAAGTGGTTAAAGGATATGTAAAGGTTAGTTTTAAACTAAAAATGTCATACTGCGGCAAGGTGACTTGATACTGTAAATCGCCGTTGGTGTACGACGGCCCGTGCACCCGCTTTTGTGGGGGCACGAGCATGTGCCCATTGGCCAACGGGGGAACCAATCTGCGGGTCCGGTGGACTCGATTCAAAAACTATTAAAAAGACACTCGGGCAAACCGATAATTGATGCACAGGGTGGTTCAAAATCAGAACCGTATCCCTACGCTGGGGCCCCCACCTAAATTTAACAGGTGCGGTTCCTTAAGGTCATGCATAAACTGAAAAAAATGGGACAGTGGAATTAAAGAGGATGAGATTATTATGATTGTAAACCACTCTATCCTCAGAGACCAGCCCTGGAAATTTGCCTATCGGAGGGTATAATAATCCACATAGAGTGAAGCTGAATGTTCAATTTAACCGCAATGAGGGCACTGCTGGCTGGATGGGGAGATAAGAGCAGGATGGCGATGGGAGTAGTTGACTGTACCTTGAATAAGGTCAATGGATAAACAGAAAAAACGGTCACAAAGGTTGGTGTAAGTCAAACCCCCGACAGGAGATTCACAGCCACATGTCGCTGGGTAATAATAGACTGGTGAGGATACACATAAATCCCATATAGTAGCTGCTGTTGCAGATCCTCATGCTGTTTGTAGTCCATGCTTGCCAGTTCCTATTATATAGTCCAGTAGCCTGGTAGGATGGAAGTCCTGCGAAGCCAGCCTGCTTCCCAATAGTTGGGCGGGGTGGGTGGTGGGTCAGGCTGAATCACCTGAGTTGCGTGGTGACCTCACGCTGACCGGTTTCGTTTGCCTATCAACAAACTTGTGGGTTGGCTCTTAAAGGGGTTGTAAACACCTGGCAGTCACCATCCCCCCCCCCCCCCCCCGTTTTACTTACCTGAGCCCCTTCATCTCTTCGGTGGGGGTGCGCTGCCCCTCTCTGCACGTGGTCCTGGCTCTTGATTGGATTGATTGATGGCAGCGCAGAAATTGGCTCCTGCTGCTGTCAATCAAATCCAATGACGTGGGCGCTGAGGGCGGGGCCAAGTCCGGCATTCATGTCTGTGGACGCAAATGCTGGACTCGGAAGCGCGCCTGCAAGGTAACCCACTTGGGAGAGCGCTTTTCCTAGGGGAGGAGTCTCGAGAGCCGCCGGGGGACCCCAGAAGAGGATGTTCGGGGCCACTATGTGCAAAACAAGCTGCACAGTGGAGGTAAGTATGACATGTTTGTTATTTAAAAAAACTATCCTTTACAATCACTTTTAAATATCCCACTGTGAACTGACATATTCATTTACAGCCACCGGGTGTCCTCAGTGTACACTTCCCTCACTGACGCCTACCACCATTCACATTACATACAAGGTGCATATGAAGAGAGATCCACACAATCTCATTTAATTATAAAGGCACATGAATACAAAAATTGGATGGGAGACTTTTACCAGTCTAATTAGACTATCTAGGCAGCCTTAATAAAGTAAAAATGTAATATCACTCGATAAAGGAAATAAGGAGAGCAGGCCCAAGGAAAGGAAACTGGACATACAAAGGAGCAAACAATAGAAAAATTACACAAAGTGAAAAGGAATTTACTTCTGCGCTACTAATAAAAAAAAAAAAAAAAAAAAAAGCAGCAGTGTGCAACACATGCACAAACGATGTAAACATGGGATCAACAAATCTTTGGGCCCAACTAAGAGTTCATCATGTTGAATTATATAATGAAGCACAGAGAAAACAAACTGAATTACAAAGTGAAATACCACAATCCCACCAAACAACAATAAAAGATATGTTTCAGAAAAAAAGATAAGTGGCTAAATTCATATGGAAGATCCCAACAGCTGGACAAAGCAATCAGAGATGATGGTTACGGATAACCAACCATTTACAATGGCGTCTGACTCTGGATTTCGGCGGTTGTTGTCCATAGCTGAGCCAAGGTACCCACTGAAGAGTGAAAAGCATTACCGATCCGAGATGCTGGGAAAGATTCACCAAAAGGTAGTTGAGAAAGTAAAAGGTATGCTGCAACCAGAGCATGCTGGCAACTCACTCTCATTCACGACTCACTGCTGGTCAGGACCAACAGAGTCGCTAATGAGTCTTTCATGCCACTTCATTGGCAGCGGATGGACAAAAAGACAATTAGTGTTTGAATACAAAGGTGATGCAAGGATCCCACATTGGGGAGTACATTAGAGAAATGTTTCTAGGCATGCTTGAAGACTGGGGAATAAACAAAGACCAAGTGATGCTTGTGCTTCCTGACATCGGCACAACCATGGTGAAAGGAATGAGGCTCGCTGAAAGACTTCAGATGCATGGCACACACCCTACAACTTGTGGTAAATGATGGTCTGTCAAGCCAGAGAGCTTTGATAGATATAATTGGCATGCTGAAGAGGTTCGCAGGCCATTTCCACAATTCAGTCCTTGCCAAGCAGCAACTGAGGTAGATTCGGGCAGGCCTTGGCCTACCCAAAAAGATGAATGATTCCACACTTCAAAATTCCACACTTCAAAATTCCACACTTCAAAATTCCACACTTCAAAATTCCACACTTCAAAATTCAACACTTCAAAATTCAACACTTCAAAATTCAACACTTCACATGCTGCAAAGAATACTAGAACAGAAGTGAGCTCTGAGCATCTATTCAGGCGAACATGGAGGATGTAGTTGTCCTACTGCTGATCAGTGGGATATTGTAGCCAATGTCATTGAGACCCTCCTCCCCATATTGGAAGTGACACTAGAGGTGAGTCCCTACGACTCATCTGTGTCATCTGTCATCCCATGTGTGAGAGCGCTGTAGATGTTTCTTCAAGAGAATGAAGGACCCAACACACGTGGAATTAAAACATTCAGGCAGGTCATGAGGGACAGCCTCACCAAACGTTTTGAGAAGCATGAAGAGAATAAAACTGTTGTGCTGGCATGTCTTTTGGATCCTTGATACAAGAATCATGCTTTCTCTTCTGATGATGTATTGGCCAAGACAAAACAATGGCTGACAGAAGATCAACACGAGCTGCTGGAGGTTCCTGCAGAAAGGTCAAGTCAGGAAGAGCATGTTGCTAATCTGGAAGAGCAGGTTGCTGCAAAAACAAACGTCAAAGACACCGAGCAGAAGAGAATCTTCATCGTGGTCGAATTGATGCCATATTCAGTTATTGGGGCCTCATGCAGAGGATTCTTCTGAATGTGCATCAATAATCGGCCTGAATGATAAATTTCATCTCTATTTAAACAAACCAGTTATTGACAGAAGTGGTGAAAATCTTCAGTGGTGGAAAGAAAATGAGGCACGCTACAAAAAACTTGCCTATCATTCTAGATACCTCTCTGCTCCTCCTTCGTCTGTACCAAGTGAGCGTGTTTTAGTGAAGTGGCAGCAATATCTGAAAAAAATATGCAGAATGCCACGGACAGGCATAAGGGCGTACAGGTACGTCCCTTTGAAATTGCTGCCGTACTATCGCGTGTGCGCTGCCGGCGGCACATGCGTGCTGGTCGGGACCCCCAAGAGTCGGATCGGGGGTCCCGCGGACTCGATCACCGTGGGGATACCCGCGATTGTGTCACGGGAAGGAAGAACAGGGAGATGCTGATGTAAACGGCATCTCCCTGTTCTGCCTAGCAACAAGATCAGTGATGTGCACAACACAGCCACGCCCCCCACAACACGCCCCTAGGACACACTTAACCCCTACACTGCCACCTCCTGGTTAACCCCTTCCCTGCCAGTGTCATTTACACAGGAATCAGTGCATTTGTATAGCACTGATTGCTGTATAAATGACAATGGTCCCAAAAATGTGTCAATGTCCGATGTGTCCACCATAATGTCGCAGTCACAATAAAAATCGCTGATCGCCGTCATTACTAGTAAAAAAAAAATTATTAATAAAAATGGCATAAAACTATCCCTTATTTTGTAAACGCTATAACTTTTGCGCAAACCAATCAATCGCTTATTGCAAGTTTTTTTACCAAAAATATGTAGAAGAATATGTATCGGCCTAAACTGAGGAAAAAAAAATGTTTTTATATATTTTTTGGGGGTATTTATTTTAGTAATAATGTGTTTTTTTTTTCAAAATTGTAGCTCTTTTTTTGTTTATAGCGCAAAAAATAAAAACCGCAGGGGTGATCAAATACCACCAAAAGAAAGCTCTATTTGTGGGAAAAAAAGGATGCCAATTTTGTTTGTGAGCCACGTCGCATGACCGCGCAATTGTCAGTTAAAGCGACGCAGTGCCGAATCGCAAAAAGTGCTCTGGTCTTAAGCCAGCAAAATGGTCCGGTCTGAAAGTGGTTAATACGTTTATTTTTCAAGCACTTTTTCCCAGTTGTTTACTTTTAGACCTCGTTCATCACACCATGGTGCACTGCAAAGTGCAGACAGAGATGTCAGTTTTGAAATCTGTGTGTTTTTCAGTTTTCATGCAGGTATGGTGTGAAGAATGCGTCCTTAATTTTTAAAATTTTAATAGACATCAACATGTTCAGTTTATACCAGATTTGTGTAGCAAATTTTTGTTTTTCAAAAGTTTAAATGTACAAAATATCGGCATATAATATTGGCCCGAGAGGTCCCCAAAATATCGGTATCGTATCGGCACCGAAAAAACGATATTGGTCAATCCCTACTCTATTTACTAATTGGGTGACTGCTTAAGGGAATTGGTTTCACTAGATTTTAGTTGGGGGTATCAGAGTAAAGGTGTCCAAGATGGAGGACACAGACGGCAATAAAAGCATTGAAAATTCTAACCCTAATGCCACGTACACACGATCGGAATTCTCGTTGGAAAAAGCTCTGACGGTTTCCTCTCAAACTGTCTTGCCTACACACGATCACACCAAATTCCGACCGGCAAGAACGCGTTGACATACAACACTACAACGAGCCGTGTTCAATGCTTCTGAGCATGCGTCAAATTGTTTCCGAGCATGCGTAGGAATTTTGCATGTCAGAATTGCTACAGACAATTGGAATTTCCGATAGAAACCTTTTCCGTCGTAAAAAAGTTGAGAACATGCTCTCAATTCTTTGCTGTCAGAAATTCGGCCAGCAAAATTCCGATGGAGCCTACACACGGTCGCATTTTCTGATGGAAAGCTCTCATCTGTCTTTTTCTGGCCGGAATTCCGATCGTGTGTACGCGGCATTACTCAAAATACTAAAATGTTATATTTATAATGTACTGTACATTTTTTAATTTTACACAATTTTTTTTTTTTTTGCAGATTGGAGCTTCACTTCTGTCCAGCAATATTGGAAGTGGTCTCTTTGTTGGGATGGCTGGGTCGGGGGCTGCAGGAGGATTGGCAGTTAGTGGTTTTGAATGGAACGTAAGTCTGTGTTCTGTAACTTGCAAGAATGACCATTTTCAGTGCATTTTCCAATTTAAAAAAAAGATACTAGAGCTAGCATAAAGGTCTGGTTCACACAACAAAAACACACTCCAGATCCATTACGGATTTTTGACATGTCCCTGTGCGTTTTATTTTTTTATTTTTTTGAAGAGTTTACTAAAGTCACAAATTCTAGTACGACAGAATAAAAATTCAGAAGTGATGTCATGTCTTGTAATGCATTTGTATTGCATTTTCGAACAACAGCTGTACTGATTTAGACCCCTTTCACACACAGGACGTTTTGCAGGCGATATAGCGTTAGAAATAGCGCCTGCAATCCGCCCTCAAACTGCTGCTCCATTGTCTGCAGTGTGAAAGCCCATTGCGCTGGCAGGGCGCAAAAAGTCCTGCCAGCAGCTTCTTTAGAGCGGTGAAGGAGCAGTGAACTCACCGCTCCTCCACCGCTGCTCCCCATTGAAATCAATGGGGTAGCACTGTAATACCACTGGCAAAATGCCGCTATTGCGGCATTTTGCCGGGGGTTTTAACCCTTCCTTGGCCGCTAGCGGGGGGTAAAAGCGCCCTGCTAGCACCCGAAATGCGGCGCAAATCCGACGGTAAAACGCCACTAAAAATAGCGGCATTTTACCGCCGATGCTATGGGCGGTGTGGTGTGAAAGGGGTCTAAATGAAAATCAAACGATCTGGCATCGTACAATTTTTTTTTTTCGCGCATGTCCGATCAAATAATTTTAGATGAACTGTCGTGATCGGCTCTCGAAAGCTCTGTATTTTTCATACGATTTTCTGATCGTGTGTAAACCGGGCATTACACAAGCCATGTGGCTGTAATTTTCAAACCTCAATGGTCTCGGCATAAAATAACTGTCACCATTTTTGAAAATGCATCAGCATGGATGTGTCCATTGTACGAATTCAGTGGGATTTCTGTGTAGAACGTAGGTATTTGGTGAATAGGGCATTCACAAATGTAAACATGTATTTAAAAATACATTAATTCAACTGGGGTTTCTCTGGTGCTCGAGTTACCATTACAAAATGTAGAATAGCCATTTCCGCTCCGGAAGCTCTCTGTAGAAGTCCAAAGACATGCAGGTAGGTTAATTGGCTTCTGTCCAAAAAATTGGCCCTAGTATATGAATGGGGACCTTGGCTTGTGGGCTCCTTGAGGGTAGGGACCGATTTGAGTGTGCAATGTACAGGGATAGGGACAATTGTGGACACTCGCTCAGGTTGAACTGGATGGACTGGTGTCTTTAGTCAACCTTACTATGTAAGGTGCTGCAGAAAAAGGGTCTGTGTTCTACCAATTTGTTGAGATAATAAATCTGCAGTGATGTAAGTAACTGAGTTAAAATAAACTGAGTTACCTAACGCAGTTACTTTAGAGGGTAACGAGTAATCTAACTGATTACTTTTCCCCTCATGGTAACTCAGTTCCCATTACTTTGGCTTAGTTACTCTAATTACATCTACCGCCACTAGATGGCAGTAGTGTAATTCCGGTGTCCTGCCCGAAAAAGTTCCCCCGCCATATAAGGACCCCCTGTACTGCGCAGGCGCAGGGCTTCGGCAGTACGAAGGACTACGGAGCTTCCGAAAATTGCCGAACCTAAACAGCTCTGAGTGAACTCTACACTGCGCAGGCGCAGTTAACATGTAATTGTACGAGGCGATGCCGCACGCTCGTGAGGCTCGTGCTACTCTGCAAGGGGCGTCTATCGTGTAAGTAAGGGGCGGGTCTAGTATTACTGTAACCAAGGGGCGCCTTTATTATTATTATATATCGAGCTCTGCCCATTAATTTAACATTCGCCCTTTTCTGTAGCCATCCGTCCCTTACATGATATAATAATAATAGACCCGCCCCTTGCTTACACGCTATAACAGATCTGCCCCTTGGTTACACGATATATAACAATAATAATAAATGCGCCCCTTGGTTACAGTAATACTAGACCCGCCCCCTTAGTTACACGTATAGAATATTTTTTTTAAAAGTCAGTTACTTTGCTGCGCAACTAATTACTTTTCCAATGTAGTAACTGAGTTACTAACGCAATTACTTTTTGGAGAAGTAATTTGTAACTTAACTAATTACTTTTTTAATGTAAGATGACCAACACTGTAAATCTGTGCGTTGGTAGGATTGCTTCAGGTCACAATTTACTACCTTCCGCCATGACAAATAAGAGTGAGATGGACTGTTCCTCTAACACCAATTTCTCTTTCTAATTTAAGGCTTCCTGGGTGCTGGTAGCCCTTGGATGGATCTTTGTTCCCGTTTACATTGCTTCTGGAGTGGTCACTATGCCTGAATACTTGAAAAAGCGGTTTGGTGGTAAACGGATTCGTATCTACATCTCTCTTTATTCACTCCTCCTCTACATCGTCACAAAAATTTCGGTGAGTTTGAACGTGTGTGTTTGGTGCGCTCCAGAGCGTTTTTAATGCTTTTTACAGCGTTCCAGTGCAGGAAAAATGCAGCATGTTCTACTTGAAAATTGAAATTACCGTATATACTCGAGTATAGGCCGTCCCGAGTATAAGCCGAGGCCCCTAAATCACCACAAAAAAAAATGGGGAAACGTATTGACCCGTGTATAAGCCGAGGGGCAAAAATGCAGCAGCTACTGTAAGTGGAAAAAGGGTCAGCAATGCCAATCTGAATGTCCCCTGTACAGACCCCCGTGTCCCCATTGCAGCCCGTGTCCCCATTGCAGCCGACCTGTGCCGATCCGTGGGTCCAGGGTCCGGGGTCCGGGGTCCTGGGTCCTGTGTCCGGGGTCCGGGGTCCGGTCCCGCTCTGTCCTCCCCACAGCGTATATTACAGGCGCCATTACAATTAAAAGCCACGCCTCCTCGTCCGTGATAGGAGGAACACTTTTTTCCCAGCAGTCAGTGTGCAGTGTTCCGCCTATCACGGACATTCTCTCATCCTCGTCCATGAGATGAGAATGACAGGCCATCCGTGATAGGGGTCTGAAAATCTCGGCTTATATTCGAGTATATACGGTAAATGAAATTTAAATAAATGAGGTGCTGTGCCCACACAAATGCCAGCCACAGCAAACGCATTGATGTGAACCTGACATAATAGTCAGCTAAAAGGAAAATGCATAAAGCGCGGTACCTGCAACATAATTCACCTAATAGCACAAAGTCACTTTAAACAATATTTCCACTGAGTACTCTCCAATTTAGCAATCACATCCACAGTGCTCAGCTGAAAAGAGCAGAACATGGTTGCATTGTATCTTTTATATCTTCTTGGGTTTAGTCTTCTTCAGTCTGATTCTGTCCCAGTCTGTCAGCCCGCCCACCACCTGCGTTCTGAGCTCAAAGGTCCCCTGCACTCTCTTGTAGTAATTTTTTTTTTGTTCTGAGTAAAAATAAATAAAAAATAAAAAGTTGGTTGGTCTTTGGGGGGGGGGGGGGGGGGACTGTGGCCACTGATCTTTGACTTCATCAATGTTGCTCAAGTAGATCTCCATTTCTCAAAGGTTGCCTGCCAATGCCTTATAGCATCAAGTTTCATGGTGGATCTTGGCATTCAGTCGCATGACCTCTCATAACATCAACGGAAGTTGGTGCCGGAGCCCTAATTGCAGGTCTACATAGGAAGCCGGTAGCTATATGATGGCCAGCATGTGCCACTGACGGTACCGCTTTAATTGATGTCTGAATGATGAAGCATCTCCATCTGTAATGGAGATGTAAATCTGTAAAATTCAAAATAATAACTAACTATTAAATTCTAGGTATTGGAATTTCCTTTCAAATTTGGCTGTTTGTGAATGTAACGAATACGAATTTTACAAAGTTACGAATTATCCGAAATAACGAATGCCGCATCTAAACAAATGGAATGGAAAAAATTAATAATAATAATAATGATAATAAAAATGTTTTATTATTTATTAGATCGTTACCTTCCATTCGTTTAGATGCAGCATTCTTTATTTTAGATAATTCGTAATTTCGGATAAATTCGTACTCGTTTACGTTCACAAACAGCCAAATTTGAAAGGAAATTCCAAGACCTAGAATTTAATAGTTATATCAAATTTCTTTCTTTTATTTCTAATTTTCGGAATTTTGCAATTTTTGAAATTTTGCAATTTTAGAAATTTTGCAATTTTTGAAATTTTGCAATTTTCGTAATTTAGCAATTTTCGGAAATTCGTAATTTCGTAATTAACGAATTTGTCAGAATTTGTTTAAACAAATTCGGAACTAAACGAATTGCACATGTCTACTGTCCAGTGTCCAGTCACAAGCTTGGGGTGGGGAGGAGACCTGCAAGTGAAAGTAATGCTGGCCATACACTATACGAAAAATCGGCCGAACCCAGTTTCGAAAAATGAACGTTCGGCCGTGAGCGCAAACGATAGTGCCATCATGTAATGACCGATAAATCGTTCAGTGGACATAAACACATTTTATATTCGTTTTATTACATATATCTAGTGCAGACAGGTCGGACGGGAAACACATTAACCTTTCAATTTATCGTGCGTTCGGCAGAAAATTTCCAAACTTGTCCTTCGTTTTTTCAGCTCAAAAACGTCCAAACGATTATCAATTTTTGTGCCCATTAACTGTCCGAAAAAACTAACGAACTGTCTAATGACCGAATTTCGACCGATTTTTCGTATAGTGTATGGCCAGCATAAGGCTGCTGCAGAGGAAGATCAGGTCACCTTCCCCGCCAAACATGGTTGTGCTGTGTGGCAGAGCTGTGAAAATCCCAGGACTGAATGAACAGAGATACAAATCAATTGGCAGGTTAAGCAGCATGTAATGAGCTGTTTGCTTGGAGATCAACTTTAGTTGAATTTATTTATTTTTTTATTCTTTTTCAGACAGACCTTTTCTCTGGAGCCCTCTTCATCCAGGTGTCCCTGGGATGGAACATTTACCTGTCCACTGTCTTACTGCTGGTTGTGACCGCAATTTACACTATTGCTGGTAACTATCATAGTCTTTATCTTCTAAAGATTTCAGCATATTGTTCTGCTGAACTTTTGGGAAAAGAACTAATCAGGAATAGGAATCTGAACACGTGTATATTATAATGGTCATTTGGTTAACCCCTTCGTGCCTAAGGGTAAAACAAATGTTAACGCCTAAGCCCAATTTTGCAATTTTGACGTGTTAGTAAAACTGTACATATCTTCACAAATACTTGGTGCATCCAGGTAGATTATACCGCACTTTTTTTCCAGAACAAATTGGGCTTTCATTTGGTGGCAAATGGTAATGGGTATCTCCTAATTTTTCTTACTTTTTTTTTTTTTTTTTTTATCCCTACCTAAAACACACCGAAACTAATGCTAACATATTAAAAAAAAAAAAAGAATCCTGTCCAAATAATACGGATTCTGCCCTTTTGACCTTGACCCAAACACTAACTCTGGCACTGACCTAGATCAAACCTTGATCTAGGTATTTTTTAATAATTTTTTTATTTTATTCTACACTTTTTTTTTCCTTCTATCTGCAAGGACAGAGAGATGCAATGTATTTCTCTCGTCCATTCAGGGACGGAAAACATTGGGGTGGGCTTTACAGTGACTGATCCTGATCGCTGTGATAGCCTCTGACTGGCTATCAGTGATCAGGTGACCCGGAATCAAGAGTTCCGAGTTCTGATCGTTAGAATGGGGCCCAGGGTTCTCGGTGAGACCCCTGTCTCTGTGCTGGGAGTGCGTTTACGGCTGTGCTAAAATAAAAATACACTGTCACTGTACTAATCGCACTGGCAGGGAAGAGGTTAACATCAGGGGCGAGCAAAGGGTTAAGTGTATACCTAGGGGGTGCTTTCTAACTGTGGGGGGTGCTTTGACTGGGGGAAAACAGAGATCCATATTTTTGCTTAGCAGAAACATAAGATCTCCATTTTCCCTTCTGGCAGAATGGCGATCTGCTTTGTTTACATAGGCAGGCCGCCGTTTTGCCTCTCCTCAGAACGTTTGGTGGGTCCTGGCCGACATCGCATCCCCCGGACCTGCTGATTGGCTCCCGCTGTGTCCAGTTACAGCGGGAGTGGGTCGCTGGCGATGCACACCCCAGAAACTGTGCCCTAAACCATGTAGAGGTAAGTGATTTTGCACGGGAGGGCTGCCCTGCCACAGTATATCTGCGTGGGGCGGTCCAGAAGTGGTTAATCAACATAACTAGGGTATGCCTGCTCTGATTGGATTCTGTCAGTTAACGTTAAGCAACTGTAGCACTCATATAATACATTTTTGTCTTGTGTAAATCAAGGATGAGTTGGCAACCCTTATGTGATGTTAGAATCAGTGGAATTTCAGTAGCCTATTTGCGCTAAAATTTCTAATTTAAAGTGAAGCTCCACCCAAAAGGGAAACCCCCTTCTTCTGACATATTCGGCACTTTTTGTGGTGGAACGGGGACCCGGTTTTGACAGGTACCCGCTCCCACTTCCGGCTCAGATCACCGCGGCGATCTACAAGCATGTTCGGCCCCTCCTCCTTTTCCCCGCAGGCTCCTGGCACACACATCGGTCCCAAAATACTGTGGGACCATTCAAAAAGCGCAACACGACTCACGCATGCACAGTAGGAAATGGCTGTGAAGCCGGAAGGCTTCTCTGCCAGTTTCACTTACAATGCCAGAGCCTGCACCCAAAGCCGATTAAAGAATCAGCTCTGCTGCTGACATCGTGGGATCTCTGGATGGGTAAGTGTCCTTATATTAAAAGTCAGCAGCTACAGTATTTGTAGCTGCTGACTTTTTACATTTTTTTTTGGGGAGACTGGAGCTCCTCTTTAAGATTAAATCACAAATTAGCGACTCGTTAATGATTACTGCTTATACAGTGAGGTATGTGGCAATCCAACCTCCTTTACTCATAGGTCTCTATATAGCCCAAAATATGTAAGCATGTTGGTAAAGTTGGCCATAAACTGATTGTATTTCAGCTGCACCGTCTAGTTCTTTAATCGTCTTTTGTCAACGAGCCAATTGGAAGATTCTCAGTTGAACAACACCTGCATTCAATTAGCTGTAGGTACTGTTCAGGTATTCTGATAGCTGCGGGTTCTGGTTGTCATAATATAATACCAGCGCTCCAGATTCACCCATCCATCCATCCATCCATCACTGTCAAATGATTTCTCTTAAGTTATACAGCAGAAATCTTATTCGATGGGCAGGTTTATAGGCAGGCATGCTATCCAACTTGAGTATTTTCTTTGTTTAGAAAGACATATTGTATGTTCACATCCTCCAGTAAAACACATTGAATGCATTACCTAAATTGGTGTCCATTCATCTCTTTATAACAGGTGGTCTAACTGCAGTTATCTACACTGACACCCTACAGACAGTCATTATGGTGGTGGGGTCTTTTATTCTTATGTTTATATGTAAGTATACTGCTGTTTATTGTATTACTGTTCCATTATATCCCAACATTGCCAACCCAATTACTAGCACGTGTATAATAAATAATAAAATGATAACATCTGTTATATGCAAATCTGTTCATCCCTCCAGCATTTAATGAGATTGGCTGGTACACCGGACTGGAGCAAAAGTACATGGAGGCTATTCCAAAAATAATTGTCCCGAACACAACCTGCCATCTGCCCCGCAGTGATGCATTCCATATACTACGTGACCCCATCACTGGGGACCTACCCTGGCCTGGCCTTATATTTGGTTTGACAGTGGTGGCCACCTGGGTTTGGTGCACTGATCAGGTAAGGTGATCCCGCTGTGGTATCATAGCTTGTAAAAATCTCTCATCTCTAAGATGCACGATATCACCAAAAGTATTGGTATGCTTGCTTTTACACGCACATTAACTTTAATGTCATCCCAGTCTTAGTCTGTAGGGTTCAATATTGAGTTGGCCCACCCTTTGCTATAACAGCTCCACAAGGAGTGTCTATGGGAATGTGTGACCATTCTTCTAGAAGCACATTTGTGAGGTCAGGCACTGATGTTAGATGAGAAGGCCTGACTTAGTCTCCGCTCTAATTCATCTCAAAGGTGTTCTGTCGGGTTGAGGTCAAGACTTTGTGCAGGCCAGTCAAGTTCCTCCACCACCCCAAACTCGCTCATCCATGTGTTCATGGACCATGCTTTGTGCACTGGTGCGCAGTCATTTTGGAACAGAAAGGGGTCATCCCCCAAACTGTTCCCACAAAGTTGGGAGCTTGAAATTGTCCAAAATGTCTTGGTATGCTGATGCCTTAATAGTTCCCTTCACTGGACCAGTGCACAAAGCAAGGTCCATACACACATGGATGAGCGAGTTTGGGGTGGAGGAACTTGACTGGCCTGAACACCTTTGGGATGAATTAGAGCGGAGACTGCGAGCCAGGCCTTCACGTCCAACATCAGTGCCTGACCTCACAAATGCTCTTCTGGAAGAATGGACAAACATTCCCATAGACACACTCCTAAACCTTGTGGACAGCCTTCCCAGAAGTGTTGTAGCTGCAGAGGGTGGGCCAACTCAATATTGAACCTTACAGACTAAGACTGGGATGCCATTAAAGTTCATTTGAGTGTAAAGGCAAACGTGCCAATACCTTTGGTAATAGTGTATGTCGGGGAGCTCTGTGTTGTAAAATCTTCTAAATACTGTGTATAAATTCCTAGCAAGTGTGTGAATTGTCAAAATATATTAAAGGAATTGTATTGTATAATGTAATGTAAATCAGTCATCTCTTAAGTCATGCGAAATGGGTGATGGATGATGCCTGATTATGCTAAATACAGTTTTACGGCAAGGTGTAAATTGGTTTTAGGGGTTCCTATTTGGGGCAAAGCAACAGATTCACTTTGGAGGGAAGAGGGTAAAAGGCCACACTTGTGGTGTGTGTGTATATCTATCTATAACAAAAGTGAGTACACCCCTCACATTTTTTTAAATATTTTATTATATCTTTTCATGTGACAACACTGAAGAAATGACACTTTGCTACAATGTAAAGTAGTGAGTGTACAGCTTGTATAACAGTGTAAATTTGCTGTCCCCTCAAAATAACTCAACACACAGCCATTAATGTCTAAACCACTGGCAACAAAAGTGAGTACACCCCTAAGTGAAAATGTCCAAATTGGGATCAATTAGCCATTTCTCCTCCTCAGTGTCATGTGACTCATTAGTGTTTACAAGGTCTCAGGTGAGAATGGGGAGCAGGTGTGTTTAAATTTGGTTTTATCGCGCTCTCTCTCTCATACTGGAAGTTTAACATGGCACGTCATGGAAAATAACTCTAAGGATCTGAAAAAAAAGAATTGTTGCTCTACATAAAGATGGCCTAGGCTATAAGAAGATTGCCAAGACCCTGAACCTGAGCTTCTTGCACAGTGGCCAAGACCATACAGCAGTTTAACAGGACAGATTTCCACTCAGAACAGGCCTCGCCATGGTCGACCAAAGAAGTGGAGTGCACTTGCTTAGCGTCATATCCAGAGGTTGTCTTTGGGAAATAGACGTATGAGTGCTGCCAGCATTGCTGAAGAAGTTGAAGGGGTGGGGGGTCAGCCTGTCAGTGCTCAGACCACATGCAGCACACTGCATCAAATTGGTCTGCATGGCGGTCATTCCAGAAGAAAGCCTCTTCTAAAGATGATGCACAAGAAAGCCTGCAAACAGTTTGCTGAAGAAAAGCAGACTAAGGACATGGACTACTGGAACCATGTTCTGTGGACTAATGAGACCAAGATAAACTTATTTGGTTCAGATGGTGTCAAGCGTGTGTGGCGACAACCAGGTAAGGAGTACAAAGACAAGTGTGTCTTGCCTACAGTCAAGCATGGTGATGGGAGTGTCATGGTCTGGGGCTGCACAAGTGCTGCCGGCACTGGGGAGCTACAGTTCATTGAGGGAACCATGAATGCCAACATGTACTGTGACATACTGAAGCAGAACATGATCCCCTCCCTTCGGAGACTGGGCCGCAGGGCAGTATTCCAACATAACGACCCCAAACACACCTCCAAGATGACCACTGCCTTGCTAAAGAAGCTGAGGGTAAAGGTGATGGACTAGCCAAGCATGTCTCCAGACCTAAACCCTATTGAGCATCTGTGGGGCATCCTCAAACGGAAGGTGGAGGAGCGCAAGGTCTCTAACATCCACCAGCTCCGTAATGTTATCATGGATGAGTGGAAGAGGACTCCAGTGGCAACCTGTGAAGCTCTGGGGAACTCCATGACCAAGATAGTTAAGGCAGTGCTGGAAAATAATGGTGGCCACACAAAATATTGACACTTTGGGCCCAATTTGGACATTTTTACTTAGGGGTGTACTCACTTTTGTTGCAAAAGTGTAGTTTTTTTTTTTGCAAAGTGTCATTTCTTTAGTGTTAATGTTGTCACATGAAAGGATATAAAATATTTACAACGTGAGGGGTGTACTCACTTTTGTGAGATACTGTATGTACAGTATATGTGTGTATTTGTATTTTACATTATACAAAGAATTCTTACTTTTTACTATTAAATTAACTTATTAAATATGTTCCAGGTTATCGTTCAGCGATCCCTAGCAGCCAAGAACCTCTCCCACGCTAAGGGAGGCTCCATAGTCGGGGGTTACCTGAAAATTCTTCCGGCATTCTTTGTAGTATTCCCAGGAATGATTAGCAGAGCCTTGTTTCCAGGTGAGATCCCTCTGGATTCTGGACATTCATTCTAAGCTCATGTATAGCCAAAACTCCTGACCTGTATGTGTTCCATAGTGAAGCTGAAGGATAAGAATGACCACCAGGAACTAGCACCATCTGAAAGAGTTTCCCATTTTGGTTTCCTGTGTCAGAACCCTCCCCCCCCCCCCCCCCCCCCCCCTATAAAATGTGAAATGGATGAATGTGGTGGCTACCACTTTCTAAAAATGTTTGTTGCCTGGCTGTCATGCTGATCTAATGACTTTAATGTTTTCTGAGGCACTGCAACTAATATGCCACTTGTTCTGTGTTAGTAATTCAAAGAGTTGATACCAAGAAACTAGTATTCTCAGACAGATGACAACAGGGACAGATCCGATATTTCTCTCCGTACGTTTCCGTTACCATTTATCCCATTTTTCCAGATGAGATTGGCTGTGTTCATCCAGACGAATGCCGGAAATATTGTCAGATTGAAACAAGCTGCTCCAACATTGCCTATCCCAAGTTGGTAATTACACTCATGCCTGTTGGTGAGTTACTTTATCTTCTCTGTTAGTGTATGTCTACACAACCATAAAAGTTCTTCTCGTGCAAATGTTTTGATAACGTGTTTGCATTCACATGTGATTTTAGGTATTATTGTTTGTTTTTTCCCCAACAAGACGTGTTTTTAATACGTATCACCTCCCTTGGATTGGGACCTTACTCAGGGAACTCCTCATATAAGCTGGAGGAGCCTAATATATTCTCAATGGAAGCATTGGTAAGTGGTTGTAAACCGCAGACATGATACATGAACAAGGCATATCCCTCTATAGCAGGGGTAAGCAACCTGTAGATTGCAGGGAGGTGACTGGTAAATCGCAGTCTGGGCTTGCTGACCCACCATTCCAGAGCATGAAACAGAGTGCAACGCAGAGAGACTACTGGCAAAGTTGGAGCTGTAGTACAAAGCAAGAGCCGCATAAGCCGATGCCTCCTCTTTAGTGCTGGCTCCTGTCCCATGTGGAGTTATACCATCTGCAGCGTTCTCCAAGACCCCAAAGATCTTGAGGTAAATGCAAAGCAATACAATCGCATAATGGCAACGTTGTGTTGCTTTCTCACCACCTGCTTTAACCCCTTGGACCCCTCAGAAGCATGAAGTTGTGGGGCGTTTGCAGAGTGGCCCCATTTACTTGAAAGGGCCATGTTTGGCAGGCGGTTGCACCCCACCAAAAGGAACAGGGGGCTTAATTCCTGCTGCGGCATGTGTACACCAAATGGGGGTAAGTATTGGGAGTGGTAAAACTGGGACTCAACCACCCCCCAACTTTACATGTGAACGAGCCGTAAGTGTGCCGCCGCTTAATGCAACGAAGGGCTCATTTAAGTGCAGCAAGCAATATGAGTGTGTCTGACAGGTGGTGAGGTGGCACCAGCTGATTTAAACCCATGATTGCCCTGCAATGTATGCAATTGCGACACTGTAGTAAGGCGGTTTAAATCAGGTGTGAGGTGACAATGTGCCCGGTGATCTTTGACTTCCCCCATGTTGTTCAAATAGATCCCCACCGCTGTAAGGTTGCTCTATAGAGTATACTTGCCTCTGTGCGACCCTGTTCTCAGTTTCAGGGATGGATCAGGGCCGAATCTTGCCCTTAATTCGGCCCTGAAACGGAGCCAAAGACGCACAGCGTTCCTGTGCAAGCTGCTCCGCAGCTGCCCTGGAGATATGTGACCTGGCTCCATAGATAGCCGGTCACATTCTCCTGTCATGCGAATTGGATGCGGAGAAACCAACATAGGTGTGAACCCGGCCTAACTATTTACTTTTTTACTGAGCGCTTTGGAGTACAGCTATCGCTATACTTCCCGTGCTCTGACAGGACATATGTGCTCTGCTACACAAAAGCCGCTCTGCTTGCCCCTCCCCTCTGCTTTCCATTTATAGACTACTTTGTATTTTGTGAATGGGTTCACAGAACAATCTCTTCCGTGAAAAGGGCAAGAGAGGCAGGCACAACAGTTACAATATACTCTATATTCTATAGTTGCTGTATCGGAGGCACAAAGGTCCAGGGTCAGTGCACTTGGGAGCATTGCGATAGCTGTACTTCCAGTGCTCAGTAAAAATAGTAATGTAGCACCCTCTGTGTTACACTGTAAGAAAATTTAGTTGGGCTCCTCTGTAGGTAAAAGAGTCGGGGGTTAATTTGTTAGCTGGCAGAGCTCCAAGGGCTGAGTCGGTTACCTCCCCCTGGCTTCTGGAACTGCTGGAGGGTTCTAGAACTTGAAGGGTGGAGGCGCAGAGACGATGCCTGAATATTTGTCAAGTCTCTTCCAATCCCTGCCTAGGAATGGCCCAGAAGGTGTTAGAGATGGACCATAAATATTTTTGAGCCTTGCATTAGGGGAGGAGAGTCAAGGTTCCAGTTGCCTGGAAGGGACGCCTGTGCTCGGGGGGGGGGGGGGGGGGGGGGGGGCTCTGCCCCTGTGCAGAAGGAAGGAGCCAAAGTGAGAAGCTGAAGCCTCACACCCTTCCAGCTTCAGCTAAGCTTAGCCAAAGCCCTCCTGAAATCCAAGGTCAGGACCTGTTCAGCAGGAGGTCTGTGCAGAAGTCTCTGGAGCCTTAGGATCCACCAAAGGGACTGAGTGAGTAGCTTTAACCAATACACTCCAGAGCCTGACAGAAGAGAAGCAGCCAGGTACAAGACCCAACTTGCTTACTACTAAGGGACAGCTTAGAGCCAGTACAGCTACCCTACACCTCTTGCTTCGGGAGCCTAAGGAGCAGCTAGGTGCATCTACATTTCTACCAAGAAAGAGCATCTGCATTCAGTGCTTAGAATCTTTTTGTTAAAAGTTCAGCTGACCCATTTATCCCACAGAAGGGCAGCATGGTGACTTCGATCAGCCAGAAAGTTAGCAAGTCCTCAATTTGCATTCAAGTTGCAGTTCTGGGCAACCAATAGCCCTTACCTATCTAACTTCATCCCCTAAGAAACCAAAAACAAAACCAACCACCCTGGACTGGTTCTTGTCTAATGTGTGGATGGTGTAAAATTCCTGTTGCTTAGCTGTGCATGAGGGGAGACCCAAAAATCCAACGCCCCTTACAGGGGTAGCACTACATTTAAAATAAAAAATAAATAAAAAATTTGAGGTGGCATACACCTTGTTGGATGAAACGACCTATAAAGCAAATTGAGTCATTTTTTGTATGTCCTGCAGTTGTATTTCTTTATCAAATGTTTTCTGTTCAATGACTTGTAATGTAATGTTTTTTTTTTTATATTCTAGGACTAAAAGGGTTAATGATAGCGGTAATCATGGCTGCTCTGATGAGCTCTCTCACATCCATCTTCAATAGTGCCAGCACTATCTTCACATTGGATGTCTGGTCCCGTATTCGAAAAAATGCCACAGAACGAGAGCTTATGATTGTTGGCAGGTGCAGTATTCATTGCGTAATATGTGTAAAATAAAACTAAACTATTGATAGTATGGTTGCCATCTGTCCCTGTTTGCTGGAGACAGCTCCCTTTTTGAGGGGTCTGTCCCCAGAAAACAAATATCCCTGACAGTGTAGTCCTCTGCAATCTTGCAGTGCTGGGTAGACATGTTAGGGATGGCACAAAAAAGAATTGCAAGCACCACCCCAATATGGTGCTGCTGGACTCAAGCCAGCGATGTCACGATGTCCCCTTGTGTACGGAGCCTCCATCTTCTTGGTGGGTCTCGCAGCTCCGGTGCTGTCACTCGATGGCACCGCAATGACGTCACTCCCGCGCATGTGCACGGGAGCCGCCACTCGTGGCATATCGCAGTTGAGAGCGACGCACTCAGTGCGCCTGCGCACCGATGTCTGCAGTGCCTGTCTTTTGGCAAATATCTCCTAAACCGTGTAGGTTTAGGAGATATTTCTTTGACCTACAGGTAAGCCTTAATCTAGGCTAATCTGATCTTTAAGGGTTTACAACCACTTTAAAGGGTAAGTTCACCTTTACAGAAAAATCCGTAAGGTGAACTTAGACAGGTTTCAAATCCCTGGACTGCTACAGCGGCGATACGATCTGTCAGTGCGGGGGGGGGGGGAGGAATCACAGGACTCCAGGTTATTGGGACTGGGTGCAATAGGAAGGGGGTCCAGTGCAAGTTCACTTTAAAGATTTTCTGTAAAGGTGAACTTACACTTTACAATGTGTGTGTATTTTAGGTGTAGAACTGTAAAGAGATGGTGCTAAGGTGTAAGACAACATCCCAAAAATTAGAACGTTTACGATACCCTCTGAACCACCTGGGTGGCTATTACAGTGAGGGGGAAAAAGTATTTTATCCCCTACTGATTTAGTACATTTGTCCACTGACAAAGAAATGATCAGTCTAAAATTTTAATGGTAGGTTTATTTTAACAGTGAGAGACAAAATAACAACAAATTCAGGTGGGGATGGTGTTCTTGGGGGTCATAGGCAGCATTCCTCCTTCTCCTCCAAACACGGCGAGTTGAGTTGATGCCAAAGCCCTCAATTTTGGTCTCATCTAATCACAGCACTTTCATTCAGTACTCCTCTGAATCATTCAGATGTTCATTAGCAAACTTCAGACGGGCCTGTATGTGCTTTCTTGAGCAGGGGGACCTTGTGGGCGCTGCAGGATTTCAGTCCTTTACGGCGTAGTGTTACCAATAATTTTCTTGGTGACTATGGTCCCAGCTGCCTTGAGACTCTTGACAAGATTCTCCTGTGTAGTTGTGGGCTGATTCCTCACCATTCTCATGATCATTGAAGCTCCACGAGGTGAGATCTTGCATGGAGCCCCAGACCGAGGGAGATTGACAGTTATTTTATTTTCCATTTGGGAATAATCGTACCAACTGTTGTCACCCTCTCACCAAACTGCTTGGCGATGGTCTTGTAGCCCATTCCAGCCTTGTGTAAGTCTACAATCTTGTTCCTGACATCCTTGGACAACTTTGTTCTGTTCCATGGTGGAGAGATTGGGATCTGATTGCTTCCTTGGACAGGTGTAATGGGACACTTGTCCACTCTCTCTTAATGGAAGTGCTGCTAATCTCAGCTTGTTACCTGTATAGAAAGCACCTTGGAGCCAGAAATCTTGCTGATTGATAGGGGATCAAATACTTATTTCACTCATTAAAATGCAAATCAATTTATAACTTTTTTGAAATGCCTTTTTCTGTATATTTTTGATGTAATTCTGTCTCACTGTTAAAATAAACCTACCATTAAAATTAGACTGATCATTTCTTTGTCAGTGGGCAAACGTACAAAATCGGCAGGGGATCAAATACTTTTTTCCCCTCACTGTATAGGCTACCTTTAAATGTACACTGATGCAATATAATAAAAATATCCATTTTGTTTCTACAAAATATAAAAACAAACGTGACTTGAGTATAATTGCACAAATAGCTCATATAATGCCAGTCAATGATCTTGGATCACAAGAGAAGGGCACCCGATGCGTTTCAAAGTCACTTGCATACAGCTAATTAAATTTGAGATTGTCTGACAATCTTGTCTTGCTTACAACAAAATAATCTCAATACAACATATATATCGACAAATGATCATATTCGAAGGACACATCGTTTATGATGAAGCATATAATGAAAATATCATATCGCAACAATCAATACTGAACTACAGTAGATGTGCAAGAAAATATAAACTGCAGCCACAGAGTAAAAATGTTAAAAGCAGTTCAATGCCTCTACGCCAGTCCAGTGAGAGGGAGGGTGCAGAGGGCCCACAGCAGACCCTGTACTCCTAGTACTTGGGGCAGCAAAAGGAGACACCCTTTTGACCGGCATGATATGAGCTATTTGAGCAATCTATTATACTTGAGCTGCATTTGTTTTTATGTTTTTTTTGTATAAATAATTTTGATAGTATATTTTACCAGTGCACGTTTCAAGGTAGACTCTAACAGGCCCTGGTGGTTCAGAGGGTATCCTATATATTGTATTTTAGATGTGGTTACACATGGGAATGTGAAGTTGTGGGCATGGCTAAAAGTGGGCATGATCAGTACAGTGTTCCTAGATTACAATTTGAAAATCTGGTAACCATAATTTTATATGGCAGTATGTATAGCCATTGGGTGATCTGTTGTCTGCTCCCGGTAAAGTTGGCTGGATCAGACACAGATTAGGAAATCTGCAGACAGTAGTGTTGCTAGACCCTGGATTTTGGTACACTGGTCTCAATTATTATTATTATTATTATTATTATTATTATTATTATTATTTTTGTTTGTACAATTTTTCCTTTTGGATTTACCAAAATTATGGTATAGGAGGACCCACTTGAACAACCCATTCAATTAGTAGGCAGGCCCTTGCACTATATAGTGGAAGATGGCTCTAAAGGAGAATATACTGTGTATGGCCACCTTAACTGGCTCCTGACAGCCATATTATAAAATGACAGGTGAACGGAGGCTCTCTCGTTCTGGGAGGACATCATATGACATCCTCCCACTCTCGCCACGCAGGGGTATTCGGTGGTGCACTCTGTCACTGGGACACGGCGCATCAACAATCCCAGTAGAGAGTCTATGATGAGGCTGTTTACCCATGTGATCAGCTGTGTTCAATCACGGAAATCAAGGAAATGCCGGTTATCGTAGAAGAGAGGTGATCAGCAGCAAAATCAGGAAATCAGGGCACTGATCATCAGTGCAGCCCGATCAGTGCCCAGCAGTAGTGCCAATTGTTTTTTTTTTTTTTTAATTTAAAAACCCTGTGGTGATTAAATACCACCAAAAGAAAGCTCTATCTGTCTCAAAAAAATGCTAAAAATTGCATGACTGTTCGACGGCGCTGAAAATTGGCCAGTACAGGAAGGGGGTAAAAGTGCCCTGTAGGCAAGTGCTTAAAGGGAGAAGTAGTAAAGTGGGTGGAAATAAAGAGGTAGTATAATAATTAGCAGTGTTGCCGCCCACCCTAATCCATGCACACGGCCCCTAATCTACATGCCGGACGCATAGATTACAATGTGTTTTTTTTTTTTTTGAAGCGCACGAATCGAGCCTGTGGCTCTAATTGACTTCAAAAAAGGGTGGACTCGGGGCGCAGACCACTGTGCCCTGAGCCCACCCAGTTGTGTGACAATAGCGAATTAATATTCGCTATTGTCTTCCTGCTTCTCCCAGACAATTAGGAAGCAGGATCCACTTCCTGTTTAGGAACGGCCTCGGCTCTTCCCTCGCAAGCTGGAGTGAGGAGCAGCATTGGCCTCCGGAAGGGGCACTGTTGCCGCCTTCCATCACGCGTGGGGGGGCACTGTTCACCGCTCCCCATCCCAACCCCCCCCCCCCCCCCAAATATTGAGCACCAGCCACTGGTAATGAGGGAGGTGTGGTCCAGAGAGATAAAGCACTCCCTATTCTGTGATGCAGTAAGGCAGTGCATGATGGGATATGAAGTTTCCTGCATTGTCACATGATGATTTTCAGGAAGTGATCTCCTTTAGAAAGCATTTTATAACATTTTGCGCAGAGGTGAAGATTCAAAACTTCCATGGACTAAATGATAAGCACATTAGGATGGCTTGGCCAGAAAAGGCTTCTATCGATTATGAAAAGTGAAATTCTGCCTGAAACGGTGAACTTGGCCTTTAACTCTTCAATAAGAAACAGAAGTTAAATCCCAAATCGATTTTATTTAAAATAGTTGCAGTACAGAGGATGTTTTGTAGGACCATTATTGACAGAGGCAGGGCTTATAAAAGTAATTCATGCTGACTGAGGGAACCCACAAGAAGTGGGGAGGGTAAAGCTAGGACTAAACCAACATAAAACTAAGGAGGGGAGAACAGAGGGCAGTACTAAAATCACAGTAGTAAACAATCTGTAGTGGCCAAAAACCATCATTAGATGTCAGCATACTACAGAAAAATGATAACCTAATGCAGTTCAATACAAGACATGCTTGATGGGCTGAACAACCTCCATTAAGTAATACAATAAGATCACATTTATTTTAACTTTGGCTTGTATTTTTATCAGACATTTTCCTGTAATGTTTTTTATGTTCTCTCTTGCAGAGTTTTCATAGTCATACTGGTGGTTATAAGTATCCTTTGGATCCCCATCATCCAGGCAGCAAACAGCGGGCTACTGTTTGATTATATGCAGTCTGTCACTAGTTACCTCTCCCCACCGGTCACCGCCATATTTGTTTTGGCAATTTTTGTCAAGAGAGTCAATGAACCAGTAAGTACATCACCTGAATGTTTCAAACTATTGTACAATGGCAATGTAATAGGATATAAGACTTCATAGGTCCTGATCATGGTATGAGAATGATGACAATTTCGTTTTTGGAAGTATTTTCCATTTCCTAAAATGGCTTTCAGGTATCTTTGTGTTTCCGAAACCTTGGTCAGTCATGTGCTACAGCTTTTGCAGGGTCTGACTACCAATTCTACTAACCAGAGGGTCAGTCAACACAAAATGTTGTATTGGTAGATCCTGTAGAGTCAAAGTACCATTTGATTTTATTCGTCAGATGTTTTTTCACCTTAAAGCGGAGCTGCACCCGCACAAAAAATATTAAAAGTCAGCAGCTACAAATAGTGCAGCTGCTGACTTTTAATAAATGGACACTTACCTGTTCCTGGTTCCCGCGGTGTAGGCAGAATGTGACGAGAGACCGCTTGTCTCTCGCTGTCTCTCAGGGAATCAGGAAGTGAAGATGCAACGTCTTTACTGCCCGGTTCCCTACTGCGCATGCGCGAGTCGCGCCGCGCGCCCCTATTGGTCCCTGCTGTGTCCTGGGAACTGTGTTTCCCAAGACACAACGGGGCAGCTCCGGATAGGGGCGGGGCATTTATCCGGAAGTGAGTGCAGATACATGTATTATAGAGGTATCTGCACCCCCCTCCCCCTGAAAGGTGCCAATTGTGGCACCGGAGGGGGGGAGGAATCCGATAAGCGGAAGTTCCACTTTAGGGTGGAACTCTGCTTTAATGCATAGAATGCATTAAGGTGAAAAAACATGTACCTTTACAACCCCTTTAACCTGCTTACACTCAGATATGACTTTTACTGCCCTGCAGTGTCCTGCACAACAAACCTGCCAATAGTGAGTTTACGCTGCATGTTGGGCTAGAGTAACGTCGCAACTCTTTATGTAATAACTTGGTCTGAGCCAGTATGTCGAAAAGTACTGAAGCCAATGTATCAGCATGACAGCCAAGCAACCAGCATTTTCAGAAGGACAGTTCAGCAATAGTACAGGTTTTCTTTAACCCTTTGCAGCCTGCCTCGCAGATATTCACTATTACGGTGATCACTAGCTGTAAAAGAAAGCTATGATGTACTTTCTCCTCTAAATAGAGAAAAAGTTTGCACCAGTTTCTCCTCACTTAGATGGGAGAATGCAAGCAAAAACTATATATAGATAGAGAGATGGATATAGAGATTGATGGATAGAGAGATCTGAACTTGATCTAGGCTGGTGTCAGGAACAAGGTGAGTTGGTAAGTATTTGCCTTTTCTACAATCTTATTTTTATTGCATTTTGTTTATCACAAGACCACAGGTGCACTCTGAGTAACTTCACATTCTGTCATTGGTTACTTTTTTTATTCTTTTTGTCCCTGCAGGGAGCCTTCTGGGGTCTGATCCTTGGGCTGGTGGTGGGTTTGATTCGAATGATAATGGATTTTGTATATCGAGCCCCAAACTGCGGAGAGAAGGACACCCGTCCGGCTTTGCTGAAGGATGTTCACTATTTGTATTTTGCTATCCTTCTTTTTGGGTTCACGTCACTTGTCTGCATTGTGATCAGCCTGTTTACCCCAGCTATACCCGATGAGAAGGTAAGACTGTCTTCTACTTTGTTGCATCAAATGGGGGAAAATACATTTTCTGAAATGGTTTGGTTGTTTTGAGTTGAATCGCCCACTATCTTGTTATATTGCTCAGTGACGCTGGTAAGATCTTTGCATCTGTCAGCAGACTTGCCTGCTTTCCAAAGTCTTTAAGGAGTCTTTTTCTATGATGGCTTTTTTTACTTCTAACAATTCAAAAAGCATGAATGATGAATAGTGATGGAGAAAATGTGTTTCCTTTTTAATACTGCTTTGTGTTACTGTCTGTAATGCTTTCGCCTCTTGTACAGCATCAGTGGCGGCTGGTGCTTTAATATTTTGGAGGGTTCGGGAAAGTGGCGATCAGAGGCCTTCTTACCTTAGGAGGCAGATGACAAAGGATCCAGGGTAGGGTTGATGCTCCTCGCTCCAACTACTCCTCACTCCGGAGCTGTTGCTTCTCCTCCAAATAGGAAGTGGGTCCTGAGACCCGACTGGCCAGGAGTCCTAAGACTCCCTGGCCAATCTAGGTCTCAGGACCTGCTTCCTGATTGGCCGGGAGGAGAATCAGGAAGACCATAGTGAATATTAAGTAATTTGTGTTATCTAGTCACTGTAGCAAGTGGTGCTTGCACTTTAAGGCCCTAAGCATTCAGGGATGTATCCTCTGAACACATGTCTCTGAATGCATGGGGCCCTAAACATGAGTACCACTGGGTACAGCCTTCAATTGCATCCAGCTACAGTGCATTGCTGTTTGTCATAGACTTTGACAGGCTGCAGGCAGCAGAGCTGGACACTGCACCTATGCCTCCTGGGCACCCAAAACTGCTGGGTTTGGATGCACAGGGGCTAAATGCTCAGTGCATGTGGCCGTGTCATAAACAGTGTCAGCTTTTGTATGCCAATGAAAGGGGAAGTTAGTGGAGGAATGGAGCGTGATGAAAGAGAATATCGGTTTGGAGCAACAGCAATCAGTATAGGTTTTCTAAAACGCCTGATAACTTGTTCACTCTTCCAGCAGCCAGCCCCATCTTCATGCAACTACAAACATGAGATAGTCACTTGATCTGGTGGTGTCATCTTTAAAACTGTTGGGCGGCACAGTGGTGTAGTGGTTAGCACTCTCACCTAGCAGTAAGAAGGGTCGCTGGTTCAAATCCCAACCACGACACTACCTGCCTGGAGTTTGCATGTTCTCCCTGTGTCTGTGTGGGTTTCCTCCGGGTACCCCGGTTTCCTCCCACAATCCAAAGACATGCAGGTAGGTTAATTGGCTTCTGTCCAAAAATTGGCCCTAGTATATGAATGGGGACCTTGGATTGTGGGCTCCTTGAGGGTAGGGACTGATGTGAGTGTGCAATGTATGGGGATAGGGACAACTGTAGACGCTCACTCAGGTTGAACTGGATGGACTGATGTCTTTATTCAACCTTACTAACTATGAAACTATGAAAACAGGTACCTGGAAGGAAAGCAAAGAGATGGCTACCAAGAGTTTAATGTAGCTGCAGACCCATACTCTTGGTCTTGCACAAGATTTAAAAGCCAAATTTCATAAAGGCAAAACCAAGGTAGTGTTGCCACCAGTCTGGGATTCACGCAAATAGTCTATATTTGTCTGTATTGAATCAAGTGTCCAGGTTTCAGACCTCCTGGAACCCAGACACATTTTTCAGACCCTAGGCTTGCACACAAGGGGGTTTGGTGTGCCTGGGCACATCCTAATCTCCCCATACGGCGCAGAGTCCCCCTGCTGCCCTGTGCACACATATGCTTAGACTGGACTGTAGCTCAGCAAGTAGTAGAGTACCACAACCGCCAACTGTATAGGTGTGCACACGGGAACTGTGCCTGGGCACACCCTAACCAGGTTTGCCAACCGTTCAGAGGAATGGCTGCAGTGTCTGTGATACTGTCTCTCGCCCTGCCCAGAGCCAGGACAGCCCCCCCCCCCCCCCATCCCCAGCATGGATGGGAGAGGAGAGAAGGCTCAATCTGCTCTTCCTTCTCCTGCCCCTAACCCTCTGTGTAATCTCAACCACAATTCAATCCCCAGCATGCTGTGCCTCAAAGGTGGAATGTGTGTGGGTGGAAAATGTAAAGCCCGGCAGCCAGCAGATGCATTGTGGGTGAAAAGTGCCGATGCCTGAGCCTACATCCACAGGGGAATGGGCTCACCATCCACTTTCTTTGACTCAAGTCTTCCCCCCCCCCCCCCCCGAGCGAGTGAGTACACTAAGGTAAGGGGCGCTCTGCAGGCTCTGATGTAAGGAGGGCTTTGGGAACCCTGATTTAAGGGGAAATGCTAGGAACTCTGATGTAAGTGGGGGCTTTGGTGAGAAGAAACCTCATATCAGAGTTCCGCTTTACATCAGAGTCAACAGTGTTCCCCCTGTGACAAGTTGGGTAATCTGTAGCTCATGGATGGTGCCAAACAGTGAGTTTACTCCATGCCAGAAGTACATTTTCAGGACTTTTTCTGCCCACTTTTATTTAAAACAAAGCAAAAAGTTCCCACGCAGGTGGTTCTTACCATCAATGCAACAAAACATAGAATTCAGCTTCATGGCTCTTTGCAGCTTCACTGCTCAGGCCTCCTGCCTTGGTCCTCCAGACCATCAAACACACAGTCCCAGTGCTCGTGCACAAAACTCTATAACTTGGTCAGCTTGACTGTTTCTCCTGTAGCTCCCAGCTGCTAGATCTTCACATGCTCGGGCCTTTGTCTGTCCTGATCTGGACAGTACGATGCAATGTACACCTCACAGCTCCCTTCACAGACTTAACCACTCGGGAGAGTGGGGCCACTCACCTCTAACTCTGTCCCCAACATAAACCCAGCACACAGCTGTGCCTGTTTCCTAGAAAATCTGGCCCAGACCGCCATTTTAACCAGTGGCGCAGGCTCGACCTGCCACATCCCTTAAAAAATGTATTGTGCAGCACACCGCCAAAGTGTTTAGTTTGAAGAAAAGGTCACCAGACTGGACCAAGGACTGGTTGAACAGTAAAAAAAATATTTTAGCAAGGTAAAAGTCCTTGGAACTGCTTCATGTTTTCCTTTCTTGTGTTCCACTTCTTAGTCATCAGTGTATTTTCCTTTGATATGCTTAGATTGGTCGTTATACTTGGTGGACACGAAACAGACTAGCGAAAAATACCAACCTGGAGGAATATGAAAAGACATCAGATAATGTTGCAGTACCTTCCAACATGCTGCTAATTGAAAATGACCCAGGTAATTTATGTTCATCTATTCTGCAGATATACTGACTTTGTGCAGGAGCATTCACCGGTCAGTCTCATGAAAATGATGTCTCCCATGACATTCCTTCCTTTTATAATTGGAATGATTTGGCTCTAAAGGTTTCAAATTATATTTTTATTTTTTATAAAAAAAAATTTAATATGTAAACTAAATTTTTTATGTTTAGGGTAGAATGTGAAAAAGTTAGAACCTCTGTCAGATTTGTTTTGCTACAGAAGGTGTGAAGTGTTGAGCACTAGATCCTGTTTCAAATGTCTGTATAGGACCCAATTTTGGAGGAAACAAGGAGTACACTTCTCCATGTCTGATCTAACTGAACAGGACACGATGGATAGATATAAAATATTCTAAATAAAGCACTACTCAGTAACTAACTATATATACAGGGGTCAAGTCCTGGGGAAAAAAGTGTGGGAACTCCCACCCAAGATCAACTCGCAAGTATGTAGGAGACTGGGGGGGGATGAGGAGACAGAAAATCAGGAGGGGCCGGTGGGGAGGAGCGCATCACGAGAGGTCTGACTAAATACAATCTCTTAGCAGCAGGGACCTGATCTACCGGTCAGCTAACTGTGATTGACAGGTAGATCGAAGCGGAAGCTGTCACGGGGCCCTACTGACAATGCCTGAATGGTCAGGTGTGCACTTACTATTGCGAGCTGTGTCGGCAGCTGCTGGTGTAGCACCTGCCACACAGCTCGCATACTTCAAAGTCTTGCAGGACACGGCTGCTAATGGGAACTGAGTTCCTGTTGTGGAAAAAGTACAGGAACTCCGTTCCCATGCGTTCCCGCAGGACTTGAGCCGTGTGTGTGTGTGTGTGTGTGTGTGTGTGTGTGTGTGTGTGTGTGTGTGTGTATGTGTATGTATATATATATATATATATATATATAATATATGATGATATGATTCTGCACAGAATGGCCACCCTGTAGCAGTAAATCTGCTATAGGGCAGTCAGCAAGTGGTTATCCCTTAATAAAATCAACTCCTGGACTTCTCAAATGTGTTTGTCCTGCTTGGGAGTATTCCCTTGTTATTGGTCCTGAGGACCATTGTCTGGTATAGGAAATCCAAATGTTTTGATTTCACAGGAACAAACTGTAGATGAGAGGAAGTCTCCCAGTGGTGAAGACTGTTCTGATGACAGCTGTGTTTCAGGGACAGGAAGTCGAGGGAAGTTTCACAGATTGGACCCACATGACGACAAAAGAGAGGGCTTTTAACCATTTCTTACTCTATAAAAAAACTTAACAGAGGTCATTACCCTTTCCCACTCTGTCCAAAACAAAAAGTTGGATTTTAAAGTGACTGTAAAGGCAGAAGTTTTTTTTTTTTTTATCTTAATGCATTCTATGCATTAAGATAAAAAACCTTCTGTGTGCAGCAGCCCCCCTAATACTCATCTGAGCTCCATCTCTATCCAGCAATGTTGCAGCAGTGTCTTGACTGCCTGGGACTCCCCTCCTCATTGGCTTCCACTACTGCCAAGCAAAGTCAGTCAGCCAATGAGAAGAGAGAGGGGCCGGGGCATTCTTGGTGTCTGAATGGGCAAACAGAGCTGCGACTCGGCTCGAGTGCCCCCATAGCAAGCTGCTTGCTGTGGGGGCACTTAACAGGAGGGAGGGGCCAGGAGCACCGAAGAGGGACCTGAGAATGGGCTGCTCTTTGCAACACCATTGCACAGAGCAGGTAAGTATGACAGGTTTGTTATTTTTAAAAGAAAATATAGTAACCGATAGGTTCCAAACCAGCGCAAATCCGTGACCAAAAAACAAACTACAATAAAGAGCTGCGTGTTGTAAAGTGCAAAAAAAAAACTATAACGTGGAAAGAAACAAAGGAACAGTGCTCTTATATCATAAATTACATATCACCATAGTGAATAAACAAACACATCTTCATTTAAAGAGGAACTGCAGTCTGCTCACATAATTTGTAATGAAAACATATTTGCCATTCTGAAGATTCCCTCCAACCACTTTGCATAATATTTTATATATACTGTGATTCTGTACTTGCCAAATATGCTGCCGAAATCTCCGCCCACTAAGTCTGGCGGCAATCATTTTAACTGTGGGCAGCTGAAGCTGCTGCCTGTTCACTTCCTAGATTTACACAGACACACACCTCCAGCTCTGCAGCTATCATTGGCCCTCTTATGACTCACCCCCCTTCCCTTCCTGGCAGACTCTTATGAGTGAGAGGGAGAGAGCTCTGCATGATGTCATAAGCCTGGGCTTTTTTCCAGACAAACAGGAAGTGGGCTGTATAAGGTATTTCCTGGCAGAATAAAGTTTTACTATCCAAAGTTAAAACAAGGGCAGAAGATTTTAAAGATAAAAAAATTACTGAAGTTCCACTTTCAATTATAAAAGATACATAAAAATTGTGAAGTTCATGTATAGATCCCACATGTGAATAACGTCTTCAGTGAGTATAGGAAAGGTTCCTCTCCACCAACATGCAGACACACTATGCACTCACCAGACTTAATTGACCCCTATCACAGGGAGTCAAATTACGATATAGATCGGGAGAGGAAAGGACACTCTTGTTGTGCAGTATTTCAGATCATTTATTTAAAAAAAGAAGAATTGTATTGCACTTACATCAAAGATGAAAGGGATCAGCATGTATTGTATAGGTCAGCTGAAACGCAGGTGGAACGCAAACTGGCGCTTCCTATACAATAAATGATCTGAAATACTGTACCATGAGTGTTCTTTCCTCTCCCTCTCTATATGCCAGCACTGGAGCTTTTAATAATAAATATATTATATATAGATAGAATGAATGACCGCAGTGGTTTGAATGCATTCCTGTGACTTCATGTATGCAGGGCTTTTCTTCTCAAACAATAGGTGCTGGAACTCAACCATGACCCCCCCAAAACCTCTCCCCCACACACACACCTTCCAAATCACATCAAATAGTGGGTGTGGTCATATTTCACAAACAGTAGAAGGGTCTTAAAGGGGAATTAAATATCAGGATTGCATTAGTTCATGGGGGTTACAGAGTGCAGAGCTGTCACTTGTAAACACAGAAACCAGACTTCTGTGTTTACAAGTGATTGTGGTGAGCAGGCACCAAAGGGTCTGAGCCAGAGGTGGTGGAACTGAGTTCCACCAAGTTCCCCCAGAAAAAAAGCCCTGCATGTATGACATCTTGGATTTTCCCATATGTGTAATTTGACTCCCTGGAATAGGGGTCAATTAAGTTTGGTGAGTGCATAGTGTCTGCATGTTGGTGGAAAGGAACCTTTTCCTATACACCTTGAGGATGTTATTCACTTGTGGGATATATACATGGACTTCACTATTTTTAGGTATCTTTTATAATTTAAAGTGGAACTTCAGTAATTGTTTTTCAATCTTTCCATCTATTAAATCTTCTGCCCTTCTTTTATAATTGAAATGACGATGTTTTTGAAATGTTTTTGAAATGAAGATTCACTATGATGATATGTAATTTATGATATAAGTGCATGGTGCCTTTATTTCTTTTCATGTTTGTTATTTTTAACTTAAAAAAAAAAAACAAGACTTTACAATCAGTTTAAAGTGGAGTTCCACCCTAAAGCGGAACTTCCGCTTATCGGATTCCTCCCCCCCTCCAGTGCCACAATTGGCACCTTTCCGGGGGGGAGGGTGGTGCAGATACCTGTATAATACAGGTATCTGCCCCGCCCATATCCAAGGATGCCCGCCCATATCCGAGGGCTCCCGTTGTGTCTTGGGAAACACACAGTTCCCAGGACATAACGGGGACCAATAAAGACGCGCAGCGCGACTCGCACTTGCGCAGTAGGGAACCGGGCAGTGAAGCCGCAAGCTTCACTTTCTGATTCCCTGACAGAGGATGGCGGCGGGGCAGCCGAGAGACGAGCGGTTGCTCGTTGTCTTCTGCCGACACCGATGGAACCTGGAACAGGTAAGTGTCCATTTATTAAAAGTCAGCAGCTGCAGTATTTGTAGCTGCTGACTTTTAATATTTTTGGTGCGGGTGGAACTCCGCTTTAAGTGCAACTGTGGTTAACTACAGGCATTCAAATTTATTTATACTGTATGTTCTTTACAAAGAGTAAATGAGATTTAAAAAACAGAAATTACCTCTTTAGCTGAAGGCATCGTGGAGCCATTCATCCACAAAATTTACAACAGGAGCATTTAGCTTTCAGCAGCTCAGCTTTCCAGAAGTGGCTCAGCAGGGCTCCAGCCTACTAATCTCTAATGCAGGGGTCAGCAACCTTTTTCCACTTGAGGGCCAGATTCACCTACTAATAAATGACGATGATAAAAATAATAACAGTAGAGGTTTACCTCATTTTAAGGTGCTTCACTAATACAAAGCCAGTTCACTCTGGAGTATGTGGCTGGGGATTCGGATTTGCTGTAGTGGCATCTATCCCCTGCACCCCACCCCCACTGTAGTGTCCTCTGTCTCCTGTACCCCACCCCACAAACACATGCTGTGTAGGTAGAACTCTCCTATCTTACACAGGTGTACAGCAACCAGAGCAGCAGAGATCGGCATCACAGGGCTGGATGGGGGCAGGAACTGCTGAAGTTAACTTTACACATTAACAGGCTGGTGATTGGTTGCTAGGATCGCCTAGCAACCAATCATCTGCTGTTTTAATGAAAAAGTTAACTCCAGCAGTTCCCACCCCCATCCAGCCCTGTGATAACGGCAGGACCCACTGTCCAATGAAGAGGAAATCGGCGAAAATGTCCGGCCTGGGTGCCCGTGAATTAATCACAGGCACTGACAGGCTGGACATTCAGCGGTGGTGGGCCGGGTGCGGGCCACAGGTTGCTGACCCCTTCTCTAATGTAGACACAGAACAGACGTTCTAGGAAGGGGGAGCAAGGTGAGCTGAACTGCTGAGACAAAACTTGAGCAACTTAACTGACTTAACTGAGGATAATTTGTAATTTACTCCACAATATATGCAGCTACAGAGGTCAGTGAGGGCTTGTTTTAAAGCTCATTTACATATATGTATATATTCTGGTCACAGGTTCATTACCAGTGTACAAATTTAGACATCAGTTTCTGTTTACACTTCCAGCACGGGGATCAGTTGTACCACAAGTTGACGTGATAAGCAAATGTTCATCCACCAAAGAGCAGAAATCAGCGAGCAATGGTGAGTAAGAAGAGTATTATTCCTAAGAAAACGATTCATCTTAAAAAAAGACATTGAAGATATAGTTTTGGTGATTAGTCTAAAACAAATATTCGCAATAAGGGTTCCTCCAGAAGGGTCTAGGGGTTCCTTGAGCTGTGGTTAATTGGCCACCAGCCTGATGGTGCCTTCATATATCTAGGTCCAACGCCACTTTATAGAGCCAACAGCAGAACTGCAATGATATTTTTACATGCCAGTGGTGATCAGAATTCCACCCTAAGGCTTAATGTACACAGGACGTTTTTACAACCTCTCCTGAACGATTTAACTTGACAGATAGTAACCCACGTTTAAAATGTCTGTTTTGCCGCGTTTACATGTCGCGTTTAGCGGGGTTTTGCCTCGTTTGCGTTTAGAAAATGTTTTTTTTTTTTCTTCAAAATTTTTAATTTTTGGCTATTTTGAACAGGAATGTGGTGTGATTCCTGTCCGAATTACATGCGGTTTCTCCACTGCTCCTGCAGCTTGTCTTAGTGATTCTGAGCCTAAGCTCACACAGGAGCGGTGCAGAAAACCATACTGCATGGCGGCTTCCTCCGGCTCCTGATCTGACTGGGGACACCTGTGGCTTGGGCTCCTCTTGCCTCTCCCATGGCTTTGTTCCCCACATCTCCAGTGGTTTGAGACATCCATTGGACCCATCCCCATTCCACCCGGTCTCGCTGCACCATATTACTGGGCTAGATGGCTTCTGATTGGTCAGTGCCGTCAATGTGACCTATGACAAAATCACCTACCTTTTTAGATCTGACCTGAAAATGTCTTCAAATCCCTTAAGGTCCAGCTCCCCCCCCCCCCCCCCCCCCCCCCCCATAATAAGCCATTAGATACTAGTGGGACCCCCTGGTGCTCTTCAGGGAGGGATTTTCCCCATATTGTGTTCTTGTAATAATAGCCACATTCTCATTGCAGCCGCTTCATTCCCCTGGTGGAAGAAGGTTGGGTTCTGGTTCTGTGGATTGTCGATGCAGCCTGCAGTCAAGCTATCGCAAGAGGAAGAGGAGAAATTACAGAGGAAGCTGACCAGTATTGATGAAGTGCCATTATGGAGAAATGTGTGCAATGTTAACGCTGTCATCCTCCTCGCCATCAATGTTTTCCTATGGGCATATTTTGCCTAAAATAACTGTCGACAGTAACAGTGACTAAGTTTAAGGAATGGTCCACATCCACTGTAGTTCTGGAAGTTCTGGCGTAGTTCTGGAAGGATACATCGTTCCAGCTAGAAAAGGAAGGGACACGCACAATGTATGAGCTTGCAATACACTATGACAAACAGCAATGAACTTATAGTATAAAATATAAGCAGTGATTGAATATTTTAACTAAAGTGAAGGCAAATGTTCCTGGGATTATGAGGTTTGAAGACTGAGTCGTGACTACTACTGTCATTTAACAACTGCACAGTAGCGAAAAGCAATTTATTTTACTTCTTACCCCTTATGTTCTTTTATATACGATCTGAGCCTCTTGTACAGCAGTTTAATACTTTTTCATCTAAAGCGGTCCCAAACCCAAACGCAAAAATGTTGCAGCTTACCAACCCTTATGCCACGTACACACGATCGGAATTCTCGTTGGAAAAAGCTCTGATGGTTTTCCCGTCGGAATTCCGATGGAATTTTGCTCAAACTGTCTTGCCTACACACGGTCACACCAAATTCCGACGGTCAATAATATCACGGCATACAACACGTTCGGCACTATAAAAGGGAAGTTTAATGCTTCCGAGCATGCGAAGAATTGTTTCCGAGCATGCGTCTGAATTTTGCGTGTCGGAATTGCATGCACAGGATTAAGAACAGGTTCTCAATCCAAAGTCTGTCGGAAATTCCGAAAGAAAAAGACCGATGGGCATACACGCGGTCGGAAAATCCGATGAAAAGTTTCCCGACCGTGTGTACGCGGCATGATATGTGGTATATGCATTTGTTTTCTTTGCTTAGGCTTTTCAACCACCAAACCCCCCCCCCCTCAGTTTTCATCTGGTGATCTGGCTAGTAACACACCTCCTGTATAAGCCAACTTTCACACTGGGATGCCCGTCCGTTAGCGATAAAGTGCCTGAAAACAGCCTTATGCCGCGTACACACGTGCGGACTTTTTGCCGGCGGACCTAGTCCAGCGGACAATCCCGCGGGACTTTCCAGCTGGGTCCGCTGGACTTTCCGAGCGTGTGGACTTGCCCACACACGCACGGACTTCTCCAGCGGATAATCCGCCGGCCAAAAGTCCGCGGGACTTTTGAAAATGAACGGACTTGCCCACACACGGAGCAGTCCGTTCATTTCGAACGTAACTTCAGGTTACGTAGCTAGCGTAGGCAGTAAATGCCGCCGCGCTAGCTCCGCAAGCTGGCATGGATTTAAAGGGAATCCCCACGCCGAAAAAACGGCGTGGGGGTTCCCCCCAAATCCATGTCAGACCCTCATCCGAGCACGCAGCCTGGCAGGCCAGGAAAGGGGTGGGGACGAACGAGCCCCCCCCCCCCCCTTCCTGAGCCGTACCAGGCCGCGTGCCCTCAACATGGGGGGTGCCCTGGGGAAAGGGGGGCCGTGCGGCCCCCCCACCCCAAAGCACCTTGTCCCCATGTTGATGAGGACAAGGGCCTCTTCCCGACAACCCTGGCCGTTGGTTGTCGGGGTCTGCGGGCGGGGGCTTATCGGAATCTGGGAGCCCCCTTTAATAAGGGGGCCCCCAGATACCGGCCCCCCACCCTATGTGAATGAGTATGGGGTACGATGTACCCCTACCCATTCACCTAAGGTGTAAAATGTAAAGTACAAAAACACACACACTTTTGAAAAAATATTTTATTGCACTGCTCCGGGGGTCTTCTTCCGTCTTGGGGGTCTTCTCGCCGGACTCCTCCGCTCTCTTCTGCTCTTTTACCTAGCTCTTTCACGAGGGGAGGAGTCCGGCTACCTTCTTCGTCGTCGCCGCCGTCGTCTGGGGGTCTCGATCCGCCTTCGGGGGTCTCTTCTGTTCTTGCGGCGGTCGTCGTCTTCCGCGCCGCCGGCGCCTTCTTCTTCTTGTCCTTCTTCTTGTCCTTCTTGTTCTTCTTCTTCTTCCGATGTTGACCCGACGCTCTCTCTGCCCGGAATGCCTGTGCCGCTCTGCGCTCGGACTTATATAGGGACATGGGGGACAGGGTCACATGCACATGTCACATGGTGACCCCGCCCCCTTGTGTTGTCACAGTCCCGGAGGATGCTGGGACTGTGACATCGCAAGGGGGCGGGGTCACCATGTGACATGAACATGTGACCCTGTCCCCCATGTCCCTATATAAGTCCGAGCGCAGAGCGGCACAGGCATTCCGGGCAGAGAGAGCGTCGGGTCAACATCGGAAGAAGAAGAAGAACAAGAAGGACAAGAAGAAGGACAAGAAGAAGAAGGCGCCGGCGGCGCGGAAGACGACGACCACCGCAAGAACAGAAGAGACCCCCGGAAGACCCCCGAAGGCGGATCGAGACCCCCAGACGACGGCGGCGACGACGAAGAAGGTAGCCGGACTCCCCTCGCTCCTGAAAGAGCTAGGTAAAAGAGCAGAAGAGAGCGGAGGAGTCCGGCGAGAAGACCCCCAAGACGGAAGAAGACCCCAGAAGGCGGATCGAGACCCCCAGACGGCGGCGACGACGAAGAAGGTAGCCGGACTTCCCCCGCTCGGTAAAAGAGCTTGGTAAATGGCGGGGGAGTCCGGCGAGAAGACCCCCAAGACGGAAGAAGACCCCCGGAGCAGTGCAATAAACTATTTTTTCAAAAGTGTGGGTGTTTTTTTTTACTTTACATTTTACACCTTAGGTGAATGGGTAGGGGTACATCGTACCCCATACTCATTCACATAGGGTGGGGGGCCGGTATCTGGGGGGCCCCTTATTAAAGGGGGCTCCCAGATTCCGATAAGCCCCCGCCCGCAGACCCCGACAACCAACGGCCAGGGTTGTCGGGAAGAGGCCCTTGTCCTCATCAACATGGGGACAAGGTGCTTTGGGGTGGGGGGGCCGCACGGCCCCCCTTTCCCCAGGGCACCCCCCATGTTGAGGGCACGCGGCCTGGTACGGATCAGGAGGGGGGGGGGGCGCTCGTTCGTCCCCACCCCTTTCCTGGCCTGCCAGGCTGCGTGCTCGGATGAGGGTCTGACATGGATTTGGGGGGAACCCCCACGCCGTTTTTTCGGCGTGGGGAGTCCCTTTAAATCCATGCCAGGTCACGGAGCTAGCGCGGCGGCATTTACTGCCTACGCTAGCTACGTAACCTGAAGTCACGTGCTAAATGAACGGACTTGCCGATGAGCGGCAAGTCCGTTCATTTCAAAAGTCCCGCGGACTTGCCCACTAACGGCGGGATTATCCGCTGGACTGCCAAGTCCAGCGGATAATTTGAAAACAAAACTTCAAACTTTAGTCCGCCGTACTTTGGCGCCAAAAAGTCCGCCGGCGCCCACACACGAGGGGATTATCCGCTGGACTTCAGTCCAGAGGATAATCCCGCGGGATTGTCCCTTCGTGTGTACGCGGCATTAGTGTGACCCCACTCTGGATGAAAGGGCACAGGGGCACCTTTTGACAGCAGCATTGTCAGTCTTGGGGTAGAAAGTGTAATGCCCAGTACACGCGGTCGGACTTGCCAACGGACGGAAATGCCAGCAGAAAAAGTCAGATGGGGCATACACAAAATCGGAATGTCTGATGAAAAGCTCCCATCTGACTTTTTCTGCCGGAAAGTCCGGCCGTGTGTACGTGGCATTAGACATACTAGCAGATTTAGGCTGGCCAAGTTTCTTGTACAATTTTCCTTTTAGATTTACCAAAACCATATAATATAAAGGCAAACCTAAACACTTTCACTATGCAGTCAGGCAGGCACTTGCACTACATAGTTGAAGGTAAATCTAAAGGAAATCGAATAAGAAAATGGTATAATGTATGGCCAGCTTTAGATACACTAACAAATTGAAGCCAAAATCCAGCTTGCATACTGCCTTTGCAGCAAATGATCATCACCACCAGTCCTATTGAACAGATGTAAATAGTTTGGTGTTATTCTATAAATATAGAAAGAGACCAGCTGAAGGAAAAATTATAAGATTTTTATATTTTTGTATCAAATCATAAACGCACCACCTTGCTATTTTTGTTTTGTGTGCAATCAAACCCTGACCACACCACCATATCAGCTGCCAATGCTGGGAAATGAGACGACACTCATGTTGAACCATTGATCACAAATTAGCGGCTTTACAGCTTCAGCCCACATTCACACGGAGGGCCGGTTTCAGTCTGACTTTGGGGGCGATATGACAGACATCTGTGCGGGTTCATACACAGATGTCTATTCAAATTTCCCCCGAAGTTGCCAGAAGTAGTACAGGAACAACTTTTGGGAATCAGTGCGGCGCTAAAAAGTCGGTGTCGCACCGATTCGGACGGTGCCGTTGCTGGAAACAGGCAGCAATTTGACTTGTCAAATCGGCCCAATGTGACTGTGGGCTCAATTTGTATTGATATTGGTGATAGTTAAAAACTTAATCCAGTGGTCTCCAATCTGTGGCCCGCAGGCTGGAGTCAGACTGTTGAATGTGTTTATCTGGCCCTTGGGACATTGTTCATCCCACTGCTATGAGGTACTAATCCTCCCACTGCCACCATTCCTTTTTACTGCCACCAACTGTGGAGTACTATTCATTCGGGTGACTATTCCTCCTACTGATACCAATGATGGGGTGGTATTCCTCCTATTATTACCAATGATGAGATATTATTTCTCCTCTTAATACTAATAATGGGCCACTATTGCTCCTACTAATACCAATGATGGGATATTATTCCTCCTACTAATACTAATGATGGGCCACTATTCCTCCTACTAACACCAAGGCTAGGGCACTATTCCTCCTACTTTTTTTTTTACTTCTAATGAATACCAATCCTGAGGCATTAACTACTCCCACTGATGCTGGCCCAGTTTGTACTCCCATTGACTGCAGTCCGGCCCTCCTAAATTCTGAAGGACCATAAACTGCCCCTTCTTTTAGAAAGTTTGAAGGCCCCTGTGCTAACATAACATCATTTTTTAATAATTCAGAGGTCCGTTACCATACTCCCCATCATGTGGCTCCCATGTAACTGAAGGGTGTGGATAATCCCAGTTATAATCACTGATCTAGCAATTTACATATAAGGGTTTAAAAATGAAAAAAATTGAATTAGCACTTGGCAGACAAGACCTGTTTTTCATTAGGCATGGGAGGACCTCAACTTAAAAATGTTACATCTGATTGGTTAAATTGCACCAACCCTCCCCCCGTATCATGTACGTTGTGCGGACACCAAAGAGGAAGTATATATGTTTACAGGGTGGGTTTACTATCAGCTCAACTGTAATATAATCAGGTTATCCTTATTTATCCATTTCATGTTTATAAAGTGGTAATCGTCAATAAAAACAGGACTTTTTCACCTTTGTAGTTTTAGTGTGGTTGTTTGCAACATCCCACCCCCCCCCCCCCCACCCCCTGCACTGCCACACTTTACACTTTTTTGGGGGGGAGAGGGGAGCTGTTAGCTAGTTTTGACAGGTACCCGCTCCTGCAACCTTCTGGGACACACCACAGGTCCCAGGTAACTGTGGGACCATTCACAAAACGCATCGCGGCTCGCAATTATGCTGTAGAAAAGCGGCTGTGAAGCCGGAACACTTCACTGATGGTTTTCCTTAATTAAAATGCCGGCGCCTGAACCCGAAGCCAAATCGAAGAATCTGTTTGGGTGAGCACATGCCTGGAGCCCTGGACAGGTAAGTTTCCTTATATTAAAATGGTTTAAGTAAAGTAAAAACCAGACAATGTGCAAAAAACAGAAAAATTTGAAAAAAGCAGCAAACACAAAACAAGACGATATCCCCTCTTATAGATATGTTTCCAAAGAAATGTGTTGTGCTAAACATCAAAAACGTAATGCATGATTATAAAGTGCATATAAACAAACTAAGTAATAATAAATAATACGTGCATAAGTGGCGTTTCACAAAGGGGCAGCTTCAAAGTCGTCCGACTCTGAAGCTGCCCCTGCACAGCGAGGCTTGAAAATAACTTCTTTAATAGAAGTCAATGCAAGCCGCTCCGATGTCGCCCAAAAGTAGTACAGGAACCTTTTTCTAAGTTGGAGTGATTTGAGTCGCTCCTATTAGAACAGTTCCATTGTACTGAATGGAGCGCGACAAGTCAGGCTGACAGGTCGCCCCTGTGTGAACCGGCACTGAAAGTCCCATTAACTTTCCCATTAATGAATCAAATCATCCTCTATTTCACAGCATACCACCACCAGAAACCTTTACCAAAAAGTGATGATGGGGGACACGCTTACCCATCTCCCATGACCACCTTAGTTACTCGACAGTCATAAAGCATTTACCGTATATACTCGAATATAAGCCGAGATTTTCAGCCCATTTTTTAGGGCTGAAAGTCTACCCCTCGGCTTATATTCGAGTCACTGCCGTCTGCCTACATGAACAGCTTGTCATGCAGACAGACGGCAGTTTTAAAAAGCCGCGCCGCCTCCTCCCGCCTGTCCGTGATAGGCGGACACTAATTTTCCCAGCAGTGCAGTGTTCCGCCTATCACGGATGCCCTGTCATTCTCATCTCATGGACGAGGATGAGAGGGCGTACGTGATAGGCGGAACACTGCGCACTGACTGCTGGGAAAACAGCGTTCCTCCTATCACGGACGAGGACGAGGAGGAGGCGCGGCTTTTTAATTTTGCAATGGCGGTGAGCGGGGACCGAGCGGAGAGCGGCGAGCGGGGACCGAGGACCGGAGAGCGGGGACCGGGGACCGGGGACCGGAGAGCGGCGAGCGGGGACCGGAGAGCGGGGACCGAGGACCGGAGAGCGGGGACCGAGGACCGGAGAGCGGGGACCGAAGACCGGAGAGCGGGGACCGAAGATCGGCACAGGTAGGCTGTAATGGGGACACGGGGGGGGGGGGGGGGGTCTGTACAGGGGACAGGCAGCTGCAGATGGGCATTGCTGGCCCTCTTTTCCACTTACAGTAGCTGCTGCATTTTGTACCCTCGGCTTATACACGGGTCAATGCAGGTTTCCCATTTTTTTGTGGTGAATTAGGGGTCTCGGCTTATACTCGGGACGGCCTATAGTCGAGTATATACGGTATGTACTCTCACTGGAAGATATGATGATCCTCCACACAGCCTCTGTATCGCTCCTGACCACAGACAATGAGATATACACAGCCCAACTCTCAATGCCATGAGTCATAAAAGTAAAAAGGCCTCTCCGTAGTGTAAAACCATATTAAATGCTTTAATTGATAAAAGAACCACACTTGCATCGATATACAAAACATGCACAATAATCGGCAATAAACTGGCATGGACAGCCACGTCCTGCTACATGATAACATCAGTAAAGGCTTCGCCCAATACGTTTTTTATCATCAATAGACGTCTTCTGGGGCAACTGCGCCTTGCCACGTTTTCGCACATACACCAGGTAAAATGACTATTGAACAAATCACCATTTTTCTAGGTATATATATATATTTCTAAAGGCACTATTAGTATGAACGTTTCACCATCAGTGACAACCCATGCAATCTATATATACAAAGAAACCAAAACAAATAAGTTCAGAAATTGAGTTATGTGTGAAAATAAATGTAATGACACAGAGAAAAATTATTGAACGCATGCAGAATGGGATATGCAAAAAGGCATGGAAAGCAAAGACACCAGCTGAAATTTATCAATAATTAGAAAGAAATCTTGCCCCTTGTCAATGATAATAAATATCAGCTGATTCAGTCTCAATTGATGGCCTATAAAAAGGCGTCACACAAGAAACATCTCATGATGGGTAAAAGCAAAGCGCTCTCTCAAAACCTTTGCAACCTTATTGTTGTAAAACATACTGATGGCAATGAATGGGAATAAGGAAGAACAAGGGATTTTGACAGTGCAAATGATAGGGAAGAATTGTAATTCAATGAAAAAGAAATTATGGTTTTACAGTTTTTAATAAATTCAAATTTAGAAGCACATAAACATATTCACAATGAATCACAAATATGGTGGTCAGAAAAAAAATGATTGTTTCAAGGACATGTATTGTTACATATACTGATGGCAATAGTTACAGAAAGATTTGTAAACTCCTGAATGTTCCAGTGAGCACTGTTGGGGCCATAATCTGGGAGTGGAAAGAACATAATTTCACCATAAACCGGCCATGAGAAGTGAAAAGAATTATCAGAAGCGTTGTCCAAGAGCCAAGGAGCACGTGTGGAGAGCTTCAGAAAGAGCTGGAATTAGCAGGTACAATTATTTAAAAAAAAAACAATAAGTAATGCGCTCAACAGCCATGGCCTGTATGGACGCTCACCACGTAAGACTCTATTGCTGAAGTAAAAGCATTTCGAAGCTTCTTTAAAGTTTGCTATACAAGCCTGTGAAATACTGGGAGAATTTAGTTTAATCAGATTAGACCAAAATGTAACTCTTTGGATGCCATACTATGTTTGGAGGTCAAATTGCACTGCACATCACCCCAAAAACACCCCCATTCCAACAGTGAAGTTTGGAGGTGGGAACATCATGGTGCGGGGCTATTTTTCAGCATACGGTACTGGCAAACTTCATATCATTGATGGGAGAATGAATAGAAAAATGTACCAAGATATTCTTTATAAAAAGATCAGCTGCCATCTAGCAGGATGATGAAGGTGAAATGAGGGTGGACATTTTAGCAAGACAATGATCACAAACACAAAGCCAAGGAAACTCTGAATTGGTTTTGAAGAAAGAAAATAAAGCTGCTAGAATGGCCCAGTCAATCACCTGACTTGAATGCAAGAGAAAATCTATGGAAAGAACTAAAGATCGGAGTTCATAGAAGAGGCCCACGGAACCCTCAAGAGTTAAAGACTGTTTGTGTGGAAGAATTGGCCAAAATCACACCTGACCTGACCAATGCATGCGACTAGTTTCTCCATACAGGAGGCGTCTTGAAGCTGTGATTACCAACAAAGGATTTTGTACAAAGTATTAAATACATTTCAGTTAACGTGTTATTTCATTTTATTACACATAACTTAATTTCTGAACTTATTTGTATTGGTTTCTTTGTATGTATGGATTCCATTGGTTGTTACCGACTTGGTAAAAATTTCATGTCAATAATACTCTTAGAAATATATTTACCTAGAAAAATGGAGACGTGTTCAATACTTATTTTACCTGCTGTATATAAAAGATTCAAAAAAGCTAAGTTACCGTATTTATCGGCGTATAACACGCACTTTTTCCCCCTTAAAATCGGGGGAAAGTCGTGGGTGTGTGTTATACGCCGATACCCCAAAAAAAAAATGACAAATCGGTTGCGGCGCCGAAAAATGGCGACCGCGGCCGAAAAAGGCCGAACCGCGGCCGAAAAAGGCCGGAAAAAGCCGAAGCGCGGCCGAAAAAGACCGAAGCCGGCTGTTCAGCTCCGCTCGTAGTCCCGCCTCCCTGTGCTCGCTCCCGAAACAGCAGGGAGGCGGGACTCCGAGCGGAGCCGAACAGTCGGCTCGGCCTTTTTCGGCCGCGGTTCGGTCTTTTTCGGCCGCGCATGCGCGGTATTTCTCGCGGCGGGAAATTTAAACGCTGGCAAACTGCAAATGAAACTAGAAAGCTGCAAATGACACTAGCAAGCTGCAAATGACGCTGGGCAAGCTACAAATGACGCTGGGCAAGCTACAAATGACGCTGGGCAGGTTGCAAATGACGCTGGGAAAGGCTGCAAATGACGCTGGGCAAGCTGCAAATGATGCTGGGCAAGCTGCAAATGATGCTGGGCAAGCTGCAAATGATGCTGGGCAAGCTGCAAATGACGCTGGGCAAGCTGCAAATGATGCTGGGCAAGCTGCAAATGATGCTGGGCAAGCTGCAAATGATGCTGGGCAAGCTGCAAATGACGCTGGGCAAGCTGCAAATGATGCTGGGCAAGCTGCAAATGACGCTGGGCAAGCTGCAAATTACGCTTAAATGTAAGTTTTTTTTTTCCCTAAACTTCTCTCCTAATACTTTTTTCCTTAAAATTCCCTCCTAAACTTGGGGTGCGTGTTATACGCCGGTGCGTGTTATACACCGAAAAATACGGTAAGTTAAAGGAGCTGCTCCAAGCCTCTCTCTAGGAGCCTCCAAGCCTTAAAGGGGTTGTAAACCCTTGTGTTTTTTCACCTTAATGCATCCTATGCATTAAGGTGAAAAAACACTGCTTTGCGTCAATCTAGCAGGTTACTTTGTGGTATAAACAAGGAAGCTGAGACCTCTGCAGTGTGTAAATGTGCTTTTACTATATAAAGATGCTGTACATACAAAACTATTACTATTAGGAATACAATACAAGACTGACAGATCTATAACAAGCAAAATGCCTAGCAAATAAACAGCCTATGGTCTGTAACAGTAGAAATACACTTAAAAGTTACTTAGCGTCAGTTACTGTGTCCATGATCTCCATTTCTTCTGGAGACCAGGCACCTTGTTTGCTGATCACAGATTTGAGTGTTCTTTGGTGTTAATCCATGTTCAGTGGCTTCCTCTATCAGTCTCTACTTCTCCTTTTATTTGTCCCAGTTTGTTGACAATGGTTACAAACTTGTTTTCCATAACAACCGACTAACAATCATTCTTTCAGTTTAGCCTATTCAAACTGTCAATTGAATACAACAATGGTATCTACATTCCCATTGTATCCAACAGCATTTGTTTGAGAAGTTCTTTGAATGGTGTTCCAGTCTTATAATAAAAAATATATATTTTTTTTTTATATCAAATGCAACACATTCCGCCCTTGATTTTATTTCTCTCAGACTACACAGAAAACCTCTTCATTACTAAACTCATTCTAAACATTCATTTTCCTTGAATGTAACCCGGGAGGGTTGGGAGATATTTCTGTCATTGAGAAGGTGTTTCAGTCTTTGGCTAAAAGTTCATTAGAAAGTCCATTCTAAAGTTTTTTAGAAACAAGTCCATGCTTGTAATAAATCAAAGGCCTTGCTCTCCACAGCTCTTGACGTTTTCTGTCATTCTGTCCATCATGTAACCACTTTTCTCTGGTCTTCCTATGGATCAATTCAGAGCCTGTGGAGTGGAAAACAAAGCGGATTATCTGTTCCTTCTAATAATACATAAATAGAAGACCCGGGCCCTTCAGCTACAATCTCTCCTTTAACTAGCTTCTTGCCTGGATCTCTGACCAACATTTGCCACCTGCCTGTATCCACTTTTGACCCTCCCAAAGAACATCAATAGGGAGGAAAAGAAATATACTGATATTTCCAAGAAGATCACTGCTGTTTATTTTGGAAGGTTTTACGTTATGTAGCCTCACTTTCCACTCTTGCTGAGAAGCATCCACTAACCAGTTAGAGTCCCAGCCACTGTCTTGAAGCTTATCTGCCAATGTAAATATAACTTCGAACCTTCCTGCCAGATTCCCTCTCATTCCTCGATAGTCTTCAGCTTCAGATATGTCACTCTTGGTTTCTATGTCATGGGAAGCAGTAACATGGTATCTGTTAAGCCCTGTTCTTTCAGAAACCTTACCTAATTATGGAACTCTGCACTCCAGCTGTGGAATCTGTGCCCCAGTCCCTACCATCCTCTCATATGGTGTGCTTTTGGCTATTGGCCTTGAATTTAACAACATGACTGCCCATGTGAGGACGCGATCCCACCCCCTTAGTGTATGTGTGGGTGTAAGTTTGCATATCTGGTCCTTCAATAGCCCGTTGAATTTTTCAATCAAACCAGCTACCTGTAAATGTTATGGGATTTGGCACACTCCAGAATCTTTGGCCCACTGCTGTACCGTTGATCCGGTGAAGTGTGAGCCATTATCACTTTGCACACGTTGCGTTGTGGCTTGATCTGCAAGATTTAACAAGCAAAAGTCCTGAATAGGTGTCCACTGCAGTGCAACAATATCTCAGTCCATTGTTTCCCTGGGGCAGGGGAACGATGAAGTCAATCTGTCAGATCTCTGCAGGCCTCTCACCCCTCTAAATCGACCTGAAGGAGTACTTTTGCAATGGCCAGTGTCACACTTCTCCACACACTGTACAGTTCCCTTATACAGTCTTTATCATGTCCATGGATATAGGCAATCCTCTCTGCTGTGCCCATTAATATGTTGCTTTCTGCCCCAAATGGCCGGATTGCTTGTGGGCCCAGTTGGCCAAGTTCATAAAGACAGGATCAATTGGCACAACTGCCTTCACTTTGGCGATTTCATCTGCAACTCTGTTTTAGTTCTCAAAGTCTGGGACTAGGGGCATCAACATGCCCCACTTTTATGGTGCAGGAGTGAGCTACCTTCCAGATGTAGTCCTGTCAGAAACCATGAAATCAGACCGAGACAGAAGTACAGTTAAATCACACTTGTTTAATAATAAAAGTAAATAGAACAAACATAGTCAAAACATAGCCAGAGTTCAGGAACCGGAATGGATAGTCAGACATAGCCAAACGTCAGGGAGCCGGAGATGAGCGTAGTAGAACAGTAAGCAGGATCTGGAGCCAGAAGGGATGTCAGCCAAGCAAGTTTTTTAACAGGAGAGCGTCTCTGTGATGTTGACTAAGGCGAAGGCAGAGCTCATCTGGACTGGACGCCTTAAGTAGGCAGGACTGACGAGCAGGATATCAGCAACTGCTGAGTAACTGTGGAGAGATAAGAGCAATTAGCCGACAGCCCAGACTTCCTTGCCACCCCACACCACCTTTCCATGAATCATCCATTCATTGGACTTCCACGTGGGCATCCAAGTTGTCAGTCATTTAAAAACCGCCCAGCTGTCAGTGTAGATAATGACATGGGAAGAAGGATCCTCCTCAAGAGTCATCACTACAGCTTTCAACTCTGCATACTGACTGGACCCTCCAATTCCGGTCTCTTGCAGGACTATGTCTCTACTTGGGTTGTAGGCTGCTGCTGTCCATTTTCGCCCAGACGAGGCGACCATGGCTGAACCATCAGTGAACCACACTGACTCTTTCATGTCACCTGACAGAGACTCAAAGGGTGGAGCCTCTTGAATGGGGGATGACTGCAGCACAGGAATTTCTTCTTCTGGCTGGGTGCTGGTAAAAGTAACAAGCCCCGCCAACTGTTTTGAAATGTCTCTAACATCTCCAGCTGCAATACCCCCCTCTTTCTTGAAGGTACCACTTCCATTTCATCAGTGTCTGGTTCTGGGCTACAGCTGCCCCAGTGGTCAGTCCATTATCTCTCACCCATCCTGCTATTGACAATGCAGTATGGATGGTGACTGTGTCCTTTCCTGTAATGGTCTCTACATGTTGAAGTGCTGTGTAGGCCCCAAACAGGTACTTCTCTAGGGGCGTGTATCTCTTCTGTGCCCCTATCAGTTGCTTGGACGAAAATCCAATGGGTATTGCTCTCAGTCCTTTCTATTCATTTGGCTGCCACAGACTCCAAGATATGGTACCATTCTGTTCCACTGCATCCAGCTGAAATGGTACTCCTTGTCTCACGGGTCCTAATCCCTGATGCTGCAAAATAGCTTCTTTAGCAGCCAGGAATGCAGTCCGCTGCTCTGAACCCCATGATAACTCAGTCTTTTTTCTGGTGACATTATATATAGGCCTCAGAATCAGTCCAAGATGTGGGATGAACAATCTCCAGAACTCCACAACTCCAAAGAACTTCTGTGTCTCCTCTTTGGTAGTGAGGGGCAACAGCAACTGGATAGTTTGCACAACTGTTTTCCTCTGCGGTCCAGTCCACATCATTCCCAGGAATTTCGCCTCTGTGGCAGGTCCTTGGGCTTTGTCTTTGTTGATGGCCCACCCTCTGTTCTCCATGTGCTGTATCAGCAGGTGCAGTTCTTCAGTTACATCTTCTTTTGTTCCAGAAATTATGATGTCATCAATGTAGTGAAACACAGCCAAGAACATAGTCTTCAGGAAGCACAGTGAAAGTGTACTGGCAGCTGTACCACACCATAGCAAACTGGTCTTGACGCTCTGGGTCTATAAAAATCGAAAATAAAGCATTAGCCAGGTCTATCACAGCATGATATTCTCCTGCCTCTTTAGCAATTTTCTCAACAATTGAGATCATATCCGGTACAGCTGACTTCAAGGGAGGAGCCCCCAGTAATCTACAGTCATTCCATATGTCCCATCAGGTTTCTTTACTGGGAAGACGAGAAAGGACTTACAGCAGGTCTAAGGATCCCTACTCTCAACAGTTCTTGAATAGTCTCCCCAATTTCTTTGTGGCCTCCAGGAAGTCTGTATTGCTTGAGACAGACTGGGGTCCATTTTGCATGACCTCGGACCACAGCCTTCACCGCCCCCAAACCAGATATGCTTTATCGGGATAACCGAATGTGAATGTACCCCTTTCAGTCTGAATTGACTGACCTTGAAGTACATCCATCCCAAGAATATTTGCGGGTAACTCTGATACCAAAATATTTGTCATAAATCCTGATCCCTTGCCAATAGCCAATTTCACCTGTATCTTAACGACTGGTGGTGTTTGCCCACCTAAACCTTTTACATAAATCAACTTTCTTTTGTAATGAGAAGGATTTCCCTGCAAAAGTGTAACTTCAGCTCTGGTATAAATTAAAGCCATTACATGTGTAGGAGAAGATGACTTCCCCCACCATACAGTGACAGGTGCATATGGGCATCGGTCTGCTGCTGTCACTGCCCTCACTGCTATTACAGGAGACTCAACTCCCCTTCATAAAGGATAAGGAACCTCCCAATCCCCTTTTCTCATTCTCTCTGACTCCTCCCCAGGATAAAGGAATTTGGGTTTGGGTTCATGTTCAGTTTTGGGAATTGGTTTGGGGCTAACAGGAGGGGTCCGTTCTGTTTTCTCCAAGTCTAGGCTGATGTTATCTTTACTAGGAGTAGTGTTTCTAACCCTGACAGTTTTCTCTACTAAATGTTTCCACCTCTTCAGCATTTCTGCAGTAGAAATCCCATCTGTCTCATCTTTAGGTACTCCTGCCTTTAATAGGTCCACCCCCATTTCTTTCCTAGAGCTAACTAGCATGGTTTTCTCTTCACCTCCTGTCTTCTTTACCCTATTTCCTTTCTTCTCTGTTCTTTTCTGCTTGTATTCTTCCTGTCTGGCCTTGACCCTATCTACTGCCCTGGCAGGTTTTGTTTTAGTCTCCTCCAGCTCCCTTAACTGGCTTAAGAGGGTAGTGGCTTCATGAATCTTGCTGTTTAATCCCAGGCCACAGAGCAAGGACAATAAAAGAGCCCTGGGATTAAATGGCGCAGATTTCATCAGCTTAGAGCGCAGAGCCGATGTAAAGGGTTCCATATCTGGACAAATCCATTCTGGAAATTTATTTAATCCAGTTATAAAACCCATCTCACATATCCTGGAAATACCCTCTCTAGGGATGGGCCCGGTGTTCGATTCAAACCCATGTTCGAATCGAACATCAGGCGTTCGCCCGTTCGGCGATCCCAGAACTATTTGGGCCGCTCGCATCACATTCGTGTGATGCGAGCGCCCGCAATGCATTGCGCCAGTCGCAGTGCAATGCTGGCTGATGATTGGCCAAGCATGCACTGTGACCACGCATGCTTAGCCAATCACAGCGCCGGCAGCGAGGAGAGCCATAATTGGCTAAGAAGATGATGGAAGAAGAAGATGGAAGAAGATGACGGAAGGAGAAGATGAAGAAACCAAAGGATGAAGAAAGGAAGACCAGAAGAAAGAAGAAAGAAGATTTTAATAAAGGAATTGTCAAAGACCGTCTCCTGTAATTTTTACCATTTTTGACACTTTTTTGGTGAAATAGTAGGGGTACCCTTACCATTTCACACAGGGGGGGGGGGCCAGGATCTGGGGGTCCCCTTGTTAAAGGGGGCTTCCAGATTCCAATAAGCCCCCCGCCCGCAGACCCCCACAACCACCGGCCAGGGTTGTGGGGAAGAGGCCCTTGTCCTCATCAACATGGGGACAAGGTGCTTTGGGGGTCTCAGACCCCCAAAGCATCCTCCCAATGTTGAGGGCATGTGGCCTGGTACAGTTCAGGCGGGAGGGGGGGGGCGCTCTCGTCCCCCCTCTTTTCCTGGGGCCTGCCAGGTTGCGTGCTCGGATAAGGGTCTGGTATGGATTTTAAGGGGGACCCCACGCCATTTTTTTTGGCTGGGGTTCCCCTTAAAATCCATCCCAGACTCAAGGGTCTGGTATGGATTTTGAGGGGGACCCTACACCATTTTTTTTTTTTTTTTTTGGCTGGGGTCCCCCTTAATATCCATCCCAGACCTGAAGGGCCTGGTTATTAAATTTGGGGGGACCCCCACGCTTTTTTTTTTTTAATTTTTTTTTTTTTTTATAAATGACTTTCAATGAATGACTGTTCTCTGTGTTACGGGAGCCATCAATTCCGCGAGTGATTTTAAATAGCTTTTTTCCTGCAAAAATTACACTTTTTGCAGGGACAGTTCTAAGCACAGGAAACATGCGCCCCTTCACAGGCATACTATAGACACCCCCCAGGTACGAAATATTACACTTTTATTGTTTCAATTTAAGCATTATTAAAATCACTGCTCCTGAAAAAACGGCCGTTTTTAATAAAAAAATTTGCATTGATACATGTCCCCTGGGGCAGGACCCAGGTCCCCAAACACTTTTTATGACAATAACATGCATATTAGCCTTTAAAATGAGCACTTTTGATTTTGAACGTTCACATCCATTATAACTAATAGGGTTCTAAAGCTCGCACGGACTTTAGGTCCGTTCGCGGGTTCTGGTGCGAGCCGAACGGGGGGTGTGTTCGGCTCATCCCTAACCCTCTCCTATTGTTCTCTAGGAGTAGGTGGTTTCCAGGTCAGTAGGACTAGCGTTGACACGGACTATTCCATCTCTCACGAGGTCTAGCAGTGAAAGATTCACACTAAACTCTGGGGCTTTTCGCATTGCCTGGCACAATTGTGGATCATGGGTTAACACTCTCATAGCCACTGCTTCCTTACCTGACAAAACAACACTGTCTGCCCCTTCATCCCACAAGCATAGGAGCCAACTCAATAGGGGCTCCCCAGACCTTTGTATTGTTTTGCCAGCTCATGGAGTTCAGTTTGTGTAAACTCCTGTACTTCAACATCTCTGGGGTTGCGATAATGCACCTCCCCATCTGCCATATCCTCTCTATCATGTTGCCGTTTCCTATACTCACTATCATTTGAGGAGAGCACATCCTCACAATCACAGTTTTGGGATGTGACAATGGCACGTACCCTGGCTTTACTAACAGGTTTACGACCCTTCCTTTTCCTTAAGGCATTAATTGATTTGGTCATGATGGCTGCACACCACTCTTGCAAATCATCAGCCCAACTAGCGGTTGAACCTATTTGTTCCAAAGGGCAATTCCTTTTTTTCTTAGAAGAGGGATGGGAAAAACTAACTACATATGCCCTAATGCTGTATATTACCAAAGTTGCAAGATGCGAAGAGTTGAAAATTGGCTATTCCTATTCTGACCAGTTTCCTCCTGGTTCTTTCATCCAGTTTGGAGCGACATCCTCATCCATAGAGGGTCTGTGTTGTACCAAATACCTTCCACTTAGATAGACTTCACTGGGCTGCTAGGCATTGATAAAGCCTTTGAATTTTTTGTATATATCTCGTGACTTGTGCCTGTCTACAACTTTATCATGGAGATCTTTTGGCAGTGCCTTGCCACCCATAGTTTATTGTTTGCTTTATTTGTACTGAAATGCTCTAGGAAAGCTCTTTTCATACTGAGCCAATCAAAATTTTCTATACCCACTGTATACATCTAATAAATCCATGTCACATATAAAAACAATAAAGGGGTGCATTTATACTAATAAGAAAATGCAGTCAAAGGCTTTTTATTCATACACACTCTGTTCTCTAATAATAAAAAAACATTAAACCTGTGGAGAGAAAATACCACTCATTTTTGCCCCCATTCGCATTGAATGAATATAGATTCAGGTTCCCAGAATGAAGATCTCTTCAATTTTTTTTTTATAAATATGTAGCGCCCTGCCCTAGTCAGGCTAAATTTTGTTTTTGACTCTGCTGTACTCAGTAGAGCTGTAGTCTGATTTTTAGGTCTGCCCATTTTTCCCCTAAGCTTGGTGGTTGACTAGTCCTGCCTGCCTCTGAAAGAATCTTCCAGAACTAGAAGTAGGAGTAGAAATTGAGTTATGAATATTTATCCACTTGAAGACCAGGCCTTTTCTGGCACTTTTTTTACAAGTTTAAGACCCCAAACATTATATATTTTTTTTAGCAGAGACCCTGGAGAATAAAATGGCAATAGTTGCAATGTTTTTTGTTACATGGTATTCGTGCAGTGGTTTTTTAAATGCAATTTCTTTGGAAAAAATACACTTTAATGAATTTTAATAAACAAAAACATGATATACCCCAATTTCTTTGTAAAATATGAAAGATGATGTTACGCGGAGTAATTAGCTATCTCACAATGCGAATGGGGCAAAAATGAGTGGTATTTTCTCTCCGCAGGTTTAATGTTTTTTTATTATTAGAGAACAGAGTGTGTATGAATAAAAAGCCTTTGACTGTATTTTCTTATTAGTATAAATGCACCCCTTATTGTTTTTATATGTGACATGGATTTATTAGATGTATACAGTGGGTATAGAAAATTTTGATTGGCTCAGTATGAAAAGAGCTTTCCTAGAGCATTTCAGTACAAATAAAGCAAACAATAAACTATGGGTGGCAAGGCACTGCCAAAAGATCTCCATGATAAAGTTGTAGACAGGCACAAGTCAGGAGATATATACAAAAAATTCAAAAGCTTTATCAATGCCTAGCAGCCAGGTGAAGTCTATCTAAGTGGAAGGTATTTGGTACAACACAGACCCTCTATGGATGAGGATGTCGCTCCAAACTGGATGAAAGAACCAGGAGGAAACTGGTCAGAATAGGAATAGCCAATTTTCAACTCTTCGCATCTTGCAAATTTGGTAATATACAGCATTAGGGCATATGTAGTTAGTTTTTCCCATCCCTCTTCTAAGAAAAAAAGGAATTGCCCTTTGTAACAAATAGGTTCAACCGCTAGTTGGGCTGATGATTTGCAAGAGCGGTGTGCAGCCATCATGACCAAATCAATTAATGCCTTAAGGAAACTACGAAACCTAAAGATCTCCATAGGCAACACTTTTCTACAGGTTACCGTTTAGAGATACAAAGGGGGTCTAGCACTAGAATTATTGTTCTCGCTCTAATGTTCGGGGGGCGATACCTCGCATGTACAAAGTCAGTTTACATATGCGTTTGTGACTTACATATGTGTTCACTTCTGCATGTGAGCACGGAGGGATGGGGAGGGATGGGGACGCCTTAACTTTTGTATTTTTTTCTTATTTATTTTATTTTTGGGGAGGAGCAGATACCCGTCTAATACAGGTATTTTCTCCCACTTTCGGCGAAAGATCGCTGCATTATCCGCGGCGATCTACACCATGTCCGGCTCCTCCCCCCGCATTCTGGGAGACACACATGTCCCAGCAGGGACCACTCAGAACACGCAGCGTGACTCGCGCATGAGCAGTAGGGAACCAGGCTGTGAAGCCGCAAGGCTGTAAAGCCGCAAGGCTTCACTTGCTGATTTCCTTACTGAAGATGCCGGTGCCTCCACCTGGAGCCGAGGGATGGGTCGGCTTTGGGTGAGGACATCCTGGGTGCCCTGGACAGGTAAGTGTCCTTATTTTAAAAGTCACTTTAAAGGACTTTACTGCAATAAATCTACAAAAATACATCCGCTTGTGGGTGGGACCTACTCATCCTGCAATATTGCGGGGCCTTGAAAATCAGTAGCACCTTATTTTTATTCTACAGGTCATGTGCTTTCAGAAAATATATGGTTTTGGGGGGGGTCTTTTACAAACTCTGAAAGCTATAAGTGAAAAATAAAAAAGCAAAGGAAAAATTGCAAAAATGGTCCGACCAGTTGAGTTTAAAAGTGGAGCACAGGGCCTGGCAGAGAAAAGGTTAATAACGCCCTGATTCACACTTTTGCATGTGTGAGGGCTTGGTTGCTCAGGCATGGCAGCCCATTTATTTGAATGGACTGCGGTGCCTGTGTTTTCCCACAGACAAAGATGCATGCACCTTTTTCAAAACGCAGCCAACAGGGAAGCCGCATGGTCCTTTTGAACATGGAATTTCCCTGCGGTTCCCGCACCCGCAAACGCACTGCATTTTTACATGCATGGGGTGCCATTACAGCAGCGCATTTTCACTGTGGGTGGTTGCAGGTGGAGAATCGTAGCAATTCCCGCACCTGCATCCACCCACATACTGTAGATGTGAACAGAGCCTTAAAGGTAACCTGTCTGTGATCTGCTGTGTGTAGAGCTGTATAAGTACAGGACATACATGCGGGATATGATTTGAATATTTGAAAGCAGCCTCAAGGACATGCAGTGAATTTGTTTTTAGGTTTGACATTCTAATTTATCAGCTAAATTGTCCCCTACCATTGTGCTGACAGTTCAAACATAGATAATTAACTATCTAATAAATCATTATCTCAGTGGCATGATTCCAAAGGGCTTCACGCTTCCCACCTGTGGTTGTCTTTTATGTAACTCATTCACACTTACACATCCAGAATTTTTTCTAATACTTGTTATAATGAGGAGAGCTGGACATGGAAGAATGCGATACAAGCAGTAGTAAAGTACAGTACAAAAAGCAAAAATTACAAAGTTTAAAGTTCACCTTTCACAATGGGCAGATTGCCAGGTTCCTGTGCCTTAAAAAAGTATTCATACCCCTTGAAATTTTCCAAATTTTGTCATATTACAACCAAAAACCTAAATGTATTTTATTGGGATTTTATGTGATAGACCAACACAAAGTGGCACATAATTGTGAAGTGGAAGGGAAATGGTAAATGATTTAAAAATTTTTTTTTTTTACAAATAAATATGTGAAAAGTGTGGCGTGCATTTGTATTCAGCCCCCCTGAGTCAATACTTTGTAGAGCCTTTCGCTGCAATTACAGCTGCAAGTCTTTTTGGGGATGTCTCTACCAACTTTGCACATCCAGAGAGTGACATTTTTGCCCATTCTTCTTATGGGGATGGGTATAGGGATGACATCAGTGGGGCGTGGGGATAGATATGACATCAGTGGTGGGGATAGGTATGACATAAGTGGCAGTGATGGGGATAGAGATGACATTACTGGCGGTGGTAGGGATAGGGGTGACATCAGTCCACCACCACTGATGTAATCCCTATCCCCACCACCACCACAGATGTCATCCCTATCCCCACCACTGATGTCATCCCTATCCCCACCATCACTACTGCCTGATGGGAGGGGGGGTGGGATCAGTCAGAGGCAGCGGTGATGGTGCCCCCACCAAAAACCCAACAGGAGTTCTAACCCATTTCCCCTCTATCCAAAGATTGCCTTCTCATACAATTCAATACCCCTTTTGCCCTTCCACTGCAACAAACCTACCTTACACTCCCTAGTTACTCTGTTAGCTTGCCAGAGCAATGTAAAGTACCTGGTACAGCCAAGTATGGGATATCATGTGACCCTCTCACCTTGCTCCCATGATGCTGCATACACTGCCTGAGTGACCAATCTCCAGACCCAACCAATATCATGTGGGGACAGGGTGATGGTTTTTAGCCCTGTGTAAGCTCTGACACAGACAGAAAATTAGATTACACAGGTCTAATAACTTAGATCTTTATCAGGCAAACAGAGGCACAAGGGGGGCGAAGTATCAGTGCGAAAGGTGGGGATATTATTAAGAAGTTCCAGTGAAGAGCAATTCCAGCCAACAAGTGAACTAAGTCAGAGAACTAGCCAGAAAACATTATAACTATGATACAATCAGAAAATTCACCTAATTTCCTGCACCTGTTGCTGCCTGTGTACCACATTGGCCATTGCAAGGGGTAGAGCTTTAAGGATCACACATATGTGTCACTGGGCAGCTGATGTATCTGTGCAGAGAGTGCGCTCACTATGCGCTCCCGGCACAGAGACTGAGCTGTCAAAGATGGCTGTCTTGTCCCACTAATGATCAGTAGCCAGCGGGACAGCTCCTGATCATGTGACTGATCACATGATCGCTGATCCTTTCTGTCTCTGGGCAGACCCTATTAAAGGGACACCGGGGGGTGGAAAAGGGTTAATCTTAGTCCTTAGCCATCCACTCTGCATGGTGCAACTTAACAAATTAACAAAAACAAAAATTAAACAAATTAACAATTAACAAAAATTAATGAGTGATAAATGAAAATATTGTGAATATAAAAATACAGTGAAAGTAATCCTGCGGCTGGACACTAAATAACCCAGATATAGGGCACAAAATGGATGTATAGAAAAAAGAAGTGCAGCGCTGGATGGTGATTTACAAATGTGTAAAATCATAAAATCAAATTTGCATATAGTGATAAACCAAATAGTGCAAATGATAAACCAAATGATGAAGATAAATCAATAGGTGACCAAAAAAATATATACATCAAGTGTTCAAATCAAAGTTCATATGTGAAAGTCCAAATAATCAAAATAAGAATAGAAATTGAAAATTAATCATGTGACATTCTGGATGTTCTCACATGATTCATTTTCAATTTCTATTCTTATTTTGATTATTTGGACTTTCACATATGAACTTTGATTTGAACACTTAATGTATATATTTTTTTGGTCACCTATTGATTTATCTTCATCATTTGGTTTATCATTTGCACTATTTGGTTTATCACTATATGCAAATTTGATTTTATGATTTTAGACATTTGTAAATCACCATCCAGCGCTGCACTTCTTTTTTCTATACATCCATGGTGCAAATTAAGCTTTCTCTTTTTGATGTATCACCAATCAGATTCAGATACTAACCAAGGTTTGAATTGATAGCTGTCAATAGTTTCCTACCAATGACACTTTGATACATTACACTTACTGTTTATGAGAAATGGGCAGTACGTTGGCTTAGTGGTTAGCACTCATTCCTTGCAGCAATAGGGCCATTCAGCCAAGACACTTTCTGCATAGAGTTTGGATGTTGTCCCTTTGTGTGCTTGGATTTCCTCCGGGTACTTCAGTTTTCTTTCACACTCCAAAGATTTGCTCTTAAGTTAATAGGCTCCTTTCCAAATTGGCTATACACATGTGTTATCACATTTTGCATACCAGACCCAAGTCCAAGTGGTTTGGGGAAGGTTAAGGAAAGACCTGGCAACCTCGTAAAAAAATTCCCCAAAAAATTATACAGAAACTGCTATCAAGCCTATCAGACAAGAGAGTTGGCCCATAGAATTGACAATAGTTGAATAAGACTCATTGGATTTATACACACGCCCATGTAAGAAATACCAAGGGTCCTACCGTGCACTAGAAAGAGGTCAGCAAATGGGGTTCCCAGATCACCAGATGAATGACAAAAGGGAATGGGGTGAATTGGTGCATTGCTGTATCTCCAGGGTAAAAGCAGGCTGGAGCAGGTAGGCTGTGTTTCAGAGATATTTCAAAGTTACCCTTGCCATAGGGCATTGGGTTAAAGGCTTGCCCTTGTCTAGGGCAGTGGTCTCCAAACTGTGGCCCGGGGGCCGGATGCGCCCCTTTGCTTGCCTTTGTCTAGCCCTTGGGGCACTGTTCCTCTCACTGATATGAGACACTATTCTACCCACTGACACCAACTATGAGTCATGCTTCCTATCACTGACACCAAAAATGGGGCACTATTCTGCCCCCTGATATCAAACATGGGCCACTGTTAACTCCCACTGACACAGGACAATTTTTCCACCCAGTGGCCACAGTCAGGGCCCCCTAAAGTCTGAAGGGCCGAAAATTGTCCCTTTGTTTAGAAGTGGGTTTCCCTAACTCATGCCTGGCTTCCCTGCAAGTTGCCGCTCTCCTCTTTTCTCTGAAACTCAGTGTCATAGGTGGGCCCTCGGCCCCCCTCAAATACAACGCAGGACTGCTACTCTACTTTAAACTTTTGTGCATTTACATGGGTCTTACAATCTTGCTATCAGTTTACTTTAATGTGCCACATGCCCTTTCATGCTGCTCTAAGTGTGTCATTGCTGCCCGATCAAATGTAATGGACAGGCAGGTCTCCCTCCTAGTAGCCCAGTGCCCAAACAGCCTATGTCTTTTCTGCATGAGGCATCCCAGAGAAGGGGATGCTTCAAAGAAGGCCCTGGACTGGGGGGGGGGGGGGGTGCAGAGGAGGCCCTGGGCTGGGCGGTGCAGTGAAGGCCCTGGGCTGATGGGGGGGGGGGGTGCAGAGGAGGCCCTGGACTTGGGGGATGCAGGGGAGGTCCTGGTGCAGAGGAGACCCTGGAATGGGGGATGCAGAGGAGGTTCTGGGCTGGGGGGGGGGGGGGTACAGCAGAGGAGGCCCTGGACTGGGGAGGGTACAAAGGAGGTGCTGGAGTGGGGGGTATAGAGGAGGCCTGGACTAGGAGGGGAGTACACAAGAGGCCCTTGACTGAGGGGTGCAGAGGAGGCCCTGGACTGGGGGATACAGAGGAGGCCCTGGACTAGGAGGGGAGTACAACAGAGTCCCCTGACTGGGGGATGTAGAGGAGTCCCTGGACTTGGAAAGTGGGGTTGATAAAGGACTTGGATTTGGAGAGCAGGGTGCAGAGGAGGCTCTTATTTTGGGGTGGGCTGTAAAGGAGGCCTTGGACTAGCAAAGGAGGCCCTGGACTAGGCGGGAGGGTACAGAGGACATTGACTAGGAAATGGTGGTTGGTGTGGCAAAGGCTCCTGGATAGGTGGGGGACAAAGGAGATACTGGACTAAGTGAGGGGGTGCCTGGTGGTTCCAGATTAGGAGAGGGGGTGTCTGGAGGCCCTGAACTACGAGAGAGGGGTCGTGGAGGCCCTCTGGACTAGGAAAGAGGGTGCTTGAAGGACCTTCCAGCTTCAGGAAGAGAGATCCTGGATTTAAAGCCTAGGCTGAGGAAGAGCCTGCCTGGGTCCTAGAGGGTGAGTTCACAACATAAATGAGGACATTTATCAATTGTCGCAAGTAATGCCAAACAGGGGCAGAGAGACAGGTCGTGTGATAGATTTATTAAAGGAGAAGTACAGCCAAAGCCTATTTGGTTGTACTTCTCCTGTTGATCACATCAGTGCAGATTGTTTTGCAATCCTGTGACCCATTTTCAGCTGACAGTGGGCTTAAGCCTGCTCTCGGCTGATGTCACAGAATCGGTCCAGGCTGGGGAAAGATCACACCCATATGGTTGGGATCTGCTCACATGACTGGACCGGCACCCAGCTCAGCCTCTCAGCGAGCCGCTGATAGCCTGAGCCGGTTGCTCCCGCCCCCTCCACAGCCCAGTGTTTCAGCGAGCACCAGGGGCAGAGCAGAGACAGACAGCCACCAGCCCTCTGTTGAAGGAGCTCTGAGAACTGAGTGATCGGCTGTTTGATTACTCGGTTCTAAGCCTTAGAGTCGGTGGGGGACAGGTGCATCTACCTAGGTAAGTGTGCCGACATCCCAAATTAATTACCCGACATCTTTTCTTTCCTGCTATCTGGCCCACATGACAATTAGGCCTCATTTACATGGAGCATATGCGTCCATGCCAAGTGGGATGGCCATGTACCACGTGGGGATGCATGGTGTTCTGTGCATCCCTGTGCAGGCAGTCCAGTCAAAGTCAATTGGCACGCATCAGCTGCATGGACAGTCACATTTCAAAATTTGACATGCAGACAGGACGGGATGTATGTATCCAAATGCACAGTGTCTGCATTCGGATCTGTGCACCCACTTCTATAGGTGAAGCTCTCTGTTGCATGCAGATGCAACAAAAAATGGCTCAGCATACAGGACCTGCGTGCTTAGCCCTTAGGGGAATTCATCGAAACTAGAGTAGACGGAATTTGCAAATGCTGTGCATGGCAACCAATCAGCTCATAGTAAAGGCACAACATTCTATGCATGAAGGTAAAAACCATCTGTGTGCAGCAGCCCCCCCCCCCCCCCCCAGACCCACCTAATTCTTACTTGAGCCCCCCTCTCGATCCAGCGATGTCCACGAGAGCCTTGGCTGTCTAGGGACTCGCACTCCATTGGCTGTCAATCCCAGCCAGTGAGCCAATCAGAAGACAGAGGGAGCGAAGTCGAGCCATGGCTCCATGTGTGCATGGACACAAGCTGCTTGCTGTGGGGGCACCCAGAACCCAGAAATAGAGAGGGGCCAGGGGTGCCGGCAAGGGACTCAAGAAGAGGAGAATCCAAGCTTCTCTGTGCAAAACCATTACACAAAGCAGGTAAGTATAACATGTTTATTATTTAGAAAACAAAACAAAAAACAAGACTTTAATATCACTCTATGGTTAGCTGGTGTGTAGTAAAGGATATGCAACAGAACTATTTTATTAAAATTAGTATACTGAGGTTTGTACTGTCTGATACATACTCGCTTGTGGCACAGTCATTAAAGCATATGGCCCTTTAAGCCCTTCCTGATTGCTGATGCAACCCGACCACACCCACAGTTTTGGCGTGGTGCTGCTATATTGCCACATACCATTTTTTCTTGGGGGGTGCAAAAAAATGTCAGATGTGCTAGCTATGCCACTGTGTCACCATTAGATGGCAGAAATACCTTACAAAATATACTTTCTTTCATACATGACATATGCCGGCCATACATCACTATCCTATAAATAAATAACAATATATAATTCGAAACAAACCAGTATATATGGACATTAACAGACCCAGCATGTTCCACTAGTACTGCAAATGGACAACGTGATCTTTATTTTACTATACTTTCACCATTTATTCATTGAGAATATTGTAAAACATTACAGGTGCTGTACATTTCCCCATCCCAGGAGGGTCCACATGTGTAGCTCCTTGCAAGCCTTCAGGACCTGGGCTTCATCTTGAGAGGTGGGAACGGCGTGTGAAGATTTTCTTTTAAACAATTTATGGCTATAGGATAGAGTGCCATTTCTTGAGTGGTAATTATCAATTTACTAAATATATCACATGCACAAATGCTCACAGAATATGAGGTAATGAACATATGGATGTTTTGATATAGCTTTTTATAGCCAAATAACCCCCTGAAGAAGACTATGACTAAAAAAGTTCAAACGCGTTGGAGTGTTGGTGTGGATATCATTCTTGTAATGTACTGTCAATTGATAGTTGTACTGTGTAATAATTGACAGCTGTAATGGAACATGATTGTACACACCTGTAGCCAGAACTCATATTTTAAATCCTATTCCCATTCTTGTACTAATTTTGTCCAATAAAGATTTTACAATATTACAAATTATATAAACGTTCTTGATTAGAATACCTAGCTGCTAAAAAACCCTTGGGGGAATCCTTCCATTTTTTCAATTATTTGGGGTGAGCAGCCCTTCAGACTCTCAGATATGCGTTTTTCTATTCTACATATCACTAGAATTTAGTTTGGATTTTTTTATTTTGTTTGATTTTCCAGAAGGAGCAGGACATATTTTTTTTTTTTTCAACTGAATGAAATTCTTATGCCCTGTACACACGATCAGACTTTCCGACAACAAAACCGTGGAATTTTGTTCGAAGGTTGTTGGCTCCAACTTGTCTTGCATACACACGGTCACACAAATGTTGGCCAACAATTACGAACGTAGTGACGTACAAGACGTATGAATGAATGAATGAATGAATGAATAATTTGTATAGCGCTGCAAATGCGAACTGAATCGCCTCAAGGCGCTGGATCCGACCTGTGTTGTCAAGCTTCTAAAAGAGGTGGGTCTTGAGTTTTTTCCTGAAGGCCTGATGGTTTTCTTCCATGCGGATGTGAGACGGTAGAGCGTTCCATAGCCGTGGTCCTTGGACTGCGAATCTCCGTTCTCCCTTTGATTTGTAATGGGATTTGGAAATGAGGAGGAGGTTTTAGTTAGATGATCGAAGACTACGATTGGGTGTGTAGTGTTATTTTCTCGAGTAGGTATTGAGGGGCGTTTCCTTGTGTGCATTTGTGGGTGAGGCAGAGAGTCTTGAATGTAATTCGATTCTTTATGGTAAGCCAATGTAGGCTCCTCAGGGAAGGGGAGATGGATTCCCAGGTTTTTTTCCTGTTATCAGTCTTGCCGCTGTGTTTTGGATGAGTTGTAAACGCGCAAGTTTATATTGTGGTAGTCCTATGTAGAGGGAATTTGCATAGTCGAGCCGTGAATTAATGACCGTTCCAACTACCGCTGCTTTGCCCTCTTTTGGAATGAAGGGGATGAGTCTACGTAGCAGGCGGAGGAGATGGTGAGATCCGCTGACTACTGATCCTATTTGTGCATCCATTGACATTTCTGAGTCAAAGATGACTCCGAGACTCTTGGCCTTGGTCCTTGGAGAGATGGTCTGTCCAAAGATGGTAGGTGGTGTCCAAGGGGTCTTGGTTTAGGAATTTTGGTTTGCTTGTAGGATAAGAAGTTCTGTTTTCGATTCGTTAAGTTTGAGGGAGCTAGTGGTCATCCAGTCGTCTATCAAAGTGAGGCATTTTTTCTAGTTGCTGGTCTTTTTGTCCGGTGATGTGAAAGTAGAGTTGTGTGTCGTCAGCGTATGTTATTCTGATGATTTTGAGGAGCCGATAAAAAGGAAGTTCAATAGTCATGTGCCACCCTTTGGGTTCCTTCTGCTATTGTTGTGTTTGGTGAGCATTGATTCCGAGCATGCATGGACTTTTATGTGATGGACTTGTGTGCACACGATTGGAAAGTCCAACAACAAAAATTTCATGAAACATACACACGGTCGGACTTTCCGCCAACAAGTTTGTTTTCGGAAAATCCAATCGTGCGGACGCGGCATAACAGTACCATCCATTCCAAAATCAAATTTTAAAAGCAAACAAAAATTTGAAGACATAGAAGTCTCTGAAGGCATTTTTAAATGTGCTGAGATTCTTTATACGAACATTAGCTTGAAAATCTACTAGTGTACTGTAAGTCCAGCTTTACACATAATAGCGTGGAGTTGTTAAAGTGGAAGTAAACTTTCCTATCGTTTTCAGCCTTGGAAGCTGCCACCTTGGCCTCTGTTTAATCTTAAACTGCCATGATGCTGCACATGTGATCAGTTATGACACCAGCCATTGGATGGTTTGACAGTTTGGTTGAGAGCACAACCAATGAGAGAGTTACATTTCTGGCATGTGTCGGGAATGTAACTGTTGTTTGAAACTGTTAAATCGCTGGGTTTACTTTCGCTTTAAATGTGTGACTCGCACCATGACTTTAACATAATATTTATTTTATTCCTCCTCTAGTTATCTCAGGTATGCTCATGTGTATGATGGCTGATGGACGTGTAAATCGAATCAATAATTGTTAGCATGGTGATAACGCCTGTTAGCCATTAACAGCTGGTTAGTAAACAAAGAGTAGATAAGTAATTCTTCTTTAACAGATGTTGACTTCATTTCTTCAGACATCATGGAGAACGTCACTACAGCTCCAGACAGCGGCCCTCAACGTGCCAAGTTTGAAACTCCAGATATTGTTGTGGTCGTGCTTTATTTTGTTTTTGTCCTTGCTGTTGGGATATGGGTAAGTCCAGAGACTTGTATTCTTTCTCCACAAATGTGCTCTTTAGAAAAAACAAAGTAACAATCCATTAATCGGTACTCAAAGTAATAAGTTGGTCAGCTATTCTATAAGGTATGTATTAGTGGACTGCAAGCTGTTTGTGGGACAGGGATGGATGTGAATAGTTACAAGGCCTAGGCGCACCTTTCTGCATCAAGGACACCTAAAACCACAGAGTAGAATAAATCCCATCATTCTGAGATAGGAAAGAGGGCCAATTTATAGCACAATGTATGCAGGTAGAGGACACACCCCTGCCCTATCTCTATTACATGTACCACAAGGATTTCAAGTGCATAAAATGATTGGGTAAGCCCACAAATCCTTTTTTTCTCCAGTACTTTTCCTTTATGGCTCATGTACCTGAACAGTTTGACCCATACAATGTAAAAATGTGGTGTTTTTGGGTGCAAGGAAGAGACAGGTGCAACCTATTAAAATTGAAGGGTAACTCCACTTTCGTGGAGAAAAAAAGGAAAAAAAAGAAAAAATAATATAGTGTATACAATTGCGACACAAATCATATTGTTATTGAATGTTATCAAAAATTACCTTTCCTTTTCGATCTGCAGCCACTGCATTTTTCTGAAAATGCAATGCAATATGGCTACCTGGAGGTGTTCTGTAAACAAGATGTGTACTGTCCACTCCTCAGAAACATAATTTCCTGCTTGTGGGATTGGCTCACCAATTTCCCCAGAAGTCTGCACTAAGATACAAGTCAGATTTCAGGCATCCCCTGCAACAAAATTGTCATTTTTGGTTGGGATACTCCTAATAGGAACATATCTAAAGGGATGCAGGCCCAGCAGCTTTCCTGATTAGAGACATGCAGGTGCCACAGCTGGTTGATAATTATGAAACCACTCCCATTAGACTCACTTTCCCACATGGGCACAGAGAAACAGGGATTTCTTTCTTCAGAATAGCAAAAGGTAGGAATCTGCAAAAAAAGTTTGATAAAACACTTGCAATGTAAATATATCACCCGGGGGGGGGGGGGTGTTTTTTTCTGAGCAGTACTCGCATTTAGGGGCATATGTGTTCAGAAATGCATGCCCAGTTCGCAGAAATTCAGTGCATTCATCCTCTGTTCAACCAGGTATGCTGCTGCAAATTTCAGCCCGTAATTTATTTTGACATACGCCCAAAAGTGCCAGGTTTTTACTGTGTAGAGGCCAAATCACCCCTTGCATGAGCCCTTATCCTGAGTGTTCAAACTAACAAATTGAATTTGCGTTGGATAAAAAAAAAAATGTTGTGGTGAATTTTTATCTAGTACCGTGTTTTTTTTTTTTTTTAGGGTCTATTTAAATTTTTTCCATAGTTTTAATGCACGCGGAAACAATTGCTAATGTGCATTGCCATAATGCATGGCAACCAGGGCTTTTTTTTCTCAGAGAATAGGTGCAGGAACTCTCCCTTTCTGAGTCACTGCTTTTCTGCACCCCTACCCACCTCCAATCACTGTTCCTTGGTTCCACCCCCTACCCACCTCCCATTACTGCCCTTTTAGAGAATACAGAACCAAGTATCATTTTGTGGTGATAAGTAATTTGTATGGAATATGTTAATGATCCTCGAAGTGATTCAGTTCGCAGTTGCAGCGCTATACAAGTCATTCATTCATTCATTCATTTAATGATAACAAGAAAAAGCAGTAAAATAGATCCCCTGTAGCCAGTAACAATAGAGCCCCCTCCCAGCAACTATATATCCCCCCCCCCCCCCCCCCCCCCCCCCAACAACAATGGACTGCCCAAAACATATCTCCCCTGGTACCAACAATAGACCCCTGGCACCAACAACAGATCTCCCCACAGCCATCATCAATAGACTCTCCAGCAACCAGCAACAATAGACCACTTCCTCAACAATAGAGCTCTCCTAACAATAACTGACCCCCCAGCAATATAAGACGCACCCCCAGCAACAAAGGGTCCCCCACCAGATCCTTCTGCAAAGTTAGATCCCCTCCAGCTAGTATAGATCCCCCAGCAGCAATAGACCCTCCAGCACCCCTTACCATTACATACAGTCAGTGCTAGCGTTCCCCCACATTCCCGCTGAAAAAAAGCCCTGATGTCCATACACCTGCTCTACGTGTTGTGTGTTGCAGTGCCATTCATTGTCACTGTTGTTTTTTTTCAGGTGGATCTGAACGGAAGCTCCATGTTAGCCTATGTTGTACAGCCAGATGTCAATAAATGTGTCCAGGTCCAAAAACGGAAAAAAAAAGAGGCCTGCCCCCATTTAAATTTTTAGGGGAAATAACGTTTTTTTACATCTGCCTGCCCATATGCCTAACCTGGATCTGTTATGCTCTGGGAAGGCAAAAACAAATGGACATGGATATCACAAACATCACATTTGTACCATTCGGATCCAATTCATCTGGTGATGTGAATTGAAATGGCCGGTGTGAAAGGGCCTGTTATGTATGCAACAATATAAAACATCTTCTTCTCACTAGAAAGCGTACTAAGAAAATGCATTAAAAGAAACCCCAAACAGAGAACGACTCAAAAGAAAAAAAAAATACATGTTTAAGAGCAGATGTTCAAATGGGCTCTAAGGGCCTGTATATGATGTTGTAAAATAGGTCTAAATAAAGTCTCGCTCCTTCAATGGCATCGCAGTCGCCAGACCTCAATATCATAAAGCCACTATGGACAATTTTGGAGAACAAGGTTCAGACTCGTTTTATGCCTCCGGCATCTCTGCGAGAACTGAAACAATTTTTGCACAAAGAGTGGTATCAGATTCCATTATCCACCATCCAAGACTTATATTTGTCAATTCCCAGGAGAATTCAGGCCGTCTTGGATGCCAAAGGCGGTCCAACACCATATTAGGTAACAATTTTGGTGTTTCCATATTTTTGTCCAACCCCTGTAGTTGCCCAATAAATGAAATGGTTCAGTGGGTTGTCCATCCAAACTTACATTCTGCAGGATTTTTTAATTTTCCAGTACTACCAGTGGCAGGATCTTGCTTAATTCCCAGCACTGCTCTGGGTGACAGGTAGGATAAGTATTGTTCTTCTTTTTAAGAATTTTTTTTTCAATTTGGTGACAGGATTGCTTTAAGATGCATATATTAACCATGCAGACGTTCATGTACCATATAAATCTGACCCCTTCCCTTTATCTGCTGCCTTCACACATGAGAACCCCTTTTTCTTACTTTGTACAGCAGGTAAGGTATTCTCAAACACCTCTACTGTAGCCTTACAGTGCCATAATAGTTTCTTACAGCCACCTATCATATATTTAGCTGCTTTGCAGTGGTGGCTGATGAAGTTTTAGGATGGGGAGGCGCCAGACCCACCCCTCCTTTGACCCCTCCCATTTATAAGCCCCACCCCTTATAGCATCCACCCACTCTATCCCCTGTATTCCTCTTGCTTCCACCCATAGTGTCAGGAGTATACATCCCTAGCATCACAGGACAGAGTATACATCCCCAGCATCACAGGACAGAGTATACAGCCCAGAATCACAGCAGAGTATACAGCCCCAAAATCACAGCAGAGTATACAGCCCCAAAATCACAGCAGAGTATACAGCCCCAGAATCACAGCAGAGTATACAGCCCCAGAATCACAGCAGAGTATACAGCCCCAGAATCACAGCAGAGTATACAGCCCCAGAATCACAGCAGAGTATACAGCCCCAGAATCACAGCAGAGTATACAGCCCCAGAATCACAGCAGAGTATACAGCCCCAGAATCACAGCAGAGTATACAGCCCAGAATAACAGCAGAGTATACAGCCCAGAATCACAGCAGAGTATACAGCCCAGAATCACAGCAGAGTATACAGCCCAGACTCACAGCAGAGTATACAGCCAAGAAACACAGCAGAGTATACAGCCCAGAATCATAGCAGAGTATACAGCCCAGAATCACAGCATACTGATCATCACTGTTCACATCATTGATTATCATCACATTGCATCACTGATCATCATCCCATTACTGATCACCAATGAACATCACATTGATGGAACACAGTGTGCCCTTGTACCCCCTAGAGTCCATGAGGTAATATCTATACAGGCTCTTATGTGACAGCCCAATGACCTGTACTCACCAGCCGCACTGTCTGCCCGGACACCTCCTGATCAGAGAACTTCTCTGCTGTTGCTGGGCTGAGGAGTTAGTTGCTGGGACAAGGACTTGGGGGGAGTCCTGAGTCTGGACTATCCAGCACCCTGTCCCCCTTCTTCATGTCCAGCAGCTCAGGGACATCCTGCAAGGCTAGCCTACCAACCATAGCTGCCCGTGCTCCAGGCTGCCATGTCCTAGGGCAGTGCCAATCAAAAACAAAGCACCCATAGTAATACTACGGGGCGGAAGTATTCCGGCGCAATGCATTGCGCCACAAGGCAGGTCATAACCCTGTAAATGAAACGTCTCATCTGCAATCATGTGATTGCATAGATGTCGTGCTTCCCACAGTGCACTGTGGCCAAACACAGTGCACTTAAAGTGGTTGTAAACCCTTTACAACCACTTTTTGATACAGGTAAGTCTATAAAAAGGCTTAGCTGTAGCTACCCCGGATATCTCCTAAACCTGCACAGTTTAGGAGATATTCCCTGTATCTGCATGTGCCGACATCATCGGCACATGCGCACTGAAGCAATGGCACATACATGCAGTTGCTTCAGTGAGTGTGGCGTTACCGGCGGCTCACGCCAATCACAGCGCTGGAGTCCGCAATACCCGGAAGTAACTCCGGGAGCGATGGCGGCAGCCAGAGCGGTGTACGAGGACCGATGGGGGGGGCTTCTATCTAAGGTAAGTAATTCATAATGAGCTAGTATGCTATGCTATAGGGTGCCCCCATGCGCCCGGTCCATAGGGTGCGCACCCTATGGACAGGCCACCACTGCTTCTTTGGAAGTTTAAATCTGATTGGTGTTCCCTAAAAGCGGGCCAGGCAGATGAGGTGCTGCAATGGTAATGTATGAGTAGGAACCAGAGCAAGTAAATTTTTCTTTAAAATCAAAAAATCTTTAATGACCATAAACATGTAAAGAAAATGTACAAATAAATAGCTTGTTCTAAATGTCTTATTTTATAAAGTACTAACAAATGCAATATAGTGATAGTCAAACTAAATTTTTTTATTTTGTAGTCTTCGGTCCGAGCAAGCAGGGGGACAGTCGGTGGTTATTTCTTAGCTGGAAGAACCATGAAGTGGTGGCCGGTAAGTGAACATATTTGGACTTTCTTGGTTGGTGGTAGGGTTGGTGTAGATGGGCATTTGTTCACATCAGAACTGCTTCTCATCTCATACATTCAGTTTGTGTACAAATCTTGATTCACATGGATTTTTGACCACTTCAACTCCCTTATATATCACTTATGGACCAGAGCAATTTTTAAATGTTCACTATGGGCTTGTTTATCTAGTGAAAATGTTGTCTTTACTTGAGATAACAGAGAAGTACATACTGTATATTGTATTTTTTTTGGGGGGGGGGGGGGGGACTAGGCTTTTTAGGCAATGCAGTCTTACAAAAATGTTTCTTTGGAATCCATAGACAAGAGATCTAAAAATGCATAGTTGCCTAATTTTTTTTCTTTAAATTATTTTTTACAAATACTGTAGCTGCTGGCTTTTAATATAAGGACACCTACCTGTCTAGGGATCCAGTGATGTCCTCACACAAGCCGATTCTTCAATCAGCTTCGGGGTACAGGTGGAGGCATCTTAGCTAAGGGAAACCAGCAGTGAAGCCTTGCGGCTTTACAGCGGGTTTCCTACTGGCGCGCTATGCTTTGTTAATGGTCCCGCAGTCTTCTGGGATCTGTGATGTCTCAGAAGGCTGTAGGGGAAGAAGGGGGAGCCGAACTTCCGCACAGATCGCCGCAGCGATCTGACTGGAAGTTGGATCGGGTACCTGCCAAAACCAGGTACCCAATCCCCCCCAAAAAGTGCCAAATGTGGCACTGGAGAATGCAAACAAGTGAACTTCTCTTTATGGGTGAAGTTCCACTTTAAGTTAATTTCCACTTTAAGTTAATTTTAGCTTATTTATTCAAGACGCAAGCACCATATGGAATTCATGATTGATCACATGAACCTGTGTAATTAAAAGAGAAATCAACATATTTAAAATATTGACCTGTTGGCAGATAATCGCTTTACATAACTTAAAGTGGACGTAGCATCAGATATACCGTATTTTTTCAGGCTATAAAGTGCACCGGGTTATAAGGCGCAATATCAATGATGGACTGCTAATGGGTCTATTTTCATACATAAAGCGCACCGGGTTATAAGGCGCATTAAATGAAACAAAAACTCTGATAAGTCAAATTTTATTCAACTCTTTCACAACAACTCTCAACATTGTTCAGTTGTAACACATAAAATACAAAACAGTACACTCACTTTTTCAGTTTATTCCTCTACCACAAATCCATCAAATTCTTCATCTTCAGTGTCTGAGTTTAATAGTTGGGCGATTTCAGCATGTCTCTTAACAGGAGCCTTTTTTGGGGCAGCGGGTATAGAAAATTAATGAATGAATGCACACACCTTAATGTTTTAGCACAGATCATATTACTCCATGAGGCTCCTGCGCACAGAGCTGTACATATTACTCCGCGAGGCTCCTGACTACGATGGCCGTAATGCTCAATCCATCAAGCAGTGAAGCTTTGTACCTTACCAAGGCCGTGCTAAAACATTTTGACAGATTTTTGAGCACCGTGTACCACATAAAATCGGTTATAGGTCAGAAAGCACAACCAGAATTAATTCATACATTAGGCGCACCGCATTTTAAGGCACACTGTCGATTTTTGAGAAAATGTAATGATTTTAAGTGCGCCTTATGGTCCGAAAAATACGGTACTGTATTTTTTTCATGTTAAAGTCCAGCTCTGGGCAAAATTAGAAGCCCCAGCTATCAAAAAATAACTATTTCACTTATCTGAATCCACTTTAACATGACTCTCGAGGCACCTTCTCCAGGAGTAATGATTGGTGATCAACTGCTGCATTCTTGGCCCACTACCGACTGGTCTAGTTGCCGTCAGGGCCTTGTGAGAACCCTACTGCTGGACCCATTGGAAGATTTCTATGTCAATAGGTAGAGATTTGGGCACCCTAAAAAGGACACTTGCACTCTGCAGAGAACAATATAGATAGATAGATTCCTTTTAAAATCAATTACATACGTTTAATGCATAGGAAAGCACAGGTCAAAGTTTGAGGCTCCTATCATCTATGGTTCCAGAGATATGGGGCTCCTTGCTCAGCTCAGAAGCTACATACAGAGCGGCCAGTTTAAATACAAGCTGGCACACTCTGTTTGCAGCAGACTGAGAGGGTGAGCTCACAGTGCCTCTCACTTTTTGTCAAAGGCACTGAGCTCAATGGAAAGCTTGGAGCCTTGGACCAATGGTAAAGTACTATTGGCCAAAGTCGTCCAATAAAAATGCTGCAGTGGAGGCACGCCTCTCACTGCAGTGTCATAGAAGGGGGCATGTGTTTAAAAGACAAGTGCTCCCTTCCAGCCCAGCCCTCTTAACTACAAGGAAAAAACATGGGTTTATGGGTATAAGATTTACCCACAATCCCATGTTTTTTTCACACAGTTAAGAGGGAGAATGAGAATCTGCTGCTGTTGAAAAGGTACTGTCTGTTATAATCAAGCTAAATCATATATTATTATACTATATGTTATAAGATAATAATTTTACTGGTGAAATTACTGGTTTGAAGTTTTAACTTCTAACTTTAGTAATCTGTCCATTTAGCCAACTGCTTGAGTACAGTTTTTGAAAATATAGTAAATTACCTTAAAAACAATATATAATAATTATTTGTATATTACTTACTTATGGTAACCCCTTGCCACCCAGGTCAATTCTGACACTTCTCTCCTACATGTAAAAATCATAATTTTTTTGCTGGAAAATTACTCAGAACCCCCCAAACATTATTATATATTATATATATATATATATATATATATATATATATATATATATATATATATATATATATATATATATATATATATATATATATATATATATATATTTATATTGTTTTAGCAGACACCCTAGGGAATACAATGGTGGTCATTGCAACTTTTTATGTCACACAGTATTTGCGCAGCAATTTTTCAATCACGTTTTTTTTTGAAAGAAACACTTTCATGACTAAAGAAAAAACACTAAAGTTAGCCCAATTTTTTTGTATAATGTGAAAGATGATTTAACGCTGAGTAAATAGATTCCTAACAGGTCATGCTTTAAAATTGCGCACACTTGTAGAATGGCGCCAAACTTCAGTACTTAAAAATCTCCATAGGCGATGCTTTAAAAAAAATTTCAGGTTACATGTTTAGAGTTACAGAGGAGGTCTAGTGCTAGAATTATTGTTCTCGCTCTAACAATCGCGGCGTATATAACCTGTATGTACCTGCCTCTGATACTAACCAGTGCCTCACCAGCCACTGACCTCACCGCACATCCCTGATGTACAGCCACATCCCAGATAATCCTCATCTCAGTTCCATAGTCTGCAGCATAAATGCTATTGTTGCAAATTGTAATGCTCTGATAAATATACAAGTTGCCAAAGTACAAACCTTGTGTTGGTATTTCTATTTTCCTTCTTCCGTGTTAACTCTTACAAGGAATTTATGTGGGGAGAAACATAAATGTTGTCTCTGGTGACTTTTTGAAAGTACGGGCTCTGAATTGGAAGCTTTATCCTTCTCCTTCATTTACTGACCTGGAGAAAGCATCTGATGCACATGCACAGGCTTGCTATGGGGCAGTGAAGTAGTGAAGCTAAGGGGCAGGAGGCAACCCTGGAACTTAAACCTTTAAAAATAAGTCAGCTCCCATATTTATTTTCTCACATATTCAGAATGTATGCAAACCCTAAAGTATAATTAAAAGCAAAACTTTTTGTTTTAGTTTTGGATAGGGATTAGAACACCTGTCAGTTTTTATTGCGGTCTGTGCCCCCGTTAAGGAGATTCACCCTTTCTATTTGTCCTGTTTACCATAATCATTGAAAATTAAATTAAAAGAAAATCACACATTTTTTTTTTTCAATAATTTTTATTGGAATTTCAAAGGATTACAGGAGATTACATAAATATACGACATGACAAGATATAACAACTGAAAGCATAAACGTAACAGTAAGGACAAAAAGCATATTGTTGCTAGTGTTATATAAAGGGATATACAGTGCCTTGCAAAAGTATTCACCCCAGTTGGCTTTTTACCTATTTTGTTACATTACAGACTTTAGTTAAATTTTTTTTAATCTGAATTATATGTGATGGATCAGAACATAATAGTCTAAGTTGGTGAAGTAAAATTAGAAAAATATATACATAAAACTATTTTTCAGAAATAAAAAACGGATATTTGGCATGTGCGTATGTATTCACCCTCTTTGCTATGAAACCCATAAAAATCTCTGCTGCAACCAATTACCTTCAAATGTCACATAATTAGTGAAATGATGTCCACCTGTGTGCAATCTAAGTGTCACATGATCTGTCATTACATATACACACCTTTTTGAAAGGCCCCAGAGGCTGCAACACCTAAGCAAGAGGCACCACTAACCAAACACTGCCATGAAGACCAAGGACCTCTCCAAACAAGTAAGGGACAATGTTGTTGAGAAGAACAAGTCAGGGTTAGCTTATAAAAAAAATCCAAATCTTTGATCTTATTAAATTTATCATAACCAAATGGAAAGAGCCTGGCACAACAGCAAACCTGCCAAGAGACGGCCGTACACGAAAACTCACGGACCAGGCAAGGAGGGCATTAAACAGAGAGGCAGCACAGAGACCTAAGATAACCCTGGAGGAGCTTCAGAGTTCCACAGCAGAGACTGGAGTATCTGTACATAAGATGACAATAAGCCGTACGCTCCATAGAGTTGGGTTTTGGCAGAGTGGCCAGAAGAAAGCCATTACTTTCAGAAAAAAACAAAATGGCATGTTTTGAGTTTGCGAAAAAGGCATGTGGGACACTCCCAAAATGTATGGAGGAAGGTGCTCTGGTCTGATGAGACTAAAAGTGAACTTTTTGGCCGTCAAAGAAAACGCTATGTTTGGGGAAAACTCAACACATCACATCACCCAAAGAACACCATCCCCAGCTGTTTTTCAGCAGTCTGGACTGGGAAACTGGTCAGAGTTGAGGGAAAGATGAATGGTGCTAAATACAGGGATATTCTTGAGCAAAGCCTGTACCACTCTATGTGTGATATGAGGCTAGGACAGAGGTTCACCTTCCAGCAGGACAACGACCCCAAACAAACTGCTAAAGCAACACTTGAGTGGTTTAAGGGGAAACAAGCCCAGATCTCAATCCAATAGAAAATCTTTGGTCAGACTTAAAGATTGCTGTTCACAAGCGCAAACCATCCAACTTGAAGGAACTGAAGCAGATTTGCAAGGAGGAATGGCCAAAAATCCCAGTGGTAAGATGTGGCAAGCTCATAGAGACTTATCTAAAGCGACTTGGAGCTGTGATAGCCGCAAAAGGTGGCTCTACAAAGTATTGACTTTAGGGGGGGTGAATAGTTATGCCCATTGACTATTTCTGTTGTTTTATGTCCTATTTGTTGTTTGCTTCACAATAATAAGAATAAAAAAAACATCTTCAAAGTTGTGGGCATGTTCTGTAAATTAAATGATGCAAATCCTCAAATAATCCATGTTAATTCCAGGTTGTGAGGCAACAAAACACGATCAATGCCAAGGGGGTGAATACTTTTTAAAGGCACTGTAGATACAGGTGCAAGGCACTAAAAGATTTTCAACAGAAGTGGGAGTATGGAATAATTGCTAAACAAGGATTAAATTGTAAATATCACAGAGTATATAGAAATCTAGGGTCCTAACCGGGGTACTAGAGGCTTCCATATACAGTAAGATCAAATGTACGGAAGGTTTTTTGTTGGAGAGCTATAGACTTTTCCCATAGAAAATGTTTGTGGGTTGTATTCACAACTTCTAATTTCTTTTTGTGAAGTTTCTTGTAAAACTATTTTCAATTTCTTGTAATTTGTTTTTGGTAAAATTTCTTACCTGGAGATCCTGCCAGTAGCACATCCTGTTGCATGTTGACAATGCTAAGCCACTGTCTTGCATTTAGCAGCAGTGGTGTCAGCCTGATGTGCTGACACCTTCATTTGGCGGTTAGGCAGCCCAATGGTCACCTGAAGGAACCTGCACAACAACAAGTGGACAACACCGCTGTCAATTGCAAAGCCTTGGATTAATGTTGTCAGCTTGCAACAGGAACGTGCTGTTATTGGCAGAATCTCCAGGTGGGCAGTACTGTGATGTTGCCATAACAATGGGGTGGAACCTTCCTCCGTCGCCGCCCGTTGTTATGGCAACTTTAGAAACAATCAGCGATATGGTCGGTGAATCGCGCATGGGCGAGATCGAGAGGTGCATGCTGGTTACACAGCATGCACCTCTCCAAAAAAATCCAGGAAGAGATCTCGATTGGGCTTCACATGCCCACAATCATGATGGTAATGGCCATAAAAGGAGGCAGAAAATATTTGAGTAAGAAATTTATATTTTCTATCTTGGAAACTGTCTTGACCATGTGTTGAAATGAGACACAGATGGGCAAATTTTTAAAATATTTAGTTAAAACATTGAAGTTAATGTCCTTTTTCAGAGATGTTGGTTGTTTACCTGTGAGTTCAGAAGACAGAGAAATTTGTTAAGACAAGTAAAATACAAATTCACTAGTTTTTCAAACACTTGACTTAAAAAATGATCATATCCAATGTGGAGCAAGTGTGCAGGTCAAACTCTAAAATAAGGCATGTTGCCTAGTTAATAGTTCCCTGGTCACAGTATTACTTCTATAAAGGTCCATTGGTGTTGTTTGGTTAATAAATGTTCAGAATTACTATTAAACAAATTAACAAGGAATAAAGTGTTTAGTAATGTTTAAAAATATTAACTTTCAATACAAGACACCTGTGAAGGTTCTCGTTTATCCAGGTTATGGTATAGCTTTAAATAGTTAGTCAAATCCAACCGGGCTTGATCTGTAATGCTGAAGAAGTTTCACCACTTAGTTCAAATGAGTGTCAGGACAAAGGCATCCAAACTTTCTAAACAAAGGGCCAGTTTACTGTCATTCGGACTTCAGGGGGCCTGACTGTGGATAATGGAAGTAGAAAACATCCTGGTGTCAGTGTGAGTAAACAGTGTCCCATCATTGGTGTCAGTAGGAGGAATAGCGCCCCATCGTTGGTGTCAATGGGAGGAATACTGCCCCATCATTGGTACCAGAAAACATCCTGGCGTTCTTTGGAATAAATAGTGCTCCATTGCTGGTGTCAGTATCAATAATGCCCCATGATTGGTGTCAGTGGGCAGGAATAGCACCCCAAGGGCCATATAAAGGCAAGCAAAGGGCCACATCCAGCTATTGGGCCACAGTTTGGAGACGACTGTCATAGAATCTGTCTCTGGAGATGTTGATTGTCCAAAAACAGGACGGGTGGTGTCAAGGTTTGTGAAACCACTGCGTTCAAATTCCATAATCAAATCAATATAGAGCCACCAAGTATGGGACATCTGCTATTTATTCAAGTCACAAGGCTAAAAGTGTGATTTGCTGTCAAACTGCCAGTGTAAAGAAGTTAATTTAAAGTGATTGTGAATGCTAGATTTATTTTAATTAAAATAATAAATAGATTATATTTACCTGCTCTGTGTAATGGTTTTGCACAGAGCAGCTTTGATCCTCCTCTTTTCAGGTCCCCTGCTGGTGATCTTGGCTACTCCCCTTTGCTGAGTGCCCCCATAGAAAGCTGCTTGCTATGATGGTACTCATGTGTGTTTGCTTTAGAGCCGGCTCTGTGTGTCCATAGACACATGCTGCTCTTCCCTGCCCCCCTCCCTCCTCACTGGCTGTGAATGACAGCAGCAGGAGCCAATGGCGCCCGTGACTGTATCTGAGCCAATGAGGATGGAGAAAGCTAAGAGAGTCACTGCTCTTGTCCACATTGCTAGATCGAGATCGGGTTCAGGTAAAAATAAGGGAGGGCTGGGAGGATCAGCATGCAGAAGGTTTTTTGAAGAGGTAATAGTATTTAGTGCTACTATGCAATCAATCCAGCAGCAGTAGAGCTCTTGGGTGCCGGATCCTTAGTCTCACAGCTGTGCCATATATCCGTAAAAGTGATCCGCACCACTGTAGCTGCTCTTAAAATCTTGTTTATTGTAGAAACCACAGTGTACAAATCAGGAATACAGTGAGTTGACACATTTCAGCCTACAAGGCTTTAGTCATAATAGTTATAACTAAAGTGTGTAGGCTGAAACACATTAACTCACTGTATTCTTGACTTGTACACTGTGGTTTCTACAATAAACCAGATTTTAAGAGCAGTAGCGGTGGTGCGGATCACTTTTATGAGCAGAGCGTTTTTCACCTTAATGCAGAGAATGCAATAAGTTAAAAACGTTCTGCCTTTACAACAACCTAAATTTAAATAGCATTATAAGTGGCTGATAGATGTTAGGATTTGGTTATTCCAATATATACTGTGTGTGTGTGTATAGAGGCACTCATAGGTCTTTCAGTGTAAATAAGTCAAAGATTTGAAGGAGCTTAGTCAGTCTATCTTAGGTCTTTAGAAAGAAGGACTGAGCTCCATCAAAATATATGTGTATATCAATTATTTATTTTAACAAGGATGGAGTTACCCATATTCAGAAGAGAATCTAAAGGGGAACATCGCCTGTTGATTATGTGTTTTGATACCTCTTCAACCGCTACTCAATCTCTTGTTCCACAGATTTATATGTTAGGCATGCACAATATCCTGAGAATGCCGGTCATTATACCTTGACAAAATGACAGGCTGTCTTGTAAAATTAAGTTGAGCCCACTGATACTATCTTTCACTACTCTCCCCCATGTATGCATGGCTCCAGCTGAGACCTTGATAAATACTTAATGCTTCAGGTTATAGTAGCGCATGTGACCTCCTCCCAAGATGCAGCAATAAAAGCATTGAAAATTTGGACCCTTACTCAAAATACTAAAATTGTTATGTATAACATACTGCAGGGGTGTACCTACAGGGGTCGCAGGGGTCACAATTGCAACCTGGCCCCATGCTCCAGGGGGCCCGTGTGGCTCACCCTGTACACCTGGATAGGAGGATAGAGGAGCAGCTGGGTGGCTGCATACAGAGGGACCGATCTCTCAATTTTCCTTCCGCACATGCTGAATGCCTGCTTCTCCTCCTCTCCCTCCTTCAGCAGCTGCAGGGGGAAAATGGAGAGATTAGTTCCTCTGTATGCTCCTCCTATCCATGTTCTTTCTGTTGAACTCCTGTGTGCTCTTAAGTCCCCCTGTGCTCTCCCCCGACGCCCCTTGTTCCCTGCAGCTCTACCGGCTTCCCCCCTCCCCTCTCCTCCCCTGAATTTTCTAGTTATGCCACTGATGAACTGTATGTTTTTAATAATAATACTCTGGGTTTTTTGGTTTTGTTTTTTGCAGATTGGAGCCTCACTGATGTCCAGCAATGTTGGAAGTGGTCTTTTCGTTGGGATGGCTGGGTCAGGGGCTGCAGGAGGGTTGGCAGTTAGTGGTTTTGAATGGAACGTAAGTCTGTATTCTGTAACTTGTAAGAGTAACTGTTTTTCAGTGCATTTTCACATTTAAAAAAATGATACTAGAGATAACATTAAGAATAAATGGATGTATTTCAAGAAGTTTTACACAAGCCATGTCGCTGTAATATTTAAACTTTAATGGAGTTAAAATAACTGTCATATTTTTGAAAATGCTAGTGTTTTCAGCATGGATGTGTCTGTTGTACTAGCTCAGTGGGATTTCTGTGTAGAAAGTAGGATTTTGGTGGATAGGGCATTCAAAAATGTAAAAATGTATTAAAAAATACGTTAATTTAACTGGGGTTTTCTGGTGCTCAAGTTTAAGGCTGAGTTCACCTATGTGCGGCCACGGTTTCCAACATGGGGTCCGGTACGAATAAGGTCCGAATTTTTGCCTGAATTCGCACCTGAACTGCACAGGACCCTTTTGGAATGTGGACAGCGCCCGCCCCGGAGCTTTGTGAGCTGGGCACACTCGCATGTCATGCAAATTGGATGTGGGGAAACTAATTTGCACATATGTGAACCGAGCCTCAATATTACAAAATTTAAGAAACTATTTACAAATTTGTGAACATAATCACTGTGCAAATCTGAGAAACGTAGAATAGTAAACTTAAGAGCAAGTAACGTGTCTATAGAAATTAGACCAAGAAAAATCTATGATTTCAGATCATATGAAAATAATGAGCCTTTCTCCTAAACCTCATTGAAGGCTCATGGGGGATCCTAATGGATAATAAGGCTTTAAAACTGGGTTGAAAATGTTCAGTATAAGGAAACTTACCTAAAGGTTTTTTTTCAAAATGACCAAATGCCTGACAATGTTATCTTGCAGCTTTTGAATATTGGGTTTGATTCAAGAACAATAACTGCATTGATTCTGTATGTACTCACTGGTGATTATGTACTAAAGGAAAATCCACTTTGCACTGAAAGTGCACTTGGAAGTGCAGTCACTGTAGATCTGAAGGGGACATGCAAGGAAAATAAAAAACAACATTTTAGCTTGCACATGATTGGATGATAAAATCAGCAGGGCTTCCCCTGATTTCAGATCTATCTCTTAGATTTAGAGCAACTGTACTTTCAAGTGCACTTGCAGTGCAAAGTGGATTTGCCTTTCGTAAATAACCCCCACTGTGTTTCTCCTTCAGTTGAAAACTGTGGTAGACTAACTGCCCTCCACTCAATTGAACCCTACTTTTAGTGGATCTTCCTGATGTAATTTGTTCAAAGCTCTCTGTAGAAGTGCTGCAGAAAACGGGCAGTGTTATACAAATTGGTTTAGTTAATAAATAAGTCTGTGCATGCTCAAAATGTACTACCTTCATCCATGTCAACAATTTCTCTTTTTAATTTAAGGCTTCCTGGGTGCTGGTAGCCCTTGGATGGATCTTTGTTCCCGTTTACATTGCTGCTGGAGTTGTCACTATGCCTGAATACTTGAAAAAGCGGTTTGGTGGTAAACGGATTCGTATCTACATGTCTCTTCTTTCGCTCCTCCTCTACATCTTCACTAAAATTTCGGTGCGTTGACCCTAGAATCACAGGTTAGGTGAACAGAAAGGAATGTTGGATATTATGTACTATAATGCACAGGTAGGAACTGGGGACTTGTTGCAATGACATCCGTCTAAGATGGCCATTCTCTACCAGGGTCCGGTGGAACCCTAGGGTTCCTTCAGAGTTTGCTAGGTGTTCCCTCAGCTATTGCTGGCTAGTCTCCAATTGAATGATCCCTGTATAGTTTGGGGGCCAACACCACTTGGCAGAGCCAACAGTATTATACCAATGATCTTTTTAACTGTCTGTGAGAGTGGGAATTCTGATCCCCACTGCAAGGCTTCCTGTACACATAGCCATCAGAATTTCCGTCGGAAAAAGTTTGAGAGCTGGATCTCAAATTTTCCGACAACAAAATCCGATCAGACTTTTTCTGATCGTGTGTTGAGAATTCCGACGCACAAAGTGCCACGCATGCTCAGAAAAAATTTGGAGATGAAAGCTATTGGCTACTGGCCTCTACGTAGTCCCGTCGTACGTCTTCGACGTCACCTCGTTCCGAAGGATCGGATTTTCCGACAACTTTGTGCGACCGTGTATATGCAAGACAAGTTTCGGCCAAAATCCGTCGTAAAAAATCTGACAGATTTTGTGGTCGGAATGTCCGTCACTTTGTGTCTCCACCCCCTACCCACCTCTGAGCACCGACCCTTGGTTCCACCCCTACCATCTCTGAGCACTGACCCTTGATTCCACCCCCTACCCACCTCCCAGTACCGGCCCCTTTAGAGAATATACAGAGTATAATTTTGAAATGTGTATGGTATTTGGTAAAAAAAAAAAAAAGACAAGGAGAGGGGCGCCTCTGAGTATGTATCATATAAACATTTATTAATAAAAACAATATCCACTCACATCTAGGCAAGGAGTGTTGCATTCAGGTAGATCTCAGCAGATGGAGGGCCGGTGGGACTACAAGTCGCAGGAGTTTCACCCAGAAGCTGTCGTCCTTCTCATGTCCTGGAGGAAGTGAATAAGGCAGATGGATGCAGCAGGTGGGGTTTGTTTCCTTACGGTGGTCCTCCAGTGGGGTGGTAGCATCAATCCAAAGGGGAGAGTCAGATGGATGTCACTCCTCTCAGTGTTCAACAAGTGGGTTCCAGGTGGTACAGGGGGGGGGGGGTAGGGGGGAGAACAACAAAGTCTCTATAGCAATTAAAGTAATGGAGAAGGGAGAAGGGATGGTGGGTGTGGAGACGTTTGTGCCCTGTTGCCTGCTGTAGGGAATGTGCAGCCCAGTTCATTGACAGAATGGTGTTTCAGGCACGGCCGTGTCTCTGATGTGGGAACGAGGCTTGCACCGCAAACAGTGCTAGGCGCCGGGGCGTGACGTCATATCTCTGCGACGCGTTTCTGAGCTTACAGCGCTATAGATGGTCTGTATAGCGGCGCTCCTTTCTCAAGCAGAGAAAGGAGCGCCGCTATACAGACCATCTATAGCGCTGTAAGCTCAGAAGCGCGTCGCAGAGATATGACGTCACGCCCCGGCGCCTAGCACTGTTTGCGGTGCAAGCCTCGTTCCCACATCAGAGACACGGCCGTGCCTGAAACACCATTCTGTCAATGAACTGGGCTGCACATTCCCTACAGCAGGCAACAGGGCACAAACGTCTCCACACCCACCATCCCTTCTCCCTTCTCCATTACTTTAATTGCTATAGAGACTTTGTTGTTCTCCCCCCTACCCCCTCCCCCCCCCCCCCCCTGTACCACCTGGAACCCACTTGTTGAACACTGAGAGGAGTGACATCCATCTGACTCTCCCCTTTGGATTGATGCTACCACCCCACTGGAGGACCACCGTAAGGAAACAAACCCCACCTGCTGCATCCATCTGCCTTATTCACTTCCTCCAGGACATGAGAAGGACGACAGCTTCTGGGTGAAACTCCTGCGACTTGTAGTCCCACCGGCCCTCCATCTGCTGAGATCTACCTGAATGCAACACTCCTTGCCTAGATGTGAGTGGATATTGTTTTTATTAATAAATGTTTATATGATACATACTCAGAGGCGCCCCTCTCCTTGTCTTTTTCCTCCAGCTTTTATTGGACCTGGCTTCAGGCCTCTTCGGTGGCAGCCCTGACAATTCCACATGCCCTGCTGTGTATACCATACATACACATCCAGCCGCTACACTTAACCCCTCCCCCCTCCCCTTTTTTACCTGGACTATTGGGAACCTCTGCATAAAAACGAGGTACTGTGACTATGCGCCTTTCTTACTAGTTGTTTATGGTATTTGGTAATGATAGCAAGAAAAGCAATAAAAAAAGATATCCCCGTGGCTATCAGTAAGCCCCAAAACCCCCCTAGCAACAATAGACCCCCAGCAGCGACAACAGATCTTCCAGCAGCCAACATAAATAGACTCTCCAGCAGCCAGCAACAGTAGACCCCTCCCTAAACAGTAAATACCTTCCAGCAACAATTGACCCCCCCCCCCCACAGTAACAAATGATCATCCACCAGCAACAATAGATTGCTATGCAAAAATCGATCCCCTAGCAGCCAGCATCAGTAGACCCTCCATTACATCCCAGCACCCCTTGCCATTACATACATTCAGTGCTGGAGGTGCCGGAAAAAAAGCCCTGCCTGTAAGTCAAAGTAAGACTGCTACAGAGGAAGATCAGGTCTCCTTCCCCACCACACAAAAGGTTTTGCTATGTGGCAGAGCTGTGTAAATCCCAGGACTGAATGGACAGAATACAAATCCTTTGGCAGGTTAAGCAGCTCACATGCAATCATGTAACAGGCTGTTTGCTTGGAGATCGACTTTAGCTGAATTAAAAATTTTTTTATTCTACTTTTTTTGTTCTGTTTCAGACAGATATTTTCTCTGGAGCCCTCTTCATCCAGGTGTCCCTGGGATGGAACATTTACCTGTCCACTGTCTTACTGCTGGTTGTGACCGCAATTTACACTATTGCTGGTAACTATCATAGTCTTTATCTTCTAAAGATTTAAAGATTGTTCTGGATTGAACTTTGGCAAAAGGAATAAATGGGAATAGGAATGTGAACAAGTATATAATGGTCATTTTGTTAGTCAGTGAGTTACACAGTGAGACATTGAAGTAGAACTATAGGCATTTTTTTTTTTCATTTTGGATATAGTTATACTCTGTAAGGTTTATATTTGCCATATTTGTCCCATTGGAGAGATTTACCTTAATTGCCTGTCCCATAGCCAAACAGGAAGTGAGGAAATCTCTTAAAATTAAAGTGATAGGCCCCTTCTTACACGGGCGGTCCGTTCAGATCCGCCTGTCAGTTTTTTTTTTTTGGCGGACCTGAATGGACCCTCCATAGATCTCTATGGAGGGACGGATGCCAGCGGTGACATGTCCGCTGACATCCGACCCGATCCGAAAAAGTGTGACGGAGAAAAAAGCTATTTTTCCATCCGTTTGCCGATCGGATCGGATGACGACGGACTCTATGGTCCGTCGTCATCCGATCCCCCATAGGGGAGAGCGGCGCTCTGACAGGTCTGTCCCTGCACAAAGTGCAGAGACAGACCTGTCATCGTCCTGCACAGCGGGGGATTGACGGAGCGATCCCCCGCTGTGCATAGCGGGCTCCATACACGGACACGTCCGTGTGAAAGAGCCCATACTAAAGTTTCAGTTTTTTTTTTTGTTAAAAATAATAATCATGTTATACTTATCTGCTCTGTACAGTGGTTTTACGTAGAGCAGCCCAGATCCTCCTCTTCTTGGGTCCCTTCTGCTGGCTCCTCCCTCCTGTTCAGCCTCTCCATAGCAAGCAGTTTGCTATGGGGCACCCAAGCTGAGCCGCAGCTCCCTGTGTCCATTCAGACATGGAGCTGCAGCCCGGCCTCACCCCTCTTAGTCCTCATTGGCTCACTGACTTTGATTGACAGCAGTGGGAGCCAATGGTGCTCCCACTGCAGTCAATGAGGGGGGAGAGTCTCAGGCAGCCGAGTCTCTTGTGCAACATCGCTGGATGGGGATGGGCTCAGGTAAATATTAAGGGGCTGAGGGGGGCTGCTGCACACAAAAGGCGTTTTATCCTAATGCATAGAATGCATTAAGATAAAAAAAACTTCTGCCTTTACAACCACGTTAAGAGAATATCTTGGGGACCTCCAGGTCACCAGAACTAGTGTGCCCATTGGAAGATTTCCTCTCTATTACTTTTCTGGGGACCACCCAAAATATTGGATTTACTTCCACTTTCACGTTTAATAATAACGGTAAACAGGACAAATAGAGAGGGGGGATATCTCTAACGGGGGCACATACAGAAATAAAAAACTGACAAATGTTCAAATCCATCTCGACTCTATCCAGAACTAAAGAAAAAACTCTAGCCTTTAGTTATACTTTAAGATTCCCCTCTCTGGCAATGCCCTGTGGGTTTGAAGGGCGGCCCCATTACCCTGCATTAGTCGCAATCGGCAACAGACAACACTTGCCAAAACGTGTACAGCCATAAGTGGTTGCAGGTTACTGTTCAGGCAGACAGTTGGGGGCAGTAAAACCAAGACTCGGCTAAATGCCCCCCCCCCCCCCGGCTACATGTCAACAAGCCCTTAAAGTGATACTAAAGTCTCATTTTTTTCTATAAAAATAACAAATATATTATACTTACCTGCTCTGTGCAGTGGTTTTGCACAGAGCAGACCAGATCCTCCTCTTCTCGGGTCCCTCGCTGGCTCTCCTGGACCTTCCCCCCTATACAGTGCCCCCACAGCAAGGGGCTTGCTATGGGGGCACCCGAGTCAAGTAGAAGCTCCGCGTATCCATTCAGACAAAGAGATGCACTTTGGCCCCACCCCCTCTATATCCTCATTGGCTAACTGACTCTGATTGACAGCAGTGGGAGCCAATGGCACCGCTACTGTGTCTCAGCCAATCAGGGGGGAGAGTCCCGGAGAGCCGAAGGCACTCGTGAACATCACTGGATCAAGAGGGGGCTCAGGTAAGTAATAGGGGGGCTGCTGCACGCAGAAGGCTTTTTTTTCTTAATGCAATAAGATAAAAAACCTTCTGACTTTACTTTACTTTAACCCTTTGTCAGCTTGTTATATCTTTTAAAAGTAAACTCCATAGGAAGAAAAAGTTGCTAGAAGGAATGGATCAGCATCACCGTATAAATGCTCATAACATTTTCTTTATTAGGAAATCCACAGGAGTGCAAAATCTTAAATACAGAGAAAGTTGACGCGTTTCAGCCGAATGGTTATGACTAAAGCCCACTCTGCAGGCTGAAACACGTCAGTATTATCTTTATGTAAGGTTTTAGGAGCATTTATACAGTGATGCTGATCCATTTGTTCTGGATACTTCTGTGATAGCTGTGCAGCTTCAGATCACATTATACATGAGTCTAATTCGGAAATTCCGACCGTGTGTAGGCTTTTGGACATTTGCTGTCGGAATTTCCGACAACAAAAAATTTGAGAACTGGATCTAAAATTTTCCGATAACAACATTTTCCGATAACAAAAACCGCTGTCGGAAATTCCGATTGTGTGTACACAATTCCAACGCACAAAATTCCACGCATGCTCGGAATCAAGCAGAAGAGCCGCACTGGCTATTGAACTCCATTTTTCTCGGCTCGTCGTACACGTTGTACGTCACCGCGTTCTTGACGTTTGGCATTTCTGACAACATTTGTGTGACCGTGTGTATGCAAGACAAGTTTGAACCAATATCCGTCGTAAATAAATCCACGGTTTTGTTGTCGGAATGTCCGATTGTGTAAACGCGGCATTAGGGTTGTAGCATCACACTGATTTGTTGTGTATAATGAACAAAAGTTGCTGCCATGCAGTCGGGCTGCCCCCACACTGCAAGAGCTAAATGCCCATGTAGCTTAAGGCTGCATTCACACCTGAGCGTTTTGTCGCCCTAAGCCGCCCTACGCCTGAAGCTACAAAACGTTCGAGGGGATAAAATACATTATTCTCTATGGAGATGGTTCACATCTCCACTCCATGTCGCCTGAAGCCGAACGCCTGAAGCTCAAACAAGTTCCGGACCCTTTTTTGTCGCGCGAATCGGGCAGATTTGGGCGTTTGTATCCCCATAGAACATAGCAACAAATGATGACAGTGATGATAATTTTTCCTATTGGCTATCAAGAAAAACGCCGAAGTTGAAAAACGCCTGTTACGCCGCATGCAAATGTGCAAAAAACGACGGTATTCGCGCGACAAAACGTCGGTAAAACCGCTGGTAAAAACGCTCGTTCCGCTACGCTCAGGTGTGAATGCAGCCTTAGGGGGCTGCAAGAAGTACTTACCTGATCCTCTGCTCTACATTGCTAGAAAGTACCCCACAGCCTCCTCTACCTAATGTTCTAGTGGTTCCTCTGATGCCATCAAGACTAAGCAGAGCCAATAGCCCTGCATTGGGCATGAGGATGCTGAAGGACAGTCCACTGCTGGAACATATAGGAGAGTACAGACTGCCAGGAGAGCAGAGGATCGGTTAAGTAAAACTGCTTTTCATGGCCCCCCCCCCTTTTTTTTTGTACTTTTTGAACAGATATAAAAAAATGCTTCCAATGCTATATAACAGACCAAAGGGACCATATAAATTAAATGTATTCTTTTGGTTTATATACAATTTAAATCAACATAATTAAGTTATGCCTGTTCCATGAGTGGAATCTGTCAGTTAACTTTAACCAACTGCAGAACTCATATAAAACATTTGTGTCTTGTGTAAATCAAGGATGAGTTGGAAACCCTTATGTGACGTTACAATCAGTGGAAGTTCAGTAGCCTATTTGCGCTAAACTCTAAAATGACAGATAAAAGTGCAGTAAACCACAAATTAGCTGCCAACTTCTCATTTATGATTACCGCTTGCAGTGAGGTATGTGGCAATCCAACCTCCCTTACTCATAGGTCACTATATAGCCCTAAATGCGTAAGCTCTGATGCATTGTTGGTAAACTGCACCTGCAGAGGGCAACTGCCCTTTGTAAAGTGCAAACTCTATTTGCCTTTAGTAAATCAACCCCTTTGTATGTTCACATCCTTGGAAAATACAGGAACACATGTTGAATGCATTGTCTAAATGCCTGAATTGTTGTCCATTAATGTCCATTCATCTCTTTATAACAGGTGGGCTAACTGCAGTTATCTACACTGACACCCTACAGACAGTCATTATGGTGGTGGGGGCTTTTATTCTTATGTTTATATGTAAGTATACAGCTGTTTATTGCATTACTTTTCCATATTACCTAAACATGGCAACCCAATTACTAGCATTTGTATCATAAATAAAAAAAAACTGATAACATAACTGTTATATTAAAATCTGTTTATCCCTCCAGCATTTAATGAGATTGGCTGGTACACAGGACTGGAGCAGAAGTACATGGAGGCTATTCCAAAAATAATTGTCCCGAACACAACCTGCCATCTGCCCCGCAGTGATGCATTCCATATGATGCGTGACCCCATCAATGGGGACCTACCCTGGCCTGGCCTTATATTTGGTCTGACAGTGTTGGCCACCTGGGTTTGGTGCACTGATCAGGTAAGGTGATCCCGCTGTGGTGTCATATCTTTCAAGAATCTCACAGCTCTAAGATATTTTAGGGAGCTCTGTGTTGAAATAAATGTTGAAAATAAATGCATTCCAAGCAAGTGTATAAATTGTCAAAATACATTAAAGGAATTATATTAAATACAGTGCCTTGAAAAAGTATTCATGCCCCTTGACATTTTCCACTTGTTTTTCATGTTAAAACCGAAAATGTAAATGTATTTTATTGGGATTTTATGTGATAGACCAACACAAGTGGAAGGAAAATGATAAATGGTTTTCAACATTTTTTACAAATAAATATCTGGAAAGTGTGGCGAGCATTTGTATTTAGCCTCCCTTTACTCTGATACCCCTAACTAAAATCTAGTGGAACCAATTGCCTTCAGAAGTTATCTAATTAGTAAGTAGAGTCCACCTGTGTGTAATTTAATCTCAGTATAAATACAGCTGTTCTGTGAAGCCCTCAGAGATTTCTTAGAGAACCTTAGTGAACAAACAGCATCACGAAGGCCAAGGAACACACCAGACAGGTCAGGAATAAAATTGTGGATAAGTTCAAAGCAGGGTTAGGTTCTACAAAAAAATATCCCAAGCTTTGAACATCTCACGGAGCACTGTTCAATCCATCATCTGAAAATGGAAAGCGTATGGCACAACTGCAAACCTACCAAGACGTGGCCGTCCACCTAAACTGACAGGCTGGGCAAGGAGAGCATTAATCAGAGAAGCAGCCAAGAGGCCCATGGTAACTCTGGAGGAGCTGCAGAGATCCACAGCTCAGGTGGGAGAATCTGTCCACAGGACAACTATTAGTTGTACACTCCACAAATCTGGCCTTTATAGAAGAGTGGCAAGAAGAAAGCCCTTGTTGAAAGAAAGCCATAAGAAGTCCTGTTTGCAGTTTGCAAGCTGGTAGAGACATACCCAATAAGACGTGCAGCTGTAATTGCAGTAAAAGGAGGTTCTACAAAGTATTGGGGTGAATACAAATGCACGTCACTTTCAGATATTTATTCGTAAAAAAAATTGAAAACCATTTATCACTTTTCTTTTACTTCACAATTATGTGCCACTTTGTGTTGGTCTATCACATAAAATCCTGAAAAATTCAATTAACGTTTTTAGTTGTAACATGACAAAATGTGGAAAATTTCAAGGAGTGTGAATACTTTTTCTAAGCACTGTAATGTAAACCATTCATCTTTAAGTCATGCAAGATGGATGATCCCTGATTATCCTAAATACAGTTTTACGGCAAGGTGTAAATGGGTTTTAGGAGTTCCCATTTGGGGCAAAGCAACATATTCACTTTAGAGCAGAGAGGGTAATAGGCCATGCTTGCCTTCTACTGCTCTTCCGCCACCCCACTTACCTACTGGTTCCCCGCAGTAAATTGTTGTACACTGGGTTCGAGCTTCCATGGATCTAAGAACCCCTCCCCCTGCCACAATGAGGCTGCAAAGACAAGCTTCTCATTATTATTATTATTATCAGCCCTCAAAAATTGCACTCGCCTGCTCGCATTTTGCGAGTGCATTTTGAGGGCTGGCGAGGAAGGGCTGCCTGGAGCGGAGGGGAGCGAGCACCGCCTGCAGCCTGGGTGGAATGGGAGTACTTCTCCCAGCGATCATGGAGGGGGAAGAGGGATAGAGAGCCGCTCTGATGTTCAGAGCGCAGCGTAGGGGGAAACACAGCGATAACAGATTTCTTTTAACATTGCCGTGTTCCCCACTGCTCGCTGATACAGATACAGGGCCGGACTGGGAATAAAATTCAGCCCTGGAAAAAATTTCATACCAGCCCCACAGCATTATTATACCAGCGCAACAGCATAACGTCATTATTTTCTGGTTCGAGAAAGGGAAAACCATATATATATATATATATATATATATATATATATATATATATATATATATACATACACATATACATATATATATATATATATATATATATATATATATATATATATATATATATATATATATATATATATATATATATATATATATATATATATATATATATATATATATATATATATATATATATATATATATATATACACATACATACATACATACATACATACATATACACAGGGGGTCCCCGGGTTACAAACGAGATAGGGACTGTAGGTTTGTTCTTTAGTTGAATCTGTTTGCAAGTCGGAACAGGTAAATTTTTTAAGTGTAGCTCCAGCCAAAAAATCAATTTTTAAGCTTTTTGGAGAACATAGAGAAGGGTTATCACCCCTGTAACATTTGTTTTGCTGTCTGTGCCCCTGTTCAGAAGATTTCACCTCACCTTCTGTCCCAATGAAAATTGTATTTTGAAAATTTTGGGTTGTTAGGGAAACATGGACTGGTTATAAAGCATCAGTGGAGACACCTTTTTCCCATATTAACTCTTACAGGAGTGAATTTCCCTTCCTAGGGTAGATTTCCTCTCACTTCCTGTTGTCTCCCTCCGTTTGTAAGTAGGAGTCGTTTGTAAGTCGGATGTTTGTAAGTCGGGGAGCCCCTGTATATATAAAAATAAGCAAATTCCAGTTAAAAGTGGTCAATCATCAAGGAGGACCCCAGGGGGGGGGGGGGACCACATTCCGCAGAAAGAATACACTAAGGTAAGGGGGGGGGGGGTTACTGATATAAGGGGGAAACCCTTTATATCAGTGCCCCCTTACATCAGTGACTCCCCTTCAGACTGGCATGGCAGTGCTGTCACTGACCTCCTCTCAGGTGCACCAAGCAGGGCTCAGTCAGTCGGCTCCAGCTTGGTGGCTCTGGTTTTATCCTATAGTCTCCTCTCCACAGTCCACACACATCTGATTTCTCCCATGATCCTCATCCTGGCGGCGCTCCCACTCTTGACTCCTCTTCAGACTCCCTCAGAGACTGCAGACATGATACAGGAGATGGTCAGAGACTGCAGACATGATACAAGAGCTCAATGCAGCCTCACCAGTGCCCATCAAATGCAGCCTCACTGTGCCCATCAAATGCAGCCTCGCCAGTGCCCATCAAATGCAGCCTCGCCAGTGCCCATCAAATGCAGCCTCACTGTGCCCATCAAATGCAGCCTCACTGTGCCCATCAAATGCAGCCTCACTGTGCCCATCAAATGCAGCCTCACTGTGCCCATCAAATGCAGCCTCACTGTGCCCATCAAATGCAGCTTTACTCTGCCTGTGAATGTGGCCTCACTGTGCACACCATTGTGGCCTCACTGTGCCCACCATTGCGGCCTCACCGTGCCCACCATTGCGGCCTCACCGTGCCCACCATTGCGGCCTCACCGTGCCCACCATTGCGGCCTCACCGTGCCCACCATTGCGGCCTCACCGTGCCCACCATTGCGGCCTCACCGTGCCCACCATTGCGGCCTCACCGTGCCCATCAATGCAGCCTCACCGTGCCCATCAATGCAGCCTCACTGTGCCCATCAAATGCAGCTTTACTGTGCCGTGAAAGCAGTCTCACTGTGCCCCTGAATGTAGCCTCACTGTGCCCCATGTCTCCGTCTGCAGTCCCTGTCTGTGGGAAGGTGTGTTGTTGATGCTCGGTACAGTACCTTGCATGCCAGCAGGATATCCATGATGGCCAGCAGCAGGCAGGGGCTGTTCTCGTTTTGGATGGGGACAGTGGCTCCTTCCAGAGGATCTGCTTGGTGTGAGATGGAGTGGTCCCTGGCCACCTGCACCTTCAGCCGTCCTCACTTTCCGGCCCCAGTCAGCCTGTCCCCTGGTCCTGGGGAAGTGGAGAGCACTGGGTGGGAGCTGGAGAGAAGGGGGAGCAGAGAGTACTGGCAGGGTTGGAGAGCACATGGGTGGGGACAAAGAGCAGGGGGGAGTGGAGATCACAGGGGGTGGGGAGTGCAGAGCACTGGGGGGGGGGCAAAAATAACAGGGGTGGAGAGCACGGGAGGCTGAGAGCACTGGGGGGGTAAGAGTATGGGGTGGCGAAGAGCACTAGACGGGAGATTGAGAGCACTGGGGGGGGGCAGAAAAACAGGGCTGGAGAGCACTGGGGGGTACAAAGAGCAGGGGGGAGTGGAGAGCAATGGGGGGGAGCTTGAGAGCACCCATGGGGGTCAGAAAGTACAGGGGTGGAAAGCACAGGGGACTGGAGAGCACTGGTGGGGTTGGAGAGCACATGGGTGGGGGCAAAATGCAGGGGGGAGTGGAGAGTGCTGGGGGGAGCTTGTGAGAGCACTGGTGGGGGAGAAAAAAAGAACAGGGGTGGAGAGCACGGGGGCTGGAGAGCACTGGGATGGGGGCTGGAGAGCACTGGGATGGGGGCTGGAGAGCACTGGGATGGGGGCTGGAGAGCACTGTGGGGGGTGGGGAGCACTGCGGGGGGCTGGAGAGCACTGCGGGGGCTGGAGAGCACTGCGGGGGCTGGAGAGCACTGCGGGGGGCTGGAGAGCACTGTGGGGGGTGAGGAGCACTGCGGGGGGTGAGGAGCACTGCGGGGGGCTACTGCGGGGGGTGGGGAGCACTGCGGGGGGCTGGAGAGTACTGTGGGCGGTGGGGAGCACTGTGGGGGGTGGGGAGCACTGCGGGGGGCTGGGGAGCACTGCGGGGGGTAAGGGGCACTGCGGGGGGTGGGGAGCACTGTGGGGGGTGAGGAGCACTGCGGGGGGTGAGGAGCACTGCGGGGGGTGGGGAGCACTGCGGGGGGTGGGGAGCACTGCGGGGGGTGGGGAGCACTGCGGGGGGCTGGAGAGTACTGTGGGGGGTGGGGAGCACTGCGGGGGGCTGGAGAGCACTGTGGGCGGTGGGGAGCACTGCGGGGGGCTGGAGAGCACTGCGGGGGGCTGGAGAGCACTGTGGGGGGCTGGAGAGCACTGTGGGGGGTGAGGAGCACTGGGGGGGGTGAGGAGCACTGTGGGGGGTGAGGAGCACTGTGGGGGGTGAGGAGCACTGTGGGCGGTGGGGAGCACTGTGGGCGGTGGGGAGCACTGCGGGGGGCTGGAGAGCACTGTGGGGGTGAGGAGCACTGCGGGGGGCTACTGCGGGGGGTGGGGAGCACTGCGGGGGGCTGGAGAGCACTGCGGGGGGCTGGAGAGTACTGTGGGGGGGGGCTAGAGAAGGATGGGGAGAGGGGGGGGGGGCAGAAAGAACAGGGGTTGAGGGAACTGTGGGGGGGGGCTGGAGAGTGTGGTGGGGGAGGAGAGCACTGGGGGGGAGCACAAGGAGAAGGGGGGGGCAGTAAAAGAAGTTGGATGGGGGATCAGCAGAGGGGCGGCATATAGAGGAAATGAGCTTTCTATATTCCTCCATGCAGCCGCTGAATGCTTGATTCTCCTCCTCTCCCTCCTCCAAGCATTCAGCGGCTGCATGGAGGAATATAGAAAGCTAATCTCCTTTATATGCGGCCCCCCTGCTGATCCCCCTATCCAGGCACACAGTTTACTCACAGGCATTTCTCCTGTGTTTCACGGAGCTGGCCGGGTCTGTGTTCGGCGGCCGCTCCCGCTCTGCAACACGGTCCCGCCCCCCTAGACCGGCTGTGTGATAGGTGGATTCTTCTATCTACTATCACATGAGACGGTCTAGGGGGGCGGGACCGTGTTACGGAGCGGCCGCAGAACACAGACCCGGCCAGCTCCGTGTTCACAGGAGCTTGAGAGGGGAGCACAGAAGCCGCAAAGCGGCCCCAGGGCAGGCAGCCTACCGGGAAATATCCCGGTATCCCGGTAGGCCAGTCCGGCCCTGTACAGATAGAGCCCCACCCCCTGGTCCGGGACTTTTATAGACAGATCACATGTCCAATCAGGACAGGCGATCTGTCATTCAAAGTTTCCGGCCAGGGGGCGGGGCTGTATATGACGTTGAGCGGCGGGAACTCGGCAATTGAATTGAAAGCTGTTATTGCTGTGTTCCCATGCTCTCTGAACATCCGGGCGGCTCTCCTGTTCCTCTCCTCCCCTGCACAGGTAGGCTGCACGGTGGGCACAGGGTGCATGGAGAATGGGCACAGGGTGCATGGAGGATGGGCACAGGGTGCATGGAGGATGGGCACAGGGTGCATGGAGGATGGGCACAGGGTGCATGGAGGATGGGCACAGGGTGCATGGAGGATGGACACAGGGTGCATGGAGGATGGACACAGGGTGCATGGAGGATGGACACAGGGTGCATGGAGGATGGACACAGGGTGCATGGAGGATGGACACAGGGTGCATGGAAGATGGACACAGGCAGGGTGCATGGAGGATGGACCCAGGCAGGGTGCATGGAGTAAGAAAACAAAAAAAAAAAAAAAAAAAAAAAAGGGAATGAAAAAAAAACCCCAGATAAATTACTCTTAAAATTTCTCCAGTTGTTTTCAAGTCGAGTACATTTCATACCTACCAACTGCTTTCACATTCAATACAATCAAGAACATGATAGGATTCATGTAGAAAAAATATATAATTAGGCTTAATATACATTCTTTTTTAAATTGTATTTTTTATTAAATTTTCAAAGCAGAAACAGTTTAGTCATGTAATACAGTTTACACTGACCACAAATGTATAGTAGTACAACAAAAACAAGAACATTTAGGAGCTGGAGATAAACGTCCAGTAATGCAGATCACAAAGTGGGCTGCATAATCTATCAGGAGAGAGGATAACATACATTTCTCAGATAAACAAATGAACATAAAGCATCAGGCCGCATGGCCAGAAAATATTAATACAAGTATAGGAGGCTTATGGTTAATAAACTTCTCCAGAGGAGCAAGAGCAGCTCATAGAAAGTTAAGGAGGGGGGGTGGAAGAGGGGGGGGAAATAGCTACCATATAGGTATGGAACAAAACCATTAACGGCTAATAGGTGGTGGGGACCCACAATCCGACAGGTCCCAGGGTTCCCATATTTAGTCAAACTGAGAGACGGAGTCATATACAGTGGCCGTTAGGTACTCCATTCTCTGTATTTCTGCTATCAATTGAAGAAATCTGGGCCATGGGAGGGGGGCATTAGACAGCCAACATAACGGTATAAGCCTCTTTGCAGCTAATAAAATAAAGGAAATCAGTCGATTAGCATTTTTAGTTACACCTGGGAGAGGGAGACCCAGCAGACAGTGTAAGGGATCAACCGGGAGGGACACCCCCACTATCTTCAGTACCAATAACCCCACCTCAATCCAGAAGGGCTGTATCAGGGAGCATTTCCAAAAGATGTGAAATAATGAACCAATTTCAGTTCCGCATCGCCAACAGCGCTGCGAAGCCGAAGGGTCAAATTTGTGGATGATATCAGGGGTTCTGTACCAAAACATAAGGATCTTTATAGACGTTTCCCTTTGTGTAACACATTTAGAGGACTTAAAGGTGGAGGTCCAGATCCTATCCCACATCTGGAGAGTAATAGGTTTACCTAACAAATGGGCCCATTTACTCATGTATGAATGCGTAGTCTCATTTAAGGGGGTCGACCCATGGAGGATTTGATGGATGGAGGAAATTAAATGGGGCTGATGGGGGCCTTGAGCACAAAGGTGTTCAAAGGAAGTGGGTTTGTCAAGGGTTAGAGATGGAGATTTGGAACTAAAGAAGTGTCTAACCTGGAGATAAAAATAAAACAGTTGATTGGGGATACTGAATTTTTCACGGAGGGTCTCAAAAGCATAAAGTCTCCGTGTAATGGGGTGTACCAAATTTAATATACATTCTAGGTAAAGGGCTTTCAGTAATACAAACTTGACAAAATTCTTTCTATTCTATTCAGGAATTATTATTTGATTATTATTATTATTATTATTATTATTATTATTTATATTATTACAATATACTGTATATATATCGCTCAGCAATAATATTATGGCCATCCACCTAATATTGTGTAGGTTCCCCATTTTCCACCCAAACAGCCCCTTTTGCTGCCAAAACATCCCTGGCCCATCGAGGCATGGACACCACTAGACCTCTGAAGGTATGTTGTGGTATCTGGCACCAAGCCATCAGGAGGAACCAAGCCATCAGTAGGAAATCCTTTAAAGCCACCCTGCTTACCTACTGTATCCCCGCACTAAATTGCACTAAGGACCCCTCCCCCTACCACAAGGAGGCTGCAAAGACCAACTTCTCATTATTATTATTACCATTATTTGGTTCCTCTCAAGTATTCATAGCTTATTACCTTTAAGTTCAAACACTACAAGCCCTCATGAAGGGGCATTTCCACAGATGCCTGAAACGTATTATCTATCTTTGTAAATTTTAGGCAAATTTCTTTATTGGGCTATTTTATTGGACCAATCAGTTTTGGATTCTTACCTTCAAGTCTGGTAATTTTTTTTTTTTTGGGTTATAATCTATAGTCTTAGAACAATTTACAAGGCACTGTCCAAGGCAATATTTACAAACCTTCCAGCTAGAATTGAGAATATACGACAAAATATGAATATAATAAGTAAGAAAACGATAATGAAAAAAGAAGAAAAGCAGATAAATTGCTCTTAATACCCCTCAGCTGTTTTCAAGTCTAGTACATTTTCCACCTACCAACTGCTTTAAAATTCAATAAAATCAAGAAACTGATTGGGTTCCTGTAGAAAAAAATGATAATTATGCTTAACATGCCTTCTAGGTAAAGGGCTTTTAATAAGATAAACTTTACAGAATTCTTATTTTACTATTAAATTAAATAAATAATGCATTCAGGAATTATTATTTGACTATTATTATTATATTATCCTATAATGTTTGTAAATATATATATATATATATATATATATATATATATATATATATATATATATATATATATATATATATATATATACCAATCAGCCACCAATAGACCAATGGACACCACTAGTCCTCTGAAGGTACCCTGTTTCCCCGAAAATAAGACCTAGCGTGATTGTCGGTGATGGCTGAAATATAAGCCCTACCTCCCAAATAAGTCCTACTCTGTTCGCCTGAAAATAAGCCCTACCCTGAAAATAAGACCTACAAGGACTTTAACTAGGGCTTATTTGGGGGGTAGAGCTTATATTGCAGCCATCACCGACAATCACGCTAGGTCTTATTTTCGGGGAAACAGGGTATGCTGTGGTATCTGGCACCAATTCATCAGTAGCAAAGTCCTGTAAGTTGTGAGGCGGGGCCTCCATGGATCGTACTTTATTATCCAGCACATCCCACCGATGCTTGATTGGATTGAGAACTGGAGAATTTGGAAGCCAAGCCAACACCTCAAAATCATTGTTGTACTCCTCAAACCATGCTTGTACCATTTTTGCAGTGTGGCAGGAAGAATTATTGTGCTTAAATAAGCCACTGCCATCAGGCAATACCATTTCCATGAAGGGGTGTACTTGTTCAACAACAATGTTTAACCACTTAAGGACCGCCTCCTGCACATATACGTCAGAAGAATGGCACGGCTGGGCACATCAACGTACAGGTACGTTGCCCTTTAAGAGCCCAGCCATGGGTCGCGCGCGCCGCCGTGACCCGGTCCTGAGCTCCGCGGCCGAGGGACCAGCGGACCCGATCGCCGCTGGTGTCCCGCGATCAGGTCACAGAGCTGAAGAACAGGGAGAGATCTGTGTGAACAAACTTATCCCCGTGCTTCCTAGTGACACTGTCACTGATCGTCTGTTCCCTGTCATAGGGAAAGACGATCAGTGACGTCACATGCCAAGCCACGCCCCCCTACAGTAAGAAAACACACACACAGGGCTCACTTAACCCCTCCTCGCCTCCTAGTGGTTAACTCCTTCACTGCCAGTGTCATTTACACAGGAATCAGTGCATTTAAATAGCACTGATTGCTGTATAAATGACAATGGTCCCAAAAATTTGTCAAAAATGTCCGATGTGTCCGCCATAATGTTGTAGTCACAATAAAAAAATCGCTGATCACCGCCATTACTAGTAAAAAAAAAAATATTAATAAAAATGCTATAAAAATATCCCCTATTTTGTAAACGCTATAACTTTTGCCCAAACCAATCAATAATCGCTAATTGCGATTTTTTTTTACCAAAAATATGTAGAAGAATGCGTATCGGCCTAAACTGAGGAAAAAAATGTTTTTTTTTTACATTTTTGGGGGATATTTAATTTATTATAGCAAAAAGTAAAAAATATAGAATCTTTTTAAAAATTGTCGCTCTATTTTTGTTTATAGCGCAAAAAATAAAAACCGCAGAGGTGATCAAATACCACTAAAAGAAAGCTCTATTTGTGGGAAAAAAAGGACACCAATTTTGTTTGGGAGCCACATCGCACGACCGCGCAATTGTCAGTTAAAGCAAAGCAGTGCCGAATCGCAAAAAGGGGCCCGGTCCTTTGGCTGCAAATTGGTCCGGGGCTTAAGTGGTTAAGTAGGTGGTATGTGTCAAAGCAACATCCACATGAATGGCAGGACCCAAGGCTTTCCAGCAGAACATTGTCCAAAGCATCACACTGCCTCTGCCAGCTTGCCTTCCTTCCATACTGCAACCTGGCGCCATCTCTGGTGCACATATACCTGGCCATCCATTATGTAAAAAAAATGTGATTCATCAAACCAGGCCACCTTCTTCCACTGAATTGATCGGTGGTCCAGTTCAGATGCTGACTGTAGGTGCTTTTGGCTGTGGACACAGGTCCACATGGGCATCCAAATGCAATTCCCATTTTGTATGCTTTCAACACATCAATTTCAGGAACAACATGTTAACTTGCTGCCCAATATATCCCACCAACTGTCTAATGCCATTGTAACAAGATAATCAATATTATTCAGTGGTCATTAAGTATATATATATATATATATATATATATATATATATATATATATATATATATATATATATATATATATATATATATATATATATATATATATACTTACACGCTTAATATTATTATTATTATTTAATAAGAATTCTTATTTTACTATTAAATTAATTTATTAAATGTGTTCCAGGTTATCGTTCAGCGATCCCTAGCAGCCAAGAACCTCTCCCACGCTAAAGGAGGCTCCATAGTCGGGGGTTACCTGAAAATTCTTCCCGCATTCTTTGTAGTACTTCCAGGAATGATTAGCAGAGCCTTGTTTCCAGGTGAGATCCCTCTGGATTCTGGATGTTGGCTCTAAGCTCATGTATAGCCAAAACTCCAGACCTTTATATGTGTTCCATAGTGAAGCTGGAGGATATGAATGGCAGCCAGGAACTAGCACCATCTGAAAGGGTTTGACATATTTCTACCATGTAAGATTTATGTCAGAAAATAATACAACCCTAGCCCAAATAATTTGAAATATATGAACATAGTGGCTGCCATCCTCTCTTTCTGAAAATGCTGGTTGCCTGGCTGTCATGCTGATCCAATGGCTTTATTGTTTTCTATGGCACTGCAACTAACATGCCACTTGTTCTGGGTTAGTAACCCAGAAAGAATTGTTACCAAAAAAAATAGTTCTCAGACAGATCCGATATTTCTCTCATTACAAGTTTCCTTTACCATTCATCCCATTTTTCCAGATGAGATTGGCTGTGTTCATCCAGACGAATGCCGGAAATATTGTCAGATTGAAACAAGCTGCTCCAACATTGCCTATCCCAAGCTGGTAATTACACTCATGCCTGTCGGTGAGATGTCACTTTATCTTCTCTGTTAGTGTATGTCTACACAACCATAAAAGTTCTTCTCGTGCAAATGCTTTGAAAAAGTAGTTGCATTCATATAGGATTTTAGTTGTTATTTTTTATTACATTTTTTTGCCAACAAGACGTGTTTTTATTACATATCACCTCCCTTGGATTGGGACCTCACCTAGGGAACTCGTCACATTAGCTAGAGGTGCTTAAAGCGGAAGTAAACGCATCGATTTAACAGTCTAAAAAAAAAAAGGCATGCCGTGAATGCTAACTGCACATTGGCTGTGCTCTCAACCAAACAGTCAAACCATCCAATGGCTGGTGTCATAACGGATCACATGTGCAGCACTGTGGCAGTTGAAGATTAAACAGAGGCAAAGATGGCAGCTTCCTTGGCTGAAAACGATAGGGGGGGTTACTTCCACTTTAATACATTCTCAACTAAAAATATCTTTAAAAAAAAAAAAATACATTCTCAATGGAAGCGTTGTTAAAGTGGTTGTAAACCTCAGACATGGAATATTAACAATTTATATCCCTCTATAGTGTGTACTTGTCTATCAGCATAAGTCTCTTCTGACAAGTTTTCCTGACACCACGAGAAAAAAGATGACATGGAAGGGAGCTCCAACTGATTGACAGCCTCAGCTCTGTCCATGTGTGCTGTGTGGAGGGGGTGTGTCCCGCCAATCAGCTCTCCTCACTAAGCTCTACAGAGTGTAATTTCATCTCCCTGTCCCCTTTTTCTGATAGCTCATACAAGCTTTCTAAATTTTGGACTTTGATCGGATGTAGAGAGAAGAGAGGACTGCAGATAAACAGGTACAGCTTATGTAGGAGGATTTGTTTGCTCTTTGTGTATAACTTGAGGACAATCACTTCACTGGGTATATGTAAGGGTTTACAACCACTTTAAGCAGTTTTTCAGCCTAGTAGTTCCTGAATATCATTTTAGCTGTGTGATGCAATTATTGATCATTCCCATACTGTTTGCAGAGACAAGGTCTAAGGGTCCAGGAGCTGGCATTTTGTATGCACTTTGCACAGTAGAATTCTGCGTGGAATATGCCGACCAAAGGTTGGACCTAGGAAGATTACTTTCTAGTGTTTTTGACGGTCATTAGCATTGCTAACAACCACACGACTATATGTAAAGCCAAAACTTTTCCCCCTAGTTTTGGATAGATTAGGGAAGGGTTAGAAACCTTATTGGGATTTTACTGCTATCTGGATATACCCTCCCTTTCTGTCTTGCTGACAAGTCCAGGGCCGGTGCTAAGATTTTTGTCTACTTAGGTGAAGGTGCACCCCCCCCCCCCAATTCCAACATTTTCCCACCGCCTCCTTCCCCCACTGTCCTTACACCACCCAATCCCTCCGCCATCTCTCACCACCCCCTCCAAAACAGCGGTCCCGGAGCCAGTTTTTAAATGTTTACCTTTTTTGTTTACTTGTTTTAAAAATCATTTTAGACCTGAAGATTAAATTAAACCTCCCAAAATATAAATTTTTTTTTTTTTAAATAGACACCCTAGAGCAGTGTTTCTCAACTCCAGTCATCAAGGCGCCCCAACATGTCATGTTTTCAGGATTTCCCTCAGATGAAACGGCTGTGGTAATTACTAAGTCAGTGAAACGGGTCAAATCACCTGTGCAAAATAATGGAAAGCCTGAAAACCTGACCTGTTGGGGAACCTTGAGGACTGGAGTTGAGAAACACTGCCCTAGAGAATAAAATATTTATTTCCTTTTATATTTTTTAGTAAAATATAAAAGATGAGGTTGTGTCAAGTAAATGAGTAAATGAGTAAAATGAGTAAATGAGTAAATCAAGTAAATGAGACGCTTAAGGCTACTTTCACACTGAGGCGCTTTACAGGCGCTATAGCGCTAAAAATAGCGCCTGCAAAGCGCCTTTGCCTGTCACATCAGTGTGAAAGCCTGAGTGCTTTCACACTGGAGCGGTGCGCTGGCAGGACACTAAAAAAAGTCCTGCATGCTGCATCTTTGAGTTGCTTTAGGAGTGGTGTATACATCGCTCCTAAAGCGCCCCTGCCCCTTTAAAATCAATGGGCAGTGCTGCCAAAGCACCGCTTTGCCGGCGCTTTTAACCCCTTTTTAGCCGCTAGCGGGGGATAAAAGCTCTCTGCTAGTGGCCAAAAAATGGCTGCAAAAACGAGGGTAACGCGCTTCTAAATAGCGGCGCTTTACTGCCGACGCCTGCCCCAGTGTGAAAGTGTTCTAAGACCCCTTTTCACACTGGAGGAATTTTTCAGGTGCTTTAGCGCTAAAAAGAGCACCTGTAAGCGCCTAAAAAGACTCATCTGCAATCCCAGTGTGAAAACCAGAGTGCTTTTACACTGGGGCACAGCGCCGTCCAAAAAAGTCTCATAAGCAGCTTCTTTGAGGCGCTTTCGGAGCGGCGTATACACCGCTCCTAAAGCACCCCTGTCCATTGAAATCAACTGGGAGCATAGCAATAGCTGTACTTCCAGCACTCAGTAAAAATGTAAATATTTTTTAAAAAGTGATAAGTTCATGAGATGGCATACACCTATAAAGCAAATGAGTCATTTTTGCACGCCATGCAGTTTTTCTTTTTCTGTATCAAATGTTTTTTATTTATTCAGAAATGACTTGTAATGGATTTTTATATTTTAGGACTAAAAGGGTTAATGATAGCGGTAATCATGGCTGCTCTGATGAGCTCTCTCACATCCATCTTCAATAGTGCCAGCACTATCTTCACATTGGATGTCTGGTCACGTCTTCGAAGAAATGCCACAGAACAAGAGCTTATGATTGTTGGCAGGTGCGGTATTCATTGAGTAATATGTGTAAAATAAAAACTTAATTACTAAACTATTTACAGTATGGTTGCCATATGTCCCTGTTTGCAGGAGACAGACCCCTTTTTGATGTGTCTGTCCCCAGCAAACAAATGTCCGTGTCAATCTCCCTGATAGTGTAATCCTCCACAACCTTGCACTGCTGGGTAGCCATGTTAGGGATGGCACCGCAAGAATTGAAGACAACACCCCAATATGGCGCTGCTGGACTTAAGCAAGTCATGCATGAGCGCCACTTGTCACTTGGGCCAGCCATCTTATGAAATCCACAGCCATTTGGGGATCTCCATACACATGCACACACACTATTCAATTATGGTGCGACTTCTGCAGGCCAAGTAGAAAAGAAACAAGGCTTCCATTGGGAGGGAGAAATGCCCAGGAAAGGCAGAGTAGTAGAGACAAAATTATTATGCCCGGGGAAGTAGGTGCCATTTTGATTCAGCCTGATGGTGAGATCTTGACTGCAGCCCAATGACCAACGATTGTATCGTACGTTGGTTTATTTTACCTTTAATACATTTAATAATACAGAAGAAAGTGTAGTGCTTATGAATTGATATATGAGCAATTAAATGAAAACAATTGCTAATGCCGTGTACACACGACCGGACTTTCTGGTAAACTAGGTCTGACGGTCTTCCCGGCGGACTTTCGGCGGAGTTCCAAAGGACTTTCAAAACGAACAGACTTGGCCACACACGAACGGACTAAGTCCATTCATAAGTCCGTTCGTTTTGACCGTGATGACGTAAACGGACTAAACAAGGAAGTTCAATAGCTTCCCTTGCGTCGTATTTGGTCCGTCGGACCAGCACACAGACGAACGGATTTCCCGGATTAAGTCCGTCGGAATTGAGTCCGTCGGATAGATTTGAAACATGTTCTATTTCTAGGTCCGCCAGAATTTTTTCCCCAGAAAAACAAACGGATTAGCCCACATACGATCGGATTGTCCGAAGGACTAATCCTGACGGACCTAGTCTGCCGGAAAGTCTGGTCGTGTGTACGCGGCATTATTTTATTCAAATGAAAATTATGAGAAGGATAAATCCATCTCAAAGAGGAAAATACTCCAAAGAAGTGAAAGAACATGAAAAAAAAAAACATGTATATAAAAAAATTAAAAACAAACAATAAACGTAGTCCAAATATGTAATGAATCAAACAGAGAAAAAAGTTCTAGTCAAAGATTGCAGCAGTGTTCGGAAGTAATCATCCAAGGGAACTTCTCTGCCAGAAAGTGAGATAACCCTCCACCACACAAAAAAGTGCTCTGAATAATGCACCTTACCAGAATGTTTGACCACCTATAACGGATGGTCAAACACACTTTGTATATACTTGTATATAAGTATTTGAGAATCATCAGACCTCCAGATAACAGCTCTCCATATACACATTCCAGAAAGGATCCATCCAAGTTAAGACAAAAACAATAAGGCTCCCATAGTGTAGCATTGATTAAAATCAATTTAAGGCAATGATTAAAAACAAACTCACAAGGCCATTATAAAAAATGAATGGTATACAATGTTGGAATACAGGTAATCTAGTTCCTTCCTCGTGTTGTGCATCTAACTTCTGGGTCCCAACTGGCCTGATCGCGTCACTCACGTTGGTCCAAACTGACGCGTTTCATGACCACAAACGTCATCAAGGGGAGTGGCCATTCCACTTGATATTCGTGATGACAAAAAGTGTCGGATCGATTATTTTTGGAATGTATATATTGAGGGGTGGAAATAAAAATGACTGTGATGCAGTAAGGCAGTGCACGGTGTGATATGAAGTTCCCTGCATTGTCACATGATGATTTACAGGAAGTGGTATCCTCAGAAAGCATTTTTTAACATTTTGAACAGAAAGGTGAAGATTCAAAACTTCCATGGAGTAAGTAAGTGAGAGATAAGCACATTAGGATGGCTTGGGTAGAAAAGACATTAGAAAAGGCTCCTATTAATTATGAAAAGTGAAATTCTGGCAGACAAAAAAAGGTGAACTTATAATTCCGCGTACACACAATCGTAATTCTCGTCGGAAAAAACTGACGGTTTTTCCGATGGAATTCCACTCAAGCTGTGTTGCCTACACACGATCACACCAAATTCCAACGGTCAATAACACAGCGACATAAAACACGTTCGACAGCACTATAAAAAGGGAAGTTTAATGCTTCCGAGCATGCGTCAAATTGTTTCCGAGCATGCGTCGGAATTTTGCGTGTCGGAATTGCATACACACGATCGGAAAATCTGATAGAAAGGTTTTCCGTCTGAAAAATTGAGAACAGGTTCTCAATCCAAAGTCCGTCGGAAATTCCGACAGAAAAAGACCGTAGGGCATACACACGGTCGGAAAATCCGATAAAAAGCTCCCATCGGACTGTTTCCATCGGAAATTCCGACCGTGTGTACGCCGCATAACTCGTCAATAAGACACAGAAGTTTAATCCAAATCAATTTTACTCCAAACAGTTGCAGTACAGAGGATGTTTTTACAGTCTTTTGAAGTTTAGTAAGACAATTACTTTCCTAAGCCCTGTCTCTGTTGATAACTAACACTGATGAGGGAACTTAGAAGAAGTGGGGAGGGTCTAGCTAGGACTAAACAACTAGCACTAAAGAGGAGGGGAGAACAGAGGACAAAACTATCTGTAGTGGCCAGAAACCACCACTAAATGTCAGAATACTACAGAAAAATTATAATCTACTGCAGTTCAATACAAGAAATGCAAAATGCATGAAAGTGGGGCAGGACACCCTCCATGATTAAAGTGTTACTAAACCCACAACAGTAAAATCAGTCTGCATATGCAGTAAAGCATGTTTGTTATGCTCACTGTTGTTAATTCTCTGCATTGTGTAAAAAGGCTGTTTGATCCTGTCTTCTCTAATCCTCCCCTTCTTCCACAGTTCCCAAACCATCTCCTAATAGAACAGAGGCTAGGGGAAAAGCTGCACATGCCCAGTTTGGTGTGTATTGCTAGAGAGTTTATTTTTTATTTTTATGGGAGAGTGCATGCGATGAGCACATGGCCAATCAGCACATGGCCTATCAGCCATCTGGACATTGGCCAATCGGCCAATGTCCAGACAGAGGGTCAGGCGTCCTGCATCCTCATAGGACAGTCAAAGTAGAATAAAAACTCCTCCTACAAGCTTTAACAAACACTGATAGAAGTCACAAGACTGCTATATACTGCTGATGAGAAAAGGTATTTAGCAGTTTATATTTACTATAACTATTGCCTTTCCATGTTCTGTGTACTGTGGGAGATCAGATATAGTGAATGCAGGGTCCTGGGTTTAGTAACACTGCAATAACATAATATCACATTTTTTAAACTCCAGCTTGTATCATTATCAGACATTTCCTGTAATGTTTTGTTTACATAATGTTTTATGTTCTCTCTTGCAGAGTTTTCATAGTCATACTGGTGGTTATAAGTATCCTTTGGATCCCCATCATCCAGGCAGCAAACAGCGGGCAGCTGTTTGATTATATGCAGTCTGTCACTAGTTACCTCTCCCCACCGGTCACCGCCATATTTATTTTGGCAATTTTTGTCAAGAGAGCTAATGAACAAGTAAGTACATTACCTGAATATTTCAAACTATTGTACAATGGAAATTAAATTAGATGTAAGACTGATTAGGTCCTGATCATGGTTGGAGATGATGACCTATAACTAATTTGGTTTTTGGAAGTATTTACTATTTCCTAAATTGACTTGTGTTTCCCAAAACTTTGGTCAGTCATGTAGTACAGCGTTTGCAGGGTCTAAATACCAATTAAAGGGTCAGTCAACCCCAAATTTTCTTTTGGTAGATCCTGTAGAGTTAAAGTATCATTGATTTTTCTCACCTTTTAGCTCTTCAGCTATAAGCATTATACTCAATGCAAATGCTTCCTAAGACACTACCCTGTATTTACACTTACAGACATAAAACGGGTGTTCTAAAGCAGTGGTCATCAACCCTGTCCTCAGGGCCCACTAACAGGCCAGGTTTTATGTATTACCTTGGGGAGATGCAGACTAGAATACTGCAATCACTGAGCAGCAAATGCTATCACCTGTGATGTATTTCAGTTATCTTGCAAACCTGTCCTGTTGGTGGGCCCTGAGGACAGGGTTGATGACCACTGTTCTAAAGCCCAAGGTAATTCTGTCCCTAGTGAGATGTGCAGAGAAAACACTTGCTTGCATTTGTTGCTCCCTCATTGGCAAGCAGAGCAAATTGTCACTCCTTCACTTTGCTGCCGAAAATGATGCAGAATGTAAGTCTCTAAAAGAGAGCTATGCCTCACTTATCAAGCCAGTGAGGCAGCAAAACATACACACATGTAAGGGATAGGTGGGTAGGCAGGTGGGACCTCCTCCATGTTTCCCTCTTTGTTGGGCGCCAAGTGTGGGTCACATTGGAAGCCTACCCCGGAGTGGGTTCTTCTGGGCTATGCTAGGCCCCCCCAACAGGGTCACTTGCCTTACACATGGGGTGCCTTTACTTGTACAGACTACTGAACTCCAGTTAACTCTCCCGGTGTTAATAAACACCATCATGGTCACTTTTGCATTTAGGAGGGACACGCAGGGCTGTTGTCCTCTCCACCTATCCAGTGTATCTCCACTACCTCACTCCCAGTAACGGTAAGGAGCCCTGTGCCTAGGGCGTGCCTACAACAACTCCTCCTGCAAGAGGCTATCCCACCTGCCACATGTACACACTTACGACAGGCTGCTAGAGAAAGTTTTGTTACCCTTGGTAACCACTTGCGTCTTCACACGGTATTAACTCCTACGAAACTGTGGTCATACCCAAATGTGTTTAACTGACCCAAACTGTAGACTATGTGTGCCAGTTACTTGCATTACACCCCTTTAATGACTTCAGACCAAGCAAAGAGAACATTACTTAAATAATTAAGCATGGCAGATAAACAAGTAACAGTCTTTCCTTAAATGTTTTCCTAGCTCAGGCTTTGTATCTGCTCCAGCGTACCTGCACTGGATAGAGTCAATTATGGCAGATCTCCAGAACTTTTATCTTCAGGTGAACTGCAGGTTTCAGCGATCCCATAAACTGTAGAAGGCTCTTTATCCTCAGGTGCTCCAGTTTCGGTAGTAAACTGGATGGAAGGGCTCCGGCAACAGTGTCATGTCTTATGCACACACCATTATCATCATCATATCTCTGGGCCGGACCCCTGTCAGTGGGTCGGACCCAAGTAAGCCCGCCAAGAAAGATCAGAAGGAGAGGTCAGCAATAGTACAGGTTTTCTTTAATCCGTTGCAGCCTATTGACACATATTGACTTTTACAGTGATCACCAACCGCAAAAACTTCCCCTCTGTACTTTCGCCTCTAAATGAAGATTTGTGTGTGTATGTACAGTATTTCACAAAAGTGACCCCTCAAATATTTGTATGACAACACTGAAGAAATTACACTTTGCTACAAGGTAAAGTAGTGAGTGTACAGCTTGTATAAAAGTGTACATTTGCTGTCCCCTCAAAATCACTCACACAACCATTAATGTCTAAATCACTGGCAACAAAAGTGAGTACACCCCTAAGTGAAAATGTCCAAATTCGGCCCAATTACCCCATTTTCCCTCCCCGGTGTCATGTGACTTGTTAGTGTTACAAGGTCTCAGGTGTGACTGGTGAGCAGGTGTTTTACATTTGGTGCTATTGCTCTCACTCTCTCATACTGGTCACTGGAAGTTCAACATGGCACCTCATGGCGAAGAACTCTCTGAGAATCAGAAAAAAAGAATTGTTGCTCTACATAAAGATGGCCTAAACTATAAGAAGATTGCCAAGACCCTGAAACTGAGCTGCTGCACGTTGGCCAAGACCATACAGCAGTTTAACAGGACAGGTTCCACTCAGAACAGGCCTCGCCATGGTCAACCAAAGAAGTTGAGTGTACGTGCTCAGTGTCATATCCAGAGGATGTCTTCGGGAAATAGACGTATGAGTGCTGCCAGCATTTCTGCAGAGGTTGAAGGGGTGGGGGGTCAGCCTATCAGTGCTCAGACCATACGCCCCCCGCATCAAATTGGTCTGCATGGCTGTTGTCCCAGAAGGAAGCCTCTTCTAAAGATGATGCACAAGAAAGCCGCAAACAGTTTGCTGAAGACAAGCAGAATAAGCACAAGGATTACTGGAATCTGTGGTCTGATGAGACCAAGATAAACTTATTTGGTTCAGATGGTGTCAAGCGTGTGTGGCGGCAACCAGATGAGGAGTACAAAGACAAATGTGTCTTGCCTACAGTCAAGCATGGTGGTGGGAGTGTCATGGTCTGGAGCTCCATGAGTGCTGTCGGCACTGGGGAGCTGCAGTTCATTGAGGGAACCAGGAATGCCAACATGTACTATGACATACTGAAGCAGAGCATGATGCCCTCTCTTTGGAGACTGGGCCGCAGGGCAGTATTCCAACATGATAATGACTCCAAACACACCTACAAGATGACCACTGCCTTGCTAAAGAAGCTGATGGTAAAGGTGATGGACTGGCCAAGCATGACCTAAACCCTATTGAGCATATGTGGGGCATCCTCAAATGGAAGGTGGAGCAGCGCAAGGTCTCTAACATCCACCAGCTCCATGATGTCATCATGGAGGAGTGGAAAAGGACTCCAGTGGCAACCCGTGAAGCTCTGGTGAACTCCATGCCCAAGAGGGTTAAGGCAGTGCTGGAAAATAATGGTGGCCACACAAAATATTGACATTTTGGGCCCAATTTGGACATTTTCACTTAGGGGTGTACTCACTTTTCTTGCCAATGGTTTAGACATTAATGGCTGTGTGTTGAGTTATTTTGAGGGGACAGCAAATTTACAAGTTGTACACTCACTGCTTTACATTGTAGCAAAGTGTAATTCATTCAGTGTTGTCACAAGAAAAGATAATAAAATATTTACAAAAATGTGAGGGGTGTACTCACTTTTGTGAGATACTGTGTGTGTATATATATATATATATATATATATATATATATATATATATATATATATATATATATATATATATATGTTTGTCACAAAATAACAGGTGTACTTTAAGTAACTTCACAGTTCTGTCATTGGTTACTTGTATTCTTTTGTCCCTGCAGGGAGCCTTCTGGGGTCTAATCCTTGGGCTGGTGGTGGGTTTGGTTCGAATGATAATGGATTTTGTATATCAAGCCCCAAACTGCGGAGAGAAGGACACCCGTCCGGCTTTGCTGAAGGATGTTCACTACTTGTATTTTGCAATCTTTCTTTTTGGGTTTACAGCAATTGTCTGCATTGTGATCAGCCTGTTTACCCCAGCTATGTCTGATGAGGAGGTAAGACTGTCTTTTACTTAGTTGATCTGCTCCTCCCCCTCCCACCCCTACACCTCTGTGTCTTCCCACCCCCACTCAAATCCCCAGGGTGCTTTGCCTCAGAAAAGGGATGTGTGGGTGGAAAATGTGAAGCTCAGCAGCAGATGAAAGATGCCCAATACTAAATCCTCGGGTGAGTGAGCTCACTATCCTCTGTGACTGAAGTCTACCCTCTCCCTCCCTTTTTTCCCTCTCCTGCCTCCGAGCAATGAGTACATGAAGGCATGCATATAAAAGCAAAGGAAAAGGCCTTCAAAAAATGCAATGCTGGGGGGTCATTGTCAGCATTCCAACTGTACAAAGAAGGAAATAAGAAATGTAAGAGTGCAATCAGGGCAGTTAAGCTAAAACACAAAAGGCACAGAGGAGAGTAAAAAAAATCCAAAGAAATTCTTTAAGTATATAAACAGTAAGAAAGGAAGGCCAGAATATATTGGCCCCATAAAGGATGATGAAGGGAATCTGGTTACCAAAGACAGATGGCAAAGGTTTTGAATATATTCTTCTCCTTAGTCTTCACAAAAGAAACGGGGGGGGGATACAGTAACCAAGATGGTAATGTTAATTTTCATAGCACATCACAGGAAGCACCCTCATGGCTAACAGAGGACAGAATTAGAAATACTTAACTTAATACTTGAAAAACTTAACATAAATAATTTACTGGGACCAGATGGCTTACACCCAAGGGTCCTTAAGGAACTCAGCCAGGTGATAGCCAGACCATTGTTCATAATTTTTGTGGACAGTTTACTGACTGGAATGGTACCAGCTGATTGGAGAAAAGCCAACGTGGCACCAATATTTTAAAAAAAGGACAGAGATATGATCCTGGGAACTACAGGCTAGTTAGCCTAACATTCCTGTAAGCTATTGGAGGGGATTTTTTTGAAGATGAGCTGAGTTGCTGAAAGCTAAAAATATAGCGCCTCATCCCGTATATAAAGTCAAAATTTGGTTCAAAGAACAGAAATGGGACTTTTAGGGCGCAAAAATACAAAAAGAATTAAATTAAATAGAAAAAAGTTTATTGAAAATCACAACATAACTTGATATTGCATTTTTGACATCAAATGTCTATGAAAACGTTTTTAAAACCAATACATCACTAAACAGGGATGATGTTTTCATTTATTGCTCTTTTTCTCAACATGTTTCACCCAGACTTGGGCTTCCTCAGGAGAGTTAGATAATGTCAAATACTATTTACTGGAATAGAAGAAATACAGTCAGACATTGAACACAAGACAATTCACACTGCTTTGATAGAGTGGTATAGAAATGAACATCACGTATTGGGAAGTGGGTGGAGCTATGTGAGCTCAAATGCTAACCTGAATGTCCCGGGAGAGAATTCCGCAGTCCACATAAATGCTGAATGCATGGGGTTGTATTAAGTGCATCATAGAGAGGGAAATAGTGTCCAAAACTATATCAGTTTTGTAATCCATCTATGGGGTACATTAATATAGATGCTAAATTCGTTAAGATATTAAAGAGAGTAAAGATATAGATACATGTTATCCCAATAATGGGGAACCCACCTGGATAAAGATTCCTTAAAAAGGTAATAGGAACATATAGAGGAGCACATAAACAGGATGCTCATAACTGCCAAAGGGGAAGTCCAAGTTTGAGTCTAAAAAATATTATAGAGGGGAAATTCCTTAATCCTTCTGGGAAATGTCATACAGATATAAATACCATCAGCAAGCCATAAACAGATCACCATGTCCAAGGTATATATTTACCTATGTTGAGGGTCTGCATCCACTCAGGGTGCCAGCCAGGAGAGAAAACTATCCAGAAAATAGGGAGGCCAGAGTGAGGTACTTAGACCCCTTAAAAAGAGTAAAGAAAGAGGGGCATTTTAGTGATCAGTTCCTGGTAAAGACAGATGGCAAATAGTCTGCTGGAATCTCTTACCTTAAACAAGAATCGTTTTAGGAGTAAACCTCCGCTGAGCTGCACAATTGAAGAGCCCAAACAATTCCCCTTAAATAACCCTCTCCACCGCCGTTTTGGCGCCAAAATTTCGGCGCCAAACGGTCAGGTGAGGACAAATGATGTCACTGCAGGAGCGCCAGACGCACAGGAAGTGACAGCCGTGAGACAGGAAGTGTAAAAACTATTGTCAGTCCCTTTCCCTATTACTCCCTTTGCTGACAGTTTTTTAGTTGTGGCTTCACATCCTGTGATTCAATTTGCTATCAGCACTGAGGCCAGCTAGTCTGACTTCCTGTTGAGTATGGCACTTCCTGTCTCACGGCTGTCACTTCCTGTGCGTCTGGCGCTCCTGCAGGGACATCATTTGTCCTCACCTGACCGTTTGGCGCCGAAATTTTGGCGCCAAAACGGCGGTGGAGAGGGTTATTTAAGGGGAATTGTTTGGGCTCTTCAATTGTGCAGCTCAGCGGAGGTTTACTCCTAAAACTATTCTTGTTTAAGGTAAGAGATTCCAGCAGACTATTTGCCATCTGTCTTTACCAGGAACTGATCACTAAAATGCCCCTCTTGCTTTACTCTTTTTAAGGGGTCTAAGTACCTCACTCTGGCCTCCCTATTTTCTGGATAGTTTTCTGTCCTGGCTGGCACCCTGAGTGGATGCAGACCCTCAACATAGGTAAATATATACCTTGGACATGGTGATCTGTTTATGGCTTGCTGATGGTATTTATATCTGTATGACATTTCCCAGAAGGATTAAGGAATTTCCCCTCTATAATATTTTTTAGACTCAAACTTGGACTTCCCCTTTGGCAGTTATGAGCATCCTGTTTATGTGCTCCTCTATATGTTCCTATTACCTTTTTAAGGAATCTTTATCCAGGTGGGTTCCCCATTATTGGGATAACATGTATCTATATCTTTACTCTCTTTAATATCTTAACGAATTTAGCATCTATATTAATGTACCCCATAGATGGATTACAAAACTGATATAGTTTTGGACACTATTTCCCTCTCTATGATGCACTTAATACAACCCCATGCATTCAGCATTTATGTGGACTGCGGAATTCTCTCCCGGGACATTCAGGTTAGCATTTGAGCTCACATAGCTCCACCCACTTCCCAATACGTGATGTTCATTTCTATACCACTCTATCAAAGCAGTGTGAATTGTCTTGTGTTCAATGTCTGACTGTATTTCTTCTATTCCAGTAAATATTATTTGACATTATCTAACTCTCCTGAGGAAGCCCAAGTCTGGGTGAAACATGTTGAGAAAAAGAGCAATAAATGAAAACATCATCCCTGTTTAGTGATGTATTGGTTTTAAAAACGTTTTCATAGACATTTGATGTCAAAAATGCAATATCAAGTTATGTTGTGATTTTCAATAAACTTTTTTCTATTTAATTTAATTATTTTTGTATTTTTGCGCCCTAAAAGTCCCATTTCTGTTCTTTGAACCAAATTTTGACTATTGGAGGGGATGTTAAGGGATTATATCCAAGAGTTCAGTAATGAAAATAGTAACATTAGCAGTAATCAACATGGATTCATGAAGAATAGTTCTTGCCAGACCAATCTATTAACCTTCTATGAAGAAGTGAGCTGCCATATAGATAAAGGAAGGCCTGTAGATGTGGTGTATCTGGATTTTGCAAAGGCATTTGATACAGTTCCCCACAAACGTTTGCTGTACATACTAAGGTCTGTCGGCATGGATTATAGGACTGAAAACTGCTTACAGGGGCGAATCCAAATGGTGGTGATAAATGGTGAGTACGTGGAATGGTCTGGTGTGGAAAGTGGGTTCCAACAAGGATCTGTCCTGGGACAAATCCTGCTTAATCTATTCATAAACGATCTGGGGGATGGTATAAACAGCTCAATCTCAGTATTTGAAGATGATACAAAGCTAAGCAGGGCAATAAATTCTATGCAGGATGTAGAAACCTTGTAAGAAGACCTAAACAAATGAATGGGGTGGGCATCTTCATAGCAAATGAGGTTTAATGTTGAAAAATGTAAGGTAATGCATTTGGGTGCCAAAAATATGAAGGCTAGTTACTCACTAGGGGAGAACCTCTGGGGGAATCTAGGATGGAAAAGGACCTGGGGGTCCTAATAGATAACACGCTAAGAAATGGCATGCAATGCCAGGATGCTGCAAGCAAAGCCAACAGAATATTGCCATACATCAAAAGGGGGATTAACTCTAGAGATAAAACGATAATTCTCCCACTCTACAAGACTCTGGTCCAGCCACACCTGGAGTATGCCATCCAGTTCTGGGCACCAGTCCTCAGAAGGGATGTACTGGAACTGGAGAGAGTCCAGAGAAGAGCAACAAAGCTAATAAAGGGACTGGAGGGCCTCAGCTATGGGGAAAGGCTACAGGCATTGAACTTATTCTCTCTGCAGAGGAGACGCTTGAGAAGGGATATGATATCGATGTACAAATATTGTCCTGGCGACCCTAGCATAGGGAAAAAAATATTCAGTGAAAGGGAATTTAAAAAGACACGCAGCCATTTACTAAAATTAAAAACAGAAGTGGTGTAACCTTAAACTGTGTAGAGGGTTCTTTACTGTGTAGAGGGTTATTTCCACAAGCAGTGGAATCAGCAGGGAACATCAATAAAACTATTAGATGGGCCCTTTACAAAGCTACCTACTCGGGCAGGGGTTGCCCTCAAAATTTTGAAAAGGTATGGACCTGTTGGATAGATAATACCACGGCAATGGATGCGGTAACCAATTCCTAGATTAATAATGTATTTCTAGTCAGTCAGTGTATTGACCCAACTATCCTCCTGTTCCGTTATCCCGTTGTTACTAGTTTGAGCAAAGATTCTCCTGAACTGAACCTCTCCCCACATTGGGGTTATAGTATAAGTTAGTTGTTTATGTTGCATGTTGTGCCCTGTCGTGGTCTGTTGCCACGTCAGAGGAACCGCCCCTGCATGGGCAAAGTTTGGCCCCTGCGTGGGGCTAATTTTGTATGCTAATGAAAAAAATTCAATAAAAAAGATTTTGCAAAGAAAAAAAAAAAAACTATTACATGGGCACCCTAACGACCACAGTATACAGGGGTATACAATGTACTATTGAAATAAACGCACACTCGCACACACACATATCATAGGTAGGGATGGGCCCGGTGCTCGATGCGAACCCACGTTCGCATCGAGCACCGGGCGTTCGCTCGCTCGGCGAGCCCAGAACTATTTTGGCCGCTCGCATCACGTTCGTGTGATGCGAGCGGCCCCGCAATGCATTGCGGCCGGCGCGGCCGGCGCAGTGCATTGCTGGCTGATGATTGGCCAAGCATGCACTGTGACCCCGCATGCTTGGCCAATCACAGCCCCGGAAACTCGAAGAGCCATAATTGGCTACAGGCAGGACGCCTGTAGCCAATTACAGCTCAGGGGCTGTAGTACACGCCCCCCCCTATAAAAGGCCGCCACGCCGTCTGCGCCGGTCACATGCTGTTCCGGCGCAGATTGAGCAGGCTAGATCTGTGACACTCTGCTGGATTTAGTTAGGTAGAGAGATTCACTTACAGAGATTGAGTTAGATAGATTCAGTTACAAAGATTGATTGAGAAAGAGGGGCTTGTAGTGTGTTCGTGGCAGGCAGAGCTCCTATATTTTGTTACCAGAAGCACCTATAGGACTTGTAGTGTGTTCGTGGCAGGCAGGCAGAGCTCCTATATTTTGTTACCAGAAGCACCTATAGGACTTGTAGTGTGTTCGTGGCAGGCAGGCAGAGCTCCTATATTTTGTTCCCAGAAGCACCTATAGGACTTGTAGTGTGTTCGTGGCAGGCAGGCAGAGCTCCTATATTTTGTTCCCAGAAGCACCTATAGGACTTGAAGTGTGTTAGTCCCATCACACACACAGAGCTATATTTTGTTCCCAGAAGCACCTATAGGACTTGAAGTGTGTTAGTCCCATCACACACACAGAGCTATATTTTGTTCCCAGAAGCACCTATAGGACTTGAAGTGTGTTAGTCCCATCACACACACAGAGCTATATTTTCTTCCCAGAAGCACCTATAGGACTTGAAGTGTGTTAGTCCCATCACACACACAGAGCTATATTTTCTTCCCAGAAGCACCTATAGGACTTGAAGTGTGTTAGTCCCATCACACACACAGAGCTATATTTTCTTCCCAGAAGCACCTATAGGACTTGAAGTGTGTTAGTCCCATCACACACACAGAGCTATATTTTGTTCCCAGAAGCACCTATAGGACTTGAAGTGTGTTAGTCCCATCACACACACAGAGCTATATTTTCTTCCCAGAAGCACCTATAGGACTTGAAGTGTGTTAGTCCCATCACACACACAGAGCTATATTTTCTTCCCAGAAGCACCTATAGGACTTGAAGTGTGTTAGTCCCATCACACAGAGCTATATTTTCTTCCCAGAAGCACCTATAGGACTTGAAGTGTGTTAGTCCCATCACACACACAGAGCTATATTTTGTTCCCAGAAGCACCTATAGGACTTGAAGTGTGTTAGTCCCATCACACACACAGAGCTATATTTTGTTCCCAGAAGCACCTATAGGACTTGAAGTGTGTTAGTCCCATCACACACACAGAGCTATATTTTCTTCCCAGAAGCACCTATAGGACTTGAAGTGTGTTAGTCCCATCACACACACAGAGCTATATTTTCTTCCCAGAAGCACCTATAGGACTTGAAGTGTGTTAGTCCCATCACACAGACCTTTATTTTCTTCCCAGAAGCACCTATAGGACTTGAAGTGTGTTAGTCCCATCACACAGAGCTCCTCTATTTTCTTTGCAGAAGCACCCATAGGACTTCTAGTGTGTTAGTGGCATCACACAGAGCTCCTATATATTCTTCTCAGCAGCACCCACAGGACTTCTAGTGTGTTAGTGGCATCACACAGAGCTCCTCTATTTTCTTTGCAGAAGCACCCACAGGACTTCTAGTGTGTTAGTGGCATCACACAGAGCTCCTCTATTTTCTTTGCAGAAGCACCCATAGGACTTGTAGTGTGTGTTAGTGGCATCACACAGAGCTCCTATATTTTCTTCTCAGCAGCACCCACAGGACTTCTAGTGTGTTAGTGGCATCACACAGAGCTCCTCTATTTTCTTTGCAGAAGCACCCATAGGACTTCTAGTGTGTTAGTGGCATCACACAGAGCTCCTATATATTCTTCTCAGCAGCACCCACAGGACTACCGACTACAATGGCTGGAAGACCGCCAAGGGGAGGCAGAGCGTGCAGAGCCAAGAACACAGGGCAGGCAGGCTCTGTTTCTAGTGGACGTGGCCGTGGACGTGGACGTGGTCGTGCATCGTCATCAGCACGTGGCCATGGGACACGCGCGTCTTTGTTTTCGGCAGCTGGACATGTGGAGCCGCATCATGCTGAAGGCTTGGTAGAATGGATGACCAAGCCCTCCTCATCCTCCTCATCCTCTCTCACCCAGGCTCAGGGTACTGACAGAGCATCATCAGCCACCCCTTCCCTAGACCCACCATGTCCTCCTGAGGAGTCCCCCGAACTCTTTGAGCACAGTGTTGGGTACATGCTCCAGGAGGATGCCCAACGATTCGAAGGCTCGGATGACGATACCCAGCTTGAGGAATCTGGCAGTACTGTTCCACCAGCTGCAGCTTACTGCCAGGTTTGCTCTAGTGGTGAAGAGGGAGGGGATGATGAGGTCACTGACTCCACGTGGGTGCCTCAAGGGAGAGAGGATGAGGAGGAGGACGAGGAGGAGGAGGATGCGGCGTCACATGTCCAACGAGGCAGGATGCCCCCTGGAGGCCAGGTAGAGGCCAGCACAGCAACTGTACAACACCGCAGAGCTCCGCCTGTGCAGGGCGCTGCCTCTGCACGTTATCAGAAAAGTTCTTTGGTGTGGGCCTTTTTTGAGACGAGTGCAGCAGATCGCACCACTGCTATTTGCAATATTTGTCTCAAGCGTATCTCGCGTGGCCAAAACATCAGCCGCTTGGGCACGACAAGCATGACCAGACATATGGCGACCTGCCATGCAGCTCGTTGGCAGGCACACATAAAAGACCCACACCAAAGAACTAAGCGGACCTCTCCTTGCTCCTCAGCTGGGATCTCCATCCCCACTACACCTTCAGTCCTCTCTGAAAGCTGGAAAAAACGGTGCAACCGAAATATCTGCGCTAATCCCAAAGTGAAACAAGAGAAAAAGCAGCCAACACAGTTTGTTGACGGGCAAACTAATAAAACATAAAATCCATAGTGTGGCGCTTGTAATGTGGAAAAATTGAAATGTTAACCAAACATGTGATAATCCATCTATAAATTCAATCAAACGAAGTGATGGCAAATCAATATAAATAGTTCCGTGTGAAAAAACAGAAGAAATGGTGAACAATCCAAAATGGTGATCTTGATCTGCTTACCAGAACCCTGTAGTATATGAGCGATGTTATCATATAATGCCAGAGGTTGATGCGATTTCACATGAACGGAATCCAGAACCCAGTGGTATGGAAGCGATGGTGCTGAAGGTAGATGCGATTTCACACATAAACGAAATCCCTCAGTGGATAAGGCAGGATTCACAGGAACAGATGGTTAAAAGTGTACTAGAGGAATCTCCCACGAAGTGAAGGAAAGGAAAAACCAATGGTGAAGCCCGTATGGTCAACTTAAATTTTTATTAAAATGAATCTACTTACATCAAAAAGGAAGATGACAGGGCATATATAAAACAAACTCCGCGTACTTGCATCGGCCAGCCTGACATGTTTCATCCAATGGTGGATATCATCAGAGGCATGGCCGATGCTGAAAGTACGCTGGTATATAAAACAAACATTCCCCAATAAGCTGTCCAGTGATAGGGCCGCCTAATTTGATTGAAAAGGTTGGGCAGCTGTGATGTGCTGCTGACATACATAAAGAACGCTCGTGGCGTTCCCCAATAAGCTGTCCAGTGATAGGGCCGCCTAATTTATTTAAAGGACTAAGCAGCAGTAATATGCTGCTGACATACATGGAACGCTGCTGTGAGCTTTATTAAAATGAGTTTAGGCAGCAGTGATGTGCTGCTGACATGCATAGAACACTCCTGGCGTTTACCAGGAAGTTCCAGCAAATAGTATGACGAAAAAAACTTACGTACGGCGCATGCGCCGCACGTACGTCAATCGTCATGACGTGGTTGTATCCAGACCGCACCGCGCATGCGCAGCGCGTCATAAGCACATACTGCGCATGCGCAATACGGCATGCGTTCCACCGGCAGCCACGCCATGAGAGAGGCTAGTTCCGGTTCGCGCATAGCCTACAGCGCATGCGCAGTCAGACCTGCGCTCCAACGTCGCTAGAGGGAAAAACCACACCAAGCGATACGTCATATCCGGATTGGAAAACCGGAAACAGCACAGCGCTGGGATACCAACCAATCTCATTGGACTAAACTTAATATTGGTTCCCACATTCATCATGGGAAGGAAGTAAAAAGTAAATATATGTAATATAAATCTGATCATCGCTATACAGACAACATTACTAGCATTTGATAGACTAAAAATGTATTCCTAAAACTAAATTTTTGTCTAAGGAAAAAAATTATTTAAAATAAACTACAGAGAAATTAAATCTGCAGAGTGCCCTAATTAATATGGGTGTAAATAGACAAAAAATAAATATCAAAATAAATTTTATATTAACCCTTAAATGCATGAATAATACACTATGGGTGAATTAAAAAATTAAAAAATTGTGTAGCAAATACTTTATTAGAACGTCTGCACTGTAGAGGAAAAAAAGGAGGCTCATACTCGTGCATCGTAATAATAGATGATAGTGCATGTATATAAAATATATTATTAAAGCGAGCACTATCAATAGTGTCTGCTACAAAAAATCTGTTTAAAATCAAGTACAAGTATTAACTATTATTAATAAAACAATTTACGTCCCAATCGACGTTCATGCCGAAAGGGGTGTAACACTTTAGGTCATAGATCCAGCGAGTCTCAAGTTTGGATATTTCGCGTTTGGCCAGGCTACCCCGCCAATGGGGGTTGAATCTATCAATCCCTATGACCGTGGTTCCTTTGGGATTCTGATTGTGGAATTCCAAGTAGTGTCTCGACACAGTGTGCTTGGGGAAACCTTTTTTAATGTTAGCAATATGCTCGCCTACCCTAACATGCATTGCTCGAGTCGTGCGGCCTACATATTGTAAGCCGCAAGGACAGATTAAAAGATACACCACATTTAATGAAGTGCAGGTGATAAAGGTGTTGATATCGAACACCCTGCCTGTGGTGTGTGATTTAAAATGACAGATCTTCCTGCTCTTGTCTATATTTACATGACAAACATTGCAATACCGACACGGGTAATAGCCCTTGGACTTTTGAAAGAAAGACACTCTGTTTGGGGCATCTAGAATGTTGGGTGCCACCTGGAGTTTCAAAGGAGGAACTCCTCTGTAGATGATCTGTGGTTTTTCTGGAAGCACCGGGCCTAAAATCTTATCATTCCTAAGGACTTCCCAATGCTTAGAGAATATTTTTTTGATATCTCGGTGTTGATGTGAATAAGTGGTTACCATAGAGAAGTTGTAATCAATTTTCCCGCTCATTGTGTTACCTATCTTATGGAGGATGTTATTCCGATCCATATCAGCCACTTTATCTATAACTTCATTTAAAGCATTATATGAATAGCCCTTCTCAATGAACTTTTGTTTCAAGGTCTCAGATTGTATAAGAAAGTCCTCTCTAAGGGTACAGTTTCGTCGTAAACGAAGAAACTGGCTCTTGGGCACAGATTTCAGCCAGGAGGGATGATGGCAACTCCCAAGGCCGATGTAGCCATTTCTGTCTGTATCCTTAAAGAAAGTTGTAGTATTGAAAACACCATCTTTAACCTGTATGTTCAAATCCAAAAAATGGATTTTTTCAGTACTACTTTCAGACTGTAAGACAATACCCAAGCTGTTATTATTAAGGTGTTGCATAAAGTCATTGAGTGATGTTTGATCACCATTCCATAGGAGGAGGATGTCGTCTATATAGCGACCCCAGTAGACCAATTCCGGTCTCCTGTCAGTATAGATGACATCCTCCTCCCATTTAGCCATGAATAAATTAGCCATACTCGGCGCAAATTTTGCGCCCATGGCGACTCCTCTGTTCTGGAGGTAATGTGTACCCCCGAACCAGAAGTAATTATGGGACATGGCATATTTCAATAAATCCAGGACGAATTCTCTCTGAAGAGCAATCAAATTAATGTCTCTTGTTAGAAACAATTCAACTGCATCCAGACCATCCTGGTGGGAAATGATGGTGTAGAGGGAGGCCACATCAGCGGTAGCCATGATATAGCCTTCCCTCCACTCAATATTCTCCAAACTCCGAATTACCTGAGCGGAATCTTTAATATAAGAAGGGGTGTCCATTACCAGAGGCTGTAAAAAGCCATCTATATATTTACCGACTCTCGAAGTAATGGAGTCCAGCCCACTGATAATGGGTCTCCCCGGTGGATTAACCAGGCTCTTATGTATTTTTGGCAAAAAATACATGATAGGCTTCCTAGGAGCCAAAGGGATTAAAAAATCTCTCTCTTTCTCCGTGAGAAGATTATTCTGAAAACCAACATCAACAAGATTGGAGAGTGCCTTTTTAAATCTAAAGATGGGATCATGGTTAAGCGGTATATATGTGTCCTTGTCAGACAAAATTCTATCCATTTCCCCAATGTAAGCACTCTTGTCCATCACAACAATCCCGCCCCCTTTATCAGCGGGGCGGATAATGATGTCATCCCTTTTTCTAAGAGACTCAAGGCCTACATGGAAACGTGAGTCTCTATAGCTACGTTTAATTTTCAAAGAATCAATATCTTTCAAAACCAACTCTTTGAAAACAGAAACAGATGGTGATACAAAACCGGGAGGGTTAAAAAGAGAAGCGTTAGAGAGACCAGAATGTCTCACTCCCACGTCCTCTCTGGCCGAGGCAGCAGTAGCCTGGCTCAAAAAGTATCTTTTTATATTGACCTTTCTGATATACTTCTGTATATCAATGAAGGCCCCAAACTTGCTCAAGGGTTTATCTGGAGCAAATTTGAGCCCATGGTCAAGAACAAATTTTTCGTTTTCGGTAAGAATACTATGACTTAAGTTAAAAATCCCTGCATCCCTTATAATCTTCGCCTTTTTCGATCTATTTCTCCTCCCCCCTCTGGTCCCTCTTTTTGTTCTCCCCCTCCCCTGTTCTTCTGTGGGGCCTGAGGAAAAAAAGAAGAAGACGAGGGGATAGGTGGTCCGGAGGGGTACGGAGGACCTGAATTATAATGTTGGGGTCTCCTGGGTGGATTATACCCTGGGCTATCCCAACCAGATCGTCTGTATTCAGGCCTCATATTGTTAGAAAAAGAGGATGACGGGTGTTCTACGATGTAGCGATCATCATAAATGTAGTTATTATGGGCATCATAACCTTCATGATGACTGGCAAGTGGTGCATAATGATTATACACAGGGGTCCCCTCTGAATGATGGGGGACCGGGTGATCATAATGTGTAAAACCACTATTCATTGGTTTCACATTGGCTCCCCTATTTTGGGGTGGTCTGTACGGTAAGGGTTTTTTGTTGTTAGAAACCTTTTTCCAGCTCCCTTTATTTTTTGGTGTGTTATTATGAGTGTCTCTAGTATTGTTCTGAGATATAGGGGCAATGGAAAGTGGTGGACAAGTGGTTGGTGCGGATAGCGACCCTGTTCCTCCTTCAACAAGAGACGCCCTCCTCACCTGCCACTTAAAGACTTGTTTGGATTTATAATCCTCCAAGTCACGTATGTACTTTTTCATTTTTTTAGCTTTTTGATCTAGATCCTCCTTTTCTAGGATCTTTTTAAGGTTATCAGATTTGGTCTTATATTCCTCTGATTCCTTGTAGGGGAGAAGCTTGTCTTTAACCTCTACTATAATTTCATCAAGTCTTTTAAGTTTAGTTCGTTTTCTAATGATCAAGAACCTCAGTAGATCCAAACCAACATCATTAAAATATTTGAACCAACTGGCAAGGTCAGTCTCGTCCTCCTGAGGTGTAATCTCAAACCTGAGGCTTCTAGGGACCATACCGTCATCAAGGTATCTCTCCAAGAGACCGATATCCCAATAGCCATGAACCTCAGAAACCATCAGGTTCTTTAACCGGACAAAAAGGCCTCCTATATCTAGATTTTGTTGAACCTCAACATTATTAAAAACATCCTTCAGGTTCACAGATCGTGAATTTCGAAAGTCAAAAACATCCATATTAGTGAAATAAAGAAAAAGCAGCTGATATTCAAAATCAAAAAGTAAATGGAAAAAACGGTGCAACCGAAATATCTGCGCTAATCCCAAAGTGAAACAAGAGAAAAAGCAGCCAACACAGTTTGTTGACGGGCAAACTAATAAAACATAAAATCCATAGTGTGGCGCTTGTAATGTGGAAAAATTGAAATGTTAACCAAACATGTGATAATCCATCTATAAATTCAATCAAACGAAGTGATGGCAAATCAATATAAATAGTTCCGTGTGAAAAAACAGAAGAAATGGTGAACAATCCAAAATGGTGATCTTGATCTGCTTACCAGAACCCTGTAGTATATGAGCGATGTTATCATATAATGCCAGAGGTTGATGCGATTTCACATGAACGGAATCCAGAACCCAGTGGTATGGAAGCGATGGTGCTGAAGGTAGATGCGATTTCACACATAAACGAAATCCCTCAGTGGATAAGGCAGGATTCACAGGAACAGATGGTTAAAAGTGTACTAGAGGAATCTCCCACGAAGTGAAGGAAAGGAAAAACCAATGGTGAAGCCCGTATGGTCAACTTAAATTTTTATTAAAATGAATCTACTTACATCAAAAAGGAAGATGACAGGGCATATATAAAACAAACTCCGCGTACTTGCATCGGCCAGCCTGACATGTTTCATCCAATGGTGGATATCATCAGAGGCATGGCCGATGCTGAAAGTACGCTGGTATATAAAACAAACATTCCCCAATAAGCTGTCCAGTGATAGGGCCGCCTAATTTGATTGAAAAGGTTGGGCAGCTGTGATGTGCTGCTGACATACATAAAGAACGCTCGTGGCGTTCCCCAATAAGCTGTCCAGTGATAGGGCCGCCTAATTTATTTAAAGGACTAAGCAGCAGTAATATGCTGCTGACATACATGGAACGCTGCTGTGAGCTTTATTAAAATGAGTTTAGGCAGCAGTGATGTGCTGCTGACATGCATAGAACACTCCTGGCGTTTACCAGGAAGTTCCAGCAAATAGTATGACGAAAAAAACTTACGTACGGCGCATGCGCCGCACGTACGTCAATCGTCATGACGTGGTTGTATCCAGACCGCACCGCGCATGCGCAGCGCGTCATAAGCACATACTGCGCATGCGCAATACGGCATGCGTTCCACCGGCAGCCACGCCATGAGAGAGGCTAGTTCCGGTTCGCGCATAGCCTACAGCGCATGCGCAGTCAGACCTGCGCTCCAACGTCGCTAGAGGGAAAAACCACACCAAGCGATACGTCATATCCGGATTGGAAAACCGGAAACAGCACAGCGCTGGGATACCAACCAATCTCATTGGACTAAACTTAATATTGGTTCCCACATTCATCATGGGAAGGAAGTAAAAAGTAAATATATGTAATATAAATCTGATCATCGCTATACAGACAACATTACTAGCATTTGATAGACTAAAAATGTATTCCTAAAACTAAATTTTTGTCTAAGGAAAAAAATTATTTAAAATAAACTACAGAGAAATTAAATCTGCAGAGTGCCCTAATTAATATGGGTGTAAATAGACAAAAAATAAATATCAAAATAAATTTTATATTAACCCTTAAATGCATGAATAATACACTATGGGTGAATTAAAAAATTAAAAAATTGTGTAGCAAATACTTTATTAGAACGTCTGCACTGTAGAGGAAAAAAAGGAGGCTCATACTCGTGCATCGTAATAATAGATGATAGTGCATGTATATAAAATATATTATTAAAGCGAGCACTATCAATAGTGTCTGCTACAAAAAATCTGTTTAAAATCAAGTACAAGTATTAACTATTATTAATAAAACAATTTACGTCCCAATCGACGTTCATGCCGAAAGGGGTGTAACACTTTAGGTCATAGATCCAGCGAGTCTCAAGTTTGGATATTTCGCGTTTGGCCAGGCTACCCCGCCAATGGGGGTTGAATCTATCAATCCCTATGACCGTGGTTCCTTTGGGATTCTGATTGTGGAATTCCAAGTAGTGTCTCGACACAGTGTGCTTGGGGAAACCTTTTTTAATGTTAGCAATATGCTCGCCTACCCTAACATGCATTGCTCGAGTCGTGCGGCCTACATATTGTAAGCCGCAAGGACAGATTAAAAGATACACCACATTTAATGAAGTGCAGGTGATAAAGGTGTTGATATCGAACACCCTGCCTGTGGTGTGTGATTTAAAATGACAGATCTTCCTGCTCTTGTCTATATTTACATGACAAACATTGCAATACCGACACGGGTAATAGCCCTTGGACTTTTGAAAGAAAGACACTCTGTTTGGGGCATCTAGAATGTTGGGTGCCACCTGGAGTTTCAAAGGAGGAACTCCTCTGTAGATGATCTGTGGTTTTTCTGGAAGCACCGGGCCTAAAATCTTATCATTCCTAAGGACTTCCCAATGCTTAGAGAATATTTTTTTGATATCTCGGTGTTGATGTGAATAAGTGGTTACCATAGAGAAGTTGTAATCAATTTTCCCGCTCATTGTGTTACCTATCTTATGGAGGATGTTATTCCGATCCATATCAGCCACTTTATCTATAACTTCATTTAAAGCATTATATGAATAGCCCTTCTCAATGAACTTTTGTTTCAAGGTCTCAGATTGTATAAGAAAGTCCTCTCTAAGGGTACAGTTTCGTCGTAAACGAAGAAACTGGCTCTTGGGCACAGATTTCAGCCAGGAGGGATGATGGCAACTCCCAAGGCCGATGTAGCCATTTCTGTCTGTATCCTTAAAGAAAGTTGTAGTATTGAAAACACCATCTTTAACCTGTATGTTCAAATCCAAAAAATGGATTTTTTCAGTACTACTTTCAGACTGTAAGACAATACCCAAGCTGTTATTATTAAGGTGTTGCATAAAGTCATTGAGTGATGTTTGATCACCATTCCATAGGAGGAGGATGTCGTCTATATAGCGACCCCAGTAGACCAATTCCGGTCTCCTGTCAGTATAGACGACATCCTCCTCCCATTTAGCCATGAATAAATTAGCCATACTCGGCGCAAATTTTGCGCCCATGGCGACTCCTCTGTTCTGGAGGTAATGTGTACCCCCGAACCAGAAGTAATTATGGGACATGGCATATTTCAATAAATCCAGGACGAATTCTCTCTGAAGAGCAATCAAATTAATGTCTCTTGTTAGAAACAATTCAACTGCATCCAGACCATCCTGGTGGGAAATGATGGTGTAGAGGGAGGCCACATCAGCGGTAGCCATGATATAGCCTTCCCTCCACTCAATATTCTCCAAACTCCGAATTACCTGAGCGGAATCTTTAATATAAGAAGGGGTGTCCATTACCAGAGGCTGTAAAAAGCCATCTATATATTTACCGACTCTCGAAGTAATGGAGTCCAGCCCACTGATAATGGGTCTCCCCGGTGGATTAACCAGGCTCTTATGTATTTTTGGCAAAAAATACATGATAGGCTTCCTAGGAGCCAAAGGGATTAAAAAATCTCTCTCTTTCTCCGTGAGAAGATTATTCTGAAAACCAACATCAACAAGATTGGAGAGTGCCTTTTTAAATCTAAAGATGGGATCATGGTTAAGCGGTATATATGTGTCCTTGTCAGACAAAATTCTATCCATTTCCCCAATGTAAGCACTCTTGTCCATCACAACAATCCCGCCCCCTTTATCAGCGGGGCGGATAATGATGTCATCCCTTTTTCTAAGAGACTCAAGGCCTACATGGAAACGTGAGTCTCTATAGCTACGTTTAATTTTCAAAGAATCAATATCTTTCAAAACCAACTCTTTGAAAACAGAAACAGATGGTGATACAAAACCGGGAGGGTTAAAAAGAGAAGCGTTAGAGAGACCAGAATGTCTCACTCCCACGTCCTCTCTGGCCGAGGCAGCAGTAGCCTGGCTCAAAAAGTATCTTTTTATATTGACCTTTCTGATATACTTCTGTAAAGCTGCTCTGAGAGGACTGAAGGTGTAGAATTAGGTGTGTCACAACCAAGTACTTGCAGTACACCGACGTCCGATTGCAGCAGGCAAATTTCCCTGCCCCAGCTGCTGGACCGTAGAAAGAAGTACACTCCCAGCCATCCACATGCCCAGCGGTTGAATGCTAGCCTGGCTAAATTGCTAGCACTTCAACTGCTGCCTTTTCAGTTGGTAGACTCGGCCCCCTTCCGTGAGTTTGTTCAATGTGCGGTTCCTCAGTGGCAGGTTCCCAAACGCCACTTTTTCTCGCGGAAGGCGATTCCGTCTCTCTACCGGCATGTGGAGGGCAATGTCCATGCCTCGCTGGACAGGGCGGTCAGCGGTAAGGTGCATATTACCGCTGACTCATGGTCCAGCTGGCATGGACAGGGACGGTACCTTTCTTTCACGGCCCATTGGGTCACTCTATTGGCAGCTGGGAGGGATGCAGGACAAGGTGCAGTAGTGTTGGAGGTTGTTCCGCCACCACGCCTCCAAAACGCTACTACTGCTACTGGTTGTGACACACCTCTCTCCTCCACCCCCTCCTCTTCTTCTTCCTCCAGTGCTCTGTCCTTGGAACCAGCGGTGCTCCGTAGGCGTACAAGGGGCTACGCAAGTACGCAGGCAAAAAGATGCCATGCCGTGCTTGCGCTGGTGTGTTTGGGGGACAGGAGCCACACTGGGCCAGAGGTTCTGGCAGCTCTGCAGGGGCAGGCCGAGAGGTGGTTGACGCCACGTCAGCTTAAGCCAGGAATGGTCGTTTCTGACAATGGCACCAACCTCCTCTCCGCCCTGCGACAGGGGCAGCTCACCCATGTGCCCTGCATGGCTCACGTCCTCAACCTGGTGGTGCAGCGGTTCTTGGGCAGGTTCCCAGGCTTACAGGATGTCCTGAGGCAGGCCAGGAAAGTCTGTGCATTTCCGCCGATCTTATAATGCCAGTGCTCGGCTGACTGAGCTGCAAAAGGAGCTGAACCTGCCCAAGAACCGCCTAATATGTGACATGCCCACCAGGTGGAACTCAACGTTGGCCATGCTGCAGCGACTGCACACGCAGCAGAGGGCCATCAATGAGTACCTTTGCGACTACGGCACCAGGACAGGGTCAGGGGAGCTTGGTTTTTTTTCCCCACGTCAGTGGAGCATGATCAGGGATGCATGCACTGTCCTCTCACCATTTGAGGAGGCCACGAGGATGGTGAGCAGTGACAGTGCATGCATCAGTGACACTGTCCCTCTTGTCCACCTGTTGGAGCATACGCTGCGTGGGATAATGGACAGGGCACTTGAGGCAGAACAGAGGCAGGAAGAGGAGGACTTCCTTGCCTCTCAAGGCCCCCTTTATCCGGACAGTGTTCCTTCTGTCCCACCCATCACACAGGAAGAGGATGAGGAGGAGGAGGAGGAGGAGGAGGAGGATTGTGTGAGCATGGAGGTGGAGCCTGGCACTCAGCATCAGCAGCAGCAGTCTTTTAGGGATGATGTACAGTCCCAACAAACCAGTGGACTTGTACGTGGCTGGGAGGAGGTGGCTGGCGATCATGTCATCCTCAGTGACCCAGAAGACTCCGGACCGAATGCCTCAGCTAACCTACGCTGCATGGCCTCCCTGATCCTGCAAAGCCTGCGGAAGGATCCTCGTGTTCTTCGGATCAAGGAGAGGGACCATTACTGGCTGGCCACTCTCCTTGATCCGCGGTACAAGGGTAAGGTTGCGGACCTTATCTTGCCGTCGCAGAGGGAGCAGAGGATGAGACATCTCAGGGAGGCCTTGCAGAAAGGTCTGTGCAACGCGTTCCCAGAAACTGGGAGGCTACAAACTCCTGGTCCTGGGCGACGAGTTGCTGAGGCTTCGGTCAGTGGCAGAAGGAGCGGTGGGGAAGGTGGACGTCTGACCGATGCGTTCAGACAATTTTTTAGTCCGCAGCCCCAAGGTATGATCGGTTCCAGCAACCATCGCCAGCGTCTGATATACATGGTGCAGGAATACCTTGGGGCAAGGTCAGACTTGGACACCTTTCCCACCGAAAATCCTCTGGCTTACTGGGTCCTGAGGATGGATCACTGGCCAGAGCTTGCACAGTATGCAATTGAGCTACTGGCCTGTCCTGCCTCCAGCGTTCTTTCCGAACGCACATTCAGTGCTGCTGGAGGATTTGTGACTGATCATAGGGTGCGCCTGTCCACCGCCTCGGTTGATCGACTGACATTCATCAAAATGAATCAGTCTTGGATCACCACCAGCTACCAGGCACCTGAGGCGGATATAACCGAATAATTTTTAATGTCACATCCCTTAAAGACTGCCTATGCTGATGCTGAGTGACTGTCCTCTTATGTTCACTGACTATCCTCTTCCTCCTCCTCAATGATCCATGCCACCACACCAGTGCCTAAGGCACAATTTTTCAGCCCCTGTTTAACAGGGGCGTGTACTTACAATTTTTTAAAAAAAATGCTTCGCAACACGTGTGACTGCTGTGCTCCAAGTACAGTATCTGTGAGGGCCGGGTTGCAGTGTTGTGGCACCAGCACCAGTGCCTAAGGCACAATTTTTCAGCCCCTGTTTAACAGGGGCGTGTACTTACAATTTTTTAAAAAAATGCTTCGCAACACGTGTGACTGCTGTGCTCCAAGTACAGTCTCTGTGAGGGGTTGCAGTGTTGTGGCACCAGCACCAGTGCCTAAGGCACAATTTTTCAGCCCCTGTTTAACAGGGGCGGGTAATTACAAATCTTGATCTAATAGTTCACAGCAGGGCCCATTCCTGCGCCCACCAAGAGTAACTATGAGGGCCTACAGTCTTGTGGCAACACCGTCCACCACCACCGCCAAAGGCCCAATTTTTCTGCCCTGTTCATCAGGTGCTTGCAATTACAAATCTTGATCTAATAACTCACAGCAGGGCCCATTCCTGCGCCCACCAAGAGTAACTATGAGGGCCTACAGTCTTGTGGCAACACCGTCCACCACCACCGCCAAAGGCCCAATTTTTCTGCCCTGTTCATCAGGTGCTTGCAATTACAAATCTTGATCTAATAACTCACAGCAGGGCCCATTCCTGCGCCCACCAAGAGTAACTATGAGGGCCTACAGTCTTGTGGCAACACCGTCCACCACCACCGCCAAAGGCCCAATTTTTCTGCCCTGTTCATCAGGTGCTTGCAATTACAAATCTTGATCTAATAACTCACAGCAGGGCCCATTCCTGCGCCCACCAAGAGTAACTATGAGGGCCTACAGTCTTGTGGCAACACCGTCCACCACCACCGCCAAAGGCCCAATTTTTCTGCCCTGTTCATCAGGTGCTTGCAATTACAAATCTTGATCTAATAACTCACAGCAGGGCCCATTCCTGCGCCCACCAAGAGTAACTATGAGGGCCTACAGTCTTGTGGCAACACCGTCCACCACCACCGCCAAAGGCCCAATTTTTCTGCCCTGTTCATCAGGTGCTTGCAATTACAAATCTTGATCTAATAACTCACAGCAGGGCCCATTCCTGCGCCCACCAAGAGTAACTATGAGGGCCTACAGTCTTGTGGCAACACCGTCCACCACCACCGCCAAAGGCCCAATTTTTCTGCCCTGTTCATCAGGTGCTTGCAATTACAAATCTTGATCTAATAACTCACAGCAGGGCCCATTCCTGCGCCCACCAAGAGTCACTGTGAGGGCTTACAGTCTTGTGGCAACACCGTCCACCACCACCACCACCAAAGGCCCAATTTTTCTGCCCTGTTCAACAGGTGCATGCAATTACAAATCTTGATCTAATAACTCACAGCAGGGCCCATTCCTGTGCCCACCAGTCTTGTGGCTACACCAACATCTAATAGGGCAAATTTCTGCAGAGTATATACGGCAGGCCCCTACTTTCAAACATCCAACTTACAAACGAATCCTACTTGCAAACGGAAATAGAAAACAGGAAGTGAGAGGAAATCTACCCCTAGGAAGGGAAATTCTATCATGTTAGATTTAATTTGGGAAAAAGGTATCTCCTCTCTACTGATGCTTTATCACCAATCCTTGTTTCAATTAAAACCCCACTTTTCCAAAAACATTTGTCATTGGGACGGAAAGTGAGGTGACATGTTCTGAACAGATGTGCAAAGACAGCAAATGTTACAGGGGTGATAACCCCTCCCTATGTTCTCCAAAAAGCATAAAAATAGATTTTTTTTGGGATGGAGCTACACTTCATAATGTACCTGTTCAGATTCTACTTAAGAACAAACCTAAAGCCGCAAGTGGTTTTAAATGGCTTCTTTTTTTCCTTTACAAATGTCATTTTGTGCAAGGACAGTTCTAAACACGGGAAACACATGCCACTTCACAGGCATACTTTGGACACCCCCCAGGTACCATATTTAAAGGAAAATTTCACTTTTTTTTTTTCACTTTATGCATCATTAAAATGACTGCTCCCGAAAAAACGTTAGTTTTTAAAAGTTCTTTTTGCATTGATATATGTCCCCTGGGGCAGGACCCGGGTCCCCAAACCTGTTTTATGACATTAACATGCATATTGGCCGTTGTAATTAGCACTTTTGATTTCGAACGTTCGCGTCCATTATAACGTATAGGGTTCGAAAATTTGCGCGAACTTTCGGTCGGTTCGAAGGTTCTGGTGCGAACCGAACCCGGGGGTGTTCGGCTCATCCCTAATCATAGGTTGAACTGCATGGACTTGAAATGTAAGGGTGAACTTTGGGAACCCTGACTTAAGGGAGAATGCTGAAAACTCTGATGTAAGTTAGGGCTTTGGTGAGCAGAAACACCACTTATCTCATAGTCCCCCTTTACACCAGAGTCCACAGCGTTCCACCATAAAAAAATATTTTGCCAAAGTGTTCGAGGTTTAGCTTGAAGAAAAGGTGACAACCCTAGACCAAGGACTGGTTGAACTGTAAAAGGGAACTCATTTTAGCAAGGTAAAACTGCTTCATGTTTTCCTTTCTTAAAGTGTTACTCTTCTTAGTCATAATTGGTGTATTTTCCTTTGATTTACTTAGATTGGTCGTTTTACTTGGTGGACACGAAACAGACCAGAGAAAAATACCAACCTGGAGGAACATGAAAAGTCACCAGATAATGCTGCAGTACGTTCTAGCACCCTGTCAATTGAGAATGTCCCAGGTAATTTATGTTAACCTATTCTACTGATATACTGACCTCCTGCAGGAGCATTTACCAGCTAGTCTCATGAAAATTATGTCTCTCATGATAATCCTTACTTTATAACTGGAATGATTCAGCTCAAAAGGCTTCAAATGAGCTGAAGAAAAAAGAAAAAAAAAAGTAAAGTAATTTTTTTAAGGTTGGGGTAGAATGTGAAAAAGTTAGAACCTTTATCCGAAAGTTTGAAGTTTTAAGCACTAGATCTTGTTTAAAATGTCTATTTAGGTTAGGACAAATGGGTTTCCCTTTAGGAAGCTCTCCAAAAAGACAACCAAAGATAGGCACATCTCATGCAGACTAGAGTAATGGAAGGAAAGAGTAATGCCCCGTACACACGGTCGGAAATTCCGACGAAAAATGTCCGATCGGACCATGTTGTCGGAAAATCCGGCCATGTGTGGGCTCCATCGGACTTTTTTTCTGCTCTCAAATTTTCCTACAACAAAGTCTGATCGGACTTTTTCCGATCGTGTGTAGAGAAAGTGCCACGCATGCTCAGATCAAATTACGAGACCAAAGCTATTGGCTACTAGCCTCTACGTAGTTCCGTTGTACGCAACGAACGTCACTACTAAGGATGAGCCCGGTGTTCGATTCGAACCCATGTTCGAATCGAGCACCGGGTGTTCGCTCGCTCGGCGAGCCCAGAACTATTGGGGCCGCTCGCATCAAATTCGTGTGATGCGAGCGGCCCCGCAATGCATTGCGGCCCGCGCAGTGCAATGCTGGCTGATGATTGGCCAAGCATGCACTGTGACCCCGCATGCTTGGCCAATCACAGCGCCGGCAGCGAGGAGAGCCATAATTGGCTACAGGCAGGATGCCTGTAGCCAATTATAGCTCAGGGGCTTTAATACACGCCCCACGGTATATGTTTCATGCGGCCTCGCATATTATGTTTCACTCACAGTGTCAGCGTGTCAGTGTGCTGCTGACTGCTGACAACAATATGTGCTTTATTTCTGGGGATATGTGTGTGCATGCTGTTAGAACAGCATTGCAGTATCACATCTGGGGGGTGTCTATAGGTAGCCTGTGAAGGAGGGCAGGTTTCCTGTGCTTAGAACTTTCCCTGCAAAAAAGTGTCATTTTTGCAGGAAGAAAGCTATTTAAATCACTCGCGGCTAATGAATTGATGGCTCCTGTAACACAGAGAGCTGTCATTCATTAATAAAAAACAAAAAAAAAAGCGTAGGGGTCCCCCCAAATTCAATAACCAGGCCCTTCAGGTCTGGGATGGATATTAAGGGGGATCCCAGCCCAAAAAAAAAAAAAAAAAAATGGCGTAGGGTCCCCCTCAAAATCCATACCAGACCCTTGAGGTCTGGTATGGATTTTAAGGGGAACCCTAGCCAAAAAAATGGCGTGGGGTCCCCCTCAAAATCCATACCAGACCCTTATCCGAGCACGCAACCTGGCAGGCCGCAGGAAAAGAGGGGGGGACGAGAGCGGCCCCCCCTCTCGCCTGAACCGTACCAGGCCACATGCCCTCAACATTGGGAGGATGCTTTGGGGGTCTAAGACCCCTAAAGCACCTTGTCCCCATGTTGATTAGGACAAGGGCCTCTTCCCCACAACCCTGGCCGGTGGTTGTGGGGGTCTGCGGGCGGGGGGCTTATCGGAATCTGGAAGCCCCCTTTAACAAGGGGACCCCCAGATCCCGGCCCCCCCCCCCCCCCCCCCCCCCACCCTGTGTGAAATGGTAAGGGGGTACAAAAGTACCCCTACCATTTCACCAAAAAAGTGGCAAAAATGGTAAAAATGACAGGAGACAGTCTTTGACAATTCCTTTATTAAAATCTTCTTTCTTCTTTCTTCATCCTTCGGATTCTTCATCTTCTCCTTCCTTCATCTTCTTCCATCTTCTTCTTCCATTTTCTTCTTCCTCCGATCCGCTTCTTCTTGCGCTGGTCTTCTCGTCCGGCATCTTCTTCCGTCGGCGTCGGTGTCTCTGTCTCTTCTTGGGCCGCTCCGCGCAATGGGAGGCTCCCGCTGTGTGAGGCTCCGCTCCGTCTGACAGGTCTTTTATAATGGAGGGCACCTGGTGACCCCGCCCCCTCTGACGCACAGGGACGTCATGGGGAATTCCATGATGGCTTTCCCCATGACGTCAGAGGGGGGCGGGGTCACCAGGTGCCCTCCGTTTTAAAAGACCTGTCAGATGGAGCGGAGCCTCACACAGCGGGAGCCTCCCATTGCGCGGAGCGGCCCAAGAAGTCCTAATCAACATGGGGACAAGGTGCTTTAGGGGTCTTAGACCCCCAAAGCATCCTCCCAATGTTGAGGGCATGTGGCCTGGTACGGTTCAGGCGAGAGGGGGGGCCGCTCTCGTCCCCCCCTCTTTTCCTGCGGCCTGCCAGGTTGCGTGCTCGGATAAGGGTCTGGTATGGATTTTGAGGGGGACCCCACGCCATTTTTTTTGGCTAGGGTTCCCCTTAAAATCCATACCAGACCTCAAGGGTCTGGTATGGATTTTGAGGGGGACCCTACGCCATTTTTTTTTTTTGGGCTGGGATCCCCCTTAATATCCATCCCAGACCTGAAGGGCCTGGTTATTGAATTTGGGGGGACCCCTACGCTTTTTTTTTTTCATTTTTTTTTTTTTTTTATCAATGACTTTTTTTTATAAATGAGTTTCAATGAATCACTGTTCTCTGTGTTACGGGAGCCGTGAATTAACATTAGCCGCGAGTGATTTTAAATAGCTTTTTTACTTTCAAAAATGACACTTTGCGCAGAGACAGTTCTAAACACGGGAAACATGCGCCCCTTTACAGGCATACTATAGACACCCCCCAGGTACGAAATTTAAAGGAATATTACACTTTTATTGTTTCAATTTAAGCATTATTAAAATCACTGCTCCTGAAAAAACGGCCGTTTTTAAAAAAAATTTTTGCATTGATACATGTCCCCTGGGGCAGGACCCAGGTCCCCAAACACTTTTTATGACATTAACATGCATATTAGCCTTTAAAATGAGCACTTTTAATTTCGAACGTTCGCATCCATTATAACTAATAGGGTTCTAAAGCTCGCACGGACTTTAGGTCCGTTCGCGGGTTCTGGTGCGAGCCGAACGGGGGGGTGTTCGGCTCATCCCTAGTCACTACGTTCAGAATGATCAGATTTTCGGACAACTTTGTCCGACCGTGTGTATACAACACCAGTGTCGGACAAAATCCTTCGGAAAAAATCTGACGGATTCTGTGGTCGGAATTTCCGACCGTGTGTACGGGGAAGTTGATCTAAGTGTTACATTTACTAGAAATCCAATGCAGTTCAGGGATTCAGAAGGCCCCCCCTTCAGAGAATTCCTGATCCCCTGAATGTGTTGGAATTTTAGTCAACTTAACCCTTCATAAAATCAACTCCTAGACTCCTCAAAAGTGTTTACCTGCTAGGGAGATTCACCCTTGTTATTGGTCCTGAGGACCATTGTCTAGTATAGGAAATAGGAAAAGTATAGGAACAATAGGTGAGAGGCAATCTTCCAATGGAGAAACCTGTTCTGACGACAGCTGTGGAAGAATGAATATGCACTCACATTGGAGAGCTCTCCACTTACTTTCAGCTATGTTTTAGGGACAGGAAGTGAAGGGAATTATCTCAGATTGGACCCAGATGACAACAAAAAAAGAGGGCTTCTAACCATTCCTTACTCCAATAACTCAACAGAGGTTCTTACCCTTTAACCAGTGTTAATTTAGTCGACTAAGATGACTAAAATACATGTAAAACGAAAATGGCATTTTAGTCAAAAGATAAGGACTAAAACTATAGAAATTTGTCAAAATCAAAATTAACACTGTTTCCCAGTCTATATATAACAAAAAAAGTTGGGTTTTAAAATGCAACTGTGGTCGGCTATAGGATTTTCCAATTGTATATATTCTTAACAAGGAGTTAAATGAGCTTTTAAAAAAACAGAACTTTTAGCTGCAGGCATCGTGGAGCCATTCATCCACAAATCTTACAACACAAGCATTTCGCTTTCAGCAGCTCAGCTTCCCAGCAGTGGCCCAGCAGGGCTCCAGACTACTAATCTCTAATGCAGCCTTTTTCAACCAGGGTGCCTTAAGGTTCCTTCAGGGGTGCCTTGGCAGAATGCCTAAAATGCCTAAAAATTGCCCAAAAATGTATACAAGCCAATTAGTGTATCAAGCCTGCCTTTTAGTTACACAAAGCCACAGGTTTTTATTGTGCACCATTACGGCCTTCTAGCCACTGGCATCCTATCAACCAGTGATGTCAACAGTGTTGAGAGGAAGGGTGTTGATCGCCTACACAGCATCCTTGTTTGACCCTACCCTGCCCATCTCCATCAACACTGGGGGGATTTTAGCTGAGTGTTGGAGAGAAACTGAGGGAGAGAAGAAAGATTGGAATACAAGTCTGTTCCAGTGTGCAAAAGTGTATTTACTTTGGAAGAATAAATCACATCTAATGTTGGGTGTTCTACTTGCATCAATGCTGCATCATTATGTAAAACTATTAGAATAGTTTTTACAATTCAGAATGGGGGCCTTGAGATTTTCCATAGTTTTAAAGGGTGCCTTGACTGAAAAAAGTTGAGAAATACTGCTTCAATGTATACACAGAACAGAAGCTCTAGCAAGGGGGGGGCAAGGTGAGCTGAGCTGCTGAGACAAGACTTCAACAACTTACCTGATTCTGCTTTGAATTCTGAGTATAATTTATAATTTGCTGCACAATATATGCATCTTTACAGGTCAGTGAGGGCTTGTTTTAAAGCTCATTTAGTGCTTGTTAATAATATGAATACATGTATATATTCTGGCCACAGGTTCATCATCAGAGTACACATTTTAACATTAGCCTCTGTTTACACTTGCAGCAGGGGGATCAGTAGAATCACAAGTTGACGTTTTAAACAACAGTTCATCCATCAAAGAGCAGAAATCAGTGGGCAATGGTGAGTGAGAAGAGTATTATCCCTATGAATGCTGATCAACTTGAAAAAAGACATTGAAGATATAGTTTGATGATTAGTCTAAAACAACCGTTCCCAACAAGGGTTTCTGTAGAGGGGTCTAGGGGTTCCTTGAGCTGTGGTTGATCGACCGCCCATCTTATGATGGTGCCTTCATATATTTAGGTCCAACGCCACTTTATAGAGCTAGCAGTAGGACAACAATGATCTTTTTAACTGTCTGTAATGGTGGAATGGGGGATGGGTGGATGAATAAAAGCTCCATTCATAGATCATTTTTCAGTCATGGAGGCTATGAATATATAGAAGGTTATAGTACATTTTCTATGAATAGGGGGGTGGGGGCAGGCATAGTCGTCACTCTTGACAAACTCATAGGACAGATCCTTTGGCTCATATTAACACCCGCACCTTTGCAAGATTACTGTTGCAGGGGTAGGGAGGATGAGAGGACTGAGAACAAAATACTCAGCTAACAGCACACGTGACATTGATTGTAAGTAATGTCCCTTGTGCTAATTGTCAAGTAAGTAGCAGTGAGAAGTGTGGATGCAGAATGTCAGCTCCAAGACCCAAAGCTTAGCATGATTCTGAGTTCATCTCTGCAGATTAGAAAAGTCAGGTCACTCCAGACTTCTCAGGGGAGGGATTTGCCCCATGTCCTGTTCTTGTAATGATAATAGCCACATTCTCATTGCAGCCACTTCATTCCCCTGGTGGAAGAAGGTTGGGTTCTGGTTCTGTGGATTGTCGATGCAGCCTGAAGTCAAGCTGTCTAAAGAGGAAGAGGAAAAATTACAGAGGAAGCTGACCAGTATTGATGAAGAGCCATTATGGAGAAATGTGTGCAATGTTAACGCTGTCATCCTCCTCACCATCAATGTTTTTCTATGGGGATATTTTGCTTAAAATAACTTTGGACAGTTACAGTGACTGAGCTTAAGGAATGGTCAACATCCACTGTGACATGCGCAATGTATGAACTTAATACAATATGGCAAACCGCAATGAACCTAAAATAACCCATCACTGCTTACATTTCACAGTATAACTGGAGTGAAGCCAATTGTTCCTGGGATTATGAAGTTTGAAGGTCCAGTCATAACTAAGGACCATAAACTGACCCTTTGTTCTGGTCCCATACCCTCATCATTTGGCTCCCATATTACCGAAGGGTATGGATAATTCCAATTATAACCACTGTTCTAGTAAATTTACATATTGGGGTTGAAAAAGTTGAAAGATTGAATCTCAGCAGACAAGACCTGGGTGTATTTCATTAGGTATGAGGAAACCTCAGCCACTCCCATAGTACCATATACAATGTGCAGTGTAAACATTAGGAAGGAAGTACCTTATATATGTTTACGGATTGGATTTACTATCAGCTATACTGTAATATACTCGTGTTATCCTTATGCATTGATTTCATGTTTATAAAGAAGGTAAAAAAATCAACAAACAAGACTTTTTCACCTTGTATTTTTAGTGTAGTTGTCACAGTATAAACTCCCTATGGACAGTTTGATATGTTTAACCTGTTCCCATCCCGCGTATAGTCAAATGACGGCCGCAAGGTATCTCTCTTATCCTGGGCAGCTGTTGTATGATGTCCTCGGCTTCCCAGCCGCATCAGGAGCCGATGAGCGTGCCTGGCGGCCGCGATGTCCGCCGCACACCTGCGATTGCCGGTCACAGAGCAGGGACGTGGATCTGTGTGTGTAAACATGTCCTGTCAGGGGAGAGGAGACCGATCATGTGTTCCCAGTACAGAGGAACACCGATCGGTCACTTCCCCCAGACAGTCCCCTCCCCCCGCAGTTAGAATCACTCCCTAGGTAACACATTTAACACCTCGATGCCAGTGACATTTATACAGTAATCAGTGCATTTTTATAGCACTGTTTGCTGTATAAATGTGAATGATCCCAAAATAGTGTGAAAACTGTCCGATCTGTCCGCTGCAATATCGCAGTCCTGACAAAAATCGCAGATCGCCGCAAATTACTAGTAAAACATTTTTTTTATAGAAAAATGCCATAAATCTACCCCTTATTTTGTAGGTGCTATAACTTTTGGGCAAACCAATCAATATACGATTATTGCGATTTTTTTAACCAAAAATATGTCGAAGAATACATATCAGCCTAAACTGAGGAAAAAATATGTTTTCGTTTTTTAAAAATTGGAATATTTATTATAGCAAAAAGTAAAAAATATTGTGTTTTTTTTCAAAATTGTCAGTCTTATTTTGTTTATAGAGCAAAAAATAAAAAACAGAGATGATCAAATACCATCAAAGAAAGCTCAATTTGTGGGGGAAATTATCAAAATGTCATATGGGTACAGTGTTGTATGACCGCAGAATTCAAAGCGTGACAGCGCTGAAAGCTGAAAATTGGCCTGGGCAGGAACTAAAACAGCAGCCACCAGCACAAGGGACACTTTAATGTAAGTACCATCCCTTGTGCTGATTTTTAGGGGAAAAAATGTACTAAAAACGTAGGCTTTGACTTTGTGTGGCTTTAAACTCAAGCCCATCAGGATGTTTTTGAATCAATTTGTCTGGTTTGTTGCAAGCCATAGCTTACCGGAAAAGAGCAATGCACTTTGGCTATGAACCTCAGGTTGGCCATACAAGGATCAGTTTTTTCGATCAACCAGCAGGCTATAAAAAAAAAAAAAAAAAAAACAGATTCATCCATCCACACAAGCGAGATGGATAAAGGAATCCCTCTTGCTGTGTTATTGTAATCTGATAGACTACTCCACTGTCAGAGTACACTGATCAGCACTCCAGCAAACTGGCTGCAGCAATAATTGAGCAAAACATTTCCAAAAGGCTCTTTAGCCCTGGTTCACATTGATTTAGCGGCTATTGTCCATAATGGAACCACACAGATTTCTCTGAAATCGTTGTACTGACATACAGGAATTAAATAGTGTTCAGCTGAACTCACGCGATTTCAATCCCGCATCAATGTGAACTAGGGCTTACACTGACTTCTCAAACAGAAATGTCCATAGATGGATCGAAAATTTGATATTTGATCCCTCTATGGACAGCTTTAATCTCTCAATAAAACAATGGAATGGTTAAAACCATTTGGACATATCGTTTGGTGTTGAGGCCAAATAATTCAATTTTATTCTCATCTTTCCACCTTAAACGTACCTTGAAGATTCTATGAGTCCACATGGAAAATGGTGTTATGGTCAGATGAGACTAAAATTAAATTTTTTGGCCTCAACACCAAACGATATGTCTGGCTTAAATCCAATACAGACAGGGGCGGACTGACCATTCGGCCACTCGGGCACTGCCCGAGGGCCCGGGCCACTAGGGGGCCCCATCAGGGTTGCCAGCCTCAGTAAAACTATGGACAGTATGTAAAAATCTGTCTCTGAAATGTTCCTTACCGACATCCTTTTGGTCTAAAAATCCAGAGATTATAGCTGCCCCACCTCTCCAGTACCTTCTCAGCCAATAGAAACATGTCTGTGTATAATGTGTGTAATTGTATGTGTATACTGTGTGGCCCCATAATCTGATTGCCTGGGGGCCCCATAATCTCCTATTGCCCGGGTGCCCCATGAGCTGTCAGTCCGCCCCTGAATACAGATCACCATCCAAATAACACCATTCCTACAGTACAGCATGGAGGTGGTAATATCCTGGTATGGGGATGTTTCTCTGCCGCAGGGACTGGAGAACTTGTCGGGATAGAAGAACATGGGTGGGGTACTGTAAAATACCATCAAATTCTTGAGGAAAATCTGCTGCCCTCTGCCAGAAAGTGGTCAATGTGAAGGAGGTTTACCTTCCAACATGACAATGACCCAAAGTACACAGCAAACCCAACCACACAATGGTTGAAGGAGAAAAAGGTGAATGTCCTTGCATGGCCTAGTCAGAGTCCAGACTTAAACTCCATTGAAAATCTGTGGAATGACTTGAAGGCTGCAGCTCACAAATGATCACCATCAAATTGAACTAAACTTAAGCAGTTCTACAAAGAAGAGTGGGCAAATATTGCAAAGTCTAGATGTGCAAAGTTAGTAGAGACGTGATGTCTAAAGGCTGTAATTAAAGAAAAATGCGGTTCAACAAAATACTGACATACGGGGGTAATTCTTTTTCCATCTCAGTGATTCTGTTTTGTTTTTTTCTGACATGTTGGTGTTAGATCTTTTAATGGCTGTTATAAGTAAATTCAGCTGGATAAAACAAAAACGGTGTCTTCATTTCAGGCTGCAAAGCAACAAAAATTTGATTATTTTAAAGTGGGGCGATTCTTTTCTATACCCACTGTATATTTGCAGGAAAAAATGCATTTAATATTTTTTTGCAAAGCACTGCATCGGCGAGTAGTGTATCGCAGGTGTAATGCCAGACTCCTGCAGACTCTTCCTCCAGCTCGTTGTCCATACCAAGGTACTGGCTTTTAGTTGGAGAATTGGAGGAGGTGTGGAGGAGGCATTGTGATCACTGCACTTACAGTATGCCCCATTGAGAACTACAAGTCCATCTACCAGGGTGGCAGAAGGAACTTGTAGTTTGTTTATTCATTCACAGATCTTGGTGAATGAATGATATAGCTGTGCGGGTGTAACCAGGACAGAAATCAGAAAGTTTTAGGCCCCTTACACAGCTTTACGCCTGCCCCCCCCCCCCCCCCCCCCCCCCCCCGAGCCTGACCACCAATATTACCCAGGGCTTATCCGCACTCAGCCCCCCTCACACCTGTACGCACTCAGCATCCCCCCTCACACCTGAATATATGTCAGCCCCCCTCACTCCTGTATATATATATATATATATATATATATATATATATATATATATATATATATATATATATATATATATATATATATATATATATATATATATATATATATATATATATATATATAATATATATATACACACACACACATATACATATATATACATATACATACATACATACATACATACAGTGGTGTGAAAAAGTGTTTGCCCCCTTCCTCATTTCCTGTTCCTTTGCATGTTTGTCACACTTAAGTGTTTCGGAACATCAAACCAATTTAAACAATAGTCAAGGACAACACAAGTAAACACAAAATGCAATTTGTAAATGAAGGTGTTTATTATTAAAGGTGAAAAAAAATCCAAACCATCATGGCCCTGTGTGAAAAAGTGATTGCCCCCCTTGTTAAAACATACTATAACTGTGGTTGTCCACACCTGAGTTCAATTTCTCTAGCCACACCCAGGCCTGATTATTGCCACACCTGTTCACAATCAAGGCATCACTTAAATAGGAGCTGCTTGACACAGTAAGGTCCACCAGAAGATCCTTAAAAGCTACACATCATGCCGAGACCCAAAGAAATTCAGGAACAATTGAGAAAGAAAGTAATTGAGATCTATCAGTCTGGAAAGGGTTATAAAGCCATTTCCAAAGCTTTGGGAATCCAGCGAACCACAGTGAGAGCCATTATCCACAAATGGCGAAGACATGGAACAGTGGTGAACCTTCCCAGGAGTGGCCGGCCGCCCAAAATTACCCCAAGAGCGCAGCGACGACTCATCCAAGAGGTCACAAAAGACCCCACAACAACGTCCAAGGAACTGCAGGCCTTACTTGCCTCAGTTAAGGTCAGCGTTCATGCCTCCACCATTAGGAAAAGACTGGGCAAAAATGGCCTGCATGGCAGAGTTCCAAGGAGAAAACCACTACTGAGCAAAAAGAACATCAAAGCTCGTCTCAATTTCTCCACAACACATCTTGATGATCCCCAAGACTTTTGGGACAACATTCTGTGGACCGATGAGACAAAAGTGGAACTCTTTGGAAGGTGTGTGTCCAAGTATATCTGGCGTAGAAGGAACACTGCATTTCAGAAAAAGAACATTATACCAACAGTAAAATATGGTGGTGGTAGTGTGATGGTCTGGGGCTGTTTTGCTGCTTCAGGACCTGGAAGACTTGCCGTGATAAAAGGAACTATGAATTCTGCTGTCTACCAAGAGATCCTGAAGGAGAATGTCCGACCATCTGTTCGTGTACTCAAGCTGAAACGAACTTGGGTTCTGCAGCAGGACAATGATCCTAAACACACCAGCAAGTCCACCACCGAATGGCTGAAGAAAAACAAAATGAAGACTTTGGAGTGGCCTAGCCAAAGTCCTGACCTGAATCCTATTGAGATGTTGTGGTATGACCTTAAAAAGGCCGTTCATGCTCGAAAACCCTCTAATGTAACTGAATTAGGACAATTCTGCAAAGATGAGTGGGCCAAAATTCCTCCAGGACGCTGTAAAAGCCTCATTGCACGTTATCGCAAACGCTTGGTTGCAGTTGTTGCTGCTAAGGGTGGCCCAACCAGTTAGGGGGCAATCACTTTTTCACACAAGGCCATGATGGTTTGGATTTTTTTTCACCTTTAATAATAAACACCTTCATTTACAAATTGCATTTTGTGTTTACTTGTGTTGTCCTTGACTATTGTTTAAATTGGTTTGATGTTCCGAAACACTTAGGTGTGACAAACATGCAAAGGAACAGGAAATGAGGAAGGGGGCAAACACTTTTTCACAACACTGTGTGTATATATATATATATATATATATATATATTAGCCCCCCTCACTCCTGTATATATGTCAGTCCCCCCTCACTCCTGTATATATGTCAGCCCCCCACTCCTGTATATATATTTAGCCCCCTGTTCCTAAAAATGGGGCTATAGTGTAAATTTAGTTTTTGGCTGAGCTGTAAACAGCTCAGAATTGATTGTATAGTTTATTTGGTTCTGTTCTAAACTTAACTGAGCTGTGCATTTCTCACTATTGTCAGTAGGTGTCACTGGTACCACATGCCAGTATGAGAATTACAACTAGGTTGAGCTATGTAATGAATATTCTTTCTCTAGAACAGCCCAGTAGAAGGTTCCTGGCCGCTGTGAATTCTGGGAAGGGGGTATTTATTGGGCAGAGCCATGTGCTCTTGTATCATTCTATCACCTCAGGGCCCTCCTGGCCTGAGGTGTGTTGCTACAAGTTCTGCAAGTAGGCCCAGGAACCTGTCTGGGGCCTACTAATTCTGTGGTGGTCCTTAGCCTGTCTTGCCTGTGTGGAAGAAGCCTAGCCAAGCTGAGGAGATCCAGGGGAGGACCCTTGCTGGAGAGAGCTAGGATGAAGGCTGGTCTCTCAGGAGGGCCTGGTAACTTGTTTGGAGGATGTACCTATACCTAAACTACCCTTACAGTGTTGCCGGATGGCTTAAAGCAGGGCTCAAAATTTAAAGTCCTGAGCTACTAGCCAGGCCTCAAAGGTTACTCGCCACCAGTTGCCCCACCCAACCCCTACCCTGCCCCGCCCCTAATTCTGCCTAATCACGCCCTCATAAATTATCTCATGAAATTACACTTAAATGTTTTTTGCAGAATTAAGTTACAAAAATAAATATTATCAACAACTGTATCAGTTCCCCTCAGCACAGCCTCACCAGTGCCCATCAATGCAGGCTCACCTGTGCCCAACAATGCAGCGTGACCTGTGCCCATTATTGCAGCGTGACCTGTGCCCATCATTGCAGCATGACCTGTGCCCACCATTGCAGCCTCAGCGGTGGACTTTTCTGAAAGTGTATATATTGGAACACAGATCACTGACCTCTCTCTTAGCCTCATGGAAGACAAAGCATGGCCACGTAAGGTTTCTCTCTGTAATGTACCTCCTTCACATTCTTGGTGTGTAACTTCATCTTTTCTGTAACTTTTCCTGTCCTACAACTTGTCCTGATATACTGATAGCATTTTTAGGTCCATTATGGTAATATTCCTATTTGTATTACTTTGTATCATTGGTAACATCTTTGTTTTAAGGTTGTATCATTTATGTTATAGTTGGTAATATCGGATTAATACAAGTTTCTTTTCTGTAGAATAGTAAGTTTAAATAAATTTGATTATTATTCTTTTCGCACAGTCATTCGTTTTAATTCTATCCATAATATCGGCAACTTCAGTGGTTGATTCTTATATAGATAAAAGGTTTTAATCACTTATTTCATGTATCATTAGGCGTATAAGTGAGGTAGGTAGAAATTGTCATTACACCCCCTGTCCACAGCCCACCTTCTCTCCATTCACAGTTCCCCCCTATCCTCAGGTCACCTTCTCTTCTCTCATCCACACCTCAAACCCCCCCCCCCCCCCATCTACACTTTACCTCCCCCCGTCCAATGGCTAAATTTTCCTCTCTCGTCCACAGCTCACCCCCCCCCCCCCCCCTTCACAGCTCACCTTCTCCCCCCTACAGTCCACAATTCACCTTATCATGCACCCCCCTATACACAACTCCCCTGTTCACCCTTTATCAACATGTCACCTCTGCATGCCCCCCTTCATCCACAGCGTACACCCCCAGTCCACAATCACCTCTGCACCCCCCTCCACATCTTATCTCACCACCCTCCACATTTCACTTCTGCGCCCCTATCTACTGCTACAGAACATCCACAACTTTTCCTCAGTCTCTCAGCAAAAAATACAGCGCACCGACCTCCTTACTACCTGAGAACCCCTCACCCATGCCAGGTATCACTCTCTCTGCTGTCTGGCTGCTGTTACATGCCCACCAGTCTATGGTTACCAGTAGCAACTACACACTTCCTGTCAACTCTTCTGCTGAGTTAACCCTTTGTGGTGGCTTTCGTTCCACACCCCCATATGTGTTTACAGGCCCTGTTCTTCCAGATACACCATGTACCTCCATGCACCCATTTGAAGAACTTCTGACCAGGCATGAAACAGTTGATAAGATTTTGCTGGACAGCTCTGCAATACAGTCCTCAGTGTAATGCCAGTTCATTCCTAACTAACTAGACCCAGGCTGCCCGGGTCTACCTCTTCAAAGATGTCCATATGTGGTATAGTCCTGGCTCAGGTGAACGTCCCTTCCAGATGCTTCTGGTAAAGCTACAACTCTAGCAGTGGCGTCTCCAGCTTTCATATTTAGGGGGGGCACATGGGGGGACAGGGACAAAAGTAGGGGGGCAACTATAAAATGCAATTTTACTACGATCCCCAGGGTGGCAGAAAACAAGAGATATATGTCACCAGCATACCAAGAAAATATAAGGGTCCAAAGCAGTGGGAGAACTATCAGGGTTGCAAAGGTTGTCTTGCCACCGGGCCTTGGTGTTCTGCCACTGTGGTGTTCCCCAGCCTCCTCTTGCTGTCCTGCCCCTGCTATTGACAGTGCTGGACTGGCATCTGTGTCCTTGGCAGTGGCAGCAGTCTATTAGGACCTAGTGCTGGTGACATTATGGGTGCATGCAGGGGAAGGCTGGCACTATTGGTTGTAGAGAGCTGAGCCCCCAGCTGGTCACCGAGCAGCAGTAATGTTGTAGAACCTTCTCTGTTGACATGCTGATCGGGATATGATCCAGGTGATGCTCCCAGTCAGATCTAATAAACACAGTATTTATTAGCATCAAGAGTACAACCACATCCACCGTATGTTCAGCAGCCATGTGGGCTCTATGCCTGTAAGGTGTGGGCTTTGATCAATAAAATCACTATGATATTGAACACTGGGATTAGACTAGGAGCATCACCTGGATTTCATCACGATTAGCATGTCAGAGAAGGCTGCACTGCTGCTAAGCAACCTGCAGGGAGGTCAACTGTCTACTCTACAACCATTAGGCTCGGGTGTGTTTGAAATCCCACTTGCCCGATCCCGCCAGGAAGCCGACACTGCACACGGCTAATCACAGGCAGTGAGACATTCCTGATCTGTGCAGCTGCGGACCAGGAAATGTCTCACTGCTTGTGCTTAGCGCCGTGCAGTGTGGGCTTCCCGACGGGCTTGGGCATGTGGGATTTTGAACATGCCCTGCCCATCTCTAACAACAAATTGTGCTGGCTCTCCTGTACATTAGCCCCATAAAGTAACCAGCACTGGGTTCCAATGTGCCACTGCTGCCATGGAGACAGAGACCAGCGCTGTGAATAGCCAGGACAGCAACCCTGGTAGTTCCACCACTGGTCCACACTGCAAGGATTCCCCCATTCACCTATAATGTGTAGATGGGAGAATTGGATCATTTCTTTTTTTTTCATGTAACCTACTAGTTAAATGAAAAAAGTGATCAATGTATGGGCTGCCTAAGTGCTAAGACCAGCCATAGGCAGTTTAAATCTCAGCTGGTTGAGGTTTGAACCATTAATGAGCAGGCTGAATGTACCAAGTTGATCGATCAAATTGGGAACAACCAGCCTGACAGATACTCTTATGATTATCACTAGTGGTTGCTATAGCCACTAGTGATAATGACTGTTTGTTGGGAGAATACAATTGCTGGGCAGGAAGGATATTCCCCTGTCACCACTGTCTGTGTTAATGGGGGAATCATGCAAGTTTCTTTCCTGCACTCTGTGGATGCAGGAAAGAAATTTGCATAGTCTATTACCTGCCTAACTGAAAGTGAAAGTAAGTTGTGAAGGTCTTGAAAGAACAGGAGAGGGGGAGGGACAGATGGGGGAGAGAAGGGATGGAGATAATGCAGTTCAGTGATTACAGTGTACTGCAGTGCACACACTTACCCACGCGTCCAGGCTAGAAGAATACTCTCCCTCTCAATAGAGACCGTGTTACTCCAGCAGCAGCCTGAGTAAGATGTGGCGCATCCGCTACGGATGCAAACAAAAAGACATTGCCTTTTTGTAAAAAAAAAAAAAAAAAAATTTTTTTTTTTGGTGTTTTTTTTTGGGGGGCACATGGTGGGGCACAGCATCATTTTGGGGGGGTCAGGGCCCCCTCTGGCCCCCCCCTATGGACGCCATTGAACTCTAGGCTGGGCCACTCAATCCCTTCCCATGCAGGTCATAGCAGAGCGTACCTGAGCAGAGTCTTTCCCCTATTTATTGACACCACAGGGTGGAGGGCAGAGCCCAGAAATGCCCGGGAAAACACTAAGCCTAGCTAAACCCCTTCCCACCTGGGAAGCCTTGAGAACTAACTGACTCCATACAATAAATACAAACCTGCTTACACCCTAGACTGAGCCTGTGTTTGTGGGTGCTTGGAACTGGTGTCTGGGTCTGGCAGCCTCTGAACTGGTAAAGGAGACCTGTTAATTTCCAGCAGCCTCACTAGGGGCTGCTTTGCTCGGATGATTTGCTATGCTAAGAATTCCAGGAGCAGGAATCTAGTGATTTCTGCTGGTGGGATTGACAGCAGTGTGCTGCTGCCACCAAGTCCGTACACTGCAATGACAGGCTGCACAGCCAGTGATCACCTGGGGTCCTGCCGCAATAACCGCAGGTTATCGCTCGCTGTGCAAATAGTCAGGAATATCTGCGGCCGCCAACTGCCTGTCCTTGCAGTGTATGGGCTCTGAGGCTGCAATTATCTGTATGCAGTTTTAAATTCCAGCAGCAGAAATCAGTAGATTCCTGCAGGGGGTATTTGCAGCATGGAAAATGCTACTAAAACCACCAGAAAAGTGATTGATCGCTACTTCTAGAGATTTTAGCAGAGCGATGGCGCTACTAAAAACTGTCCCTATGCTCCTAGCCATACTGTGAAAGCAGCATCACAATTACAGTTGCTTTAATAGTTAACTGTGCGGTCATCAAGGTTTTAATCTTTCACACACAATGTTCTTGGCCCTCTTTCCTTCCCTTTATCTCTGTGCTCTGGTACTTTGCACACTAAGACTTTTGGATTGATATTGTAGCTTTAAAGTGAACCTGTGAAAAACATTTAAGACTCTTTTAGATGGGTGGTTGAGGGGAGGTAAAAACGGGCAGCTGAGTTGCGGTTTTACCACTCCCCAGCTGCCCACCCAAATTGGCAAAATGCAGCAAGACATGCCCTCTTTTTATTCTCCCCCTGTCACTTTATAAGTGTCAGTCATCCCAGACTCCTCCTCTCCAGCAACCTTTTTATATTTACTCACTAACAAGCATCACTGCCATAATCCATTGCTGCTTAGCAGTTTAATGTATTGCTCCATGCAGGGCCATCTTTAATCTGGTTTGTGCCCCTGGGCACATTTTTTTGCCCCCCCCCCCCCCCAATGCAATTTTGCTCTTCACCCCCAACATCTCAAAAAAGAGACACACACATAGAATTATCTAAAAAAAAAATTTGCAGACCCCCTTCACAGCAGTCCCAAAGTGTCCTCAGTTCCCTTACATGTCACAGCGCCCCATTACATTGCAGACATTTTCACATTATAGTGCCCATTTCACATCACAGCACCCCAATTACATTGCAGGCATTGTCACATCACACATTCACATGTAGGTGTTCTGGCGGCCCACATGTGAGCAGGCACAGCAGTCCATGCCTTCGTTTCCTGCAGAAGAAAAGTTGCCAAACGGCGGCGCGGAGTGGAAACTAGGGAGTGCAGGGGGGCAGCAGGGAAAGAGTCCCTGCCGGCTTGCACTACACTGTTATGCCCCGTACACACGGTCGGAAATTCCGACCACAAAATCCGTCTGATTTTTTCCGACGGATTTTGTCCGACAGTGGTGTTGCATACACACGGTCGGACAAAGTTGTCGGAAAATCCGATCATTCTGAACGTGGTGACGTTCGTTGCGTACGACGGGACTACGTAGAGGCTAGTAGCCAATAGCTTTGGTCTTCTAATGTGATCTGAGCATGCGTGACACTTTGTCCGTCGGAATTTGCTGAACACGATCGGAAAAAGTCCGATCGGACTTTGTTGTCGGAAAATTTGAGAGCAGGATCTCAAATTTTTTCCGTCGGAATTTCCGACGAAAAAAGTCCGATGGAGCCCACACACGGTCGGATTTTCTAACAACATGGACATTTTCCGTCGGAAATTCCAACCGTGTGTACGGGGCATTAGTGTAGCACCAGTCTTATGGGGCGGACAGGGCTGAGAGGCAAATTAGTCTAGCGCCTCCATAAAGCAGCCACACTGCTTTCGGTATACGGGCGGCTGACATTCCGCAACCGTGGGGGTGGCATTGCTTCTAATTTTGACTGTCCTCTCATCCTGCACCATAAACCTTCCTCACTGTGCTATATGTTTTCTGCTGCACCATTGGCATGGTTATATATTCTTAGTCCTCTCCATAAAATTATCAGAAATTAGTAGAACTATAGGTGTAGCGCCGACACATTTTCAAAGTGTGCGCTATTCTTGTAAATTTAGTTTTTCCCAGAACTGTAATTGAGTTTTGGGGTTAATTATTCTAGGTTATACTTTGGCATGAGTTTGGCTGGGCTGTACTAGAGTTCTGCCTGGTCATAGGTGAAGTGATCACCTGTGACAGGCTGAGAACGCAGTCTGGTTGGACGCATTAGGTACCAATCTTTTTCCCGGAGCCAATCAGTGGGCGCGTCTGGCCCCGCTGTGTATTCCGGGAAGGGGTATTTAAGTGCTGAAGTCACGTGTTCAGGTTGTTCGTTGGTTCTGGTTCCGGTCCGGACCAGCCCTGTGAGGGGTCTTGGTCCAGGAGTGTCTGCTGCCCCGTAAGCCTAGTCATCCGACCAGTCCCAGAGGCCCTCATGGTCTGGGGTGGGGATCCATCCGGTTCCGAGCCTCGGAAATGGCTAGTTCGAGGTGCAGTAACTAAAGGAGGATTCTGAAGTGTCGGGGTGCCCTCTCAGGATTGGAGAGGCACAGCAACTCGACAAGCTACCAGGGGAGGACTCTGCGGAGGAGGGCCACGCACGAGGCTGGCTGTTCGGTAAGAGCCTGGGAGCTGAGATGTATGGACACTAATCGAATCCGCATTTCCTACGGTATCGCCGTATCGGCTGAAAGATACAGGTACCATAGGAAAAGTTCCTAACCCATCCTTCAGTTGCAACCAAGTCTGTGTCAGCAGTTCTAAAGTGCCTGAGCTTTATCACCCATACCCTCTATTCCCAACTGAGAGACTGTGTTCTCTTTCTACGTTTTATGCAAATAAAAATCCTCAAAAAGGACTTTGAGTGTCAGTCTCAGCAATTACTGGGTATCAACCCTAGGAACCCCTAGACAAGAATGTCGAGCTACAAGGAGGAGGTAATCGGTAAGCCCAGAAATTCATAGCCGCCCCGCAGAGGGTTATTTGCGCTACATAGGCAACACTTTTTTTTTTCCATTTTGGATAAAATAAGGGAGGGTTATAGCCCCTGTCAGTTTATTTTTTACCATCCCTTTCCCATTGCCAAACAGGAAGTGAGAGAAAATCTATGCAAATTAAGGGAATCCATTGAACCAATTCTGACGTTCCGTCGCCGCCATCTTGCTACACCATGCTACACCATGCACTCCTCCACAGTAATGATACACCAAGAAGAGGACAAGCGGACATCTTGTTACACCTACCGGAGTTTTGCATTTCACAGTTATTTTTAACAGTAAATGGAGCATATAAGGTGAAATACAGTATCTGAAAATCCATCGGACTGTTTACATGTTGAATTATAAAAGCAGAGGTGTTCTGTGAGATTAGCAAACCTGTGAGATCATCATGTTTGCCGCTTCTTTGTTGCCAGTATTACAATATACAATACATGTGCATTAACACGTGTACTTGCATAAATTACTGCACTCAGGCGTAAAATGTTCTATTTTTGTTTTACGGCTCTGTACTCGTTAATCTATAACTCATTACTCATCTTTACACAGCTGTGTGTATGGTTTCATAGAGACTACAATGCATCTATAGCCAGGTCCGTAAAAAAAAAAAATAAATAAAAAAAAAAATTTACTCCCGTGTGCAAGATACCTTAAAGTATATGCAGCCGTGCTGCAAATGTCCTGCAATTGTGTGCAATGCACAAGGTTGCAGTACAGTGTTCAACCGTTTGCACACAGACTTAACAATTTACTGATGATTATACTCAGGATATTGTTGACAGAAAGGTCAAGAGTAAAATGTTCTGTAAAGACCTTGCATATAGGCATATATAGATGCATAACATTCTTCTTCATCCCTTTCTATTGGCCATATATGTGCATATACATGCTTATGAGCATACATGAGTGCACTCAAGTGTATGTAGCAGAATCTCTGACCTCTTCCAGTTTAATGAGAACCTTCAAGGCTAAAGATAGCTGACATCCTTCAATAGGTGGTGGGTTGTGAAGCATAGTGGGTGCAAAGGTGGTAAAAGTCATTGGGCGCCAGACACTTCTTGGATGTAAAAGAGGTTTTATTTCTTTGACAGTCCTTTTTATATTTTTCAAGGGAAAGAGGGTTAGGGCCAGGACACACTTATGTAGTTGCAATTTCAAATAGCAGACTCAGACGTCAACAGGAGGACAGTCGTGCAGAAAAAGGTCCCAGCAAGGTGCCAATTCTGCACGTGCAGGATTGCTGTCTCCTATGACAACAGTTCCTAACTACACTTCTTGTAGTTCTTCAGCCCCTGAGCTCCTGGTCTCTCACTGGACCCTCAGATTCACTGACTCTGAATCCCATGAGCTCCTCAAGGCTTTTATGGTGGTATCTCCCTCAAGCATCACCCACGCTTCCCTGCTGAGTCCCTAGCTTGGCACTTTGGATACCTTCAAGCTTCAGAAAGACAAGGCTGCTCTGTAAGCATAACCTCTGCTGGTTGGGTCCCTGACTTTATCACCGCCTGAAGTTTCCTGATTCTCCACCGTGCCCGTTCGGTGAAAATACTGCTCCAGTACTTGCTTTAGTTACTCACTGTGGTCCCAGGTAAAGGTGATCGTTCCATTAGTGGCGAAAGCTTCCCTTCTACCTCCGACCACGACAGGTTCTCCGGCCGGCAGGACCGTCACTTTTGGTTGGACTGCAAGCCGCAGTCCCTACCCTGCCCTCTTACTTCTGGATAGCCCCTCACACAGCCTGGCAGCCTAACGCCCCCGGGATAGGCCCAATATCTGGCCTAGCAGACAACACAAGTCCACCCAAATGGCGGTCTGGGTGGCACACAAAAACCTGGTTCACCTGAATATATATAGGCTTTCCCAGCAGGCCAAGGGATCCAACAAAACCCCTGCCCATTGGCTAAGATACCCCATATAACAATAACCTGACCTTGAGTTGTCCTTCTCAATCTAATACCTCCAAGTGCCCAGCCACCTTTGTGGTAGAAGAGGAAAGTACAATCAGGCCAAACTATGGGAGAAGTCAATGGATCCCTAGTAATTAATTACAGTAGCTACTCCTGACAAGGAATTTGGTGAGGAGCTCCCTGACTAAACCCCAGGGCGCTACATGTGCAATATTCTATTTTTGTTTTATGGCTCCATACTCATTGTTGTATTACTGATCCTTACATAGCTGTGCACATTGTTCCATAGTGTAAAGGGTAGTGGTGCGCTGTATAGAACAATGAAGGTGTGCTAGAAAAAACTAGCTAGGTGAACATCAAGAGGTAGGTAATAGTGATGGCAGTGAATATAGTATATAAAGCAATCAGCGCAAACCAAAATTAACAAAAGACAAACAAAATTGCAAGCTGAACACAAAAAGGTAAATCACAAATCCTTAAGAATAATATGTAAAAAAAGAAAGTGCAGCGCAAAACATATAAAAAATGGAATATAAAAGTTCACATCAAATTAGCAATGTGTAGAGTGATGTGGATGAGAACACCCAGTGACTGTAGACTTTCAGTAAGTTTCACAGTGACAATCCTCCACCAAACGGAAAAGGTACTCTTACCAAATGTGATAATCAAAAACGCATGGACCCATTCGTGGGATGATGGTGCGATAACGATCAAACCAGGAGGAAATCCAGAGGTGTGTGATGACCAGGACACCAGAACTATCCTGAGGATGCGGCTCCAACCAAGATGATCCACCATGAGATGATTATGCAGGTTTAATGCCCAAGAAAAAATAAAAGATGCAATCTCAGTGCAGACTGTATAAAAATCTTGTTTTATTTAAAAAGGGGGGATAACACTGAAGCTCCAATGGATATTAAGGACTGCACAGACAGTTGAAGCATGCAAGCCTCTGCATAAAAAACAGCACAGCAGTGGAGCCCAGTAACTCAATTAGAGCTCTGATGAGTATAGGCTGTACAAGCAATTAGGGCAAGCAGGCATCTGCACTGAATACAGCACATACATAGAGCACAATGAAAACAAATAACTAAAAAGAATTTTCTACTTTCACCACTGGTGTCACATACCCAATTAAAAGCTTGATTACTTGTAACACCACTGGTGTGGTATATGTTCTCGAATGTGATTGTGGTAAACAGTACGTTGGGAGGACATCAAGACCTCTCAGTGTTCGCATAGGAGAGCATGTGAATAACATCAAAAAAGGCCTTAAAACACATAACGTTTCTAAGCATTTTAGGTTATGTCATAACAGAGACCCTAAATGCTTAAAGTTTTGGGGACTGGAGAGGGTTACCCAACACTGGAGAGGGGGAAACTTTATAAGGCAGTTAAGTCGACGTGAATCCTTCTGGATTCATGAGATGCAGGTACTTGTTCCAGGAGGGATGAACGTCGACTTCGACTTTAACTGCTTTATATCAGATAAATAGATTAAAAATGAATTGCTATTGTCATTTTTATACAATTTATATATATATATATATATATGTGTGTGTGTATATATATATGTATAATTTTTTTAATTTTTTATTATTATATAATTTTATATTATATTTTATTGTATATCTTAAATTAAATCAGCTAAATTAGTAAGGTTGAGATACTTGTTATCTATATAATATGTGAATGTAGCAATGATGGACGCGGGTGCATTAATCATCCATTAATTTTTTGGAAGGTTGTGGCATTTTTATAACTGTTTTGTTTTTTATTTGTATATAGACTCCTTTTGGCTGCTTTTGCTAGTGCTGGTTAATTATCACTCAGCCATGTGAATCCAGCATATACCATGGGAGTATGTTTTAATTCCAGTACAGGTTTTAAAACTGTGCCTTCGGTGTCCCCACAAGCTAAGTTGTGTCTTTGTGTCACTAAAGAACGTCCGGTGCTAGGACCTCTGGCACTAGAGTTGCCACCTCATCCCTTTAAACCCGAACACCTTTGAATTACACAGGTTCTGAGGCTAATTAAATGCAGATAAGGCACCAAGAGAGTTTAATTACCACCTTAATCAGCCACAGAACCTGTGTAATTAATATGTGTTCGGGTTTAAAGGGATGAGGTGGCAACTATATCTGGCACTGGTGTTTCTCTGCACCTATCACGCTGCTCGTTTACCACCCAGGCCTCTATATTAACAGCGCAAGGTGACTAGATAGCTCCACCCACCGCTGACGAAGTCCACAGGACGTAACGTGCGTACGGGGGAGGAGCTATCGCTTATGCCAGTCACCCGCGCTCCATCACGCTATACACAGTGGCTTTACACCGCTGATTTTTTTTAGTTATTTGTTTTCATTGTGCTCTATGTATGTGCTGTATTCAGTGCAGATGCCTGCTTGCCCTAATTGCTTGTACAGCCTATACTCATCAGAGCTCTAATTGAGTTACTGGGCTCCACTGCTGTGCTGTTTTTTATGCAGAGGCTTGCATGCTTCAACTGTCTGTGCAGTCCTTAATATCCATTGGAGCTTCAGTGTTATCCCCCCTTTTTAAATAAAACAAGATTTTTATACAGTCTGCACTGAGATTGCATCTTTTATTTTTTCTTGGGCATTAAACCTGCATAATCATCTCATGGTGGATCATCTTGGTTGGAGCCGCATCCTCAGGATAGTTCTGGTGTCCTGGTCATCACACACCTTTGGATTTCCTCCTGATTTGATCGTTATCGCACCATCATCTAACGAATGGGTCCATGCGTTTTTGATTATCACATTTGGTAAGAGTACCTTTTCCGTTTGGAGGATTGTCACTGTGAAACTTACTGAAAGTCTACAGTCACTGTGTGTTCTCATCCACATCACTCTACACATTGCTAATTGGATATGAACTTTTATATTCCATTTTTTATATGTTTTGTGCTGCACTTTCTTTTTTTACTTTTTAAATAGTGATGGCAGAGCTTATACGGCAAGTGCAGGCTGGGGATAAAGGTTGAAACCTTAATCAGGTGCAAATAACGCAAATTTCAATAAAAAGATAAAAACACCAGACGACCTGGTGGTTAAGATAAATATCCTGGTACAATGCAGACTGAGGTAGGTGAGGGTATAATACCAATAATAGATAAGGAAGGGTTTCCTGGTTTAATAAAAACCCACAAATAAATAAGTAAAATAATACAAATCAATATATAACGGTGTAAGAAATTGAGTAAAGTGCAAGGTGCTGGAAAGAAAGTAAATAATAATGAGCACTATTTCAAGCTCAAACAGGTGTATAGGTGCTGAAGGTGGCACCTAAAGTGACTGGTGATCCTCAGTAGTAAGCCATAATTATGACAATAAAAATGCACAGGTAACAATGAGCGAATAATATACGGATAATATAAGGTTCGCCAAGAAACAATAGGTGTGAAAAATATAATGAAACGTGGACCTGTACTGGTTAGTGCAAATATAAGTGAATTAACGTGCAAACTGGCGTCCTATTCACTCCAATAGGGAAACGCAAGCAGAGGATAAGTATGGAACTGTATGGCACACACCGTATTTAAACGGTTGACACACAGTGGAAGTCCATAAAAGTTTTGGTGCAATGTGGCATAAACTGAATCCAAAAAATAAAGTGCAGGTGCTTGGCAAAGCAGATCAGTGCAGTGCTATATGGAGCAGTGGATGATCCGTGCGTTCTCCTCCGTGCAGATTTAGGTGAATGGGTGTCCCCTTAGCATATAGTAGAGGTCTTTTTTGGGTCCTCGGTGGTCGTTCCTAGTGTACTGCCTCGGGTCCTATCCTGCCTATGGTTTGCGGTGCTGTCTCCTTATGGAATATCCACAGTGGGGGAGCTCGCCAATAACATAGGTTTTGGGAGAGAGGAAGGATGCCTCATGGTGCAGTATTTCAGCATAAAACGTTTATTAAATAGTACAAAGACAGGTACTCACAATTCCAAGAAATGACAGCAGACAGTGTAAAAACGAGCTGCGTGCTCGAATGACGTCACTTCCGGTGTCACCGTCCCGACGTGTGTTCGTCACACTGATGAAGTAACAAGACCGTGACGAAAATTATTGGTATTATACCCTCACCCACCTCAGTCTGCATTGTACCAGGATATTTATCTCAACCACCAGGTCGTCTGGTGTTTTTATCTTTTTATTGAAATTTGCGTTATTTGCACCTGATTAAGGTTTCAACCTTTATCCCCAGCCTGCACTTGCCGTATAAGCTCTGCCATCACTATTACCTACCTCTTGATGTTCACCTAGCTAGTTTTTTCTAGCACACCTTCATTGTTCTATACAGCGCACCACTACCCTTTACACTACTTACTTTTTAGCTTCAGACATTTGCCCCAGTGTGTGCAGCAGTCATTTCACTCTATTCATTTGAGTTGGCGCAGGGATACCTTTTATATATCTACACATTGTTCCATAGATGCACCTGTGTTCAGATTAGTAAAAAAAGTGGAATTTTTTACTCCCATGTGCAATAGGCCTAACTAAAGACCAAATTCTCTAAGATTTGGACAGAGTGGAGAAGGATTAGAGCCCCTGTCAGGTTTTTATTGCTGTCTGTGCCCCTGTTAGGGAGATTCACCCTCTCTATTTCTCCTTTTTTGCCATTATCACTGAGAATGAAACTCACAAAAACAGGAATGGAGGGGAAATAGGGACACTAGTTCTGGTGACAGACAGAGATTCCCTCACTTTGGAGCAGTGTTGGTCATCTTACTTTAAAAAAGTAATTAGTTAAGTTACAAATCACTTCTCCCAAAAAGTAATTGTGTTAGTAACTCATTTACTACATTGGAAAAGTAATTACCGTATATACTCGAGTATAAGCCGAGTTTTTCAGCACATTTTTTTGTGCTGAAAGTGCCCCCTCGGCTTATACTCGAGTCAAGCATTTTTCTGCAGCAGAAAATGAAATTTTCCGACCTGAGTTTGGGGCCCGCATCTCGGGCCACTTGGTGCTAGGAACCCCAAATTTGGTGTGCAAACCCAGTGGAACTAGCAATACAACATATCCATATTTGGGGTTCCTAGCACCAAGTGGCCCCGAAATACAGAGCCCCAAAATCGGTCAACTGTGTCCATCTGCAGCAATGTCATTTTGGGACCCTTTGGGTCCAGAGACCCCGAAATTGGCTGCAGCTAGGGGGCATCAAGGGACCCTTAACTACCAAGTTTTAGGTTTGGGGGACCTATAGCTGCAAATGGGCACAGTGAGGCATGCAAATGGGCATTGTTGACCCTCTTTTCAACTTACAGTAGCTGTGCATTTCTCACCCTAGGCTTATACTCGAGTCAATAAGTTCTCCCAGTTTTTTGTGGTAAAATTAGGTGCCTCGGCTTATATTCGGGTCGGCTTATACTCGAGTATATACGGTAGTTACTCAGCAAAGTAACTGACTTTTTTTAAATATTCTATACGTGTAATCTAATATTACTGTAAGCAAGGAGCACATTTATTATTATTGTTATATATCGTGTAACCAAGGGGCTGCTCTATTATTACTCTAACCAAGGGGCAGATCTGTTATAGCGTGTAAGCATTATTATTATTATATTGTGTAAGGGGGTGGATGGCTACAGAAGAGGGCGAATGTTAAATTAATGGGCAGAGCTCATACTGTGCCCCTTGGTTACAGTAATACTAGACCCGCCCCTTAGTTACACGATAGACGCCCCTTGCAGAGTAGCACGAGCATCGGGAGCGTGCGGCATCGCCTCGTACAATTACATGTTAACTGCGTCTGCGCGGTGTAGAGTTCACTCAGAGCTGTTTAGGTTCGGCAATTTTCGTAAGCTACGTAGTCCTTCATACTGCGCAAGCCCTGCGCAGTACAGAGGGTCCTTATCTGGTGGGGGGAACTTTTTCATCAGGACACCGGAATTACACTACTGCCATCTAGTGGCGATAGATGTAATTGCGGTAACGCCACCCAAGTAATGGGAACTGCGTTACCATGAAGGGAAAAGTGATCAGTTAGATTACTCGTTACCCTCTAAAGTAACTGCGTTAAGTAACTCCGTTTATTTTAACTCAGTTACTTACATCACTGCTTTGGAGGGATTTTTTCTCACTTCCTGTTTTAGCTATGAGAGAGGAAGTGAAGGGAAAACACCCCAATGGGACACAGGAAGCAGAAGAGTGCCTGACAGGGGTTATAACCCTTCCTTACACAATAAAAAGAAGAAAGTTTTGGCTTTAGTTCTACTTTAACCACTTGCCGACTGCCCTATATCAGTTTTTTTTTTTTTTTTTTTTTTTTTTTTTACTTGAGATAAGAACAGACACCCCCCCTTGACTTTGATTTTGGATTTGTCGCATGATAAAAAATCGGAAATGACCGATTCTTTAAAATATGCACTTTGTCATCTCTAAAATGTGTCTCCTGGATAAATGCTACGTCTAATTTATATCTTTGCAAGTCATGTAAAAGTACCCTCCTTTTTTCCGGTGTGTTTAATTAAGCCTTTAGCATTTAATGAGAGTACGTTGAGAGTCTCCATGGAGTGGCTCTAGAGGGGAAAAAGAGAGAAGAAAGAAACCCCCCCCCCCCCCCCCCCCCCCCCCCCCCCAAAGAAGAAAAACCCAGAAAAAATACCCAAAAAAAATAAATAAATAAATAAATAAATAAAAAAAATAAAAAGAATAAAAAAAAAAAAACCACAAAAAAAAAAAAAAATTTAAAAAAGAGAGAAAAAAACGGTGCAGTAAAACCACACCGAACAAATGTTTAGCAAGATATCGCTAAAAGAAAAAAAAACACTCGTATACCGTTTTCCGGGTATACGAGTGTTATCCTATGTGGGGTTTTGGTCAGAGATAATCGGGTGTGGAGCCACCATACAGAGCTCCGGGACTATCCACTCCTTGCAAGAGTCTAATACTAGACCCTAACCCAAGGAGAAAAAAAAAAGAGAAAGAAACCAGAAAATTTCTAAGAGGATTCGGTGGGGGGGAGGGGAGAAGAGAAAAAAAAAAAAGAGAAAAAATAGAGGGGGAAGGGGGAGCGTAGAAGTTCCTCCTTCAGTTCCTTATCCTCCAGTCCTTCAGTCTATAATAATATCGATACAATATATTAAAGTCCTTTTGACTAAATCTTAAAAGAAGAAAAAAAAAAGAAAAAAAAGTTTTTATCCCTGACCTCGGGACTGACATTTATAGATTAACATTTATAAACTGTATATTTTATATTTTACTCTTTATATTTTAGTCTATATTCCCCTTATAGATAGAGATCAAAGGTCAGGAGGAGAAGTTAGGTTTTATCCAAAAAAAAAAAAAACAGCTAACCTCTCACTCCTATCACTTCCTCTCTCACTCCTATCACTTCCTCTCTCTCTTCTCAATGTATATATCATCGTATCATATCTTTTACGCTTCTCTAAATTATGACATTTTAAATCTCTTATCCACCATACCCCCAAGATACAGGGGTGCAAAAACCACAATAGTAAATAAAAACAAAAAAAAAAACAGGAGTGCGCATGCGTGGCAGCTCCAAGATGGCCGCCGGCTACTAGAGCTCCGCTCCACCACAGCCCATCGATAGCCGCCGGAGCCCTCGTTTTCGCCCCACACCGCGCCATCCTGATAGGGGAACTCACAGGGCACCTGTCTATGGCGAAATCCCAGGTCCGGAGGGATCTGACAGGCCAGATGACGGCCGCGAACGGCCCCCTCACATATGCCAAGATGGCGTCGGCCACACGAGGCTTACAGGCCTCAGAACACCAGGAGGACTCCATAGCTGACCAGGATCAGACCGATCCCCCTTATGCAGGTACTGATTTCCCCCCCCCCCCCCCCCCTGCAAGCTGTCAGCTCTCCCACTTCCACAGAATCCCTTTTGGGGAGGATGAGCCCAGGATATCCTGCATCCCCTTTGCTGGATCCTCATACAGGCATGTTTCCCACAGTGGGGGAGGCACAAGCAGACATTCCAGTCCCCACAGACTTTCAGTCCATGATGACAGCCTTTTCACACATGCTACATAAAGGATTGGCCCTGAATGCTGCCCAAATTACTGCATCTTTACATGCTGACCTGCAGCAAATAGGGGTAAGGATGGACACCATAGAACAAAAAGCTGATCAAGCAGTGGCCCAGATTAACCAAAACTCTGCCAGACTGCAGGAAGTACAGGATCAATTGGAATCTGCCTTTTCAAAAATCGATGACCTCGAGAACAGATCCAGAAGATATAACTTTAGACTCCGGGGACTCCCTGAATCTGAAAAGGATGTCCACAAAGCAGTTAAAGCCTTAATTAAAACCCTTATCCCTGACATTCCGGACAACCACCTGGAACTTGACAGAGCACACAGGGCACTACAGGCCCCCAGACCCGACGGATTGCCCAGAGATATCATTGTTAAACCACATCACTATTCTGTCAAAGAAGCAGTCATGAGGAAAGCCAGATACTCGGATAATCTCACTTTACTTGGGCACAAAATCCAAATATTTGCTGATCTGTCACCCTACACAGTTCAGAAGAGGCGCTCTTTCAAACCGCTGCTGCAAGTGCTGCTTGATAAGGAAATCGCATATCGGTGGTCCTTCCCTCTTCGCCTGAACTTTTCCTTCAAGAACAAGAATTTCTGCTTCTCCTCATTCCAGGAAGGTGAACGACTTCTCACGCATCTTGGCCTGATACTGCTGGAACCTGCACCTGCGCAAGCTAACCGAGGGACCCCTTCTTCCGCCAAAAGACCCCCGCCTGCCAGCCCACTGCAACAGTCCTGGCTGAAGCAGGTACCCAAAAGATCGAAGGAAACCATGCCACCCTGAGCATATCTGCTTATATTATGGTTTAATCTTGACCTGGACTTTTCCCCTGTTTTTGGGGGGATGGTCTGGGGGAAGGACAGGTTGGGGCTTTCTCTTTGCCCCCTCTTCCTTGTAGAGGGTGGTTAAAGGGGGGTCCCCCTTCCCCCAATGCACTAACTGATCCAACATCTATACATGTGGCTATTTTCATATAAAAGTTGATAATAATTATTTTTTGCCTTTCAGGATATTGGGGTACTGACTGACTGGTAGAGGGAATACGTTTTACTCTCTTTATGAGGGGGGCTTGCAGTGTAATGTGTTGAACACTTTAATTGTCACCTCTGCCTGGGGAAATTCGGCTAACTAGCCTGTCCCTCCTTTTTCTCCCTTTTCGCCTTATTCTTCTTTTTTTTTTACATACAATTACTTCCCCTGGAAGTTGGGCGATTGTTAGTCCCCTTTTCCATAATTGCTAGATGCAAATGCTAGATGCAAATGCTAGAACTTTAACTGCGACTGGGGATCAGTCTCTACAGGGGACTCCGGCACTTATAGTTGATGGGGATGTTTCTGCCCCTCAGTTGTTACAGTTTTGAGGTGGGGGGGCTGTGGTGGACCCAATGCGCCTCGATTGGATCAGGAACCCACTTGGCGTACCTAGATCCTATTCCGGATTTTCTTCTTTTGGAATATCCGGAACCATGGGGTTTATGGTAGGTTTGGTGACTCCAAACCGACCTGGGGGTGGGAAGGGGCCAGGGGGGCCTTTGTTTTCTTAAGCTACTCTTCTCGTACCAGAATGTTTTACCAGCAGGTTATTAATGTTCTTGTCTTTCCCTTTCTCCTTCTCCCATTCATCTCTCTTCTCTCTCTCTCTCCTCAATTGCTCTTAGTAATGCTTGCAGGTCTCACGGATTTCTCCGGTCGTCTCTCTCAGGCCCCGGGCTCCCCGCTACAGGTTCATCAGGTTTCACTCTGCCGTCTATCTCTCCATGGAAGGGTAAGTTCAATAATGGTTGTATAGATCATTCCCCTCTGATCCATGCCTGATTCTCACACCTTGCCCACTACCTTGAAGGTAATATCACACAACACTCAGGGGCTTAACTCCCCAGTCAAGCGGAGAAAAACCCTCCAATACTATCACTCGATACATGCCGATATCTTACTGCTGCAGGAGACACACTTCCCATCTACTTACAAGCCCACTTTTCTCCACCACAGTTATCCACAATTCTTCCTGGCATCCGCGGAGAATAAAACTAAGGGGGTCGCGATATGCTTTGCGAAACATATAAACCTCTCCCAACCTGAAACTGTTGTTGACCCTCAGGGTCGCTATGTCCTAGTATCCGGCTTCATCGATGGAGAACTATACACCTTTGTGTCCTACTACGCACCGAATAAGGGGCAAAAATCCTTTATGGAATCTCTGCTCGCTACACTACAGGAACATCTTAAGGGGACGGTCATTATGGGCGGGGACACGAACATTGCCTTTGACTCTTCCCTGGACAAGCTGGCAAACGGTGCGTCTAAACCCAAGTGCCCTTCTAAACAAAGTGTTAAAATAGCTAAAATACTTAATGAGGCGGGCCTGATAGACGTTTGGAGGGAGACCAACCCGCGTACTAAAGACTACACACATTTTTCAGCTCCACATAACTCCTTTGCCAGGATAGACCACATATTCACCAGGGCTTCCACGCTTCCACTCATTAGGAACTCCACAATCATTGACTCATCACTCTCAGACCATTCATTAGTGGTGCTGACCACATGTAAACCGACGGGAACCGGTAACCGACCACGTTGGCGCCTGCGAGAAACCCTGTTGACCGACCCTATTCAATGCACTCTGCTGGAATCTGCCATCCAAGAGTACTTTACCTTAAACGCGACAGATGGGGTTTCTCCGTCTGTCGTTTGGGCGGCTCATAAACCGGTTATCGGGGGTAAACTGATTCAGTTAGCTGCGCAACTCAGGGCGGGACACAAAGCTGATACGGTGAGACTTACGGAGGAGTTTCAGGCATTAGCGAAAGAACATAAGCGTAACCCCAATCCAGATTCATTAGCTAAATTAGACACAGCAAGGGCTCTCCTAAATATGACATTAACCACGTCAGCGGCACAACATCTTAACTGGACTAGAGCCAAGTTTTACGCACAACAGGATAGGATTGGTTCCAGATTGGCAACTAAACTTTCCCCTAAACTACGCACTCAGGCCTTCCCTAAACTGAGGGTAACCTCAGGGGAACTGTCTCAGAACCCGAGCAAGATAATGGACACCTTTAAACAGTTTTATTCTGATCTTTATAAGCAGAACCCTAGCACATCCGCAGCCGGAAAAGATAAGTTCCTTAATAACCTTAAGTTGCCCTCCATGGATAAGGCACATATAGAACTTTTGGAGTCCCCCTTCACACAAGAGGAGGTCCTAGATACTATTAAGAACCTTAAATTGGGCTCCTCACCGGGTCCAGATGGCCTCTCCACGGGATATTACAAGAAATCTGGGAATTGCCTAGCTCCTCATTTAACCAGAATGTTCAACTCTCTCAGGGATGGGACCTCCTTTAAATTCAGATTTTAAATGCAGCATACATCTCGGTAATACCGAAACCAGATAAAGACACTAGTGAGGTTGGCAATTATCGCCCCATATCTCTTATTAACAATGATGTCAAAATAATGACTAAGATACTTGCCAACCGCCTTTCCAGCTTTATCTCGTCATACATTCACAGGGATCAGGTAGGCTTCATCCCTGGGAGACAAGGACCGGATCAGATCAGAAGGGCAGTGGACATAGTCTCTTTACTCCAATCTCATTGGGATGGGAACCCTGCACAAAAAGGTTTTCTACTGTCAATTGATCTACACAAGGCGTTTGACTCGATTGACTGGGCATACCTGTCTGAGATCCTTAGGAGATGGGGTTGTGGCAAACACTTTCTTAATCTTATAGATTCCCTGTATTCCACTCCATCGGCACAAGTGCGCCTTCTGGGCAGGTACTCAGAGTCCTTTCCCATAAACAGGGGTACCAGACAGGGATGCCCTCTTTCGCCGCTTCTCTTTGCGATAGCGATCGAGACTTTAGCCGTTGCCCTTCGATCAAACCCTGATATTAAAGGGGTTTCGTGCGGCCCCCACGAACATAAATGCGCGCTATACGTGGATGACCTCCTTCTCTTCATCACCTCCCCACTGATTTCCATGCCTGTGATACTTCAAACCCTAGAGGACTTTAGTAGGGTCTCAGGACTACGCGTTAATATGACCAAATCTCTGGCTCTGAATGTAACTCTTCCGCCGGAACTCCTCAAACAAATCAAAGATAATTTTACCTTCACCTGGGCTACAAACCAGATTCCGTATATAGGTATCAAGCTTACCCCAAATGTAGAAGGCCTCTTCCGTTCAAACTATCCCCCCATGGTGCATAAATGTCTGCAGGACGTGGAGAAGTGGTCTAGATGTGGTCTATCCTGGCTAGGCAGAATACATGCGGTAAAAATGACCCTGCTACCAAAACTCTTGTACTTATTTCGCTCACTGCCAATACCCCTGCCCAAAAGTTTCCTCACTAAAACGCAGTCAGACTTACTACATTTTATCTGGGGCAAGAAAGGCTACAGATGCCCTTCGGCTACGCTCTACAGACTAAAAACGCAAGGAGGGTTAGGTCTTCCCAACCTTTGGGCTTATTATCAGGCGGCTCGGCTGGCACAAATATCGTTAGCTTACTCTAGTTATAATAAACCAGACTGGCTTAGTATGGAAAGACAGGCTACACCATTGCATACTATTGACTTCCTTTTGGGATGTTCCCCGAAACATAGACCGGCTGTCATGGCTCCCACCCTATCGCACTCCATAGCGCTTTGTACCAAACTTTTCTCCCTTAAGACCATAATCTCACCTCTGACACCCCTAATGCACATCTTCCATAATCCTAACTTCCCACCGGGGATGAACATTGGGGCCTTTAAATGGTGGACTGACAAGGGCCTGTATCGTATCGGACACTTCTTCTCCCACTCAGGACCCATCACATTGCAACACTGTTGGAAGAAATTGGACATGCCCGACTCAGAACTTTATAGGTTCACACAAATTTCCCACTTCTTACACTCCATCTGGACCACCAAACCGCTGCCACCTAACATTACCCCATTTGAACACTGGTGTATCAACACGGCAGACCAGAGGGGAGGCATTTCACTGATCTATACGGCACTTATGACTAAACAGTCTAAACCCTCTTATGCAAGGGCCTGGTAGGACGACCTGGATGAATCCTGGGACACTGCGACTTGGTATCGGGCTTCTACAAGAGCATACAAAGGTATCCTCAATGTCTCCCTTGTTGAAGCCAGTTTGAAGGTATTACTGAGGTGGTATTATGTCCCTTCCAGGCTGGCAATACTCTTTCCAGGTACATAATCAGCGTGCTTCCGAGGCTGTGGTCTGGAGGGCTCTATGGTCCATGTATGGTGGACGTGGAAGAAAGTATTCCGTTCCATAAGCTCGCTTACAGGTACCACTGCTATGCCTCACCCTAGGTGGGCGTTGCTTAATTTCCCTATTCCAGAGTTGTCCAAAGGTGCCCAGGCTCTGGCACTGTTTCTATGCCTAGGAGCCAATAATATATTTTCATGACTTAAAGAAAAAAGAGAGGGAGGAGGGGTACATTTCCCATACAGGAGGAGGAATCTCGCCCCCGGCTTCTACTCCTACTGAGATAGGAGCCTCAAAAAAAAAAAAAAAAGAGAACCATTCAAGGATTCGTATTAAACACTATATCAGTGGGCTTGATCAAACCCTCATCTAAATCATAGACTAGTTAATATTTGTTCTTACAACAGCTTCATTTACTCCCCTCTATTTATTGTTATACCTTCCCATCCCATTGCTATACTTACAGATAAAGGGGTGCACCCCCTTCTCCGATTCATGATACCCCCATTATTCAATCCCACCATCTCCCCCTCCCCTCCCCCCCTCACCAACACATCATACTATTACTATGTAGTCTTTAAGGTCTCTATCTCTTAGTCTCTATGGGAATTTTAGGGTCTTGGGTTTCCATCTTGAGAACTTTGTCTTTGTCCTTGTCTTGTCCGAGAGTCTCTCCGATGTCCTTGTTTATTTAAAGGGTCTAGGCGCCCCCTTATATGCGGGATATATGAAAGCCAATTCGGAATCTGTATAGGGGCCACTTCCAAAAAAGTAAATAGTCCCGGGAGATCCGTTGGTGTGTGGATAGTGTATGATAATGATTCCTTGCGGAACCTTACTGCCAGTGGATACCCTCATCTGTATGTATATCCCTGTTTTCTTGCTAGGTCTAGAAGCGGGCGCAGACAGGCTCTGCGTTGGAGAGTCGCTCGAGACAGATCAGGTAAAATTTTAATATGGGCTCCCTCAAAGTCTATTTCTCCTGCTTCCCAGGCCGCTTTAAGTATACGTTCCTTCTCTGGATAATGGTGTATACGACAAATGGCGTCCCTGGGTCTCTCTGGGTCTTTAGACCTAAGGCCTGCCCCTCTTTGAGCTCTGTCCATATCAATACTTTTCTCAGTAGACTTCAGAATATATTGAAAAAGGGTATTTAAAATTACCTTTTAGATCTTCACTCCCAGATGCTTCAGGCAGACCCCGGATTCGAAGGTTGTTCTTTCGATTCCTGTCTTCGAGTTCCTCCATGTGCAGCTGTAAGTCCAACGCTGCAGCTGTTTGTATGCTTTGTGACTTTTCTAGTGCCTCGAGTCGTTGCTCCACTAGAAGCGCTGTTTCCTCTCCCTCCTTCACCCTTTCAGATAAGGCTGCTGCTTCTTGCCTTACTGCCTGTATATCCCGGCGCTGTGTCTCCTCCAGGCGCGAGATAAGAACTTCAATATCCCGGCGTGTTGGCAGGGCATCCAGCAGCACTCGGATGTCTCTAATATCTCCTTCTAGGTTTCCAGGCTGTATCCGCTCAGCGTGGTCGGCTAATCTCGGCGGTTCACGCTAGGAGTGCATCGGATCTTGCATCTCCTGAGCCTCTTTAGCCGGTAAGCAAGCAGCTAGCACAGTGTCAGATATTTTGATAACCTCGCCGCTCTGGTTATACAATGATGCCTGTATACTTCCTGAGAGAGCGCGCGGATATCTCCTTGTATAATCCGGGGGTGTACTCTTTCCTTTGAGGATCTCGTCTGGTATCTATTGCTCGTATTCATGCCGGTCAGCAGGCAGTATTCCCAGTCATTTATTTTACACTGACATGGAAGTCCCGGAGCTCAGCTTAAACGTGGCCTCACCCAACCATGTCTAAACCACACCCCCCTATATCAGTTTTTCTGCTACAGGGCGTCCACGTTGCGCAGTATCACGTATAAATACATAATCCTGCACTTCTGGGTATAGGGCGCGAGTGCGCGCCGCTGGGGGGGTTCACTCCCACTGTGATTCTACACAGCGGTAGCTGATCAACAGGTCCCACAGACCCAATGTCCTCCGGCACCTGCTGATCGCTCAGTACACTGGCAGAACAGCGATCTACCTATGTAAACAAGGCAGATTGCCGTTCTGTCAGTAAGGAAGGCATTGATCCGTTGGTTCCTCTAACACAGATCCATACCTTCCTCTAGTAAAAGCACCTCCCCCACAGTAAGGAAACTCCAGCTAGGCACACAGTTAACCCTTTGATCGCTCCCGATGTTAACCCCTTCCCAGCCAGTGACAGTGCATATTTTTAGCACTGATCACTGTATTAGTGTCACCGGTCCCCAAAAAAGTGCCAGTGTCCAATTTGTCCGGCGCAATATCGCAGTCCCGCTATAAGTCACTGATCGCCACCATTACTAGTAAAAAAAATGGAAATAAATAAAATGTGTAGACGCTATAACTTTTGATGCCCCAGATGATGCTTATTCAATCGAAACGCACCAGGAACGCTTGCTGACCTGCTCAAACACCGCTGTTTTGACTCTATAAGCGCTTTACTATTGGAAGCATGTGAGTGTATTTCCAACATTTTTTAAATAAACCTACATTTTATACGGAATTACGCTATGTTCCTCCTTCTCTTTTACTTTTATCATTGCTGATGAGCCTTGACCTAGCTATCCTCTGATCCCCTGATTTGGTAATGATTGTGCTGGAAAGTTTGATCCTCATCCACTGATCCGGGACCCCTGGAATTACTATATCAAGCTTATTTTAACACACCAAGTGTACACTTGAGTGTGTCATCTTTTTCTGGTAAGCATTCTGTGCTGCTGGTGGTGGTGGTTGGTGTTTATCACTTGTTGGAATTGATGCACTTGGAAAGATTTTTCTACTTGCCACGCACTATTTGGATTGCACCCTGTCCATACTGGACCAGTTACATATTCTGGACTTTATGCACGTTCTAGTTTTTGTATTTGCAGAATTTTATTTTGATATATGTTTTACGTCATATATTGCTTTACAGTGAATCACATTGTCATATTTATTTTTCACTTGCCACTTGCTTATTGTATTAGCACCGCACTTGTTTCTATTGTTATTGCATCCATTTCAATGGGCAGGGTGTTTTGCGTGCTCCCAAATGCCCCAAAGATGCTGCTTGCAGGACTTTTTTTCCCATCCCGCAAGCGCACCGCCCCAGTGTGAAAGCACTCGGAATTTCACACTGGGGAGGCATGAGAGACGCTTTTCAGGCACTTTTTTTTTGCGCTAAAACGTCTGAAAAGCGCCTCAGTGTAAAAGGGTTCTTACTGAAAGACATGGCGCCTCCCAACCGCCACCCTGAAAACCGAGTGCTTTTCAGAGAGGCAGGAAAAAGAACTAGCAAATCCTTAAGTGACCGTTCCAGAACTCTGTAGTCTGTAGATGCCAGCCGGCACACATGACAATCTTATGAAATCTGCCCATTTGCACATTGATAAACCTTGTTAGTCATTAACACTGTATTGGAAAACAAAAGTTAAATTGATTCTTCTTCTTCACTGTTCCATAGCCACTTCTCTGAGCAGATGGACAACAGTACTGAGACACCATCGCTGGGGACCCCGAAGCCGAAGTTTGCGATAGCAGACATTGTGGTGCTTGTTGTTTACTTTGTTTTTGTCCTGTTGGTTGGAATATGGGTAAGTCATCATTTATCCCATAACTGTAGGCAAAGCTCCCAATTATCCCTCATTTGGAGGGACTGTCTCTCTTTTGAGGCCAAGTCTCTCTGTTCCTCCTGCAGCCTCGGTTGTCCCTCATTTGGACTATTGTGTACTAGACATGTGCACACTGAAATATTATTTTGTTTCGGAATTTAGTTTTCGTCCGAAAAATACATTTATTTAGTTACTCCCAAAATTAGTTTTTTATTTACTTTGTTTTGTTAAACACATTCTTCTGAAAATCCGAAATAATTAAGGTCAAATCTGTCATTGAAGGCTTATGGTGTCTGTCGAATGTTCTTGTTGTCGAAGAAGACTTGACGGAGCAGCTAAATCTGTACGACGCCGCAATCGTACATTTCCGGTCGAATGTTCTGCCTACAAGTTATAGTAGAATTCTGAAGTTGTATGACACTAGTAATAATTATATTTATTATTATTACGAGTCAACCAACATTAGAATTCTTCTATAGCCTATGGGCGGAGCATTTGTCCATAAATGTCCGCTCGCGCCGACTGCTTCGTCGAATCTTCATGTTGAATGTTTTCTCTCTATGTCGAATAATATTGGACTAATAGAGTTAGGTTAGGCACATTCAACCTTTTTTGCCATTGTCTCTAATGTCGAATCTTTTCTCTTTATATAGAATAATCTTGAACTAATAGAGCTAAGGTTAGGCACATTCGACCACAGGTTCGGTGGAAACAGATCGCTATTGTCAGCGTCATGTCAATTCTCCTATCTATATCGAACTGTTGTCACAACGAAAACAAAAATAAAGCATTTGTTTATGTCGGATCTTTTCGCACGTTCGTTATCGTTTGTTAAAACAATAACGAAAATACCCGAAATTCCGACAAAAACGAATGCACATGTCTATTGTGTACTATGTCTTATATGTATGCATAATGTACTAGTTGACTAGCAAAAGTGTTATGGTGCACTAAACCTTTTATCCAACCTCTTATATTACTAAATTTAGTATTTTGAAAAGCCAATATAAAGAAAAATAAAGGTAAAAAAAACACTTGTATGGTTTAGTCAATAATTTTCTGCATATTAGGTCTTTATTGTCTGTGTAAGCGGGGCCGTGACAGGGACATGTCCTTTGTCTACATGCTGTGTGCCAAAAGGAGCTCCTCGTTATTTCAGAAAGTTGGGAAGTATGTGCTAGAATTTTGCTGGTCCATCAGCACTGTTTTAAATTGGTTTGGTAAATTAGAACAAAGAATAACAGGACTTCAGTCTGTATTTATGTAGAATAATCATGGGCAGTACTCATGTATCAGGGCAGGGGTCTCCAAACTTTCTAAACAAAGGGCCAGTTTACTGTCCTAACTTTAGGGGGGCCGGAACTGTGACCAGTGGGAGTAGAAAATGCCCCAGCATCAGCAGGAGTAAACAATGCCCCATCATTGGTTTTAGTGGAAGGAATAGTGCCCCATTGTTGATATCAGTGGGAGGAATAGCACCCCAACATTGGTGTCAATGGGGCGTAATTGTGCCCCATCATTAGTGTCAGTTGTGGATGGAATAAGGTCCCAAGGGCCAGATAGAGGCAAGCAAAGGGCCACATCTGGCCCCAGGGCCGCAGTTTGGAGACCACTGCATTAGGGTGTCAGGATGCTATGCATTTACTTCATCTATCTCTCAATAGGATTCTAATTTATTTCACAGAATGATTTGTTATAAATGTTTAAGACACAATTAAAGGCAAAACTTGGATAGACTGGTGAGGGGTTAGAACTACTGTCTGTTTTTATTGCAGTCTGTGTCCCTGTACAGCTACATTCACATGGGTGGCCAGGGGTGCCCCCGTTAGGGAGATTCACCCTTCCTATATATGATGTTTGCCATTTATCATTGAAAGTGAAAGTAAAAAAAAAAAAATATCACACATTTTGGGTTGTCACTAGAACAGGAATAAAAGGTGGAAACTTATGCCGCGCACACACGGTCGGAATTCTCGTCGTAAAAAGCTCTGATGGTTTTTCCGTTGGAATTCCGACGGAATTTCGCTCAAACTGTCTTGCCTACACACGGTCAAACCAAATTCCGACAGCCAATAACACCACGGCATACAACACGTTCGACGGCACTATAAAAGGGAAGTTTAATGCTTCCGAGAATGCGTCGAACTGTTTCCGAGCATGCGTCGGAATTTTGCTTGTCGGAATTGCATACACACGATTGGAAAATCCGGTTTTCCGTCTGAAAAATTAAGAACAGGTTCTCAATCCAAAGTCCCCCCAGGGAGTCCAAACCAGCTCCCGGATGGCAACAAATTGGTGTGTGACTATCTTGGGTACTTGGGGAGCCTCAGCCCAGTCTAAATTAATGTGTCCCGGTTTCAGTCCGCCTAAAACCCGGACACATGATTCAAAACAGGACTGTCCGGGTGAATCCCACAAGACTCAATGTATTGGTATGGGTTAGAACAGGGGTAGGGAACCTTGGCTCTCCAGCTGTTTTGAAGTCCCATGAGACATTGCAAGACCCTAACAATTAGTGCTGGGACAAGGCCATTTGGTGCCCAGGGCGAAGATGGCAAACTGCGCCCCCCCCCCCCCGACCACACAGTGGCAAATTAAAGGGGATGTACCTGTACGCCCATCTGCCTGTCCGTGCCATTCTGTCAACGTGCGTGTGGCGGTCCTTAAGTGGTTAATGTATTGCCATTGGTCACAGATGCATTAACACTAACACTGGTGCCACCAATGCAGCACAAAGGGATTACTTAACTGCCACTGGTCACTAATGCATCAGTCACCAATGTGGCAACACATTAACCCCCCTCTGTATATTACAGAAATTAAGTACCATTGTAATTAACCTCCCCTCAACCACCTCCGGCTAGCAACATGGGCGCTTTTAACCCCTTCTTGGGGGTTAAAATTTTCCTGCTAGCGGCCAAAAAGTACCGCTTAAATAGTGGTAAAGCGCCGCTAAAACTGGCAGCGCTTTACCACTAATGGACCCGCCAACCCAGTGTGAAAGAAGCTTTATAAAAACTGTAAAAGAAGTCAGTGGCAGCAGTGGACATTGCAAGGACTGCACACAGACCAGTGTTCGTGTGAGGACACCTTGCCGACCCCTGTCCATGCTGCATTACATATACTCCCACCTGTCATACAGCCAGGGCCGTCTGTAATATTAATTGGACCCTGGGCAAAGATTTTTATTGGGCCCCCACCCCAGCTTGACTTAAAATTAGTTTACTGCAGCAGATCAGGCAGTGATTGTAATTGGCTGCCAGAGATTACAACACATCATTACAGCTCAGCCTCACAGATTAGTTGCTAGCAGTTACAGAACATCATTACTGTTCACTAATTGGATTCTAGAGCGAGGTGGGTGCAGAGCGAGGTGGGTGCAGAGGGGGGTGGGTGCAGAGGGGGGTGGGTGCAGAGGGGGGTGGGTGCAGAGTACAGGACTGAGGTGGGTGCAGAGGACTGAGGTGGGTGCATAGTGCAGGACTGAGGTGGGTGCAGAGGGAGGTGGGTGCAGAGTGAGGTGGGTTCAGAGTGCAGGACTGAGGTGGGTGCAGAGGGAGGTGGGTGCAGGACTGAGGTGGGTGCAGAGGGGGTTGGGTGCAGAGTGCAGGACTGAGGTGGGTGCAGACTGAGGTGGGTGCAGACTGGGGTGGGTGCAGACTGGGGTGGGTGCAGAGTGCAGGACTGAGGTGGGTGCAGAGGGAGGTGGGTTCAGAGGGAGGTGGGTGCAGAGTGCAGGACTAAGGTGGGTGCAGGACTGAGGTGGGTGCAGGACTGAGGTGGGTGCAGGACTGAGGTGGGTGCAGAGTGAGGTGGGTGCAGAGTGCAGGACTGAGGTGGGTGCAGAGGGAGGTGGGTGCAGGACTGAGGTGGGTGCAGAGTGAGGTGGGTGCAGAGTGCAGGACTGAGGTGGGTGCAGAGGGAGGTGGGTGCAGGACTGAGGTGGGTGCAGAGGGGGTTGGGTGCAGAGTGCAGGACTGAGGTGGGTGCAGACTTGGGTGGGTGCAGACTGGGGTGGGTGCAGACTGGGGTGGGTGCAGACTGAGGCGGGTGCAGACTGGGGTGGGTGCAGACTGAGGTATGTGCAGACTGAGGTATGTACAGACTGGGGTGGGTGCAGACTGAGGTGGGTGCAGACTGGGGTGGGTGCAGACTGGGGTGGGTGAAGAGTGCAGCTCTCCTCCCACCCAGATTCCAGTACAAAGCGCCACTCCACTCTACAAGGCTGTCCTCCCACAAAGATCCCCCCCAGATTCCAGTACAGAGTTTTCCTCTGTCCCAAATGATACTCACAGGTACAGCATGTTGTCCTCCGATGTCCATGCAGCCTGCCAGTCCCAGAAGCAGCTTCCTCTGTGCACAGTCCCCGCCCCCTTCCTCCTCTTCTCTGTATGATACAGCTATGCCAACCTGGTACATCACAGTACACCGCACACACAGCACACTTCCACTACAAGGCAGCTCTCCTCTTCCAGCCAAAATCCATGCAGGAGAGGGTGCACACACTGTACACACCACACCACTTCCCCATCTGTCACAGCAGAAATTAAACAGCAGTGGTGGTCATTAACCTCGTCTCAGCCTCCTCCCCTCCCCCAATCCAGACATTTATTAATTTGTTTCTGCTTACTTTTACACAAGTTGAGTCTGGACCATGGCACACTGTCTGTCACACACTGCAATCCAGTTTCCAAATGTTCTACCTTAGCTTCCTTCCAGCTTGAGCCAGGCAGCAGCTCCTCGGCTCCTCTAGGTCACAGCGCCGAGTCCGACAGTCTGACACGGCTCCCTGCGCTCCTCTGAGTCCTTCCACCTTCCCTCCGGCCATGAGTGACATCACGCCGCTGGCAGGGACTACAAGACTCCTTCGTAGGGGTACTAGGGGACATTAAACAGTGCTAAGGGGAGGGAGGATGCAGGAGCGCACACACTCTGCACACACAGTTTGTACAGTGGTGCTGGGCGCTGACATAGATGACTTGTACACACTGGCGGGGCGGCGGCCGTGGCAGAACTTCACCTGCAGGCTGCGCCCCCCCTCCTATAGCAAATGTTAGCGCCCAGGGCACGTGCCCCTTCCGCCCCTGCCTTGTACCGGCCCTGCTAACAATCACAGCTATGACTCCTAGAGGCAGAGGCATGATGGGATTTGTAGTTTCAAAACAACTGGAGAGCCAAGGTTCCCTACCCCTGGGTTAGAATGAATGGTGGTTTGAGCATAAATGCACATGCAGAATGTAGGTTAAGACACAGTTTGCTAGACAGTATAACCACTATGCCAAGGTAACTTAGAACAGCGCTCTGTACCACTAGACTGGAGTCAACACATAAATCAGCAAAGTCAGTAATAAACCGTGCATAAAAGCATTAACTATTATAAACTATAAATATATCTTTGCGCTGGTCTGGTATAGAACTGCTGCAACCCAAATCTTGGAAGGGATAAGATAAACAAAAATAAAGGAACAGCGCACCATTAGTAATTTACTTTTTTTTTATAAGCATTAACTGCAATGTGAACAATAATACTATACAGTAAAGAAAAATTGTGCGCTCAGCTTTAAACCAGATATAATGGAATGCTGCAGCTCATGCCACCCAGACACTAATGCCGCGTACACACGATCGGAATTCTCGTCGGAAAAAGCTCTGATGGTTTTCCCGTCGGAATTTCCGACAGAATTTTGCTCAAACTGTCTTGCCTACACACGGTCACACCAAATTCCGACGGTCAGTAACACAGCGGCATAAAACACGTTCGACAGCACTATAAAAGGGAAGTTTAATGCTTCCGAGCATGCGTCAAATTGTTTCCGAGCATGCGTCGGAATTTTGCGTGTCGGAATTGCATACACACGATCGGAAAATCCGATAGAAAGGTTTTCCGTCGGAAAAATTGAGAACCGGTTCTCAATTCAAATCCGTCGGAAATTCAGACAGGAAAAGACCTATGGGCATACACACGGTCGGAAAATCCGATGAAAAGCTCCCATCGGACTGTTTCCATCGGAAATTCCGACCGTGTGTACGCCGAATAAGACAATAAATCTAAATTTAAAAAGGTCCCTTTAAATGTATACAATAGTGAGTAAGTGCAATAAAGCAAATGGGAAATCGCAAATAAGTGCAAATTAAGCAAACTAAGTGCAAATAAATATAAACTTATGCAAATGAATAAAATACAATTGTTCTTAATGGTACAAAGTCTAAAACAAAAGTCTCTTGATATAATACAAAGTCCTTGTAACAATTGATGGTGAAAGTGCTCAGTGCTGCAAAAATTTCAGTTTTTAAAAATGCTTTAGTGCTCAAACGTGTTCCTTTGAAAGAAAAAAAAAAAGGGGGCGGGGGACGCTTACCAAAAGGAATTGTTCCCGAATTACAGAAATCAAAATGGCACAAACTCCATCTCCAGGCAAGAAGCTCCCAATGACAACAAATTCCCAACTGTGTGTTTCCTCAGCAGACTGCAATGGACTGTGATAACCAGCCCTTTTGGTATCTGAGAACCAATCTCTGCATCAGCATCAGATCGATGTTATGTGTTTTTTTTTTTTATGCTTTCAAGGGTAGAGGAGAGATATGGGGTCTTGTAGACCACAGATATTTCCATAAAGAGGACCTATCCTGCTTTATTCTCACAAGGGATGTTTACATTTCTTGTGATCGCATTAAAAATGATAAAAAATTAAAGGGACAGTATTAAAATAAAGTACAGCGTGCTCTTCCTCCTGTACTCACGCTCAAAGGCAAATGCATATGTAGGTTGCGCATGCATAAGTTAATGGTGTTCATACCACACATGAGAGGTATCGGCACAAATTTTATAGTAGGAGCAAAAATTATAGCTCAAGACCTCTTTGGTAATCCTGTAAAAACTAAAAAATCTAAGCGTTGCCTATGCAGAATTTTAAGTATCAAAGTTTGACGCCATTCCACGAGTGTGGGCAATTTTAAAGCGTGACATGTTTGGTATGTATTTACTTGGCGTAACATCATCTTTTGTAGTTTATCAAAAAAATTGGGTTATATATTGTGTTTTTTTGCATTAAAATTCATTAAAGTGTATTTTTGCCCCCAAAAAACTGCTGTTCAAATACATAAAAAATTGTGACTGCCATTTTATTCTCTATGGTTTCTGCTAAAAAAAATTATGTGTAATGTTTGGGGGTTCTAAGTAATTTTCTAGTGAAAAATACAGATTTTTAGTGCCAGAAAAGACCTGGTATTAAAGTGGTTAACACAGTCAGGCAAGCCCCTGGAGGGCTGGAAGCAGCTTTTCATCGAGACGGAAAAAAAAGGGTAATTTTCAGTATTTTCAAGTGAAAACAAGTTACAAATCATCACATGCAGGGGTTTGGGACATTATCAAAGAGCAAGACTTCAACTAGGCTGTACCATACATCGGTGGTAGTAATGTTAAATGCCAAATTGAACTCCTGATTATTTTTCTCTTTATAGTCCTGAATTCCCACATCTTAGTAAAACTAAAATGGAGATACAATGTCTATCTGACTACATAACTATTTCTGTCACTTAAATTGGGCTTTACATGTTATGGTCACACATTATCAGGATAATATTAGTACCAAAAATAATACAGAGTGGTTTTCTTCAATACAAGCTTTGCTTGTGTGGTAGACCAAAAAGGCAGACCCTTAAGGGCCCCATACTGCCCTTGGCCAGTTAATGGAGTATGACCATCCCTAGCTTTCCAATGATTATCACATAAATGTTGGTTAATTCACAAAAGGTCCATTTTAATAGCCATATATTTCCGACAATGCCACAAGATAGATGTTTATCAATGAATCTGTCTTTTCCAGTCATCACTGCGGGCCAGTCGTGGAACTGTAGGAGGATATTTCCTTGCTGGAAAGACTATGACATGGTGGCCCGTAAGTATTTGTGGTATGACTATCCATATGTATTCTGTTCCTTTCACTGTGGGCTTTAATGTTGACGTTTTTTTTTCTTCTTTTTTTTTTCTTGGTTAAGTAAGCTAAAATTGCTCCTTTATTTTACCCCTAAAAGAACCAAACAGACCAACACAAGTGTTTTGTGAAGTAACACTTGAAACATCAGCATCATAGGCTAGGCAGAGAAAGTGTAAAGATATAAGGATTATTGGCCTAGTTTATATCAAGGGTGATATATTGTGTGTGTGTGTGTGTGTGTGTGTGTGTGTGTGTGTGTGTGTGTTTTGCTTTTAGTTTGAGTAGAAAATGGTTAAACCCCTATCAAGTTTTATTGCTGTCTGGCTGCCAACTGAGCAGATTCACCCTGTCTCTAAATATTCTGGAGACCATTGTCACTGGGTCAGAGTGATGGGGAAATCCAAAATAATGTTATGATTGTCACCAGAACAGGGGATAAGTAGCAATCTTCAATAGGGGGCACCTGTTCCAATTACAAATGTAGTTTGTGGTGTGTCCAAGTGTAGTTTGTATTTAGTATGTATCTAAAGTAAAGTTTTTGCATCGAATAATTTTATGGTTAGAGAAAAAAGAAAAACTGGTGAGGTTGCGATGACCCAGACGGGTAGAAACACGCAACTTTCCATAAATGCAGGTGGAGAAAAGGCCTCGTCTTTATTTGGGGTGAAATTGGTCACCCTTGATGTCATTTCAATCCTGGATACTCTTATAGGTTTTCAGGTAGGTTTTGTACTGGTAGGCTGAGAGAGGAGGTCAAAAACCCATCTGTGAATTGAATGGCAAAGGCACCTGGTGTGGTGTGGGGATGGGTTGGACCCATTCCAAACACACCACACTAGGTGCCTCTGCCATTCCGTTTACCAAAGAGTTTTTGACTTTCTCTCATCCTATCAGTGACGAGAACTCCATTAATCCAAAAAAAAAATCAGTTTCAGCAAGAGCTGTTCAAGTCTTTGTCTTAAGAAGTAAGACCCACCACATTCTAAAATGGCTGGCCACTAATAACAGTAAAGAACAGAATTTTTACGTGCGTGAGTGACTTGAAAAATAATTACTGTAAATTGGGCAGCATAACTGCAGGCTTTTATATATATATATTTTTTTTAACACTACTATTCACTGCAGAGTTAAAATACCCAGTGCTAGCCTCCGGTTAAAGAGCTGGACCTCTGCTTAACACCGAGCACAGAAGTCTTGGTCTCCAGCAGATAGACTCTCCCACGCCTCAATGTTCTTCAATGTAAATTGAATAAACAGCAGTGCTCAGGGAACATATTTGGTGATCTATAGAAAGATCATCTGTTTCTGTCTGTATATTGATTCAGAAGTAGTTTTCAGCATAAACAATATACTTTCCTATTTTACAGCTTGCATTATTGTATAATAAGTAACAGTTTAAAACACTGAATTGGCAGGCTCTGGGAGATGATTACATGTAAAAGTCCTTACACCTTTGGACTTGGTGTTGTACCTCACTGGCAGGCTACATACATGCTTGTTATGTACTTGGACTTTGTTTTAATGGCTTCTATAGCAGATACAGTATATGGTGGATGAACTTTATAATCTTCAGACACATACAACAAACTTTTTGTCACTATTATTTATTGCCTTTGCGGCCTGACACAGAAAGACTTATCTGACTAATAAGACTACAGTATCTGAATCTGCACTCATTGAGCTTCTTGATAATCCCGGAAATCTATTTTTTCCTTTTCAATGTTTCTGTTTATTTTAATTCTAAACTAGGTACAGTAAGATGCATATAGAAGTCAAAAAATACATCTAGACAAAATATCTGATGACCAACAAGCTGAGTATCTGTGTAGACATAGCTAAACTAGGTAGATTCAGCAGAGTAATGAGAAAGGTCGGGTGGGAGTGACTAGGGTGGTACAATTAAGACCTATTATTTATTATTATTAGTATTATTATATAATATAAAGTTGAAATCCATTTTCTATATGGGGTAGGAAAGGCTTGCATCACCTGTATGTTTTTTTTTTTTTTTTTTTACTCTGTATCCCACCAGTTGGGAAGGCTTTTTCAGATTTTCTGTTTAGAGATGGCGATTACCAGGACAGGAAATGGGGATCTACTCCCACTTCTCTCCAGAATAATGCGTTGGCCAGAGTTCTGCTTTTTAGCAGTTCTGTGTATGAAGATGTATTTATCAGTTTTGAGTTTGGTTTATGTAGAAATTTGGCCTTAAAGCCGAACTTGTAATCATAACAATTTGATGAAAAATAAAATTCTTTAGCAAGGAATATACAGTCCACATCAATAATTACACTATCAAAATGAGTGTGTGCTGTAAAATGCCTCCAGCATTGTTCCTGTCTCTTCTTGCTGGAGGCTGCCATTTTGCTGAAGCCCAGAGCCCCTGAGCACGGTGCTGAAAAATGGAGAGCAACTGAACATGTACAGAGTAGGATGAGACAGTATATTGCTGGATTTTAAACAGTATAGATATTTAGTTTTAATGTTTTACATTGCTATGCATGCAACAGGGGCCAGCATGAAGTTATCTAGCAGGACTTAATTTTCTGACGACAGTTCCACTTTAGCTGAAAAAATGACACTAAATTTAGCTAGGAACACTTCAGCTTAGACTGTATCAAGCCTGAGCTTTTTAACACTTTTTATGCTCAGTATGTTTCTCCTAAGCTTAGGACATTGAATATCTCTGCCTTCTACTGTTGAGTTGTCTCCAATAGTTAGTAACATTGGGGGGGGGAGGGGGGTAACAATGTATGCGTTATGAAAAGTTAACCATCTTAGCCAGTCGACAGAGTGTTTTTTCCAGTGGTGTACTGTTTGTTGAAAGCCTTCAAGAAGGGTCTTTTTCTCTTCAGCCTTGCCCCAGCTAAAGGCTCAGGTAATTTCAGCTATCCTGCTTGGGGGATATATGCAGATGGAACAATGCAGGGAAATGGCTGTCTGTATGGAACTTCTTTGGAGAATTCGTCTGTGCTGAAGGGTGTCCTTGGAGAACTTAGAGGAAGCTGATGCCAAAGGACATTACTTAAAGGAGAAGTCCAGCCTGAGATCATTCGGCTGGGCTTTTCCTTTGGGTCACAGGAGTGCAATTTGTTTTGCACTCCTGTGATCTGTTTTCAGCAGAGAGTGGTCTGAAGTCTGCTCTCTGCTGACATCACCAAGATCAGTCCAGGCACTGCGTCATCCTGACTCTGGGAGTCTCTGGATCCACCAGGTGGCTGGACTGATGGCAGTCTCAGTGAGCCGCTGAGACAGCCATTTCCTGCCCTTCCACAGCTCAGCGCTCCAATGAGCGTGAAGGAGCAGAGCAGGAGAGCTGCTGATTGACGGTCAGCAGCTCTCCGCTTGGGGAGGTGAGAGAACTGAGCCATCGGCGGTGTTCGATGGCTCGGTTCTCTGCGAAGAGTCGCTGGGGGATAGATGTAGCATTGGACTGCTGCTGCATCCTCCTAAGTAAGTACTGATCTGCAAAAAACAGGATTCCTTTAAAGTTCAAGTTAGCTGTGACCGCTCATATGCGGGTCAGAGGCCTTGAATTTGCTTAGAGGAAAATCCATTGTCCTTCAACAGAGTGCTGCGACTGCTCTACTGGGGAATTACCTAAGCTTCCTGCACCATTACTAGGAACTGACCTAAGTGCTGTGCCTGAAAAGCTCTATGAGCTTCGTTAATTTAAGCTCTATGTGTGCCAACACGGTCAGTTTCGATTTTAGAAACAGCACCTAATTAACAAAGGAAATTGCAGCACTTTTCAGTATAGAAAATTACTACATACCTAGAGATGCGCATTACTGAAATTAATTCCATTTGAATTTGAAAACAAATGCATTCAAAAGTTTTTTTGAATTCAAAATGGAAACCTATTGCAATAAATACAGTAAGGTATAAAAATAAATAAAGAGGTTGATTCCTACTTAGGCTGCTTAATAGTATAGAAAATATTCTATTCTTTTATTTTTCTATTCTATTCTATTCCTTTATTTTCAGTTATCTTACATTCTTTTTTTTTTTTTTATTCTATTCTTTATATAAAGCAGACTAAGTAGTAATCATCTTATTTCACTTGTATACCTTATTGTATTTATTGCAATGCTTCCATTTCAAATTAAATTATTATTTTCTAATTTTTGAATTTGGATAATTCATTACAATATAATTTATTTTGGATTAATTGAAATCTAATACATCCGAATCTCCGAATAACCAAAACTGTGTCTGAATATCGTTTCGTAACAAATCGCACATGTCTACATACCCTCACCAGGTTGGACTTGGTGTACAGGATGTGAACTGTTATGCCCCGTACACACGGTCGGAAATTCCGACCACAAAATCCGCCCGATTTTTTTCTGCCGGATTTTGTCCGACACTGGTGTTGTATACACACGGTCGGACAAAGTTGTCAGAAAATCCGATCATTCTGACCGTGGTGACGTTTGTTGCGTACAACGTAACTATGTAGAGGCTATTAGCCAATAGCTTTGGTCTCGTAATTTAATCTGAGCATGCGTGGCACTTTGTCCTTCGTAATTCTCTACACACGATCGGAAAAAGTCTGATCGTTTTTTGTTGTCGGAAAATTTGAGAGCAGGATCTCCAATTTTTTCCATCGGAAATTCCGATGGAAAAAGTCCGATGGAGCCCACACACGGGCGGATTTTCCGACAACATGGTCCGATCGGACATTTTCAGTCGAAATTTCCGACCGTGTGTACGGGGCATTACACTACACGAGTCTGCAGGGTTAATAGACTTCCTCCTTCCTTTCCTACTCAGCTGAGTGAAGGGGTGAGCAGAGGAACCCAGAGAATCCAGTTCCAGCTGCACTGTTGTCATAGACATGGTGTAGAACCTATATATATACGTGTAGGCAGCTGCGCCAACCCTAAATAAGGCTACTTTCACACTGAGGTGTTTTTCAAGCACTAAAAGGCTAAAAATAGCGCTTGTAAAGCGCCTGAAAAACGCCTCCCCATGCGGCCCCAGTATGAGAGCCGAGTGCTTTCACACTGGAGCGGTGCGCCTGCAGGATGGGAAAAAAAGTCCTGCAAGCAGCATCTTTTGGGCATTGCGGGAGCAGTGCATACACCGCTCCTAAAAAGCCCCTGCCATTGAAACCAATGGCCAGCGCTGCTGAATCACCCGCAAAGCGCTTTGGCAGCAGCGCTTTTAACCCTTTTTCGGTCACTAGCAGGGGGGTTAAAAGCACCCTGCTAGTGGCCCAAAAGCGCTGCTAAAACGATGGTAAAACGCTGTAAAAATAGTGGTGCTTTACCGTCGACATCCCCCCGCCCCAGTGTGAAAGTGCCCTAATACAAAAATAGTGCTCACATCAATGTGCTTAATAAATAACCAATATGTACATCAATACCCAATCAATATGTGCTTATAGATGGCTACTTCAACCTTAATACAAAAATTGTGGTGCTCACATCAGCGTGCTCCAATATATTAATTTATACCCAATCTCCTTACACCAATTAAATGTGTGTACAAAGTGATTTAAATGCAAAAGGTCCCAGTGATAGTCCTTTATAAATTGATCCCAAGTGCCATATATAGGTTTTAGTAGTGTTAAGGGTCCACTCTTGATTCACCACCATCTTCCAAAGTTTACACTCACCAGAAAGCGGTGATTAAAAAGCCTGGTTCTGTTGATCCTGTATACAGGTAGATCAGAAATTATGCCCAGCAGATACAGAGATGTTCCTTCATCTACCTCCACCAGATTTCTACTCTTAGATACTCATGTAAAATAAATGGCCATCGTTGCGCAATATTCCACATATTTATTAATCTTAAAATATCAAACAGTTTGTTCACTCACATTTGATTGTGACTTTAGACGGGCACAAAGTCTAGCCAGCGTTCCAACAAACAGCTTCTGTTCGCCGTTCCGCTCCAGGAAGATGGTGTGCGGTGCAAGCCTCGATTTCTGTGCGGGTCACAACTAGACTCAACGTGTTTCACACAATATGCGTCATCAGGGGCACAAAGTCCAAACAGAATGATGTTTCAAGGATTTACTGTAGAACACTAAAGGCAATATCACAAGCTTGGCACATCAACTTCTCAACTCCAACTACAGTGCTGAAAACTTCAGTGCCACCAACCTGAACTTCTAAAGTTCAGCTATCTTCTCAAATGCTCTTTAGGAGTCACCAGCATTGGGTCCACACATGGAATCTGTTCCCTGGGCCTAGGCCCAGCACGCCTACCACTCTTCCAAGCTCCAAACCTACACACTGTAATTTAGAGGTAGCCAAGTCAAATCCACCTTCCCAGGGCCCCACCCACACCAGAATGTAAAGGGCACGATACTCCACCAACTAACATCTTCAGGAGAGTGGTCTCTCTAAAAGGGTGCTACCACCTGCTTACAAACTGAAGCCTGAATAAAAATGTTTTAAAGTTATATCTAATTATACCTGACCTAGATAGAGAGGACTGGGATGACTGTTTGGCGGATAGTACTGCTTTATTGATATCCTCAAAAGAAAGGCTAATACAGGTCAAATTTCTACACGGTTTATTATAACCCCCAGAGGCTCCACAGGGTTTATCCACAACATTTACAGGACTGCCCTCAGTGCCAAAATAGCATAGGTACATACTTTCATATGTTTTGGAGCTGCCCGAAAATCGCTAGATATTGGTCTGAGGTGGTGGACTCTGCCAATGGCCGCCTTCAGCTGAGCCTCCCTGTATCCCTGGATCTGGTACTTCTGGGCATCCAAGACGATGACCAGAGGCCTAGATACACCAAATCGCTACTAACATACCTTTTCTTCTATGCGAAGAGGGAAATTGTATTGCAATGGAATGCCCCCTCTCCCCCCACAGTTAGGTCATGTGAGAAGTCAATAAATGCTGTACTCCTACTATACAAATTAACATACCTCAATAGGAACTGCCCTAAGAAATTTAATACAATCTGGCGGCCATGGACGGCATAGACAGGAGTAATCCTGAGGGAAGAAACCTGACATATGGGGAAGCAGTACCTACCCTACCCTTGCTTATGTGACATAGATGGAATCCTGCTGTATATATGTGAACTATCACAAAGTCAATGTATATTTTTATACTTCACCTTTATGAAAAACTCACCTGTACTGTGTCTTTTTGAATTGGTCCATTTTGGACAAATGTTGTATCATGCTTTGACTTTTTGTCTCAATAAAGGAACATTTTTGAAGTTGAAAAAAAAAAAAAAAGTTATATCTAATTGACTATAAAAGCACAGATGCTGGGGTTACATAGAACAAGATTGGACATGGTGTTTAGTCCCTGATAACCCCACACTATTTATTTGTTTTGCCTGAAGTTGGTGCTATGGTCTAATACATTACATTATACTGTTTGAAGACTTTTTTTTTCTTGTAGAGGAGAGGTTAAGTCTTGTGCAGACTCGCCTAATCCTGTCCATCCAGTCAAAATATTACTATTACTTAAAATGTTTTTGAAATGAAGCCCACTAACTTTCCAGCCTGGAGTTCATCTTTTACAGCTGGCAAGCTAAATCCTTCAGTAGCCCCCAATCTGATTTGGCAGGTCTCAAGCATCTGATCAGTAGCTTTAAGCAATGGCGTCCATAGGGGGGGGCCAGAGGGGGCCCTGACCCCCCCAAAATGATGCTGTGCCCCACCATGTGCCCCCCCAAAAAAAACACCAAAAAAAAAAATTTTTTTTTTTTTTTTTTTTTTTTTTACAAAAAGGCAATGTCTTTTTGTTTGCATCCGTAGCGGATGCGCCACATCTTACTCAGGCTGCTGCTGGAGTAACACGGTCTCTATTGAGAGGGAGAGTATTCTTCTAGCCTGGACGCGTGGGTAAGTGTGTGCACTGCAGTACACTGTAATCACTGAACTGCATTATCTCCATCCCTTCTCTCCCCCATCTGTCCCTCCCCCTCTCCTGTTCTTTCAAGACCTTCACAACTTACTTTCACTTTCAGTTAGGCAGGTAATAGACTATGCAAATTTCTTTCCTGCATCCACAGAGTGCAGGAAAGAAACTTGCATGATTCCCCCATTAACACAGACAGTGGTGACAGGGGAATATCCTTCCTGCCCAGCAATTGTATTCTCCCAACAAACAGTCATTATCACTAGTGGCTATAGCAACCACTAGTGATAATCATAAGAGTATCTGTCAGGCTGGTTGTTCCCAATTTGATCGATCAACTTGGTACATTCAGCCTGCTCATTAATGGTTCAAACCTCAACCAGCTGAGATTTAAACTGCCTATGGCTGGTCTTAGCACTTAGGCAGCCCATACATTGATCACTTTTTTCATTTAACTAGTAGGTTACATGAAAAAAAAAGAAATGATCCAATTCTCCCATCTACACATTATAGGTGAATGGGGGAATCCTTGCAGTGTGGACCAGTGGTGGAACTACCAGGGTTGCTGTCCTGGCTATTCACAGCGCTGGTCTCTGTCTCCATGGCAGCAGTGGCACATTGGAACCCAGTGCTGGTTACTTTATGGGGCTAATGTACAGGAGAGCCAGCACAATTTGTTGTTAGAGATGGGCAGGGCATGTTCAAAATCCCACATGCCCAAGCCCGTCGGGAAGCCCACACTGCACGGCGCTAAGCACAAGCAGTGAGACATTTCCTGGTCCGCAGCTGCACAGATCAGGAATGTCTCACTGCCTGTGATTAGCCGTGTGCAGTGTCGGCTTCCTGGCGGGATCGGGCAAGTGGGATTTCAAACACACCCGAGCCTAATGGTTGTAGAGTAGACAGTTGACCTCCCTGCAGGTTGCTTAGCAGCAGTGCAGCCTTCTCTGACATGCTAATCGTGATGAAATCCAGGTGATGCTCCTAGTCTAATCCCAGTGTTCAATATCATAGTGATTTTATTGATCAAAGCCCACACCTTACAGGCATAGAGCCCACATGGCTGCTGAACATACGGTGGATGTGGTTGTACTCTTGATGCTAATAAATACTGTGTTTATTAGATCTGACTGGGAGCATCACCTGGATCATATCCCGATCAGCATGTCAACAGAGAAGGTTCTACAACATTACTGCTGCTCGGTGACCAGCTGGGGGCTCAGCTCTCTACAACCAATAGTGCCAGCCTTCCCCTGCATGCACCCATAATGTCACCAGCACTAGGTCCTAATAGACTGCTGCCACTGCCAAGGACACAGATGCCAGTCCAGCACTGTCAATAGCAGGGGCAGGACAGCAAGAGGAGGCTGGGGAACACCACAGTGGCAGAACACCAAGGCCCGGTGGCAAGACAACCTTTGCAACCCTGATAGTTCTCCCACTGCTTTGGACCCTTATATTTTCTTGGTATGCTGGTGACATATATCTCTTGTTTTCTGCCACCCTGGGGATCGTAGTAAAATTGCATTTTATAGTTGCCCCCCTACTTTTGTCCCTGTCCCCCCATGTGCCCCCCCTAAATATGAAAGCTGGAGACGCCACTGGCTTTAAGAGAAACAGCATTGTGTTGTACAGCATCATGCAATGATACCAAATCACCCTGGGAAAAGCTTGCCGAATAAGGTAAAATGAGTGATATTTGGCACAGATGCAGTGTTTAAAATAATATTAGCTATACCCTGGCTGATTTTCCTAGTTGTTTTGGTATGCTTTTTCAGGCCTGATATTCATCTATTTTGCAGATTGGAGCCTCACTCATGTCCAGCAATGTCGGCAGCACTTTGTTTGTTGGAATGGCAAGCTCTGGAGCATCAGGAGGCTTGGCGGTTGGAGGCTTTGAATGGAATGTAAGAAAAAGGGTCTTGTGTACTATTTTTAATACTGATCTGTAATATTCCCCCAGTAAAGCTGTATCTAAAGTATATTTCTGACGCTAGCTGTGAACTTGGATTTGTTGCCTATGGATCCTGAAACTTTTTTTGTTTTTCAATTTGAAGCCAGAGGGCAGCCCAATCTGCTGTGGCTTAGACCAGTGCAGCCATTGACAACCTCTCATCTTCCTTCACAGACATGGGATTCTACACCCCATTAAAGTGGTATAAACCCAAAAAAACTATTTATTAATTGCAGCTTACCAACTTTTAGATCTGGTGTATGCTTCTTTACCTTTATTTTCACATGATGATACCAACAGGTTGTTTATTGTTCAATTTACAGACCAAGATGTCCAGACAAAGCAGTTAGACGGTTGAGACAAATCATTTTACACTGTCAGGGTGCTTACAATGTCTGCTTGTATTTATTATAAAATTGCACCCCTGCCCTGCCCAGACCTGGCCACTTCTGTCTACAACAACATACTGTCATCCTCCCTGGACACACTCGCTCTTCTCTCTACATGCAGGACTAAGCTTCACCTTCTACAACTCTGGTTAACAGACGACACCAGAAATCTGCAAAACTTCTACAAATTTGCCCTTCTCAAATGCAACTCCTGCCTCAACACTGCTAAACAGACCTGATACACAACTCTCATCAAAACCCTCTCATCCAAACCTTGTCAACTGTTTTTTACCCTTAATTCCTTACTTCACCTCCCTACTGCCTCCACTCACCAACTTGTTTACTGCCCAGGGAATTTACAATCATTTCAAAAACAAAATCAACAACATTTTTGATGAGATGCCCAGCTTCCTTCCCCAACCAATACACAAGGTCCAACACCACACTCAATACTTCCTCCTTTTAACCTTGTTACCACCAAGGAAATTGACAAACTCCTTTCCCCAGTCCACCTCACCACCCGTCTTTGGACCCTGTCCACTCACAATTATTGCGACCACTTTCCTGCTCTATCCTAAACTCTCTAACCCACATCTTCACCTCTTTCTCTCTTCCGGCACCTTTCCCTCCCTGCTCAAATTTGCACTGGTTACCCCCATACATAAAAAAATAAAAAACCCTCACTGGACCCCACCTGTTTGAATACTTTAGGACCCATCTCCCTGCTTCCGTTTGCCTCCAAGCTTCTCGAACCCCTTGTCCACAACCATAGGTGTTGCTGCCTCACAACAACCTTCTCGATCCCCAACAGTCCGACTTCCGCCCTGAAACTACCCTACTCAAACCCACCAATGACCTACTAACTGCTAAAACAAATGGCCAGTACTCTAAACTCATACTCTTGGACCTTTCTGCTGCCTTTGACACAGTTGACCACCCACTCTTCCTTGATAAACTCCACTACATTGGACTCTGTGACTCTGCTCTTTCCTGGTTCTCCTCTTACCTATCTCAGTGCCCTTTCAGCATCACATACAACACAATCTCCTCCTCTCCTCTTCCTATTTCTGTTGGGGTACCACCTCTATGCTAACACCCAGATCAATCTCTCAACTCCTTAACTCATCCCCTCAATCTCCTCAATATAACAAACTCACTGAGTGACAGATCAGTATGGATGTCATACCACTTCCTCAAACTCAATCTTTCTAAAACTGAGCTTGTAATATTTCCTCCTCCCCGATCCTCTCTCGATGACTGACTTTACCATTGAGTTCAATGGCACAACCAATCGAAAATCGTGTAAAAAAGTAACACTGCGCTGCATCTATTCAACTAGCAGCTTACACGGCAAACACATTTGGCTGTGAACAGAAAAATGTATATAGTGTAGCGCTAAATGTCTAAGTCAAAAATATTTTAACAATGACAACCAGCCTGCATAAATGAATAATGGGATGTAGATCCCTACATGATGATATCCAATATGAATGTGATGACAATATCATGTGTGGGTGCAAAAAATGTATGGACTTTTTGAAACACATTCACATGTCCTGTTTTGCACCCACACATGATATTGTCATCACAATCATATTAAATATCATCCTTTAGTGATCATCGATCCCTTCACTCATGCCAGGGTGCTGGGTGTAATCCTAGACTCTGACCTGACCTTCAGCCACCACATCCAATCACTGGCTACATCTTGCCGCCTTAACTTCTGCAACATTTCCAGGATTTGCCCCTTCTTGACTAATGAAACCACAAAACAACGTATTCACTTATTTGGTTATTTCCTGCCTTAACTACTGCAACTGCCTCCTCCGCCTACCTTTACACAGGCTAACTCCCCCTTCAGTGTATTATGAATGCTGCTGCAAGACTAACACACCTTACTAACCAATCCGTGACTGCTACTCCTTTATGCCAATCTTTTCACTGGCTGTCCCTACCCCATCATATAAAATTTAGAATGTTAACTACAACATACAAGGCCATCCACAACATTGCCCCCAGCTACATCACCAACCTCATCTGCTGATATCACCCAAACCATCCTCTCCGCTCCTCCCAGGACCTCCTGCTCTCTAGCTCCCTTGTTACCTCACGCTCGCCTCCAGGACTTCTCCAGAGCCTCTCCCATTCTCTGAAATAGGGATGAGCCACTTTGTGTTGGTCTATCACATAAAATCCCAATAAAATACAGTTACAATTTTGGTTGTAAATGGAACATTTTTAAAGGGTATGAATACTTTTTTTTTAAGGCACTGTATGTGTCCCAGTTGTGGCAGATTGTGATACACTGTACAAGTTGTCCTCTTTTTTCTACAACCATCCTTGTGCTTTTCCACTAGGCTACCTGGGTGTTGATCGCCCTTGGCTGGATATTTATGCCTGTCTACATCGCTTCTGGTGTGATCACCATGCCGGAGTATTTGAAAAAACGTTTTGGTGGTCACCGCATCCAAATGTATATGTCGGTGCTTTCCCTCCTTCTTTATATACTTACTAAAATATCGGTGAGTGTAACCAATGGCACAGACATGTTTGGGACGGCTCTATTTAAACTAAATGCTAAAAAAATATGAGTATACTTTTGTCTCATGTAGTGCTTGTGTTTCAGACGGATATCTACGCAGGAGCGCTCTTCATTCAGGTCGCTCTAGGCTGGAACATTTACTTGTCTACAATTCTACTGGTCGTTGTTACAGCAATTTTCACCATCGCAGGTTAATACAAAGTACTGGTTATGTTTATCACACATCAAAACAGAGATGTATACCCCTCCAAGGATATGACATCAGTCCCCATCCTCTTCCCCCCCCCCCCCATCCTCTTCCCCCTTCCTCTTCCACTGCACTGTCACCATTAGTTAGTCAGTGCAGGTGCCCGTTGCCCTATAGTTCCTCTTGTCAGTCCCAAACTATTATGACCTGTCCTAGTCATGTAAAATAAGGGAACCTAAAGAACAACGGTGCCAATGTTTCTCTTTCAAATATTTTATTGGTTTATAAGTGAGTTGAAATGTACAATTAGATATTGTACGTCGTGCAACGACGTTGGTGGGTACATTTCAACATTTTAACTTATGTTCACTAACAGGATTCAGATGCAATAAACAATAAACGTACAGTAGTGAAAGCTCATATAAGTGTGATCAATCCACTCCACTGGTGTGGCACCCCAAATGGGAGCTTTAGTGCCACAGGAGTGGAGAGGACTTATTCGACATAGTCCTTATATTGATATAAAATTCCCTAGTAGAAACTTGCTAGGTCATATAACGTATAACTGTTGAGAAGGTTATAGGTATTGCTCTGTCAAGAGAGAGAGAGTTGTGGTTCGGTGAGTTTAGGTGACAGTCGCAGTCTTGCTCCAGTCGGTCCATGGTTGCCAGTTTATATGGTTTTTAGCAGCCTGACCATTGCTGGCGGCTATTATGGTCTTGTAGCTGAAGTGGAGTGCTACTAGTTCGATAACTTGCGATATGATTGGGGGGTTGTCAGATTTCCATTGTCTAGTTGTGGGGATTGTTGTTTAGGAGTATATGGGTTGTTATGTGTCTGAGGGGGTGGGGGATGTTGTCTATGGTTATGTTTAGGATTGCAAGTGCTGGCGGTGGGGGGATTGTGGTTTTAGTTATTTTTGAAATAAGCTTAAAGGTGTCTTCCCAATATTTCTGTATGTTGGGGCATGTCCAAAAGATATGGAATATGTCACCTGGGGCAGATTTGCATCTCCAGCATGTGTTAGTATTTTGGGTGTTAAAGGATGCTAGTTTTGTTGGGGTGATGTACCAGCGTAGAGATATCTTTTGTGTGAGTTCCCAAAAGGCTGAGCATTTGGTGGCATTGTAAATTGTTTTGAGTGCGTGTTGCCATTGTGTGTCAGTAAAGGTGCATGCAAGATCGTTATCCCACTTGTGGTGTGGGTTTAGTTTAGAGAAGGTGTGTTTTTGGTGTAGGTTATTGTAGAAGTGGGAGATGCCCTTGATTTTGGAGGCGGGACTGGTGAGATAGTCCCAGGTCTTAGGGTGTATGTCATAGAGGGGGAGGGGTATCTTTCGCATGCAATGGTGTATGCGTAAAAAGGTTAAGTGTTCTGAGGTAGGAAGGGTGTATTCGGATTGTAGTTGAGAGTAGTGGTGGTTGCCTTATAGTAGGTCTTGCAGGGAATGAATCCCTTTGAGGGTCCAATGTGACAGTAGGAGGTCTGGTGTCATGTGTAGGAGGGTTTCTAAAGGAATAGTAAATTGCGGATTGGTGTGGGTATGTGTCAGGAGGGTAGTAATTTTTTTCCAAGCGTGGGCTGGGGCCTTCATTGTTGGGGATATATATGTCGGGATTTGAGCCCCAAGGGGAGCTTAGTAACCAGGTTTTTAGGTTAGGTCGGCTTAGTGAGAATTTCTCCATTTGGCTCCATGAGGAAGTCGGGAGGGGGTGAAACCAGGTGAGTAGTTGAGCTAGCATAGTCGATGGATCCTGTGCCTCCTGCTAATTTGTGCTTTAATCAATTTATGATGGGCACATGTGGGTCTTTTACCATTCCATAGATATTTGTTAAATGTCATTTGTAGGGATCTGAAGAATGTGGTGGGTATTGGAATGGGAAGGGTTCTGAAGAAGTATAGTATTTGAGGGAGGCATATTGTAAAGGCCGCAAGTCTTCCCGACCAGGATAATTCATGTTTGGCTAATTGTTGTGAGGTTGATTGGATGTTTTGAAGGAGTGGTGGGAAGTTACAGGAGTAGAGGTTTTTGGCCTTTCTTGTTAGTTGTATGCCTAGGTAGGATATGTCGTTAGTTGCCCATGCAAACGGTTATTGTAGTTGTAAGAGGTTTTTCATGGTTGGGTCTATATTGATGTCCAGTATGAAGGATTTGGTCGTGTTAACCTCATAATACGAAACTGAGATAAACCAGTTGAGCAATTTTTGTACTTCTGCCAGGGAGGAAGTCGGGTTTGTGAGGATGAGGATAACATTATCAGCGAATAAGCTGATTTTGTGGGATGAAGATGTTGGGGTGGGAGCGGATATGTTCTGCTAAAGGTTCCATGAGCATGTTGAAAATGAGGGAGATAGAGGGCAGCCTTGTCGTGTTCCGTTGGTGATGGTGAATGGGCAAGAGAGCATGCCTTCTGTGTATGTATACTTGGGCTTTAGGGTTGGAATAAAGTGCCATAATGGCGTTTAGAATGGTGCCCTGGAACCCGAATTTTTGGAGGACTGTTTTGAGGTATGACCAGTGCACTCTGTCGAACGCCTTCTCTGCATACAGAGATAGGAGCAGAGAAGGCGTTCCTGTTGAGTCTGCATGGTGGATGAGGTTGATCATCCTTCTGGTGGCATATGATGCCTGTCTGCCTTTTGTGAATCCTTTCTGGTCTTGGTGGATAAGAGTGGGTATAATCTTGAGTAGTCTTGCTGCTATTGTTTTAGCATATATTTTGTGGTCAGGTGCCAATGTTTCCAACAGTTATTTGTGCTCGTGATCATCAGGTACTTAAACCACGCATTCCCAGTAATATTTGGAGTTTTTTATTTTTGTTTGTTTGTTTTATATTTTTTGAATTTTCTATTTGTTCCTGTCCTCATACAGGAGGGCTGACCGCTGTAATCTACACAGACACTTTGCAAGCTATCATCATTGTGATCGGTGCCCTTACACTCACCTTCATATGTAAGTATGTCTACTTCAAGATAGATCCTAAATCCCCATACCAGTTATATTGTTTTACTTCGCCTATATTACCTATATACAGGGGGTCCCCTACTTACAAACATCCGACTTACAAACGACTCCTACTTACAAACGGAGGGAGACAACAGGAAGTGAGAGGAAATCTACCACTAGGAAGGGAAATTCACTCCTGTAAGAGTTAATATGGGAAAAAGGTGTCTCCACTGATGCTTTATCACCAGTCCATGTTTCCCTAACAACCCAAAATTTTCAAAATCCAATTGTCATTGGGACAGAAGGTGAGGTGAAATCTTCTGAACAGGGGCACAGACAGCAAAACAAATGTTACAGGGGTGATAACCCTTCTTTATGTTATCTAAAAAACTTAAAAATAGATTTTTTGGCTGGAGCTACACTTAAAAAAATGTACCTGTTCCGACTTACAAACAGATTCAACTTCAGAACAAACCTACAGTCCCTATCTTGTTTGTAACCCGGGGACCCCCTGTATAGGGCAGAACTGGACCCTTGGAAGCCCCGTGCCATCTAGCTGTGACTGTGTGTGTGTGTGCGTGCATTTTTTTATTGTTTTTGTGCTTTAGAATCCATTCACATTTGCGTGACTAAACAAATTGTGCAATTTTTCATTGCGACTTTACCCTTGATGTGATTTAGGTGCGACTTTGTTACGGCTTTGACCAATGTGATCATTATGTTTGTGCGCCACAAAGTCACGAGACATGTGCAGAACAGAAACATTTGTTTAGTTTCGTTTTGTTTCTTTATTTTCAAATTCCAAATTTTTTGAACGATTCAAAACGGTCCAAAATTGATCGACAGATTCCAATTTTATGCTGGTTAAGGAGTGGGCCAGAAAGCCAGCCGCCGCGTTCTTACCAAAGGATGATTTATCAGCTGTCAGCGGGTTTCCCCAGCTGAATGTAAGAAAAAAAAGAATGCCGGCAATGCAAAATAAATGTAAAAACTAAAAAGAAAAAGTGTGGCGCTAAACAAACGTGTTTGAACAATCGTCGTAGGCGAGAATGGGAAAATCTCGACCACCAAAATAAGTGTTCAAATTTGATGTGAAAGTGAAGCGGACGTCAATCCGTTAGCATAACTTAGGAGAGTATGCTTTTCAAAGGAAAACCCCATCATGTGAATGTGATATATAAAAACTACGAAAATTCTTAATTAAATCAACAAAAAAGAACTTATTATATGGCAGTGGATGATAATGATGTCAGTTTTGGACAATTCTCTACAACTGAAATCCTCATATGGAGAGACATCAGAGTCATCAAGTCTCTATACTAAGTATAGGTAGTGGAAAATAATATGACCACTATGAGTTGTCTCAATGTACCGACCGTTAAAAAAGTATAATATAACACATAAGTTAGAGTACTACAAAAACAGTGGTAAGTGACTAAGAATAGTGATCTGGATGGGGTTAAATGCTCTTGGCGAGTGACAACCGCCTGTATGTAAAAGACCAACCCTAAAATAAAATAAAAAGAAATTATAATAGACTAAGGTATGGTCCTGGCGACATATAAGTGTGCTAGAATGGATAATAATACCCCTATGTGTTATTTCAACACATTCACAACCACATAGAGGGAAGTAAGGAGGTAGTATGGCTCACAAATAGGATAAATTACTTGTGACAACTCTTGTCTTGTATAAACGGATAAGGTGAACACATTTAGGATATCTCTCCTGGACACACCGTCTCAATATAGAATAATATGAGACCAGATTTTAATGTGAGAATGTCCATAGACTGTATGAGTTAGAGTGATAGGGGATCAATCAAGATTTCCGTTTATAGGGTTTGAAAGCTGCGTCCTCTTTGTATCGGATTCAGTTGCAAACACAGCAGTATAGAAATGAATTTGGTACGCTTACCACATCCGATGGACCCACTGACCGGTGGTGAGGGGTCAAACGAGCTTGGAACTGCTTAAACCTGGAACCGCACTGGATCACTGCACCCGGGGTGGAACTGAGAGAGAGTCTCAATCTTCACTCACCAAACGACAGGAAATCCCAAAAGCCGGTTAGCAGGAAAACGTTCACCACTGGACAAAGATCCTCAGGACATGTGGAAGTATATAAACAAAGAAAAAAGAGAGGGCCTCCTCATAGTGAAAAAAGGTCCAGGAAGGGACTCAATTTATTGCTAAGAATGCGTTAACATCCACAATACATCTTTAGTAAAAATCTTCGTAAAAATGTAATTTTAAAAACAAAACAAAAACAATGAAGCGCAATGGTAGCAGTATAACTGCAAGGTTCCCCCGACGCTTTTCGTCTAACAAAGACTTCAACTGGGGCAGCATACTCTCCTAAGTTATGCTAACGGATTGACGTCCGCTTCACTTTCACATCAAATTTGAACACTTATTTTGGTGGTCGAGATTTTCCCATTCTCGCCTATGACGATTGTTCAAACACGTTTGTTTAGCGCCACACTTTTTCTTTTTAATTATACTACACAATTGGTCATATTGTTGTGTCGGCAGCTTGATATATTAGAGGCGCAGCTATTTATCCACATTTCTCCAAATTTAAAAACTGGCATGGAGTCCTCCCAAATCCTTCGAGTCTGGTATGGACTTTAATAGGGGAAAATAAAAAAAAATAAAATCTTATCTGAGCAGTTCATACTCACTCAGTTGCTATGGGATTCGTTTTCTGTATTCTGCAAAAAAAACTGGTTGATCCTGCTGTTCTCTGTCTCCCCCTTCTGTTCATTTCCCCACCACAGTTGGGGATTTTGCAGAGCAGTGTTGGCAGCTCGTGCACATGCTCAGTTTTTAGTTATTTCTATCCTGAGCAATTCCTCCCTATCACATCTGAATAGCCCACATGACTATAAAGTCACACATGTAGGCATATACACAGTGGTAAATGACGGACCACTCCTTCCCTCCACCATGCCCAAAAAACAGCTAAACACAATGGGGGTGGGATATTACATGTTAATTGATGGAGGCATTACCTCCCTCTTATTCTAAGGCACAGGCTGGAGGGGCTTGTCATGGCCTGTGATTGGTAAAAAATCATATTTGTATGATGATTTAAAATCGTTTATTGAAATTAATAATTTATTTTTCCTCTGTATTCCAAAGCCTGTCTTTTTTTTTTTTTTTTTTTTTTTAAACATGTGACAGCAGCAGGGGACTAGAAGCTCCTTCTGCCACTGTTTCCCTACAGATAGTTTGGAAAATAGCTGGGTCATGGGGCAGCTGTATATTGATTAGGAAAAAAAGGCACTTATGTATTATTTTTTTCTTAAAAAAATTACAATGCCATCATCTATATACAGAAATTCAAGGGATACGGCAAGTTAACCGATTCAGCCCCAGAAGATTTTACCCCCTTCCTGACCAGAGCACTTTTTGCGATTCGACACTGCGTCAATTTAACTGACAATTGCGCGGTTGTGCGATGTTGTACCCGAATAAAATTGACGTCCTTTTTTTTCCCACAAATAGAGCTTTCTTTTGGTGGTATTTGATCACCTCTGCAGTTTTTCTTTTTTGCGCTATAAACAAAAAGAGTGAAAATTTTGAAAAAATGTCCGGACTCTCCCTCCTGATTGGCTAAAACACACAGTGGGGGCCATTAGCTTTCACTGCTGTCTAAGTTAGTGACCGAATCAGGAGATAGGGGGCGGGGCCGAGCTTCAGCTCCATGTCTGAATGGTCACACAGAGCAGTTGCTCAGCTCGGGTGCCCCCATAGCAAACTGCTTGCTGTGGGGGACCCTCGGCAGGAGAGATGGGCCAGGAGTGCCTGCGAGGGACCCGAGAAGAGGAGGATCTGGGCTACTCTGTGCAAAACCACTGCACAGAGCAGGTAAGTATAACATGTTTATTTGTTTTAAATAATAAAAAAAAAAAAAAGACTTTAGTATCACTTTACGTTACCCCGTGCCTTTATAATAGTGTATAATTTTACTCTGATCCCTATTCCTTTAACCATACCCTCTTTTTTTTTTTTATTATTTTTTTTTTTTTAGCTTTTCATGAGGTTGGCTGGTACCCAGGCCTGGAGAAAAAGTATATGGAAGCCATACCTCAAGTGATTGTCCCAAACACAACGTGTCATTTGCCCCGCAGTGATGCATTCCACATATTACGTGACCCGATCACTGGGGACCTGCCCTGGCCTGGCCTTATATTTGGATTGACCATCTTGTCCTTATTTGCTTGGTGTAATGATCAGGTAAACTATCCTTCTGACTTCACCAATATTGTACTGTAATTAGAATTCTTAAAGAAAAACTTTAATAAAAAAAATATAAATATATGCAGTCTTCAGCTATCTAAGCTGTTCATAAAACTGGCAAAAATGTTTATAGAATATCCCCGAAAATGTCAATTCTTGCTTGTGATTAGCTAAATTATTTTAAGTGAGGTTACATTTGCAGGCACCAGTACAGCTCCCGGAGACGGCACGAGAGAAAACGAAAAACGTATGGCTATCTTTAGAAGTTGGTACAGCAGCTTATTGATGTACACAAAACAAAAGCCGTTAAGAATCTACCGAAGGGCTCTTTAACGCCAGCCACCAAAATTCTAACATTGCAGCCTGGAAATTTTAATTAAGGCTGCATAGTTTGACAGGTGGCTCCACCTGTCAAACTCGTCCATTGAGATCAATGGGGTTGCACTGCAACCACAAGCCAAACACTTGGCTTGCAGTTTTGGCATAGTCTCACAATGTAAAATTGCCTTCTGGCAATTATTTATTGCCAGATGGCAAAAATTTATTTTTTATGTATGCATATAGTGCCAACAATTTATGCATTGCTTTACATATATATTGTATATTCGCGTCAGTCCCTGCCCTTGAGGAGTTTACAATCTAAGGTCCCTAACTCACATTGATGCATACACATATTATAGCCAATTTAGACAGAAGCCAGTTAACCTACCAGCATGTCTTTGGAGTGTGGGAGGAAACCGGAATACCCTGAGGAAACCCAGACAGGCACAGGGAGAACATGCAAACTCTAGGCAGGTAGCGCTGTGGCTGTTCAAGCCAATGACCCCAGTGCTGCCAGGCAGAAAGGCTAACCACTTAGCCACTGTGAGTATGATTCAGTGTCAAATACCTTGCTGCACATTTATGCAATTATCTAATTAGACAACCATGTGGCAGCAGTGCAGTGATAAAATCCTACAGATACAGGGAAGGAGTTTTAGTTAATGTTCATATCAAATACTATATGGGGACAAAATGTGATAAATGAGATCTTGAAAATTGACCAATGTCATTGCTGGGTTTGGATGGGCTGTATTGAGTATTTATGTAAATGCTAATTTTGGGTTATTTTTATGCACAACAATCTCCAGTGCAGCCTTTCTCAACCAGGGTTCCCTGAAACCCTAGTGTTCCTCCAGAGAGGTTGATAGAGATTCCTTGAGCAACAAACAATTCTACCTCTTAGATAAGTTACCACTGACAATCATCTTCCCATTGACCATCTAACTACTATACTGTACACTGTAGATCTAGTAATCATTAGCAGGGGTTCCATCAGACCAGAAAGTTAGGTAATTTAAGGGTAGCCCCATGTTAAAAAGTTTGATTAAGATTGCTCTAGAGTTTACTCAGAGTGGTGCAAAAAACAAACATTCATTAATAGCCAGTTCTGTAGATAAAAACACCTTGTTAATAAGAATGGTCGTAGGAAAATGGCCAGACTGGTTGGAGCTAAAAAGAAAGGCTTTGGTAACTTACAACTGTGGCAAGCAGAAAATCATCTCAGAAAACACAATGTATCAATCCTTGAGATGGATGGAATTCAAAAGTAGAAGATCACATTGGGTTCCACAGCTATCCAGAACCAGATGCTGAGACTGCAGTGGGCTCTGGATTACCTGACCAATTGAACACTAGCCTGGATGAATCGCAGTCTGCTGAGGCACACGGATGGAGGCGAGTAACTGCATTTGAATCCAATAGAACACATTTGGAGGGTGGCAGCGGCACAATGGGAAATACACAGCTTGTAAATACAGCTGACAAATTGGCAGAAATTGTTGTGGAAACATTTCAACATGGACCTTAATCTTGCAGGAATTTTTTTTTTTTCGTAGGTGGGATATATGTTGAAAACTCTTCTGATGAAATCTGCTTATCATCTTAAGCTTTTGTGACCTTCACTGTGAACATACATGCAGTCAGGTTAGGTGCATGTATGGTGGCTGCAGGTTGAGTGGTTCTTTTGAGTACTGTCCACTAGTAAATTCAGAAAAATGGGAGGGGCAAGAAGAAAACTACATTATAATAATATTTTGATCACCCGCTGACTCCTACCTGCAATGATCAGCATGAAGGTGTCTCTTTTGGATTTGGGTTTTTGATGGAATGATGCTTTAGATCAGCCTTTCTCAACCTTTACCCCTACACAGAGGAACCCCTGAGATAACTTTCAGGGTCTCAGGGAACCCCTCTAAAATATACTATACCTATAACTCATGCTCCTTACATTTGTGGTCATTGGGAAAAATTGCCCTCTTACAGATGACTAAAAAGATCAGTGGTGTCAGTGGGAACTTATCTGAGAAGCTGAACTTGCTCAGGGAACCCCTAGCAACCTTTGGAGAAACCTGGTTAATTAATCCTGTTTTAGACCCTTGAGTTCAGCATTTTTATATTTTTCTCTTAGATTATGGTGCAGAGATCTCTGTCAGCTAAGAATCTGTCTCATGCCAAAGGAGGATCCATTCTTGCCGGGTACTTGAAGCTGTTGCCTATGTTCTTCGTGTTAATGCCAGGCATGATTAGCAGAGCTCTATATCCAGGTAATGAGCAGATTTTGTAGGTACTAATTTGTCTCTTCCCACCTGTAAAAAATTATTTTTTCTGTAAACATCTTGTACTATATAGCATTACGTACTTGTATGAACCTTACATACTTGGATGACTCATCCTGCCATATCTGTGGTGCAACCCCCCCCCCCCCTTTTTTCTAAAATGTTGGCGAACATTCAAGAAAATAGTGGGCAGAAGATAGGGGGTTGCCTTGAATATTTATGGGCCCTCAGCCAGTCGCCAAAAGTGGGCCTGGCAGGGGACTAAGGAGCTCATAAATAGGAATGACCCATGCCAACAGGGGAGTTCGGTGGAAGATGGAGAAGCAGTGCTGTGAAGAGGCTGTCGGCGGCCCTTAAAGGACCCCCATCGGAGGGAGGGGTCACCTTGAGCTGAAGCTCAAGTGGCTAGCTTTGAAGGATCCTACACAGGAGGCAGTTGGAGGGATTCAAGCTCGAGGGACAGTGAGTAGATCAGCAAGGGGAGAGATTGCCAGCTGTAGCAGATCTCTCTTGAAGACAGCGGGGTGCCAAGTCTTCATCCAACCTTGCAATGGGGAATCTCCATGTGTGTGTCAGTCAGGAGGACTGGTAGAAGAAAGCAGCCAGGTGGGCTGGGAGCAGCCAGGCGGGCTAGCATTTGTGCAGCAGTAGAACTGCGATCGATATATACAAGGGAAGCAGAAGGTGATGAGAGATGCTGTTCACTCCACATGCGCTAAGGGACGGTAAGTTCCTAGCCTGCAATGGGCTGTTGCTGAATTAACAAGTGACTGTTAGTTTCTCCAGGAGTGACCAGCAGGTGCTGTACATAAGGGAACCAAGTTTGTGCAGGAGGAAGGAAGAGGAGGAGTTTGTACACTACATGGGGAGGAAGTTGTCCCTGGTTTTGTGTTTGGACATTTTTCAAGTTGGGCATCCCATAATTACTTGCCCCATCCAAGTTATCATCCCCTAATAAAACAACAAAAATCATTGGGGAAACCGGTCATCAGCAATTTCTACGGGGCTAGCGCTACACAGACTTCAATTCTGTACTCTGCAGCTGAACAGTAAAGTTTATTTCTAGACTGCCCACAACTTGTTGATTTGACAATGAGGGATTATCACCAAATTGATGAATATATTACTCTGTATTCTCTTGTTAGCAAGCTGCCAGTGTTGTCAGGGCTGTACATTGCAAAAGAGCTCACACTGCTGACCCTTCCTTTCCAATGTTCAAGCACTAGTAAAATGCACGATACACATGGACATGGGAAGTTGCACTATACATTTAAGGATTTTCATGGCTGTATATCTGGGTTAAATGTGTTTTTCTGTGTTTTTTTTAATAATTGTTTTTAATTTTAAAGCAAATTATTTGTAAAATGTAAGCACCTAAAGTTTACTTGGTAAAGGTCTCTTGCAATCCCTGTACAGCAGAGCTCAAACTAGTAATGGAGGGGGGAGCATCACCATGAGCCAGACTGAGGATAGGAGAAGCAGTTCAATAAGTCATTGAGTTGTGCTGCAGTGCACATGGCATGCTGATAGGAGGAGCGTGCAGAGCACTAGAGATGAGGTCATCAGTGTTTTGCTTATACTAGCTAAGGAAGGCACAAGACCTGTAGGCGCTACTTAAGCAGTTAAGCGTTCCACAACCCTTTTTTTAATATGGGATCAATCCATTGACCATCCTCCTCTTTATTTAAAATGGCAAATATTTTTTTTTTTTATTAATACCTTTTTTTATGTAGACGCCGGCCACCTAGGCGACCCCAGGAGTCCACGGGAATCGCCTAATACCTGAAATCTTGTGCCATTTCCGGACCGGAAATTATGCGAACGGGAGGACCAGGATGTCCTGATTGACAGGTTGCTATAGCAACCTGTCAGGAAGTGCCATTACTGTGCAGGCACAAGATCGGGAGGTGCATGCTGGGTAGCCAGCTGCACCGAATCCCAGAAATTAAGAGAAGAGGGCTTCAGATGCCCACAGTAGAGATGGAACCTGCATGCTTCCGAGATCTGATCAATTTACAACTATTTAAACCTAAACTAAAGGGAACAAATATTTGACATTCTCTAAATGTTGCAGTATGTGTATACAATTAAGCCTCATGCACACGAGACGCTGTTAACCACTTCAGCCCCGGACCAATTTGCAGCTAAAGGACCAGGCCCCTTTTTGCAATTCGGCACTGCGTCGCTTTAACTAACAATTGCGCGGTCATGCGACGTGGCTCCAAAACAAAATTGGCGTCCTTTTTTTCCCACAAATAGAGCTTTCTTTTGGTGGTATTTGATCGCCCCTGCGGTTTTTATTTTTTGCGCTATAAACAAAAATAGAGCGACAATTTTGAAAAAAATGCAATATTTTTTACTTTTTGCTATAATAAATATCCCCAAAAAATATATAAAAAAACATTTTTTTTCCTCAGTTTAGGCCGATACGTATTCTTCTACATATTTTTGGTAAAAAAAATCGCAATTAGCGATTATTGATTAGTTTGCGCAAAAGTTATAGCGTTTACAAAATAGGGGATAGTTTTATAGCATTTTTATTAATATTTTTTTTTTTTATTAGTAATGGCGACGATCAGCGATTTTTATTGTGACTGCGACATTTTGGCGGACACATCGGACATTTTTGACACATTTTTGGGACATTTGTCATTTATACAGCAATCAGTGCTATTTAAATAGCACTGATTCCTATGTAAATGACAGTTGTAGTTAGGGGGTTAACCACTAGGGGGCGGGGAGGAGTCAGTGTGACGTGTTGTGTTTTTTTTACAGTAGGGGGGGCGTGGCTGTACGTGTGACGTCATTGATCGGCGTTCCCGATGACAGTCAGTGTAGGAAGCGCGGGGAGAGGTTTGTTTACATAGACCTCTCCCCGTTCTTCCGCTCCGTAACCCGATCGCGGGATACCAGCGGCGATCGGGTCCGCTGGTCCCGCGGCCGGGGTCACGGAGCTCCCGACCGGGTCGCGAGCGCGACCCACGGGCAGGCACATGCACGATCACGTACAGGTACGTGATTCTGCCTGCCCGAGCCATTCTGCTGACGTATATATGCAGTGGCCGGTCGGGAAGCAGTTAAACGCGCGTTCAGAGGCAGTTGGACACTTTTTTCAACTGCACCTGAACGCATGCAATGTTATCCTATGTGTCCATGTACACAGTCTAGTTTTTTCCCGTTTTTATGCAGTTGCGTTTAACCTCGTTTTTCCAGAAGCAAGAAAATGCTTTCAGACACTTTGCTTTTCCGCGTTTCAGACGCAAAACGCGGCTAAACGCAGGCACCTGCGTTTAGCCGCGTTTGCGTTTATAAGCCTTTTTAAAGGAGCCCAATTTTTTGGACCAGAAAACTCAGAAATATGATGGTAAACCATAAAAAATACTAGAAAAATTGGTTTAAAATGTCGTAATTAGTTTAGATAGTTCATAGAGCATATATACTCACTAATGCATACATGTTTGTGAAATATCCAACGGACATTCGCTGTGCCATCAACGGATGGGTCCAATATCGACAAGCTCTGATTCTGGACCTCTCATGCAAATTTGCGACGACATTGCTCCCTCAATAAGAGCAACACCAGGAGCATTTCCTGACATATATTCAATATGGGATCCATTTAAAAAAAAAAAAAAAACACAGAAAGAGAGGCAAATGCAAGTGTACAACTGCTCTCTCTGCTGCTCACTCTGATCAAAATGGCAGAAATAGTTAATAATACATGTTTTCTGAGCTTGGGGAGGGTCTATATGATGTTATCTTTACAAATGCTTATAGACGCAAACGCGTCTAAACGCGGCATGAAAACACAGCAAAACGCGCATTTTTAAACGCAGGTTTCTGCTTTTTAAAACACGCGTTTAGCAGAGTTTGCATCTGCATCTCGTGTGCATGGGGCCTTACAGCAGAGTGTTTAGAAGAAAAAAAAAAGATTTAAGCCCCATACACACGCGCGGATTATCCGAGGACCAGGTCCGTCATACTTTGTCTGATGTTGGTTTTGCGTACACACGGTCGGACAAAGTTGTCGGAAAATCCGATCATTCTGAACGTGGTGACGTTTGTTGCCTACGACGGGACTACGTAGAGGCTAGTAGCCAATAGCTTTGGTCTTGTAATGTGATCTGAGCATGTGTAGCACTTTGTCCGGTCGGAATTCGCTACACACGATCGGATTTGGTGTGATCGGACTTTGTTGTCAAAAAATCTATCCAGCAGGAGATAGGACTTTGTCCGTCAGACAATCTGATGGAAACTGTCCGATGGTGCCTACACACGGTCTGATTTTCCGACAACATTGTCCGATAGGACAGAATCCATCGGAAAATCCTACCGTGTGTATGGGGCTTTAGACGATTTGTAAATCTCAGGACTGGGTGAACAAACATACTATAAAATAGCACCCATATGGGTATTTTGTTTGAGAATATATCTGTTTAAATGGAGATCACCTGTAATGGAGTTTAATATAAGAAGACTGAAAGCTCAGGCTCTGCCAACACATCTGTATTAAACCTTTTCTATCCATTATTGTGAAAATGTTGGTCTTTTCATTGTTAATTGACTGGATAAACCTACAGAGGAACTAGAAACCTCTTAAAATGATCAATCTTTTTTCCAGATGAAATTGGTTGTGTGGACCCCTCAGAATGTATGAAGTACTGCGGTTCTGAAACGGGCTGTGCAAACATTGCCTATCCCAAGCTGGTGATGACACTCCTGCCTGTAGGTAAGATGGCTCCACTTGGAGCAGAGTCGGGTGTTCTAGAGGTAATCTCTCGGAAAGGCTGTATTTTAATGGCACTCGTGGGCCAGGTCTTAATGCAGAAGGTTATAGGGGGGAAAGCACCAAGTCTTAAAGTGTTACTAAACCCAGAACCCTGCATTCACTATATCTGGTCTCCTACAGTACCCAGAACATGGAAATGTAACAGTTTGTGTAAATGTAAACTGCTAAATACCTTTTCTCATCAGCAGTGAAAGCTTGTAGGAGGAGTTTCCATTCTACTTTGACTGTCTTATGAGGCGGCATTACCCCTGACCCTTTGTCTGGACAGTGCTGATTGACCCTGTGTCGATCACATGCACCCTCCCAAGACAAAAAAACTTGATAGTAATACACACCAAACTGAGCATGTGCAGAGTGACACCAAAAGCTCTGTCTTATCAGGAGATGGATTGGGGACAGTAAAAGAAGGGAAGAATCTGAGAAGACAGGATCAAACAGCCTTTTTACACAATGCGAAGGATTAACTCCTTAGGTTCCACGGTGAGTATAACAAGCATGCTTTACTGCATGTACTGACTGATTTTACTGTTGTGGGTTTAGTAACACTTTAACAATTACGAAGTGCAATCATTTTCAACTAATTGTGTTTCCATTATCTACCTTCCTCTGGAAATTTGTGTCTTAAATTCACAAGAAAATTGGAGGGAGCAGGGGTGCAGTAGATGTTGCTTGGAGTCAGAAGAATGAGTCAGTACAATTTAGTAAAACATAAAACCATCAAAGGAAGCTGTCAGGATATGGGCAATGTTGTTGCTGACTTGTTCTGAGTACTCGGTTGCCCCCAGGTCTTGTACACAATGCTATAGTGCTTGGCCACCACGCCAGGGCAAGAGGGAACTGAGCAAAGCAAACAGGTACTTGCGATTAGCAGACAGGTAGCGTGGTTCTATGATAGTCCAGGTAAAGGCAGGCTGAGTTCAGGAATAGTCTTCAGACCCCACTGGGAACCTGGACTGGACTCCCCCAAAGGAGTGCTCTGATCGACAGCATAACTGCTACATATTGGCAGTCTTTCCCCAACCAAAGACCCCATTTGGGGCTAATGAGCCCCTATTTATATGGTATAAAAATTATCCAAATTTTTCATAATATACGGAATCTCAAAAATCTGAAAGAATAACTAACTAATAACGTAACTATTACTAACTATTAAATTATAGGTATTGGAATTTCCTTTCAAATCTGAAGTTATGAATTATCCGAAATAAAGAATGCTGCATCTAAACAAATGGAATGGAATGAAATAATAATACATTTTCATTATTATTGGTATTTATTATTATTATTATTATTATTATTATTATTATTATTATTAATTTGTTATGTTCCATTCATTTAGATACGGCATTCGTAACTTCGGATAAATTTGTATTCGTTACATTCACTAACAGCCAAATTTGAAAGGAAATTCCAATACCTATCATTTAAAAGTTAGTAATAATTATGTTATTAGTTATTAACTATTAAATATTAGGTATTGGGATTTCCTTTCAAATTTGGCTGTTAGTGAATGTAACGAATACGAATTTATCAGAAGTTACGAATGCCGTATCTAAATGAATGGAACGTAACGAATTAATAATAATAAATACCAATAATAATAATGAAAACGTATTATTATTTATTATTATTTTGTTCCGTTCCATTTGTTTAGATGCAGCACTCTTTATTTTGGATAATTCATAACTTCAGATAAATTTGTATTTGTTACGTTCACTAACAGCCAAATGTGAAAGGAAATTTCAATATCTAGAATATAATAGTTAGTTATTATTAGTTAGTTATTTAAAATTTTTGGATTTTTGTTCTTTTTTTTTTTTTTTTTTTTTTTTTTTTAGAATTTTCGAAGTTACGAATTTTCAAAATTCCGAATTACGAATTTCCGAATTTTCGAATTTCCAAAAAAACAAGAAACAAAAATGAAAACTAAGCAAGTCAACCAAGGACAACAGCTGCAACAAGATACAATGTAACATTTAGTCTGCACACATAACCCCGATGCATGCACACAGCAGAAGGAAAACTTTTAACTCTTTGGAAGCACGTTTGAAGGCAGATCGCTGTAAAAAGTACAAAATGTGTTATTTCATATTACTCATGTTTTTATGATTGATTAATCAAAGTTTATTTTATTTTCCATTGTAAAAGTAATTCAAACTCATTACTGCATTACTGTTTAATCGTTCACTCATTTTATCTTTTGAGGTCAAGGGCTCGAAATAGCAAAGCTATCTGAAGCTAGATAAGTAGCTAGATTGTTGTTGGTTGCGGAATTCTCATGTTGCCTGTTTTGGAATGAAATGCCTCATTTGCCACAACTTAAAACAGACCTCTGGTCAGCTAGTAAAATTGCTCTTTGGTAGCTACCCACTTGTATAGTAAGGCTTTAAGGATCTAAGTCTAGGGGGCTATACCAGAGAAACATACACCATGTACGTACCTTATCATTTGCTACCCTGCATGGAGCTATTGCTGACCTTTCCTTCTACTGTCCATGCTAGTTCCCTGGCTTCCACTCTGATGCTTAACCTGGAACAAATGAGCAGTTTTCTTTAATTTGCTCAATGGATATGACGCTGAGCACGTGCACTCAACTTCTTTGGTTGACTATGACCAGGCCTGTTCTGAATGGAACCTGTCCTGTTAAACCGCTGTATGGTCTTGGCCACCGTGCTGCAGCTCAGTTTCAGGGTCTTGGCAATCTTTTTATAGCCTAGGCCATCTTTATGTAGAGCAACAATTCTTTTTTTCAGATCCTCAGAGTTGTTTCCCATGATGTATCATGTTGAACTTCCAGTGACCAGTATGAGAGAGTGAGAGCTATAACACCAAATTTAACACACCTGCTCCCCATTCACACCTGAGATCTTGTAACATTAACGAGTCACTTGACTTGGGAAAATGGCTAATTGGGCCCAATTTGGACATTTTCACTTAGGGGTGTACTTACTTTTTTGTTGCCAGCGGTTTAGACATTAATGGCTGTGTATTGAGTTATTCTGAGGGGAGAGCAAATTTACACTGTTATTCAAGCTGTACACTCACTACTTTACATTGTAGCAAAGTGTAATTTTTCTTAAAGATATAATAAAATATTTACTTTTGTGAGATACTGTGTGTATGTACACACACACACACACACACACACACACACACACACACACACACACACACACACACACACACACACACACACACACATATATATCTTTTTATTAACTAAAAAAAAAAATATGTAAGGAGATGTATAGATCTGGAATGGTTGTTTGTTTTGTTTTTTCAGTCTGGATCTGTACTGTGATGTTGATTTAACAATTGTGAGAACTTTACAATCACAGTTATGTGCATGATTTACATACACCAGTGGGAAATATTTATCAAATAAATTAGCGACTAAAAAGGACACCCGATGCAGGCAGTTGCAGTGATTCAGCCTTTTTTGGGGTTAAAACGGGCAGTGAGGAGGCAACATATTATTTTCCAGATGCCTGTCTGATTTTGTTCTTTTCTGTATTTAGGACTGAAGGGGTTAATGATAGCAGTAATCATGGCTGCCCTGATGAGCTCACTCACATCCATCTTCAATAGTGCAAGCACCATTTTCACTCTGGACATCTGGTTATATTTCCGCAAGAAGGCAAAGGATCGGGAGCTTGTAATTGTGGGTAGGTAAGTATGGTTCCTTATTGGTTAAAGCGATGCCTGGAACACACACACACACGAAAACCCTTTACCAATGTTGACCCCTCCCAGGATGAATGATAGCCAGCACCATTCAGCATGCTTTTTTTTAACCCAGAACGTCAAAGAGACAAATATAAATAATGCAGTAATCTAGAAGTCAATTTTAATGTTTAGTGCAAGACTTTTGATGATTAAAGCAAAATGATGGACAAGAATATACATAGTTGATGCATAGTTGTTGTACCTCCGAAAATATTGTAATTCAGTTCAGACACTTTCTGTTACACACAAACCCGCCAGACAACTCTGTAACACTATAGATTTCTATGAAGAATTAATGGCAGCTAAAGCATAAATCCAACCAAAATGCATTTAGTTTTTTGGTTGGGGCCTGTATTTTTATTTATTTTTTATTACATCTGTGTTCCTATTGAGCAGATTGATAAACATTTTCCCATTGCTTGCCATACCAGAGCCTTGGTATGGTTGCTTTAATGACCAATGACTGTCGATGGTTAATGCATCTGTAGCGGTGTAGTGCCACTAGTAACAAACATCCACTATATCACCCTGTTGCCAGACCTCCATATATCACCTCTGAGACAATGAACAGTCTTTTGCTTTGTTTTGTTTTTGCTTATTGGGGGGTATAACTTGGTTGGGGAAAGGGGTATATGGGATGCCCATAGATCAGATCACTTTGCCATCATATTTAAAGACTTTATAGATTAGAACTTAGTTTGAGCCTGAAGGAATGATGCGCATATGTAACAGCTACAGTCTCTTCCCTGCATCACCATGCAGACTATTGCTCCTCCTCTGCGTAACTCCTGCAGACTATTGCTCCCAGAAATTCCTCATCAGTTACCGTGTAAAGATAAGGACCTCACCCATAACCGTGTAAGGGTGAAGTTTCCAGAAATCCTCTCCTCCTGCACAAACTTATACTGTAGCACATTCATTTGTTGTCACATCTTCTTCTGTATGCAAAAGAACCCACTCTGAATAGTCTCCAATGCTGACTCTGAGTTATTGCTGCTGCTAGGCCAGAGGCCTGCAGTACCTCTCCCCGGAGGTCTAGTAGGTTAATAATGTGCTGAACAGCCAGCCCAACTTTCAAATTTTGTGCCCTTGGGCCACATCGATTTGTTACTATTCCCCACAGTCTCTCCTCTGCTCCAGGACTCCTTATCAATGACTGTGTAATGATGAGGACTTCACCAATGACCGTGTAAAGGTGAAGTTCCCTCACAGACTTCCTGGCATGTCTCCACATCCAGCCCTCCACTGCGGTACACTCACCGACCTTCCTCTGCCCTGAGTCCATGATGAAGAACTTAAAGCGGAAGTAAACCCATCGATTTAACAGTCTAAAAAAAAAAGGCATGCCGTGAATGCTAACTGCACATGGCTGTGCTCTCAACCAAACAGTCAAACCATCCAATGGCTGGTGTTATAACGGATCACATGTGCAGCACTGTGGCAGTTGAAGATTAAACAGAGGCAAAGATGGCAGCTTCTTGGCTGAAAACGATAGGGGGGTTTACTTCCACTTTAACCGGACCGTACGTTCCAACAGCTTCTCCTGCCTTTTTTTTTTTTTACCTGGTAAAGGACACTTGCCTAAATCCACCATCCAGGTCCCCTGCCAGTGCAGTTTCCAGATGCGAGGACTGCTGATCCAGATAGGCTTGCTATTCTGTGCCATCCAGGTCCTCTACCTTCTCCTTGCAATGACATCACTCCTCTCCTGGTGTCTGAGTGGACAGCCATTAGGTAGTGTTCACATTGCCACATTGTGCAGGTAATATGGACACCTGAAGAAAGACCTTGCTATAAAAAAAAAAAGTAAAGGACCCAGGACCCCAAGATTTTAGGAAAGTAAAATGGGTAATCGGCTAGAGCAGGGGTCTCCAAACTTTCTAAACAAAGGACCAGTTTTACTTTCCCTCAGACTTTGGAGGGGCCCTACTGCGGCCAGTGGAAGTAGAAAATGTCCTGGAGTCGGTAACAATGCTCCATTATTGGAGTCCATGAGAGGAATAGTGCCCCGTTGTTGGCGCCAGTGAGAGGAATATTGTCCCATCAGTGGTGTGTGTTGGAGGAATTATGCCCCATTGTTAATGTCAGTGGGAATAATAGGGCAAGCAAAGTGCCTCAGTTCGGATACCACTGAGCTAGATGGTAGGGGGAAGAATGAGAGGAATGTTCTTTGTCCAAATTTGGCCTTTAATTCTTGCAAAAAAGTCCAATTCTCTTAATAATCTTCCTATAATAAGTAAAATGACAGCATAGTACAATGTTTCAAAGCAAGACTCCTTAGTCACACACACCTTGATGGAGTCCTGAGTGGTTTTGAAACAATGCATATTGTGATTTTTATCATACTGTAATAAATGTGGATTTTCTGCAAGTTGGGCTGATGACCTATACCACGGGGGACATTTCCTCTCACTTCAAGTCAGGGCAGGAAGAGTTTGGAAACATTAACAATGAGAACAAAAAAAGTAAGATTGGGTTTAAATGTATGACCGTGTTTTTATTGCTGTCCCAATAATTGTACAGGGGTGTTGCAGGAACAGGAAATGAGGTGGAAATCTCCCTGATGGGGTCAGGTTTATTAAATTTTTTTCCCTCACATAGTTTAAAGTTTAGCTTTCAGTAGTACAGCCTGGTCCAGGACCTTTCTAAATCATGAATTTTCTTTCAGAGTTTGTACTGCAGTCCTTGTAATTATCAGCATCCTGTGGATCCCTGTCATCCAACATGTGAGCAGTGGAATAGTTGACTATGTGCAATCTATTAACAGCTACTTGACCCCACCACTGACTGCCATATTTATTCTTGCTATCTTCTTCAAGAGGGTCAATGAGCAGGTGATTTAAAAATTTGACCTAGAATTGTATTTCTCCAGAACACATTGACATATCTTATTGAAGTTTCTAGTGTTTTCCTCCAACTGAAATGCACATTAAACACAAGCCCATTTGTGGATGAGCATTCTCAGGCTGTGCTCTACTGAAGTCCTACTGAGATGTGCGTGCATCGCTGGCAAAGCAAACACAACCTTTGCCATATTTTGCATCCAAAGGTATTTCATGTTGGACAGGAAGTGAAAGGAAAATCCCACCAATTGGGACATAACATTTGAGAAAAAAGAACTGACATGAATTAAGTCTAATGCCACGTACACACGACCAGACTTTCTGGCAGACTAGGTCCGGCGGTCTTCCCGACGGACTTTCGGCAGAGTTCCGACGGACATTCCAAACAAACGGACTTGGCCACACACGAACGGACTAATGCCCCGTACACACCGTCGGAAATTCAGATGGAAAATGTCCAAACGGACCATGTTGTCGGAAAATCCGCCCGTGTGTGTGCTCCATCAGACTTTTTCCTGCTCTCAAATTTTCCTACAACAAAATCCGATCTGACTTTTTCCGATCGCGTGTAGAGAATTCCGACGGACAAAGTGCCACGCATGCTCAGATCAAATTACGAGACCAAAGCTATTGGCTAATAGCCTCTAAGTAGTTACGTCGTACGCAACGAACGTCACAGAATGATCGGATTTTCCGTCAACTTTGTCCGACCGTGTGTATGCAACACCAGTGTCGGACAAAATCCGTCGGAAAAAATCAGACGGATTTTGTGGTCGGAATTTCCAACCGTGTGTACAGGGCATAAGTCCGTTCAAAAGTCCGTTCGTTTTGAATGTGATGGCGTAAATGGGACTAAAAAAAATAAGTTCAATAACCAGTAGCCAATAGCTTCCCTTGTGTCGTATTTGGTCCGTCTAACCAGCATACAGACGAACGGTTTTCCCGATTTGAGTCCGCCGGAATTGAGTCCGTCGGATAGATTTGAAACATGTTCTATTTCTAGATCTGTCAGATTTTTTTTTTTTCGATAAACGATCAGATTAGCCCACACGCGATCGGATTGTCTGATGGACTAATCCCGTCGGACCTAGTCTGCCGGAAAGTCCGGTCGTGTGTACGCGACATTAGTATAGGTGTGTGTAATTTATATGCAGTATTTATTTTTGCTTTTTATTTTTATTTTTACTTATACTTGGATTTTCATCTGTAACTGGCCTGCATTATTTTTCTATGTGCCTCTTTTTTTTTTTTTTTAATTAAATGTTGTTCCTATTTGAACTGTCGCATACTTACAGGTTAAAAGCCTTTCATTTTCCTGTGTTCAAAGGGTGCGTTCTGGGCCCTGATAATTGGGATGCTAATTGGATTTATCCGGATGGTCATGGATTTTGTGTATGGTGAACCAAAGTGCGGACAGCTGGACAGTCGACCGTCGATCATCAAGGATGTGCATTACTTGTACTTTACAATAATTCTATTTGGGTTGACAACCATTATCTGCATTGTGATTAGTTTGTGCACCCCGGCCATTCCAGAAGAGCAGGTCAGTGTTTCTCGCTGAATGCCCGCTTATTCTCCTATACCTCCACAAGGCATTCAGCGGCTGCAGGAGGAGAGTGAAGAGGTCAGTTTCTCTGTATGCAGCCACCCCACCGCTCCTCCTACCTAGTTGTACAGGGGGGGGGGGGGGGTCACGCGGGGCCCCTTGGAGCAGGGGGCCGGGTCACAATTGTGACCCCTGTAGGTACGACCCTGCTTGTACCTACAAAATATGCTTTTAATTACTGTGCTAAAGGGAGAGTCTAATAAAGATGTACAAACCTTGGCACAATCATTTGTAAAGATTAAAACTCTTCCATTACTTATGCTTTTCTGCACACAGCTTACCTTGAAGTAGACATAGAATTACATAGTCCGTAACATAGTTCATGACTATAAAAAGTTCAGTGGTCAGTAATATGTCATATACAGCCCAACCTTTTATAACCCTGAAGTTCTGTTGCCCCTCCAGGATTCTCTCTTCCCTTTTTTTAATGCGTTTTTGCATGCAGTTTTCACACATTTTACGTTTTATTTTCCTTGTTAAACGCACTGTAATACACACTGTATATAACTGGTTGCTAAGCAGGGGGACGGGAAGCCGACCCCACATCCTTAGCAACCGTTGAGTCATCAGCTGTCAGCGTGGTTCCCCGCTGATTGTCAAAAAAAAGAATTTGCCGAAAAAAAAAAAAAACGTAGGGTCCCCCCCTCAGGTCCATACCAGACCCTTTAGGTCTATTATGGATTTGGAGGGGGCCCCCATGCCAATTTTTCTTTTTAAATTGGTGTGGGGGTCCCCCTCAAAATCCATACCAGACCCTTATCCGAGCATGCCACCCGGCAGGTCAAGAAAGGGAGGGGACGAGCGAGCGCCCCCCCCCACTTAAACCGCACCAGGCCACATGCCCTCAACATGGGGGTGGGTTCTTGAGGGCAGGGGGGCTCTGCCCCAAAGCATGGAATCTGGAATACTGGGGGGCTTCCAGATTCCAAAAAGCCCCCTGCCCGCAGACCCCAACAACCACTGGCTAGGGTTGTCGGGAAGAGGCCCTTGTCGTCATCGACATGGGGACCCCCCCATGTCCTTTCCCTTTCCTGACCTGTCGGGCGGCATGCTCGGATATGGACCTGGGGGGGAACCCACTCCGTTTTTTTGTTTGTTTTTTTGTTTGTTTTTTTGAAAAACACATAGATGTGAACTAGTACCATAGGAAACCATGTTAAATGGGCTGTAGTGCGTTTCTGCAAACTGCAAAATGCACTAAAAAAATGCATAGGTGTGAACATAGGGTAATTTTATTCCATTCAAAGACCCTGCAGCTCACAGTGGGAGGGTTTCAGCAGCAGTGCTATCAATCCAGAATGCCGTGGGCAGGACTAAATGTGGACAGGTGATGATTGACAAGCTACAGGCTTATAACAATGCTTATAGCCATGCATCCCTGCATAATTTTTTTTAATCACTCTGTGCAATGAGGGCCTACATGCGTGCCAACTGTGCCCTGAATTCAAGAGCACTGCAGCATCACTGCCCCCTCTCAAGGTAAGCTGAATTAGGTGGACTTCACTGGCAGGATCAACAGGTATTTGTGGGACTTTGCAGGGAGGCTTACTGTATAGTTAAGAGCTGCAACACATTTTTAAATGGTAGTTCATAGTTCTGCTTTAAAGTAAAACTGCCATGGGAGAAATGTGAAGGCTGCCATTGCTAATTTGTCCTTCACAAAATGGTAGTTGCTGACTGATGTACTGAACTTCAAGCTCAGTCTGGAACTTGTATGCATATGTCTGACTTCTACTTCCATTGGCTGCATTGACAGCCAGGAAACTAGTGTTTATCAGAGATCCGCAATTACAGCCCCCCTATGTTACATTACATAGTAGGTGAGGTTGAAAAAAGACACAAGTCCATCAAGTCCAACCTATGTGTGTGATTATATGTCAGTATTACATTGTATATCCCTGTATGTTGCGGTCGTCCAGGTGCTTATCTTAGGGCTCAAACTTTCAAGTCCTGAGCTACTAGCCAGGTCTTAAGGGTTACTTGCCACCAGTTGCCCCACCTAACCCCGCCCCTAAACACGCTCTCATAAATTATCTCATTAAATGACACTTAAATGTTTTATGCAGAATTAAGTTATAAAAATAAATATTAACAACAACAACTTTATCCGTGCCCACCAATGCAGCCTGCCTGTGCCCACCAATGCAGCCTGCCTGTGCCCAATGCAAGCTGCGTGCACCCACCAATGCAGCCTGTGCCCACCATCCACCATGCAGCCTGTGCCCACCATCCACCATGCAGCCCGTGTCCACCCTGCAGCCCATGCCCCATGCCCACCATGTAGCCCGTGCCCACCATGCAGCCCGTGCCCACCGTCCACCATGCAGCCCATGCCCACCGTCCACCATGCAGCCCGTGTCCACCATGCAGCCTGTGTCCACCATGCAGCCCGTGCCCACTATCCACCATGCAGCCCGTGCCCACCATGCAGCCCGTGCCCACTATCCACCATGCAGCCCGTGCCCACTGTCCACCATGCAGCCCGTGCCCACTGTCCACCATGCAGCCCGTGCCCACTGTCCACCATGCAGCCTGTGCCCACCATGCAGCCCGTGCCCACCATGCAGCCGGTATCCACCATGCAGCCCGTGTCCACCTTGCAGCCCGTGCCCCATGTCCACCATGCAGTCCGTGTCCACCATGCAGCCCGTGTCCACCATGCAGTCCGTGTCCCCCATGCAGCCCGTGTCCACCATGCAGTCCGTGTCCACCATGCAGCCCGTGTCCACCATGCAGCCCGTGTCCACCATGCAGCCCGTGCCCCGTGTCCACCATGCAGCCCGTGTCCACCTTGCAGCCCGTGTCCACCATGCAGCCCGTGTCCACCTTGCAGCCCGTGTCCACCTTGCAGCCCATGCCCCTTGTCCACCATGCAGCCTGTGTCCACCTTGCAGCCTGTGCCTACCTGTGCAGGGGAGGAGAGGAACAGGAGAGCCACCCCGGATGTTCACAGCACAGCGCAGGGAACACAGTTATATTATCTTTCATTTCAATTTGTGTGTTCCCGCCACTCAACGTCATATACAGCCCCGCCCCCTGGCGGGGGAACTTTGATTGACAGATCACCCGTCACCGGGTTTGGACGCGTGATCTGTCTATTAAAGTCCCGGGACCAGGGGGCGTGGCTGTATCTGACAGCGAGCGCCAGGGAACATGGGAATGTGAAACGAAAGTTGTTATCGCTGTGTTCCCCGTGCTGTGCTATGAACACCCGGGCGGCTCTCTCTTCCCCTCCGCGGTGCTCAGCCCCCCCCCCCCCAAGCAGTCCTCTCCAGCCCTCAAAATGCACTCGCAAAATGCGAGCAGGCGAGTGTAATTTTTGAGGGCTGCTTATCTAATAGTTTTTTGAAACTATCGATGCTCCCTGCTGAGACCACCACCTGCGGAAGGGCATTCCACATCCTTGCCTCTCTTACAGTAAAGAACCCTCTATGCACTTTAAGGTTAAACCTCTTTTCTTCTCATTTTAATGAGTGTCCACGAGTCTTATTAAACTCCCTTCCGCGTAAAAGTTTTATCCCTATTGTGGGATCACCAGTACGGTATTTGTAAATTGAATTCATATCCCCTCTCAAGCTTCTCTTCTCCAGAGAGAATAAATTCAGTGCTCGCAACCTTTCCTCATAACTAATGTCTCATATGTTTATTTGTGAATGAAAAAACAAGTACAGCGCATCACTCTTGAAGTGGCTCTAAAAAGAGATATCGTAAACATTCATATCTGCACCCTTCTGGAGTTTTTCACTCTTATTCTAATATCTTTGAATTGAAGAGTTGGTCATTAATGTGCTCTGTTTTTATATTTTGTTCAGCTTGCTCGTTTAACTTGGTGGACAAGAGAAGACCCAAATCAGAATGTTATTAGTCAGATGTCTTCATCCCAAGATGCTTGTGAGCTCACCATCAACAGCCCCCAGGTGGAGAAGAAGCTAGGTAACTTTATCAAAACAATATATACTCTTTGTTCAAAAGTCTTTGGCCACCTGACTATCACGCATGAGGCCACCTGACTATCACACATGAGGCCACCTGACTATCATACATGAGGCCACCTGACTATCACACATGAGTTTCTTGGACAAACCATTCCAAAACCATAGGCATTAATATGGATCTGCGGTCCTAGTGGTTAGAACAGCCTCCACCCTTTCAGGAAGACTTTCCTCAACATGCAAAGTCGGGTTCTGATGTTGGACGAGAGGTGTTGAGCTTAGGGCTCTGTGCAGGACACATGCTTTTCTTTTAGTACCCGTTCAAACTGTTGTGGTGCAAACACATGGTAATGCACATTAACATGTTGCTTATTAATGTGCGTTGCATAAGTGCAGCTTATTAATGTGTTTATTTGAATGAGTTGCCAATACCAAAAAAGGACCTGCACTATTTTTTATGATGCAGTGCACCACAATGCACAGCAGTGCGCTAGAGCAGGGGTCTTCAACCTTTTGAAACAAAGGACCAGTTTACTGCCCTTCAAACTTTTGGGGGTCCAGACTGTGGTCAGTGGAAGTAGAAAATGCCCTGGCATCGGTGGGAGTAAACAATGCCTTGGTGTTCAGTGGGAGTAAAAAAAAAAAAAAATACATAATTAATGCCCCATCATTGGTGTCAGTAGGAGGAAAAGTGCCCCATCATTGGTGTCAGTGGGAGAATTAGTTCCCCATCTTTGTCAGTGGGAGGAATAATGCTCTGTCCCCAAGGGGATAAAGGAAAGTAAAGGGCCACATCTGGCCAGCGGAACGCAGTTTGAAGACCCCTGTGCTAGAGTAGGCCCCCGTACACATGGTCGGAAATTCCGACCACAAAATCTGTCAGATTTTTTCCGACGGATTTTGTCCGACACTGGTGTTGCATACACACGGTCGAACAAAGTTGTCGGAAAATCCGATCATTCTGAACATGGTGACGTTCGTTGCGTACGACGGAACTACGTAGAGGCTAGTGGCCAATAGCTTTGGTCTCGTAATTTGATCTGAACATGCGTGGCACTTTGTCCGTCGGAATTCTCTACACACGATCTAATTTTGTTGTCGGAAAATTTGAGAGCAGGATCTCAAAATTTTTTCCGACGGAAAAAGTCCGATGGAGCCCACACACGGGTGGATTTTCCGACAACATTTTCCGTCAGAATTTCCGTCCGTGTGTACAGGGCATAACAGTTATACAGCTATTATCCACTGGGGTGTCATTGAAAATCAATGGCATTACAACACAATAATGTATGTAATGTGTGTTGCCATCAAGGATAAGTATGAATTGTCTTTTATGTATCCATATTATTGTATAAGAATTTTGACTGTTTGTGCTACACAGCTGACGATATACCACAGACAGAAGATGCTGTCTCCTCTACTCAGGAACAGAACGGAGGTCACGTAGGTGAGTGCTTAAACTAAGATGCAGCCATTTTTTTCTCCTATTTTGGGACATATTTACAGATCTATGGGGAACATGAGCAAATACTGTTCGTTCCCCCGCATCGCTGGACCCTGGGACAGGTAAGTGTCCGATTATTAAAAGTCAGCAGCTGCAGTATTTGTAGCTGCTGACTAGGGGTGAGCCAAACACCCCCCCGTTTGGCTCGCACCAGAACCCGCGAACGGACCTAAAGTCCGTGCGAGCTTTAGAACCCTATTAGTTATAATGGATGCGAACGTTCGAAATCAAAAGTGCTAATTTTAAAGGCTAATATGCATGTTAATGTCATAAAAAGTGTTTGGGGACCTGGGTCCTGCCCCAGGGGACATGTATCAATGCAATTTTTTTTTTTTAAAAACGGCCGTTTTTTCAGGAGCAGTGATTTTAATAATGCTTAAATTGAAACAATAAAAGTGTAATATTCCTTTAAATTTCGTACCTGGGGGGTGTCTATAGTATGCCTGTAAAGGGGCGCATGTTTCCCGTGTTTAGAACTGTCTCTGCAAAAAGTGTCATTTTTGCAAGTAAAAAAGCTATTTAAAATCACTCGCGGCTAATATGTATTGACGGCTCCCGTAATACAGAGAACAGTCATTCATTGAAACTGAAAGTCATTCATAAAAAAAAAGTCATTGATAAAAAATAAAAAAAATGAAAAAAAAAAAAAGCGTGGGGGTCCCCCCAAATTCAATAACCAGGCCCTTCAGGTCTGGGGTGGATATTAAGGGGAACCCCAGCCAAAAAAAAAAAAAAAATGGCGTAGGGTCCCCCTCAAAATCCATACCAGACCCTTATCCGAGCACGCAACCTGGCAGGCCGCAGGAGAAGAGGGGGGGACGAGAGCTCCTGCCTGAACCGTACCAGGCCACATGCCCTCAACATTGGGAGGATGCTTTGGGGTCCCCCCCAAAGCACCTTGTCCCCATGTTGATGAGGACAAGGGCCTCTTCCCCACAACACTGGCCATTGGTTGTGGGGGTCTGCGGGCGGGGGGCTTATCGGAATCTGGAAGCCCCCTTTAACAAGGGGACCCCCAGATCCCGCCCCCCCTGTGTGAAATGGTAAGGGGGTACAAAAGTACCCCTACCATTTCACCAAAAAAGTGTCAAAAATGTTAAAAATGACAGGAGACGGTCTTTGACAATTCCTTTATTAAAATCTTCTTTCTTCTTTCTTCATCCTTCGGTTTCTTCATCTTCTCCTTCCGTCATCTTCTTCCATCTTCTTCCATCTTCTTCTTCCTCCGATCCGCTTCTTCTTGCGCTGGTCTTCTCGTCCTTCTCGTCCGGCATCTTCTTCCGTCGGCGTCGGTGTCTCTTCTTGGGCCGCTCCGCGCAATGGGAGGCTCCCGCTGTGTGAGGCTCCGCTCCGTGTGACAGGTCTTTTATAACGGAGGGCACCTGGTGACCCCGCCCCCCTCTGACGTCATGGGGAAAGCCATAGGGAATTCCCCATGACGTCCCCGTGCGTCAGAGGGGGCGGGGTCACCAGGTGCCCTCCATTATAAAAGACCTGTCAGACGGAGCGGAGCCTCACACAGCGGGAGCCTCCCATTGCGCGGAGCAGCCCAAGAAGAGACACCGACACCGACGCCGACGGAAGAAGATGCCGGACGAGAAGGACGAGAAGACCAGCGCAAGAAGAAGCGGATCGGAGGAAGAAGAAAATGGAAGAAGATGGAAGAAGATGACGGAAGGAGAAGATGAAGAAACTGAAGGATGAAGAAAGAAGATTTTAATAAAGGAATTGTCAAAGACCGTCTCCTGTCATTTTTAACATTTTTGACACTTTTTTGGTGAAATGGTAGGGGTACTTTTGTACCACCTTACCATTTCACACAGGGGGGGGCGGGATCTGGGGGTCCCCTTGTTAAAGGGGGCTTCCAGATTCCGATAAGCCCCCCGCCCGCAGACCCCCACAACCACCGGCCAGGGTTGTGGGGAAGAGGCCCTTGTCCTCAACATGGGGACAAGGTGCTTTGGGGGGACCCTAAAGCACCCTCCCAATGTTGAGGGCATGTGGCCTGGTACGGTTCAGGCAGGAGGGGGGCCGCTCTCGTCCCCCCCTCTTTTCCTGCGGCCTGCCAGGTTGCGTGCTCGGATAAGGGTCTGGTATGGATTTTGAGGGGGACCCCACGCCATTTTTTTTGGCTAGGGTTCCCCTTAAAATCCATCCCAGACCTCAAGGGTCTGGTATGGATTTTGAGGGGGACCCTACGCCATTTTTTTTTTGATTGGCAGTGTGCAGTGATGGCTTTCTGGTGGGCTAGATGAACATGCCTGAGCCCATCACTACTGCTGACATCCGGCAGGGGCCAGCACAGAGGCGGGTGGAGACAAAGAGGTGCAGGCTCTAGAAACGAGTAGATGGGTGACAGTCTAGAAGGATAGAGGGGGGAAGTTCCAGGGAGGCTGATCCTGGGCTGGAGCATCCCAATAAGTATGCTACATTGAGTGACATTGGTGAAACCAGTCAGGGACCAGCACTGCTTGAGCTGAGTGACTCTCCTAGCTGCCAGGGGAAGAACTCCTCCAGTGAGAGTGAGGGGGGGGGAAGCGAAGAGAAAGGAAAGACAGATTCTGGTGGTAGGGGACTCAATTCTTAGAAGGACAGAGAGGGCAATGTGTGACAAAGCCCTGAAGTGCCGAACTGTATGCTGTTTACTGGGCGCTCGGGTTCGGCACATCACACATCTGGTGGACATATTACTGGGAGGGGCTGGGGAAGACCCGGCTGTCATGGTGCATGTTGGCACCAATGACAAAGTCAGAGGCAGATGGAAGTTCCTAAAGAACGATTTTGGGGATTTAGGAGCTAAATTGAGGAAAATTACCTCAGGAATACTACCGGTACATCGAGCCACACCAGAAAGGCAGAGGAAGATTAGAGAATAAACAAGTGGCTGAGAAACTGGTGTAGTAAGGAGGGGTTTGGGTCCCTGGAGAACTGGGCCAACTTCTCAGTCGATAACCAGTACTATAGAAGGGACGGACTGCACCTAAATGAGGATGGTGCAGATCTGCAGGGAGTGAAGATGGCCGAAAAGTTAGAGGGGTTTTTAAACTAAGCGACTGGGGGGGAGGGTCCAGAGGTAGAGATAGTCAGCAATGAACATATTCCAGAGGGTAGAATTGGGGGCATTAGTGGTAGGTTGACTAAAGCACATAAACACAAGGTAAGTATAGTAACAAGTCCTATTTGCAATCTCGGAACACCCAATAAGAGGACAGTATGAGACCGGTCTAAACTATGTGGCATGTTCACCAATGCCAGGAGCCTGACGGACAAGATGGATGAACTAGAGATACTGATGAATGAAGAGGAGTTAGATTTTGGGGGAATTTTTAGAGACCTGGTTCAACAGCTCTCATGATTGGGTGGCAACCATTCAAGGGTATTCCCTTTATCACAGAGAGGGTAAAAAAGGGGGAGGGGTATGCCTATATATCAAGAATAATGTGCAAGTGAATGTGAGATATGACATCAATAAGGGAGCTAGGGAGGAGGTGGAATCCTTTAGACATGTGCAGGATGAAAAAATTTGTTTTGATTCGTTATTTAACTAAATTTATTTTGTTAAATTCGTTGCATTTGTTACATTCGTTTTCAGGATTCATTTAGTTTCAAATTCTGACCGCATTCGAAAAAAAACTATCAAATTCGAAATAATTTTACTGCATTCGAAAAAATTTGACTGAATTTGAAAAAGTAAACTATATATAACCATTTTCTGAAATTCGTATAGAATGAAATCGAATTTGAATAGAAGAGATTCGAATAGAATCAAAAATACTAGAAAAGAATAGCATAGAAAAACAATAGCACAGAACAGAAAAAAATATAAAAGATATAGATATATATATCTACAACATCGTCTAAAATTCGATTTCATTCTATACGAAATTCGAATTTTGGAAAATGGTTATATATAGTTTACTTTTTCGAATTCGGGCAAATTTTTTAGAATGTGGCAGAATTTTTTCGAATTTGATCGTTTTTTGTAATAGATTTTTTTTTAATTTAATAAAAATTTTCAAATTTGATCGACTTTTTTCGAATTTGGTCAAAAAATTTTTGAATTCGAAACTAATCTATTCTAATCTTTTCTATTCAAATTCGATTTCATTCTTTTAGAAATTTGAATTTCTTATAGAATTAATTTAAATTTGAATAGAAAAGATTAGAATAGAATATAAAAGAAGAACAATAGAACAGAATAGAATAAAATATAATATTTATTATATTTTATTCTATTTTGTTCTATTGTTTTTCTATTCTTTTCTATTTTTAGTTTTCATTGTTTTGAATTATATTCCAATCTATTCTTGAATTCGAATTTATAATATTCGGAATTCGAATTTATAATATTCGGAATTCGAATTTATAATATTCGGAATTCGAATTTATACTATTCGGAATTCGAATTTCGGAAGACGGTCATGTTCTATTTTATTACATTCTATTAAATTATATTATATTCTTTACTATTCTTTACTATTCTTTTATTTTTATTCTATTGTTTTATATTCTATTTTATTGTATTTTTTAGAAAAACGATTTCTATTTTTTCAAATTTGTTTTCAAATTTGTTTCAAATTTGTTTTAAAGTTCGATTAGAATTTTTAGTTTGCTTTTTTTCTATTTGAATGTTTATATCGGATTCGTTTAAATTCGATACTTTTGCAATTCGGAAATTCGGATGTATACGAATTTCCAAATAATTAAAAATGTGTCCCAATTTCGATTTGAAACTAAACGAAATGCACATGTCTAGAATCCTTATGGGTAGAGCTCCAAAGGGATGAAGCTAAGGGGAAAATAATACTGGGAGTATGCTATAGGCCCCCTAATCTGAGGGAGGAGGGGGAGACAGACTTCCTATCACAATTTGGATTAGCAGCAAGGATGGGAAGTGTTGTTATAATGGGGCATTTTAATTAGCCAGACATAGACTGGGCGGATGGAATCACGCATTCGTCTAAGGCTAGCCAGTTCCTAAATGTCTTGCAGGACAATTTCATGGGGCAGATGGTAGATGCACCAACTAGAAACAAGACGTTCCTAGATCTACTGATTACCAACAATACAGACCTGATCACGGATGTGTAAATACGGGGCAATTTAGGAAACAGCGATCACAGGTCAATTGGCTTCAGTAAAATCACACAAATAGGAAACACAAGGGGAACACAAAGTCACTGAATTTCAAAAGAGCCAAATTCTCTAAACTACAAACCTTGCTAGAAGATATAAATTGGGATAAAATCTTAAACAAAGAACACGGAGCAGAAATGGGTTTGCTTTAAGAGCAAAATAAGGGCATTAGCCAGTGCATCCCATTGGAAAATACATTTAAAAGAGCGAACAAAAGGATGGCTTAATTCCAATGTTGCATATAAAAGCAAAGGAGATGGCCTTCAAAAAATACAAGGCTGAGGGATCATCATCTGCATTCAGACTTTACAAAGAATGCAACAAGATATGTAAGGGTGCAATTAGGGCGGCTAAGATGGAACACGAAAGATACATAATGGAGGAGAGCAAAAAAATCCCAAGAAATTCTTTAAGTATATAAACAGTAAAAAAGGAGGACAGACCATATTAGCACCATAAAGAATGAGGAAGGCCTTCTGGTTACAAAGGATTGAGAGATGGCGAAGGTATTGAATTTATTCTTCTCCTCAGTCTTCACAAGGGAATCGGGGGGCTTCAGTAACCAAAACTGCAGTGTTTGTCCCCATGACACATCACAGGAAGCACCTTCATGGCTAACAGAGGACAGAATTAGAAACAGACTTGGGCAACTTAACATTAATAAATCACCGGGACCAGGTGGCTTGCACCCGAGGGTACTTGGGAACAATGGTCTGGCAATTACTTGACTGAGTTCCCTAATTTTTACTGACTGGAGTGGTACCAGCTGATTGGAGAAAAGGCAATATAGGACCAATATTTAAAAAAGGGCCTAATCTCAGTAGTATGCAAGCTCTTGGAGGGGATGATAAGGGACTATATACAAAAATGTTTTTCTTAGGTCATGTGACTCAAATGCAACTGTGTTGCATTTTTGATGCGTTCCTGCTGTGTTTTCAATGCATTCCAATAGGGAGCTGTATTTTTGTTGCAGTTTTTTTAACTGACCAAATATGCAGCAAGCAGGATTTTTAACACTGCTTCAAAAAGGTGCAGATAATAGCCGACAAATTCATATTCATGATAATAATTAAAAAGTCAAATATAATACAATTATTTATAAATATATATATATATATATATATATATATATATATATATATATATATATATATATAATATATATAATATATATATATATATTTTAAAGAAAAAAAAAAAAAAAACATTTCGATTTCAGCCAAGTGTATCCTGAATTTTTGGTTTCGCCACTGAAATTTTCATTTTTGGTGCACCACTAATTGAATCCTTTGTTGCTCTGTACAAGCCTTGAATATCATACCTCTTTATAATTACAGCCCCTTCATACCCCTGGCGGAAAAAGCTCTATTACTGGTTCTGTGGTACCTCGATGCAGCCTAAGATCCAACTGACCAAAGAGGAAGAGCAAAAATTACAGAAGAAATTGACTAGCATTGAAGAAGACCCTTTCTGGAGGAGTGTGTGCAATATAAACGCTGTCATAGTGCTTGCAATCAATGTTTTTCTTTGGGGATATTTTGCATAAAAATGAAGAATAAATGGCATTATTTAATGCATGCTTTAAACTCCATCAACCATGTCACACAGACTGTGTAAGGGATAAACTGAACTGGCCACCTGCATGAAATGATGGTTGTAGCTTTTGCGTAATAGGTGACATGGTGAACTTTTCTGCTCATTGTTCATACATTTTTAAGGTGTGTTATCTCGAACTGCCTTTTTTTTTTTTTTTTTTTTTTTTTTTTAAAAATTTTTACACCATAGGAACCCTAAAATTTTCAGGTCTCAGGAAACCCTTACTAAAGCCAATAGATGGGGTCAAAGGTAAACATGCCCCTTACATTAGTGGTCAGTAAGAAAGCAACCTTTATAGTGGTGGGGAAAATGCCACCCTTAGAGAGCTTAAAAAATCATTGGTGTCATGTCACTGGCTCTGTCAAATAGTGTTGGGCCCAAAGTTATCCAGGCACCATCAAGTAGGAAGCCAATCAGCCACAGCTCAAGGAAGTGGCAGAACCCAGAGATAGAGCATCCACTAGAGGGCGCATGATGCATTATAAGGATATATGAATACCTGACTGTAGCAGCTATGCAAGGAGCTGAAGGGTACATCCAGCTACCAAAGCATTTAAGAGTTGTAAACACACTGGTCCCTACCTCACTCAGTGGGGGGAGTAAAAAAAAAAAAACTGGTTTTGAGTAGCGTTCTCTTTTAAGATCAAACACCAATTTTACATTTTATAGGATTCAGATAAGAGAAGTTAAGATAACCTTGGAAGAGGTGACAACAACTGACAGGTAATGGCATACACAACATATCTCTAGTGGTAATCTGCAAGGCATTGTGGGTATGCACAGGTAATTGCATATAGTATATGATTGTGTTAGTAGGTGTTCTGGGGCTCAAGGCTGATTGCATTGGTGACCCCTGCGGCAGTAGAAGAACTCCTGCATTTTCCATCCAGTCTCCGAGCTTCAGCACAATCTGCATACGTTTTATGCAACCTTCAAACACCAGGTACATTTAAGATGTTACATATTGGAGTGCCTAGAATAGAACAATCTCACAAAAGAGACTTTAGAAATAACGGACCATTAAACCTAAAATTGGAGAATAAATCCTTATCAAAGGACAATTCATGACGTTAAGAAGAATTTTTGAATGCATTTTTCTATCTGAACATTTACATTTTTTTGTATAACAGTTTTTTGCTAAAGTAGAATTAAAGCTGCACTGCAATTCAGAGCTTAAAGTGGGGTTGCAACCAAAAAACAAAAAGGGGCTTAAAAATCATAAAAAAAATTAAAAAAAAATAATTGGAAAAAAAAAAAATTTTTTACTCACCTCTAAATGCCTGTTGCTAGGGGGTCCCTCGAAGTCTGCCACCTTCATTGCCCGGGCTAAAAGTCACTTCCTGTAGGCAACGCACAGTCATCTGGGACATGTCATGTGTCCCAGATGAGTGAGCGTCGAATCACGGCGCACGGCGCCGCTCGCGCATGCGCAGTGGGTGCCCGGCTGTGAAGCCCAGCCGGGTTCCCACATTAAGAATGCCGGCGTCGTGAGCGGAGCGGGGAACGAGGGGGGGGTCTCGTTCCCCCGCATCGCTGGACCCCGGGACAGGTAAGTGTCCGATTATTAAAAGTCAGCAGCTGCAGTATTTGTAGCTGCTGACTTTTAATTTTTTTTTTTTGCCCGGCCCTCCTCTTTAACGTTGAAAACAAAGCAATAAATTGCATACGGGGATCTCGTCTTACAATCTCAGTTCCTCCATTTTTTTTTATCTAGATGTAGCTGCATTGCACCAGTCCACCCACAGATTTAGGAAGGAGTTACAGCAAACTCAAAGCTAGGAACTTTGTGAAAACTGTTTGCAGTCGACTACACAGAATTAAAACTTAAAGCGGAGTTCCACCCAATTTTGAGAGGTGGTCTTAAACGAAAGACCACCTCTCCACCCCCCGTTTTTGGATATTGAACATTTTTTTTTTTACTTTCTAACTTACCTTTTTTGGAAGTACTAAGAGTAATTCCGATCCTGCCAGGATGTGGCCGAGGAAGTCGCATCCTCTTCTGCAGCGAGCCCCCCCTGTTGTCTTCTGGGAATTCACAAAGCCATTCACAAAGCACAGCGGGACTCACGCATTCGCAGTCGGAAACTGGCAGTGAAGCCACAAGGCTCCACTGCCGGTTTCCCTTAATTGGAATGGCGGTGCCTGCACCTGATCCGACGGACAGATCGGCCTCGGGGGCCGACATCGTGGGCTCCCTGGACAAGTAAGTGTGTCCTTATTAACCACTTGCCGACCGGCGCACAACGATATACGTCGGCAGGAGGGCGTATATATAAGTCCCTCCTTTAAGCCTGTCCGTGCCATCGGGAGCGGCGCACTCCTGCGCCGGTCGGGACCCCCGTGAGTCCGGTCGCGGACTCGATCGCCGCGGGGACACCCACGATCGTCTCACGGGAAGGCTGAATGGGGAGATGCCGAGATAAACAGAATCTCCCCGTTCTGCCTAGCAACTAGTGACGCCGATCTCTGCTCCCTGTGATTGGAGCAGAGATCAGCATTCACTAGCTGACAGCCACGCCCCCCCCACAGTAAGAAACACACCCCTAGGCATACTTAACCCTTACACTGCCCCCTTGTGGTTAACCCCTTCACTGCCAGTGTCATTTATACAGGAATCAATGCATTTAAATAGCATTGATTGCTGTATAAATGACAATGGTCCCAAAAATGTGTCAAAAATGTCCGATGTGTCATAATGTCGCAGTCACAAAAAAAAAATCGCAGATCGCCGCCATTACTAATAAAAAAAAAATTATTAATAAAAATGCTATAAAACTATCCCCTATCTTGTAAACGCTATAACTTCTGCGCAAAACCGATCAATAATCGCTTATTGCGTTTTTTTTTTTACCAAAAATATGTAGAAGAATACGTATCGGCCTAAACTGAGGAAAAAAAATGTTTTTTTATATATTTTTTGGGGATATTTATTATAGCAAAAAGTAAAAAATATTGCATTTTTTTCAAAATTGTCACTCTATTTTTGTTTATAGCGCAAAAAATAAAAACCGCAGGGGCGATCAAATACCACCAAAAGAAAGCTCTATTTGTGGGGAAAAAAAGGACGCCAATTTTGGGAGCCACGTCGCACGACCGCGCAATTGTCAGTTAAAGTGACGCAGTGCCGAATCGCAAAAAAGGGGCCTGGTCCTTTGGCTGCAAATTGGTCCGGTCTGAAAGTGGTTAAAAGTCAGAAGCTACAGTGTTTGCAGATGCTGACTTTACAAAATAAATTTGGCTGGAACACCGCTTTAAAGGGAAAGTTCACTTTTTCACAAAGAATGAAAATGTGAACAACAATGACAAGCATTTATTGGTTAGCACAGCCACCTGATCACAGCTGTATTTGAAACCACTTCTTTTGGTAGGGTGACCCAGAAGAGAAAAATGCACTTCTCATACACTCTGGGGCTGTGTATTGCTGGATACATTTTATGGACCACTATGCTGGCAACACAGGGCATCACAACCTTTATGTGCAGCAGGGTCCGGAGGGGAGGCCAGGAAATTTTGGAGTGGGTTCACTTTTTCATTTTTTGGGAGAAAAGGTAAACTTACCCCTTAAGGCTGAACCCCAGGCATATATAAACCTGACACATTATTGCAGCCCTATAGTCCTTATTATATCTTTAGGGTTAGTTCACACCAGCCGCTGCATTGCAATGTAGCTGGATCGCCGCAGTGCTGATGTGCCAATTTTGGTCACCTTTTTTATTTTTAATTAAACTTTATTGAAATGTCACAGACATTTCATCATGTTCAATTGTCAGCCGCGCTGTGCGAGGCAACGTAGTACTTTTTTTCAGTGCACACTGCCCACACACCACCGCAATACAGTGGAATGAACTGGACACACCAGAGACGAGGCATTTTGCATATGGTGGGACTATGCTGGAACAGCTGCCCAATGCCGTACCATTGCATCTGGTGTGAATGTACCCCTAAATGTATTATTTTTTTAATCACTTGCCAACCGCGCCAAAGCCGAAAGATGGCTACTGCACGCTTCTCCAGTTCTGAGAGGGGGTCTATTTATGTACTCCCAGAACCCGCCCCCCCCCCCCCTTCCGACACAGCTGATCACAGATCGAGTTAAACCATGTGATCAGCTGTGTCCAATCCTAGATTATCCCATGTAAACAAATGCCGATTATTGGCTTTTATGACTGCACTGGTGTGCAGTTATGTTGGAACAGGATGGGGCAATCCCCAGACTGTTCCCACAAAGTTGGGAGCATGAAATTTTCCAAAATATCTTGGTATGCTGACACCTTCCCTTCACTGGAACTAAGGGGCCAAGCCCAACCCCTGAAAAACAATGCCACACCATAATCCCCCCTCCACCAAATAATTTGGACCAATGCACAAAGCAAGGTCCATAAAGACATTGCTGAGTGAATTTGGGGTGGAGGAACTTGACTGGCCTGCACAGTCCTGGCCTCAACCCGATAGAACACCTTTGGGATGAATTAGAGAGGAGACTGTGAGCCAGGCCTTCTCGTCCAACCTGACCTCACAAATGCACTTTTGGAGGAATGGTCAAACATTTCCATAGACACACTCCTAAACCTTGTGGACAGCCTTCCCAGAAGAGTTGAAGCTGTTATAGATGCAAAGGGTGGGGCAACTCAATATTGAACCCTACGGACTAAGGCTGGGATGCCATTAAAGTTCATGTGCGTGTAAAGGCAAGCATTTTTTTAAACTTTTGACAATATAGTGTATGTCCATCAGAACCTCCCATCAGCCCAGCGCTGTTGTACACACATCGGGCCCAAAACTTTTATGGAAACCCTGCACCCTGCATTAACAAACCTAATCCTCCTTCTTGGACCAGGGAGAAGCAAACTGTGATGGACAGAGGGGACAGTGAATGCATATGTTGTTGTGTTCTTTTCCCTGCCCCTTTTATGTCTTTAGCCCCTGTTACTCTTTCGCAATCCGCTATTAACACAATCAAACATTCCTCTGCAGGCATACAACAGGCTGCGGGAAGTTTGGAGGAAACGTTTGATGATGTCATTAATTACTGGCTCTGTCACTGTTCCTGAACATTATGTCCAGTCTGGAAAACTTGCTCTGCAAAGCAATGTTCTCCCCTGTGAACGGCTCAATTCATCATTGTGACTGCCCGCCATGACACTGAGATGTCGTTTCCTAAAAACATTTTGCATGAAAATTGAAAAAGATAAAGAAGCTTGCCAAGAGACTAACAGATGGAAGTCTGTGTACAACTTCTAATATAGAACGTATATCTAGGACATTTAAAGCATATCTATGGTCAAAATTAAATTTTAATTTTGTAAAACAACCCATTCAGTTTGAAATAGAAAAAAAGAGGCAAAAGATTTTTGTATAGATATTAAAAAAAAAAACTCCATCTGTTCTCAGCTGAGAGCTGGGGGAGGAGAAGCAGCAGTACACTGAGCTTCCTAGTGAACGGCTGTGCAGGGGAGAGGGGGTGTCAGGACCAGTCTGATCATTGGAGGAGAGCACACTGTTCCCAGCATACCTAGAGGACTGGCCACAGTGTGCTCTCCTGCTTAGTGTGGTCAGTTTTTAATAGAAAAGCAGAGGGACTGGCAGGAACACTGGAGGTTTCACATAAAGGAAGCAATATAAAGAGAACAGGATACTTTCTCATACAAGTACATGGTGCGGCAGGCACATATCAGGAGTATGAAATGTTGGGATAACAAACACTTTAAAGCTGAACTCCGGGTGCCAAAATGACTTTTTAAACCCAGATATTACCTTGTACATAGCTTGTGACAGTGGTGGCTGGTGCGCCATCGGTCGGGGGGTGGGGCAGATGGATCTGACCACGGATCCCCCTTGCTCCAGCCCACCACCATGCCAACACCCCCCCTCCCCCCCATCCCCGGCTCTCTTACCATGTGCTTCCCAGAGATGCCAGCATGATGAGGTCGGCAGCAGGGGAGGATTGATGTCCGAGAGGTGAGCGCTGACACAGGAGCGATCCATGGAGGAGCTGACAGCAATCAGCATGGAGGGACAGGGGATCGGACTTGGCGGCTGGTGGTCGGTCGATCCTCGGCATCATGGCGCCTCCATCACTTCTCCTTTCGGTCAATTGGGAAACAGGTCTTGTGACCTGTTTTCTGATTACCCAGGAGGAGAATCAGTGTGACAATAGCAAATTTTAATTCACTATTGTCACACAACTGGGTGGGCTAGGGCACAGTGCTCTGTGCCTTGAGCCCACCCTTTTTAGAGCCTCTGGCTCTAATCATGTTCTTAAAAAAAAAAAATTGGAATCCATATGTCCGGCGCCCCACATGTAGATTGGGGGGGCCGGACGCATGAATAACGGAGCGGCGTCCCTAATGAACGGGCTGCCACTGGCCTGTGATGTACATAGCCTTTGCAGAGAACATGGGTGTAGGAGGGACCCAGCAGGCTCCACCTACTATAGGCTACCTGTAGAAAACTACAGGGGGTGGAGACAAAACCAGTCACCCTGAAGGAGAGAGAGCAGCAGTGACTGGTCTTTAACCACTTTAATACCACCCATAGACATATGACGTCCGCAGATGGGATCTCCCATCCCGGGTGGGCGTCACATGGCGTCTTTGGCTTCCCAGCGGTATTGGGGACGTGCGCGCACCGCCGCATCACCAAGGAGCCAATGCACATGCCCGTCGGCCGCGATGTCCATCGGGCACTCGCGATTGCTCGTTACAGAGCAGGACTGTGGATCTGTGTGTGTAAACACACAGATCCACGTCCTGTCAGGGGAGAGGAGACTGATTGTGTGTTCATACTAAGTATGAACACTGATCGATCTCCTCCCCTAGTCAGTCCCCTCTCCCCACAGTTATAATCACTCCCTAGTAAGGATGAGCTCAGGCGTGTTCGCATGGTCCACGTGCAGAGCCCGCCAGGAAGTCGGCGCAGCGCTGCGCTAATCACAGGCAGTGAGACATTGCCCGATGCGTGGCTGCAGAGATCGAGAAATGTCTCACTGCCTGTGATTAGCGTAGCGCTGCGCCGACTTCCTGGCGGGCTCTGCACGTGGACCATGCGAACACGCCTGAGCTCATCCTTACTCCCTAGGTAACACATTTAACCCCTTGATCGCCCCCTGGTGTTTACTCCTTCCCTGCCAGTGACATTTATCATTGTACCTGTGCAATTGTATGTGCATTGGCTATCGAGAGACAATTCATGACATGAGGATTACTATTGTTTTCTATGTGGTCTATTCACGCCCATGCGTTTCTCTTCTGTACATTTCAGGAAAAAGTATGTGTTTTTTTGGTGTAGCAAACTGTTTGTTTGCCCCATAGATTTTAATGGGAGCACGTTAAGAAAAGCATGAAAATACAGAAGTACAAGTGTGAACTTAGCCTAATAGCAATGTGTCCAGCAAACTTTAGCAGCACTGTAAAGCCGAACGTCAGGCAAACATATGTAATACATACATGGGAGCTGATTAACCTGTCACAGGATTTGTATTTCTTTCCATCCATTTCTGAGATTTACACAGCTCTGCTACACAGCACAGCCCTGTCTAACTGAGCAAAAGACCCCTTTTTCTGTTGCAGTTAAGTAACAAAGGTTTTGTCCCTCCCTCAGTCTGTGGCTGGACAGTGAATAGAGAAGCAGCAGACTGATGAGCTCATCTCTCTGTCCCTCTGCTCTCACCTCCTATAAGCATGCTTCTTGTTAGCACAGTACCAAAAGTTAATTGTCTCCATCTGCTACTTCTCCCTCTCTCTCTGAGCACTACTGTATAGAGGATTGCAAGGGGTTGATACTTAGTCAAATTCAGGAACTTGAGCTGCATGCCTTTAGAAATACATGTTTAAAGAGATGATCCTTTTTGCCAAAATAAAACTTTACATTCACTTGGTCCTGCAAAATAAATATGGAATGCTTACCAATCCTGCTGCCCCCTCCACCAATCTCTACCACCATGAAGAGATACTGGTGCCTTAAGACCTTATAAAATCCTAAACCTGTGGAAGCATTACATTTCTGGAAATTGACACTCCTGGAAGTGTCATATGCGAGGATATGACTAAGGCCAGATAGCAGGGGCGGTCCGTCCATTAAGGGCGCAGGGCCGCCGCCCCCTTTATCCACGCCACCCCCTATATGGTTAATGGACAGGTTCATGCATAGCACAAATCTATCCACTGCCACCTATCCATGCATCCGCCTCCTTTCAGAGTGCTGGGAGCATGAATTACAGTGGCGGGGGTTTTTATTTTGAAGCACCTGATTAGAGCCATACGCTCTAATAGGCTTCAAAATAGGATGGACCCGGAGCGCAGAGGATTGCGCCATGAGCCCAACCAGGTGTGTTAGAAAAGCAAATGAATATTCACTTTTCTAACACTGAATCGCCTCTCCGCCAATCAGGAAGTGTGGATCTGATACCCGTTTCCCGATTCTCTGAAAGGTCAGGCAAACCTATTGGATGCCTAGGAGGAGGGGAGGAGGTGCACGGTGGAAGCCTCCATGATCTTAGAAGAGAAGAGGACACAGGAGACGCTGCCAGATGTCCGCCACAGTCTGATCCCTGATGTGCCTGCGGATCCCTGCCGCCGATGGGGTAAGTGCTGGTGGACCGTCAGAGAGCCCCCCCTCCCCCCCCAAACAAAAAAACACCAGCCTCCACTGCCAAATAGCATAACTCACCTTCCTATCAAAAGCACAACAAAGTCCTTAAATTTTGTTAACCTTCTTTGTAAAATAACAGTAGGGAGTTTGTAGATGTTGTAGGGTGTTGAGAGAGAGATTCTCTATGTGGAATGCTTATCCAGGAAGGAGGTAAAAAACAGAATGCTATCGCAAGACTTGGGAGGATGTAATTACAGAGCCTTCCACGAGTAAAAGCAGGAACAGGGGTGTGGACTAACCAGGAAAGAGAACAGGGAGAAATTAACTAATGAATTTAGACAGGGGGAGTGGGCTAATCCATTCTCCCTACAAGAGAATTGAAAGGTTACAATGGCAACCAGACTCTAGTAGATCAAAATGTAAACACATAAAAAAAGACAATCTTGAGAGACCACTATTACTAATTATATGGTACATATGTGAAGCTTGGATCAATGTCCGTATGTACAGGTGCATCTTATAAAATTGGAATATAATCAAAAATGTATTAATTTTTTAATTTACATTTTTTACATTTAATTTATTTCAGTATTTCAATTCAAAACGTGAAACTCATATATTTTATATACAGTGGTGTGAAAAAGTGTTTGCCCCTTCCTCATTTCCTGTTCCTTTGCATGTTTGTCACACTTAAGTGTTTCGGAACATCAAACCAATTTAAACAATAGTCAAGGACAACACAAGTAAACACAAAATGCAATTTGTAAATGAAGGTGTTTATTATTAAAGGTGAAAAAAAATCCAAACCATCATGGCCCTGTGTGAAAAAGTGATTACCCCCCTTGTTAAAACATACTATAACTGTGGTTGTCCACACCTGAGTTCAATTTCTCTAGCCACACCCAGGCCTGATTATTGCCACACCTGTTCACAATCAAGGCATCACTTAAATAGGAGCTGCTTGACACAGTAAGGTCCACCAGAAGATCCTTAAAAGCTACACATCATGCCGAGACCCAAAGAAATTCAGGAACAATTGAGAAAGAAAGTAATTGAGATCTATCAGTCTGGAAAGGGTTATAAAGCCATTTCCAAAGCTTTGGGAATCCAGCGAACCACAGTGAGAGCCATTATCCACAAATGGCGAAGACATGGAACAGTGGTGAACCTTCCCAGGAGTGGCCGGCCGCCCAAAATTACCCCAAGAGCGCAGCGACGACTCATCCAAGAGGTCACAAAAGACCCCACAACAACGTCCAAGGAACTGCAGGCCTCACTTGCCTCAGTTAAGGTCAGCGTTCATGCCTCCACCATCAGGAAAAGACTGGGAAAAAATGGCCTGCATGGCAGAGTTCCAAGGAGAAAACCACTGCTGAGCAAAAAGAACATCAAAGCTCGTCTCAATTTCTCCACAACACATCTTGATGATCCCCAAGACTTTTGGGACAACATTCTGTGGACCGATGAGACAAAAGTGGAACTCTTTGGAAGGTGTGTGTCCAAGTATATCTGGCGTAGAAGGAACACTGCATTTCAGAAAAAGAACATTATACCAACATTATACCAACAGTAAAATATGGTGGTGGTAGTGTGATGGTCTGGGGCTGTTTTGCTGCTTCAGGACCTGGAAGACTTGCCGTGATAAAAGGAACTATGAATTCTGCTGTCTACCAAGAGATCCTGAAGGAGAATGTCCGACCATCTGTTCGTGTACTCAAGCTGAAACGAACTTGGGTTCTGCAGCAGGGCAATGATCCTAAACACACCAGCAAGTCCACCACCGAATGGCTGAAGAAAAAGAAAATTAAGACTTTGGAGTGTCCTGACCTGAATCCTATTGAGATGTTGTGGTATGACCTTAAAAAGGCCGTTCATGCTCGAAAACCCTCTAATGTAACTGAATTAGGACAATTCTGCAAAGATGAGTGGGCCAAAATTCCTCCAGGACGCTGTAAAAGCCTCATTGCACGTTATCGCAAACGCTTGGTTGCAGTTGTTGCTGCTAAGGGTGGCCCAACCAGTTATTAGGTTTAGGGGGCAATCACTTTTTCACACAGGGCCATGATGGTTTGGATTTTTTTTCACCTTTAATAATAAACACCTTCATTTACAAATTGCAATTTGTGTTTACTTGTGTTGTCCTTGACTATTGTTTAAATTCGTTTGATGTTCCGAAACACTTAAGTGTGACAAACATGCAAAGGAACAGGAAATGAGGAAGGGGGCAAACACTTTTTCACACCACTGTAGATGTGTTACACACAGAGTGATATATTTCAAGCATTTCTTTCTGAATTTTTTTGATGATTGCGGCCACAGTGGACCAACACCAGCAGAGAACAAGGACCCTAAGCACACAGCCAAGATAACAAAGGAGCGGCTACGGGACAACTCTGTGAATGTCCTTGAGTGGCCCAGCCAGAGTCCAGCAACTGCCCACAAATAGGTGTGCCAAGCTAGTAGCATCATATTCAGAAAGACTTGAGGCTGTAATTGGTGCCAAAGGTGCTTCAACAAAGTATTGAGCAAAACTGTGAATACTTATGTACATGGGATTTTTTTTTCATTTTCCATTTTTAATAAATTTTAATAAAATTTTATAAATTTTAATAAATTTGCAAAGATTTCAAACAAACATCTTTCACATTGTCATTATGGGGTGTTTGTAGAATTTTGAGGAAAATAATGAATTTAATCCATTTTGGAAAAAGACTGAAACAAAATGTAGAAAAAGTTAAGTGCTGTGATAACTTTTTGGATGCGCTGTATGTAGTGTTATACAGATAGCAGAAAATGTGGAGCCCCAGTACACAAAAGTTTCAAAAAGAGTTACCACACAGAGTATGCAGATCAGGAAATCAGGTGAGAGATGGAAAAAGGGGACAAAAGTTTGTGGAACTTGTCCTTTTTTTATCAAGATAAATCCTAACCTTATTGTAGCCCCACAGGTGAGATTTGACTTGAGTTCCTCAACATTTTGTCTCTTTCTTCCACCTCTACCTGGTGGTGTATTTATAAAATATTTACATAGCTGTTCAAATTTAAACTGCATGTAAATTTGTTTTCTGTGAATGGGGAAAGATTTAATGTTGTTAGGCTCTCTTCAGTTCGAATGTGTGAATTTGTAAAATACTGGATCATGGCCACTAGATGGAGCGGAGGAGCATATCTGTTCCGTATGATAGTAAGCCCCATCTAGTGGCCATACCACTAGATGGAGCAGAGGAGCATATCTGTTTCATATGATAGTAAGCCCCATCTAGTGGCCATAATGCGGTATTTTCCACATTCACACATTCAACCCGTAGAGAATAAAAACTGAGAGCATTCAATTTTGTATTGAACAAATTTACATACAGTTTTAATGGACAAATAGCTATGTACATTTTTATAAATAAACCCCCTAGTGCAGGGGTTCTCAAAGTATGGCCCTCCAGTTGTTCAGGAACTACAATTCCCATCATGCCCAGTCATGTCTGTGAATGTCAGAGTTTTACAATGCCTCATGGGACTTTTTCTGCAACAGCTGGAGGGCCGTAGTCTGAAGATCCCTGCCCGAGTGTCTTGCATCTTTATAATGTTATCTATGCTGCATATAAGTTGAAAGCAGACCTGTGTAGGTATATCTGTATTTTGTGTGATTTTCTGTACATTGTATTTACTTATCTGATGCTTTTGCTGATTAATATACACTGTCATAAAATTTAATATAACATTTCTTGGATTTGCAAATTGGTGTCTCTATACCCTACGCGTTACGTCACTCACCCACGTGACTTCCTCAGGGAAAAGCTGGTAATGAATGTGACTCAAATGTATTATGTGAGTGAGCTGTATTGTGTTTTTATATGCTGAGACAATAATAAAACGTACTGAACTGTCAGGGGGGCCTCTTTGTTCCTCTTTGAGTACTATATATAGATCAGGAAAAGGGAGCCTATGAATCATTATCCATGGAGTTACTGATGCTGGAGACATTACCAGATGACCGGATAAAGCGTATTGTGACCTGTATATTTATATAGGTCCACTGGTCAGGTGAGCGAGTTTTCCCACTGGTGGTGGAGCACTACACTTTTTTGGTGGAGCACAGAATCAGATGCAATGAACACAAGAATTATTGATAAATTATGTTAATTGGACTTTTATCTGTCACTCGTTTTTTTTTGGTGTTTATGATTATTTTTTGCACATTTTCTTTAGTTGAATTTTAATGTATGGCGTCACACATGCTTATATTGGAATTTATGTAAAATGTAATGTATGGTGTCACATATGCTTATATAGGAATCCATCATTTATTTCTGTAAGTAGCACATCACAATCTGTACGTAGTTGGTGGTTTTGAGTGTGGAAACACATTCTATTCTGCAGATCCTGAATTTTATGTTGTTTAGTTAATTTTTTGGTAGCACACAGATCTTTTTATTGATTATTTTTTTATTATTATTCAGGATTGCTTTATTGATTTATTAATGAATACAAAGCTACAAAGCTGCATTAATTTGTCTTTGATCGCTGCCTGGAGTCCACCATTATTACCAATATACAAAATGGCCACCAGGTGGCACAATAAGATAAGAAATGTGAAATTCTATAAATGTTAATGTAGAAAAGCCAAGATCTACGTATGGGGAAAAAGATATCCTGGATGTTTAATTACCTTAACAATGACTGAGCTGCAAAAAGAGCAGCAGCTACATAAACAAAAGAATATAATGTGTCAATAAACCTAAAAATAAGCTGCCTAGAGATGCTAGCTTGAAGGCATTATAGATATAATTTAAACAGATTTGAGGGTTCGGAATAAGATTTTTTAAATTCTTTTATATAAAGCTGTGACGGGTGGGAGATGTTGACTGTCCAGAAGCCTAATTGTGGTGCATTACTTAGAGTCTTGCATTGGCCTGAATTGGTTGACAGGACAACAATTCTACTTCCGTACATAAAAATGGTAAAACACATTTATTATTATTATACAGGATTTATATAGTGCCAACAGTTTGTGCAGCACTTTACAAAATAAAGATAGACAGTAAAGTTACAATAAAATTTAAGACAAGAGGATTAGATGGGCCTTGCTCATGAAAGCCTACAATCTAAAAGGGAGGGACAAGTCATACAAAAAGGTAATAATAGTGAGGGATGAGCTGCTGGAGACATATAAAACATAAAATAAAGATGAATTCTAGGCACATATACAGTGTCAGATTAAACGCAGTGGAGGTTCCTAGGCAGTCAAAAGCATGGGCCACCCTCGCAGGTTTCTGGAGGTTTCTCTTGTGTACGCTCTAATGGGATAATATTGAACCAAGTAGTGTGCATGTTGGCCACTAGATGGAGATGACCATCACTACTGTATATTATACATACAGTAGTACCTTGGATTACAAGCATAATTCGTTCCAGAAGCATGCTTGTAATCCAAAGCACTCGTATATCAAAGCGAGTTTCCCCATAGGAATCAATGGAAACTCAGATAATTTGTTCCAGTGTCACTGTTAGTGTATGCAGTACCGCATGTGGCCAGAGTTAGGGGGAGCTCTGAGTGTCTCAGAGCGTTTCCGAGTCCGTGTCCCCGGTGCCCCCGCACCTCTGGCCACATGCGGTACTGCACACCCCAGAGGCTTGAATTCTGCTCCTCGAGTCAGGATTAAAAAATAAATAAAAAATAGCTCGTATTGCGAAACGCTTGTAAATCACGTTACTCGCAATCTGAGGTTTTACTGTACTTATGTTGCACCAACATTTTTTTACAAGCTGACAGCTGAAAGAAAAAATGAGCCTTCAACCACTTGACCTCTGGAAGGTTTAACCCCCCTTCATGACCAGGCCATTTTTTGGGTATACGGCATTGCGTTACTTTAACTGACAATTGTGCGGTAATGCGACACTGCACACAATTAAAATTGATGTCCTTTTTTTCCCACAAATAGAGCTTTCTTTGGTTGGTCTTTGATCACCTCTGCGGTTTTAATTTTTTGCGCTATAAACAAAAAAAAAGGCAGACAAATTTGAAAACAAAACAATATTACTCTATTACAAAAAGAGTCCACGACTTAAATCGCTATGCACTTTCCTTTGGTGGGAGGTTCGGACTGTGTATATCTATCTGGGCAAGTGTTGTATTGTTTTGTTTGCATTTTAATTTTTATTCCTATTTTTATTTTTTTCGTGTCAATTTTATTGTTACGCACTGGGAATTTTGCTGTAACCGGTGGCTGTTGTCCGCAACCTGCGGCTGAAGTTGAATGTATATTATAAAACTTAATAAAAAGTATTTTACAAGAAAAAAAATTATGAGAAAAAACTGTATTTCATGAAAGAAATGGCAATTTTTTTATGTAAACAGTGCTTTAGCTAATTACATTTGATCCAGTTAGGGTTTAGATTTACTTTAATGCTGACGTTTTTCAAAGTGAATCAAAATCTAACAACGCAAGTGTAGTATATGGCAGCTTACCAGTTCTCAGATGCGATTACTGCATTATTTATCTTTTTTCAGATTTACCGTATATACTCCGAGATTTTCAGCCCTTTTTTTAGGGCTGAAAGTGCCCCCCTCGGCTTATACTCGACTCACCGCCATCTGCCTACATGATCAGCGTGTCATGCAGAGAGACAGCAGTGTTCAAAAGCAGCGCCTCCTCCTCCTCCCCGTCCGTGATAGGAGGAACACTAATTTTCCCAGCAGTAAGTCAGTGTGCAGTGTTTCGCCTATCACGGACGTCCTGTCATTCTCATCTCATGGACGAGGATGAGGGGATGTCCGTGATAGGCGGAACACTGACTGCTGGGAAAACAGAGTGTTCCTCCTATCACGGATGAGGAGGAGGAGGAGGCGCTGCTTTTGAATGTGGAATGGCACCTTACACGCTGATTGGCAGGATCAGCAATGGGGGACACAGGATGAACAAGGAGGCATCTAACGATCGGCACATAAAGACTGCAATGGTGGACACAGGTGGCAGATTGCACAGGGAGGCATACACAGGACCCAGGGGATGCAGATCGGCACAGGTAGGCTGCAATAGACACAGGGGGGTTTGTACAGGACACAGTGAGGTATGCAGCAGCAGATGGGCATTTGCTGACCCTCTTTTCCACTTACAGTAGCTGCTGCATTTCTCACCCTTGGCTTATACACGGGTCAATAAGTTTTCCCAGTTTTTTTGTGGTAAATTAGGGGCCTCGGCTTATATTCGGGTCGACCTATACTCGAGTATATACGGTAAGTACATTTTCTGCAAGTACAGAAAAATATTGATCCTGCCAGTCCTGGTGACTTTCTGTGCAAGTCTCAAACAATGTTATCAGCCTTACCAGCTATCTTCTGAAAAATACCAGCGGCATTGCTATGGGGGGTGCACACCGAGGTGACACCCGCTAGGGGGGGTGACACTGTCAAGAAGAAAATTATATCTGACCGCGATGGTGTCACCCCTGTCCATGACAGCACATGAATCAGCATCATTTACAGGGGCTAGTTTGGGGTGCGCACCATGACTGTGCACTGCCAGCCTGAAACTAGCCTGCCCTGCAGAGCACTGTGGCAGGCTAAAATGGAGAGAGCCCGATTGGTGGTGTGACATCATCTTACCATACCAGGTGACACTAACACTAGTGATGCCACAGTAAACACACACATTGTGATGGAGATGAGGGGGATGTGTTGGTAGTGCAAATCAGGAGAGCAATCTAGGGTGACAATACTTCTTCATAGCTAAGATATAGTGAGAGGGCGTTGTCACCCTAGAATGAATGAATGAATGAATGAATGAATGAATGATTTGTATAGTGCTGCAAATGCGAACTGAATCGCCTCAAGGCGCTTGGTCTGTCCTGTGTTGTCCTGCTTCTTAGAAGAGGTGGGTCTTGAGTTTTTTTCTGAATGAATGAATGAATGAATGAATGAATGAATGAATAACTTGTATAGCGCTACAATGCGAACTGAATCGCCTCAAGGCGCTGTTGACGTTTGGTTATCAGCTTCTAGAAGAGGTAGGTCTTGAGTTTCTTCCTGAAGGCCTGATGGTTTTCTTCCATGCGAATGTCGGTTGGTAGAGCGTTCCATAGCCGAGGTCCCTGGACAGCGAATCTCCGTTCCCCCTTTGATTTGTAGCGGGATTTAGGAATGAGGAGAAGATTTTGATTAGCCGATCGAAGACTACGATTCGGTGTATAGTGTTTTATTTTCTCGCGAAGGTATTGCGGAGCGTTTCCATGTGCGCATTTGTGGGTGAGGCAGAGGGTCTTGAATGCGATCCGATTCCTTACGTTTAGCCAATGTAGGTTCCTCAGGGAAGGGGAGATGGATTCCCAGGGTTTTTTCCCTGTTATCAGCCTTGCCGCCGTGTTTTGGATAAGTTGTAAGCGCGCAAGTTGATATTGGGGTAATCCTATGTAAAGGGAGTTAGCGTAGTCCAGTCGAGAATTGATGACTGTTCCAACTACCACTGCTTTGTCCTCCTTTGGAATGAAGGGGAGGAGTCTGCGTAGCAGGCGGAGCAGATGGTTTTCTTCCAAGCGGATGTTGGTGGGTAGAGCGTTCCATAGCCGAGGTCCTTGGACTGCGAATCTTCGTTCTTCCTTAGATTTGTAGCGAGCTTTGGGGATGAGAAGGCGGTTTTGGTTAGTTGATCGAAGGCTGCGATTAGGTATGTATTGATTTATTTTTTCATAGGTATTGAGGAGCGTGTCCTTGTGTACATTTGTGGGTGAGGCAGAGGGTCTTGAATGTGATCCTATCTTTTACAGTTAGCCAATGGAGGGTCCTTAGGGATGGAGAGATGGATTCCCAGGGCGTCTTTCCCGTGACTAGTCTTGCTGCTGTGTTTTGGACGACTTGTAGGCATGCAATCTGGCAATCTGGTAATCAGGTAGTCCTATGTAGAGGGAATTTGCGTAGTCAAGTCACGAATTGATGATTGTTCCAACTACTACTGCTTTCTCCTTTTCCGGAATGAAGGGGATGAGTTTGCGTAGCAGGCGGAGAAGATGATGGGATCCGCTGACTACTGATCCTATTTGTGCATCCATAGTCATCTCTGAATCAAAGATGACTCCAAGGCTTTTGGCTTTGGTGCTTGGAAGGATGGTCTGTCCAAGGATGGTCGGTGGTGTCCATGGGGGTCTTAGTTTTTTATTTCGGTTGGCGTTAAGGAGCAGAAGTTCTGTTTTCGATCCATTGAGTTTGAGGGAGCTTGTGGTCATCCAGTCATCTATCAATGTTAGACATTTTTCTAGTTCCTGGTATTGGTCTTTTTGTCCGGTGATGCGGAAGTACAGTTGAGTGTCGTCAGCGTATGAGTGGAAGCATAGATCCGATTTTCTGATGATTTTGAAGGACTGGAGTGTGTTACTGGTAGGTGAAATTAAAGGAAAAAGTATGGGAAAAAGAAAACTAGGTCTGGTCAACTACAATATATTATTTTTGGTTTTTGGGTTTATATATGCTGGTGTGGATAAGCCCTAAGACATAATCTTCCAAAACCTACCCCACTTTAGCAAAGCGAATTACAAAACAGGTTTGGCCATAGAGTCAAAACTGTAACTAACATTTTCAAAAATGATTGCAAAGCAAAATTCTAATCCATGTAATGTTTCCCTGTTTAAGGTCTGTATAAGTTTAAAAAGGATGCTGCAAGCAGCAGCGGGGCGCCTGTGTCACTTTTCCATTAACCCGAAACCTCCGTCTTGCAGGACTTCTAACCTTAAGTGAGATTACAGTTATAATTTGTGGCGCTCCCCCGTGGGCGGCAAGTTTTCAGAACTGGAAAGGTTACTTGTATTAAACCAGCGGCACAGGCTATTTTCATATTTCAACAACAAATCACCTCCCCTGGCAAAATGCAGTTTAAAACGGAGAACACCTCTGACACCAGTAAAAAGTGGCTTTAGCCTGTTTTCCGGCTGAACGGGAAGAAATATGGACGACCAGTTCTTTCCCATAAATAAAGCTTCTCTGAAACGTGAAACTGTTTTACAGGCCAGCTGCCCTTTGAATATACATGCAGCATCTCTGAAATATTAATATGTGTTGGCAGTGAGATAATATAATGCCGTCTACGAGGGAGACGCAGGAGCCTGGAATTTATAAGACGTAATAATTAAACTTTTATGCTCAGCATGTAGATTTTTGCATACCGGGAAAAGGCTGGCAACCTTGGGTTGAGAAGTCTAGCAGAAGTAAGCTGCCCTCGCTAACTGGACATCTATGTTATGAAGTTTTTGCCAGATATAGCGGCTCTCACAATTTTCAGAAAATGGTAATATTTTCTATAGCAACCAGTTTGGAAGGCCCCATACACACCATTAGATTTTCCAAAACCATGTAGTGCAAGGGCCTGCCTGATTGCATACAAATTGAAACTCTTAAGGTTTGACCTCATATTATATGGTTCTGGTAAATCTGAAGACAAAAATCTGCAGAAAATCGAATAGTGTGTATGGGGTCTAAGTTTTTTAGTAAATTGTAGTAAAAAAATTTATCATCCTAAAGCGGTAGTAAACCGCAGTTGCAAGGCAATGACATATTGTGCTAGTATGCATTGCATACTAGCACATTATGAGAGATTTATCTTAAAGCAAAGCCCTCCAGCAGCGTGCTGTCACCGCTGAGAGGGTTTCCATCTTCACCTGGTCTTTCTTCCAGGTACGAGAGAAAGAAAAAATCCCCTATGTGGTGGACTTTTAAGGCACAAACTAAATCAAAGGATTTAAGTAACGTATATAGATAATTTCAAAATATTTATTTAGAAAAGTATAGAAAAAGATGTATATAAAAAACATGAAATGTTTAAACACGTCTAAAAGCTTTTACACCATCATATACAATACAGTTTTTGGTTTCTCACACCCGACACGTTTCAGAATATAAAGTTGCCTCCTTCTTCAGGGGTGAGATGAAGGAGAAACCATATTTAAATGTTATGGCAGTGTGTTCAACATTTCAACGATTGTATCTTTAAAAGCATACAGGGGTACAGGTGCCTTTCAAATTATCACTCCAAACATCCCCAGTGGCATGAGCATGTGTAGGTGATTAAATGTTTACAGCTGTCACATCAAACAGGGGAGACCCGCCGTAGACCCAAATGACCCCCCTCCTCCACCATGGGAGGGGTAGCTGACTGGAGGGCGGGGAGAGCCTGAGGACACACTGGGGTCGTGAAAAGGGGAGGAGCCCTGTTGATGGTGAGCTAATTCTTGCACCAAATGAGTAAAGTAACATAGGGCCACAACTTTTAGCACCAAGCGTGTTTTTGCGACCGCTCGTCTCGTCATCCAGCCATATAATGAAGGGGATGCCAGGTACGCGGCCTTCGGCTACAGGAGTGGCCAGGGGCGCGATAACATCACTCCCGTGCATGTGCGCGGTAGCTGCCGTTTACGGCACGGCTCTGAAGGTCCTGCATGTTATGCTGGACCTTCAGAGCGTGCATGCGCCGGTGACGTCACCGACTGCATGCACTCTAAATATCTCCTAAACAGTACAAGTTTAGGAGATATTCACAGTACCTACAGGTAAGCCTTATTATAGGCTTACCTGTAGGTATAAGTGGTGAAACAGAGTTTACTACCACTTTAAAAAGTTAGATATGGACTTCTAAGGTGTCTCTTTAAACTGTCCTTCCCCTTTGTAAAACCTGTTATTTTTGGTGAGTGCTTGTCTGCACTGACAGGCAAACAATGCCATCAGTAAGCAGTCAAAGCCAATGTAGTCCATAACCAATACAGAAAGAAGTTCAGTCAGCTATATAGAGATGTTTTTTGTCACAGCTGAGATCTGTTTCAAGAGACAAACTACTGTGCCTATTGTGGGTATACCCTGAAGGTGGACATGAACACAGCCCACTGTTCTTTATGGGGCAGTCGGATGGAAACGGACCGCCTGTCCATCTCCATCCGACCCACCAGGCTCCCAGTCCGTTCTTAGCAAACAGAATCGGGTGTCTGCTGACATCCGCTACTCCGTAGAGAGCTATGGATGGTCCGATAGGGTCTGCCTAAAAAACTGACTGGTGGACCCGACCATGTCTGAGATTCAATCACATCTGCCAGTTGTAGAAGATTAAATAAGAAATAGGAGTGTTGTCTGGCTATAAAGTGTGGCAGAGGTGGGTAATTCACAGGACTGCCTGCACAGAACTTTACATATTTTAGTAGCTAAAACAATAACTATATATGTACTGTAGTACAGCTACTGTATTTATCTAGCCTGGAGTTCTGCTTTAAAGAATTACAGATACGGTATTGGCCCAGCTTGGACCAATGTATCTCTGTATATACCATACCTGGCTGATGCTCCTGGAAGCTGGAAATCACTGTAACTGCAACTTCAGTGATCTCCATTTGAGTCCCATGCTGAGCGGCCGGCCTGATACATTGTGAATACAGAAGGTCGGCCCTTCAGCATGGACGCACCCATCTGCATGTCACCACCTCCTGTCTTCACCTTATCCAATCAGAGAATGCTTTGCATTCTGCTGAGCAGCTGACCTTTTGTGTTCACAATGTATCATGCCGTTTGCTCAGAATGGGACCCAAAAGTAAGGGGAGATCACTGAAGTAGCAGTGTCTACCGTGTTTCCCCGAAAATAAGACAGGGTCTTATATTAATTTTGGGGGAAAAAGATTAAGGTTGATTCCCCCAGTGAGATAGGTGGAAATGGGTGGTGATCTCATCCCTATTATATAGATAAGAAAAAATCCCCTAAGGTTGGGACTTTAAATAGAGCACCACTCTCACAAGATTTTAATAAATCATAGTGTAAATGTTTTATTAGTAAAAAAGATATAAAAACTCCTCCAAAGATATTTAGCAGCAGGATGCACAGTATACAATATGCATGACAAAACACATACACATAATAACATACAAAAAGAAATTATACAGAACGTAACATAATAATACAGAACAACATTAAGGAAGTCACAAATACGGTACTATTACTCTCCCGGAGGTGTGAGTCCCCCGTGAAAGGAAATGGCAAATGGAAAGGAAATGGATGTGGCAGCACACACTGGGTTGGTTTCAATGGTGGGTGATCCTGCGTTTGGGCTTTATGTAGTAACGACCAGGTATATAAGTCACATATATCCTTGGGGAAATCCTCATCCCCGAGAGTTAATATCTCGGATAGGTGAAGAGGTGGTCCCAATAATGGGCACCCAAAACCCCGTCCTTTGTGGAGTGTCCCTCGTTCGTTTGTGCCGTGCTGATCCGACCCTAGGTGTTCCTCTGCTAAAATATTAATTTTGGCAACCAAAACACACTAGGGCTTATTTTCGGGGGATGTCTTATTTATTTACAGTATGTAGAATGATCTTAATTGGCTGTAACCCTAAAGGAAAAAAAAAAAAAATCCTTTTCCTTTATAGCATGATAGATTGCGTAGTGCTTCTGCTGTGTCATTTATCCATCTCCTGTGTCCTCTGTCTTCCCCCCCTCCCCGTCAGGTCAGGAGTCCGTATTTTGACATAAAAAGCATCTTAAAATCCATCCTTATAGGATTATGTAATTCATTTTGTAGGAATTGTGCCAGTGTGGGGTGCAGTGTGTCTCCCTTTGTGATTCTTTTGTGGGAAATACCTTTGTTGCTGGCATCGGCCTGCTCTGTGCACTGGGGAGGGGGAGCTGCGGGTGTCGGACTGGAAGAGAGCAGAGGAGGGGGAGCCGGTGTCTCGCTGGCGTCGGCCCGCTCCGTGCACTGAGGAGGGAGGGGCCACCATCATTGGGCGGGAGGAGAGCAGAGGAGGGAGCCGCTGCCCCGCTGGCGTTGGCCCGCTCCGTGCGCTGGGGAGGGGAGAGTGCGGGCGTCAGCCAGGAGGAGAGTAGAAGACCTCTGGCAAGTCTGTAAATAGGGTGTTTTGCACGGTGCAGTTACAAAGGGCGATGCACAAACCTTATGGCGGTGTAATCATTTTACAAGGTGGAATAACATTTTTAACGAACTTTACTAGGGCTTATTTTCGGGGTAGGGCTTATATTGCAGCCCTCCCCAAAAATCCTGCTAGGTCTTATTATCGGGGTAGGTCTTATTTTCGGGGAAACATGGTACTTCTATGATTTCTAGCTTCCAGGAGAATTGTCCAGGTATAGTATAAACATAGCTTAATTGATCTAAACTAGACCAATGTAACTGTAAAATATACCATGCCTGGAATTCTTCTTTAATTAAGTACATGACTCATATAATCTAGTTATCAAACAGTCAGGGCCGGTGCTACCACTAGGCAAACTAGGCAGCCACCTAGGGCGCTCTGCTGCCTGGGGGGCGCCTGGCCACTGGTGTTCCTACTCTCTTCTCTCTGCAGCAAGCAACTAAGTCTCAGCATCAGCAGGCAGCCGCCGTTCCATTTGCAGATTGTGCCAGAGGCGCAGCAGCGGTGGAGGACTGTGTCTGTCTCCCGTCTCCCGAATGAATTGAAGCAAGCAAACATTCATTGATGGGCACTGCTAGGCTGCATTTATGGGTGCTGGTGAGGCTGTATTAATAGGCGCTGGTAGGTTGCATTTGATGGACGCTGGTGAGGCTGCATTAATGGGCGCTGGTGAGGCTGCATTGATGGGCACTGGTAGGCTGCATTGATGGGTGCGAGTGAGGCTGCATTAATGGGCACTGGTGAGGCTGCATTAATTGGCGCTGGTAAGCTGCATTAATGGGCATTGGGGAGGCTGTATTGATGGGCAGTGGTAGGCTGCATTAATGGGTGCTGGTGAGGCTGCAATAATGGGCGCTGGTGAGGCTGAATTAATGGAAGCTGGTAGGCTGCATTTGATGGGCACTTCATTAAAAAGGTGGAGTATACAAGGGCATGGCAAATGCGGTGGGGTCAGGGGTGGAGCCAGGGGGGGGCGGCAAAATGAGGTTTTGCCTAGGGTGTCAAAAATCCTTGCACCAGCCCTGAAAAGTGGTATCAAAATCATTCTTATTGAAAAAATATGGCGACAGTTACTATGAGAGAAATATGGAGGCTGCAAATGCTGATCTCAAGTGGGTTTAGTACTTAGTTTAGGCTTAACTTTAGGGCTAGGTTTAGGACTATGGTTTCTACTTTTAGGGAAAAACTCAGTGTAAAATCACTGTTGGTCAGTGGGAACCTTGTGTACCCCACCACTGCCAGCCTGACCTACTAAAGATACGTAGCTTTTAATTTGTAGAAACTACTAATATCACATGGATTTATTTGTGGTCTAAAGAGTCTCAGTAGGTGGAGTATCTGGTATAAACCTTGGAATTACGAAGTTGGTCCATGAAGTCTGGCAATGGGACAGTTGTAAGCAGTAACAGGAGAAGGTGGAAGGAATTGAATATAGTGAAGAACAAGATGGTCAGGTAAATGGGGCAAAGAGGAGGCAATCTTTGAAAGTTATCAGTGGTATATGTGGGCTTCCCCAAGAAGTGGCATGGTTGGTAGTCTCTGCAAGGTGATTTCAAGTTTGCAACCCCCATATCTGCCCCTCTAAAGACCACAGATGACATGTAGTAACATTACCAGGATGGTGAGGTAAAGCACAACGTTAGGAAGCAGAGTCGAGGTCAGAAATGATCCAGGAGTCAAAAAATTTGCCAACAAACAAGATACCCAAAAAGAAGCAAAGCCAAAACCCACAATCAAGTCAAGGTCAATACCAAACTTTAACAAACCCTGAAACTCTGCAGCCATGTATCTCCATTTGTCCTCATCTCCTACATACCCACATAATATCAAACAATGAGGAACATCACACCTCTGTAGTTCCCTAAAGTCTTTTATTGGAAGAAAGTAGAGCCAGTGGTAGAAATATCAATGCACAATCCAAAGTCACAAGCCTGATCACGTCAGAAAAAAAATACAAGATCATAAGGAATGCAAACTAGTCAAAATATCCAGTATGCACCCATGATCCCTATATACAGGTGGTCAACCTCTATCACCAGGAGGGAGTGGCTGGTGTCTGCCCAAATTCACCTTTCGACGCGAATTACCCAAATTCTCTCATGTGCCTGACTAGAAGATACATGGGGAAGGCCATAAATATTTTGGGTTATGCTATGTAGTCAATTTAGATGCAAATAATGCTAAGTGGAGCTGTCCCTAAAAGCAATAATAAGTAAAGAAAAGGCAGACATAGCACCAAACATATAAAATGGTAAGCTTGAAACAAAAAAATATATTTTTTATGGGATAGTTTACATTTGCATGTATCACTTGTTTTTATATCTGCATGTTACAGAGTGTGCATTGTTTCCCTACAAATCGTTTAGGGACTCTAATGAAACTGTGACTTCCAAAATTGTTTTTAATAAACACAAACATAAACATAAATAAAATAATAGCATTCAATTCTAATATGTTTTATGATTTAGGTAACAAAAACAAGCAGCGATGTTTGCAAAGGGAGAAGAAAATGCGTGTTATCCCCAAGTAACCCAGACATTTGCATTAGAAATTTCAGTTTTGTTGGTGGAAAGTGAGATGAAACAAACAATTACAGCTTATTACTGTGCTGATTTGTTCTTCGTGAAAGTATAATTATCCCAGCAGCTCCCAGCAGAAAGAATTTCTCTAAACCTGGCTACATATGCAGAATGGTAACCGGCTGTTTAGACTAGTTAATGCGGAACTTTACCCGGTCACTCCTGGCAAGGAATTGTTAGAAGGTGGATGAATTACTTGTAAAGGGACATTTTTGTGTATGGGTAGCGAGTGATAATTTAGAATTATTAATCCAGATAAGATTATCCAAACACACATTTTATTTATTTGCTTTTCCCATGGTTGCTGGTTTATAGATATTAGTTCAGTGTAAGAAAATCAACCCATCTAGTAATGGTTGTTAATAAGGAAAGTCTATAGAATGACCAGCATGAGCAGCAAAGGACAATTGCTAACATTGCAATATGAAGCAGGAGGCCCCCCACACAAGTGCAAATGTGGGTTTCCCCAGTGTACATTAGAAAGGTTTTTTTTTGGGTGTTATCAGAGCAGTGATGGTCAGTAGTGCACCATTTGCAGTATCAGGTACATGGAGGGGCGGTGGCATAAAGTCCATGGAAAAATACTGCAAAGCCTCTTTTCTGGGCCTACAGATGCAGTGGAAAATGGGTTTTAGCCATGTTTCTCTGTACTGCCTATTAACACACAAGGTCAGGGTTTCTCAACCAGGGTTCCAGGGATCCCCAAGGTTCCTCCTGAGGTTGCTAGGGGTTCCTTGAGCAATGAGTAATTTCTGCCTCTCAAAAAAATTCCTGTTGAGACTATTGATGTATTTAGTTGTAGCGCCATAACCCCTGCGGGGCGGCTATGTATTTTCTGGGCTTAGCAATTAACCTCCTCCTTGTAGCTCGTCATTCGTTGTCTAGGGTTTCCCAGGGTTAGTACCCAGTAATTTTAGAAGCTGACACTCAGAGGTCCTTTTGAGGATTTTTATTTGCTTAAAGTAACGTTCAAATATAACACAGTCTCTCAGTTGGGAATAGAGGGCATGGGTGATAAAGCTCAGGCACTTCGCGACTGCTGACATCAAATGAATGTCTCTTTAGGTAGCCCAGAGAGTAGCCAGTCGCAACTGGGCGCTTCACTGTTGGAAAAACCCCTGTCTGTAGATCTAGAAGCCAACACGTGATTCAAAGATTTCCAAAGTCTCTGCCACAGACTAGGTTGTAACTGAAAGATGAGTTAGGAACTTTTCCTACGGTACCTGAATCTTCCAGCCGTTTCGGCGATACCGTAAGAAATGCGGATTCACTAGTGTCCATACAATCTCAGCTCCCAGGCTCTTACCGAGCAGCCAGCTTCTTGGCCCTCCTATGAAGAGTCCTCCCCTGGTCGCTTGTACGAGTTGCTGTGTCTCTCCAATCCTGAGAGAACATCAGGACACCTCAGAATCCTCCTTCAGTTACTGGGCCTCGAACTAGCCAGTTCCAAGGCTCGGGAATAGACGGATCCCCACCCCAGACCATGAGGGCCTCTGGGGCTGGTCAGGGTGACCAGGCTTACGGGGGCAGCAGACACTCCTGGGTCCAGGAACCCTTCACAGGGTTGGTCCGGACCAGAAACCAGGAATCAAAGAGCAAGCCGAACCCTGAACACGTGACTTCAGCATCTTAAATACCCCTTCCCAGAATAAACAGCGGGGCCAGACACGCCCACTGATTGGCTCCGAGAAAGATTGGTACTTAACACATCCAACCAGACTGCATTCTCAGCCTGTCACAGGTGCTTCACTTCACCTATGACCAGACAGAACTACAGTACAGCCCAGTCAAGCTGATGCCAAAATGACCTAAACAATTAACCCCCAGAACTATCTATAGTGTTTTTGATATATTTTGCATACCGTATATTTATGAAGTGTTCACAGCATGCACTTACCCTTGTGGAAAAAACCCAGAAACCAGAGATGGCATTTTGGTAGAATGTATTAATGCACCATGTGCCTTGAATGCATGTTAATGCTATCACCGAGTTAACCCACTTTTGTTATCTTGTCGCATTTCTAGGTCTATGTGAAAGAGGCGCAAGAGTGTTTGGACTAAAAAAAATAAAACCATAGAAGACGTGATGATGTCAGAAAGAGACCAAGTTGTCCATCAATTCCACCATTTTATTTATTTATTTTCAGCATTTTTGACTGAGTATAGACTGCTGTTTATCCCAACAAAATACCTCTGCTGGAAGTCTGTTTCAAACATCTACTACTTTTTCTGCAAAATCATATTTTCTAACATAACTCAATCTGGCTACTGGCTACCAGCAATACAAGCTTTAATGAGTTTCTAAGCCTTCCTCCTTTCATGTTAAAAAAAAAAAAAAGCAATAAAAAGCCTTCTTCCTTGCTGTTTTTCACAGTGGTTCTGCTTTAAGTATTTGTTTATTTAAAGTGTATTTTCATCTTTTCTGATGTGAACACCCTATAACCCTCTCCGCCCCAATCCCAACTTCATTAAGCTCTGAGCCATACAGCTTCACCATCCAAGGAAGGTGTAGCAGTCCTGGGGTTTGAAAACTATGCTGTTCTTCCACTTCTTTCGTTGGCCCATTTTCTCACCTTTTCATTTCTAAAAAGGGGATCTAACCCTTTACAACAAGGTATAGAAATACAAGGCTTACCATAAAGGCAAGTAATACAGTCTTTTAGAACTTCTATGATGACTTCCGATCACAGATCTTAGAACTTCTGATTTCACGCTTAGTATAATATGTGTCTTCTCATATCTGACATGCAATATTACAGCTGATAGACACTCTCTATATTGTTCAGTAAAACATTTTCTCTGCTTTTAATGGCAAATGCGATCCAACACTCGTTACAGCAGAGGCATTTAAAGGGCAGCTGTACTTTTAATATAATATTGGTATTTGGACTTCCTCTGCATTAACCTTTCTTAACTACAATGCAGAGTTCAGAGGCAGATATCACAAGCTCCCACTGGCTCAGCTTACACTGTCTCAGCATGGCACAAATATGTCTGTATCCTAAAGCTACCCATGTTATGAAGAATTGATCCTCCAAAATGTCTTCTGCTTTCTGGGAGGAATAAGCCCAGCCTTTTGCATATTTGACGTTACATATATTCAGCCATTTCCTGTTGATAGGGACAATTTATTCCCATGGCGCTTTTACATGTTGGCAGTATTAACCATTATATGAAGAGTTAGCTCATCACGTTACAATCGGACTGTCCAATTTCCATAAGATCTAGCAAATATGTAAACCAAGGGCCTTCTTGACTGGATACACATTGATTGAATTGTTTAGGTAGGTCATCATATTATATAGGTTTGTTAATTTGAAAAGAGATTGTACAGTCGGGTTGTAATGAGGGACCGGAGGAATTGGCCAAATTAAGTGTAATGGTGGCCATGTGAACTGATATGTTCATATAATTGATTATTCAATGTGACTACAGTGGGGTTGACTTATGCCGCGTACACACGAAGGGACAATCCCGCGGGATTATCCTCTGGACTGAAGTCCAGCAGATAATCCCCTCGTGTGTGGGCGCCGGCGGACTTTTTGGCGCCAAAGTACGGCGGACTAAAGTTTGAAGTTTTGTTTTCAAATTATCCGCTGGACTTGGAAGTCCAGCGGACAATCCCGCCGTTAGTGGGCAAGTCCGCGGGACTTTTGAAATGAAGGGACTTGCCGCTCATCGGCAAGTCCGTTCATTTAGCACGTGACTTCAGGTTACGTAGCTAGCGTAGGCAGTTACTGCCGCCGCGCTAGCTCCGTGACCTGGCATGGATTTAAAGGGACTCCCCACGCCGAAAAAACGGCGTGGGGGTTCCCCCCAAATCCATGTCAGACCCTCATCCGAGCACGCAGCCTGGCAGGCCAGGAAAGGTGTGGGGACGAACGAGCGCCCCCCCTCCTGATCCGTACCAGGCCGCGTGCCCTCAACATGGGGGGTGCCCTGGGGAAAGGGGGGCCGTGCGGCCCCCCCCACCCCAAAGCACCTTGTCCCCATGTTGATGAGGACAAGGGCCTCTTCCCGACAACCCTGGCCGTTGGTTGTCGGGGTCTGCGGGCGGGGGCTTATCGGAATCTGGGAACCCCCTTTAATAAGGGGGCCCCCAGATCCCGGCCCCCCACCCTATGTGAATGAGTATGGGGTACGATGTACCCCTACCCATTCACCTAAGGTGTAAAATGTAAAGTAAAAAAAAAAACACCCACACTTTTGAAAAAATAGTTTATTGCACTGCTCCGGGGGTCTTCTCGCCGGACTCCCCCGCCATTTACCAAGCTCTTTTACCGAGCGGGGGAAGTCCGGCTACCTTCTTCGTCGTCGCCGCCGTCTGGGGGTCTCGATCCGCCTTCGGGGTCTTCTTCCGTCTTGGGGGTCTTCTCGCCGGACTCCTCCGCTCTCTTCTGCTCTTTTACCTAGCTCTTTCACGAGGGGAGGAGTCCGGCTACCTTCTTCGTCGTCGCCGCCGTCGTCTGGGGGTCTCGATCCGCCTTCGGGGGTCTTCCGGGGGTCTCTTCTGTTCTTGCGGCGGTCGTCGTCTTCCGCGCCGCCGACGCTTTCTTCTTCTTGTCCTTCTTCTTGTCCTTCTTCTTGTCCTTCTTGTTCTTCTTCTTCTTCCGATGTTGACCCGACGCTCTCTCTGCCCGGAATGCCTGTGCCGCTCTGCGCTCGGACTTATATAGGGACATGGGGGACAGGGTCACATGTTCATGTCACATGGTGACCCCGCCCCCTTGCGATGTCACAGTCCCAGCATCCTCCGGGACTGTGACAACACAAGGGGGCGGGGTCACCATGTGACATGTGCATGTGACCCTGTCCCCCATGTCCCTATATAAGTCCGAGCGCAGAGCGGCACAGGCATTCCGGGCAGAGAGAGCGTCGGGTCAACATCGGAAGAAGAAGAAGAACAAGAAGGACAAGAAGAAGGACAAGAAGAAGAAGGCGCCGGCGGCGCGGAAGACGACGACCGCCGCAAGAACAGAAGAGACCCCCGGAAGACCCCCGAAGGCGGATCGAGACCCCCAGACGACGGCGGCGACGACGAAGAAGGTAGCCGGACTCCTCCCCTCGTGAAAGAGCTAGGTAAAAGAGCAGAAGAGAGCGGAGGAGTCCGGCGAGAAGACCCCCAAGACGGAAGAAGACCCCCGAGCAGTGCAATAAAATATTTTTTCAAAAGTGTGTGTGTTTTTGTACTTTACATTTTACACCTTAGGTGAATGGGTAGGGGTACATCGTACCCCATACTCATTCACATAGGGTGGGGGGCCGGTATCTGGGGGCCCCCTTATTAAAGGGGGCTCCCAGATTCCGATAAGCCCCCGCCCGCAGACCCCGACAACCAACGGCCAGGGTTGTCGGGAAGAGGCCCTTGTCCTCATCAACATGGGGACAAGGTGCTTTGGGGTGGGGGGGGCCGCACGGCCCCCCTTTCCCCAGGGCACCCCCCATGTTGAGGGCACGCGGCCTGGTACGGCTCAGGAGGGGGGGGGGCGCTCGTTCGTCCCCACCCCTTTCCTGGCCTGCCAGGCTGCGTGCTCGGATGAGGGTCTGACATGGATTTGGGGGGAACCCCACGCCGTTTTTTCGGCGTGGGGATTCCCTTTAAATCCATGCCAGCTTGCGGAGCTAGCGCGGCGGCATTTACTGCCTACGCTAGCTACGTAACCTGAAGTTACGTTCGAAATGAACGGACTGCTCCGTGTGTGGGCAAGTCCGTTCATTTTCAAAAGTCCCGCGGACTTTTGGCCGGCGGATTATCCGCTGGAGAAGTCCGTGCGTGTGTGGGCAAGTCCACACGCTCGGAAAGTCCAGCGGACCCCGCTGGAAAGTCCCGCGGGATTGTCCGCTGGACTAGGTCCGCCGGCAAAAGTCCGCACGTGTGTACGCGGCATTACTAGAACCAGGGAGTCCAAAGAAGCCAATGAGCTTTCAGATTTGTTTGTCAATGCTTACCTGAACAAGCTCAAGTTAGAAGCGGATTGGCTACCATGCACAGCTGCACCAGATTTTTCACCGGATTTTGTAAACCAAAGACTCTCCATTCAATCAATTTAGTGAGCTCTCTATTGATATAGAATCTGCCAAGTTGATAGCTTCTTTTTTTTATTATCAGATTTTATTTAATTAAATCTTCAATCTTAGAAAAAACACACATAGCATACAAAACACATCACACAGGACTTCAAAATTACAAAACAAAAACAAAAAATACATATTAGCGGAGAATTATAGATACTAAATAAAATTAACTACGTATATATGACCATCAAATCCAATGAGAAAAAATAAATAATAAAGAAAAAAAAAAACACTAAAAAGATATGTATATAGGCAAGAATATTTATAATTCAAATTGGCCTACTCCAAAACCAGGGAAATAGACTCAATCCATTGTGACCACATAGCATTAAAATCCCTCACTGAGTTTCTTAAAAAATGTGTTTTTCAAAATAAATTAGGTAAAAAAATCGAGGTAAAAAATCCAATCAGCTAAAGTAGGAGGGTATGGAGAGGTCCACTTAAGGCCAATTTGTCTGCGGGCCACAAAAAGAGCATGCAAGATAGTATTCAACACAGGGGGAGTATAAAAAGAATCAAGGTAGCCCAATAGGCATGTAAGTGGTTCAACCAAAATATTTACGTCCAAGAGCCCATTAAGTGTGCCAACCACCTCCTCCAAATATCTCTGGAGTTTGGGGCACTGCCACAGAAGATATATAAGAAGTCCCTCTCTTCTGGCATCTTCCCCAACTCTCTAAAACATGCACTTGTTAGACCCATACTTAAAAAGCCCTCACTGGACCCATCCAATCTTAACAAGCTACGCCCCATCTCCTTGCTCCCCTTCTTATCCAAACTCCTTGAACGTCTGGTCTACAACTGGCTGAGCGTCCACCTCGCTGATAATAGCCTTCTTGATCCCTTTCAGTCTGGATTTCTCGACACTCCACAGAAACTGCTCTCCTAAAACTAACAAACGATCTACTAATGGGCAAACCCAATCGACACTATTCTGTACTCCAATCCTGGACCTCTCTGCTGCCTTTGACACGGTTGATCACCCCCTCCTCCTCAAAAAACTCCACGCCTTTGGTCTCCATGACTGTACTCTTCGCTGGTTCTCTTCCTACTTATCCAACCGCACCTTTAGCGTTTCCTACAACTCTACTTACTCCTCTCCTCTTCCTTTCTCAATTTCCAATCTACACCTCCTCCCTGGGTCAACTGATAGCCTCCCATGGCTTCCAATACCACCTCTACGCTGACGACACGCAAATCTATTTCTCTACCCCTCAGCTCACTCCCTCTGTCTCCTCACGTATCACTAACCCCTCCCGTCTAGATTGTAAACTCTAAAGAGCAGGGCCCTCTGATCCCTCCTGTATTAATTTGTATTGTAAGTGTACTGTCTGCCCGGTGTAGGAGAACAGAAACTTTACCCTGTTATGTTTCTATGGTGGATTGGACATTGGCTGATGACACTTCTTCCTACTTTGCTTATGGACAATTATATGCACTTGATTAGTGGAGTTATTTCTTTACTAACAGGATTAACTCATTTAAAATGAGAACAGTTGTGTACTCAGATTGTCAGATGCTTGTTTTAATCATCTATGATTGCAAGTATTGATCCATATATCTTTAACTTTTATTTTTATTTATTTTTTAATGAGTAGTAACTATTGACCCATAAGTGTTGTTCGAGTGACTATTATCTTTTTGGGCAAGGTTTCATAGCGCTGTTAGTGTTTGATTTTCAATCAAGCATCATTTGTAGTTTATGACATTTACCGTTGGTTTATAACAGCTGCTTTAGGTCTAGCATTTTTTTTTTCCATTGAGCGCTGGGATCAGGAGTATTTATTATTTCTGAATTGTGCAAAAAATTTATTATTGGTTTACAGATTGTTGGTGATCACTCATACCTAGATCAACTACAAATTGATACATGTATCCCCACCATAAACAGTCTAAACTGGCCTGTGTGTTGTACCTTTATAGTCCAATGAATGTCCTCTAAAAGTCAGGTCCCGGCTTTACAACAACAGATTATGACAGCAACCTATAAACCACATCGTCTGCATATTATAAACAAGCATTTCAATATAATCCAACAATACACTAGAGGAGTCAACAAGACAACTGTTAAATACCCACTCAGTTTATTGTTCATTTTACAAGACATCAACACTTGCTTAGTGGTTCATAATAATAATAATACTATATTGGTATTGCAAAAGTGATGTATTTTTCCAAGACTAAAGTTCCCATTTTACACTAGGAATTGTGTGATTTTCTGTAAGTATGTGGACTCAAGGCATTCTTGTACATGTTCTTGTAGATCTTTTCCATACTCTCTTCAAAGATAACCCGGTGACTCTTCCCCTTGTAGGTGGAAGCTTTATTGCACCAGAACTCCCCATTGTCTAAATGGACAGAGGTATCACATGTGTACGGAAGGCTGTGGAGGAAAAAGAATAGATCATTTTGTTATTTCACTTAATAATAACAACAGAGAAACAGAGGGCCAAACATATACAAAAATATACAATATAACGTGTGTGTGTATCATATATATATAAAAATGTTCACACACACACACATGTATACACATAAATATGACTGGACTATTAGGAAAGGCAAGGCAGTGACATCACAATCTCTACCTCATTCCAGGGAACACCTTGCATTCATTTAGAAAAATGCAAGCCATTTTTTGAATGGCACCAATGCCAAGCAAGCAGCCTCCTGTGTTCACTGACCAGCAAGGCAGCCATGGGACTCAGGAACTGGTGGCGATCACTATAGCAGTGGTGTAGTCCATTAACCACAATAGGTGTTGCATGGTATCATAATGAAGTAGTCCATGCTTATCCATTCTCTCTTTCACTGTAGCAGTGGTACCTACTACAATTATTTACAGCTTCCACAGGGATTAGCCAGGTATGGCACATACATACTTAGATTGATCCAACTGAACCATTGTAACTTTGCAAAAAAAAAAAAAAAAAAAAGCCATACCTAAACTTCAGCTTTAATGGTCTTCATACTTCAGTTTACTGACTTAGAACAAGTATACAGTTAAGGACTTCTGAATGCTCTACAACTTTCCTGATATTTGGGGAATTATTAAGATTGAGGGTGAGCTTAAAGTGCAACTATGGTAAAAAATAAAAAATAACATAGTCTGGTTGAAAAATGACCATCTAGTTAAACCAATTAAAAGGGGGAAAAAAAAATGTACAAACCTTTATACACAATCCTTTACCCACAGTTGATCCAGAGGAAGGAGAAAAACCCCAGCAAAGCATGCTCCAATTTGCTCCAGCAGGGGAAAAAATTCCATGCTGATCCCCCAAGAGGCAATCGGATATTCCCTGGATCAACTTTACCTATATATTTACTAGTATCCAGTTATATTATGTACATAGGAGAGAATCCAGGCCTTTTTTAAATCAATCTATTAAGCTGGACAGAACCAGCCCATACCATATTTTCACAGCTCTAACTGTGAAGAAACCTTTTTGTATTTGGAGAGTAAATCTCTTTTCCTCCGACAAAGAGTGCCCCATTGTCCTCTGTGATTACGTTAAAGTAAATAATTTAACACCAAGTTCACTATATGGACCACTTATGTATTTGTATATGTTGATCATATCCCCCCTTAATCTCCTCTTCTCAAGAGAGAATAATTTCAGTTCCTCTAATCTTTCCTCATTTTATCAGTTTGGTTGCCCTTCTCTGCACTTTCTCCAGTTCCCCGATATCCTTTTTTTGTGAACTGGTGCCCAAAACTGAACTGCATATTCCAGATGAGGTCTTACCAATGATTTGTACAGGGCAAAATGATATCTCTCTCTCTGGAGTCCATACCTCTCTTAATACAAGAAAGGACTTTGCTTGCTTTGGAAACCACAGCTTGGCACTGCATGCTATTTTTAAAGTGGATGTAAACCCCCACATATACCCAGTGAAGTGAACAGCCTCAGATGATACACAGATATGAAACAAATCTCCCTACATAAGTTTTACATGTATATTTGCTGTCTTCAGCTTTATATACTGTTTAGAAAGTTCAGATTGTGTTAGGAGATTTTCTCTTCCTGTTCAACACTGCAGTGAAGCCTGGGCATACAGCCAAGACAGCTGATTGGAGGAAAGGCACACACCCCCTCTCCTTATAGGTAGAGACTTTCAGAGCTGATCATTGAATAGTTAAGTAAAAAATAGATAAAATTACAGTGCTCACAATGATACAACACAATCAAATAAATTAATAAACAAACAACTTGATATCCCATAGGGGGTGGCTGGTAGGACTCTCGCCTTCCCTCTTCTCTGCAGCATGCTAATAAGTACTGTTGTGACAATCCTAGGGGCAATATATTCCTAAACAGTTATAATTCCAAGTTATGATATTCTCAATAATGCCTAACCATATTTGGGTTGAGTTCAGTCAAAGTAGGCTGTAGTTACTTAATCACCCATGGTACACTAACTATTGTGATACTTGTGTTTGGATTATATTTTCTTAAGGCCTCGTAGGCCATGTTGGCCAAGATATGTTTCTATCTTAAGTGTTTTCAGAATGTATCCTGTATTTTCACCTGTTAAAACCAATAAATACTATTAAAAGAGAAACATAAACAACTTACTGAGTGAAAAATGAATAAAACATCCATATAATGGTGAATGCTCCAATCAATAAAGTGCAAGTGTGCCACACCCCCTCCTGTGTCCCCCACTCACCGAATGGAATGAACCCCTAGCTTTGCAGTCTAGGGGTCATTCAGGCTTAAATTGCTTGCCAGGGATGGGAAATTCACACCAGGATCCAGTGAAGATCTCCCTTGACCACATCGATCATATGTAGATGTTTTTTATATATTGTATTGTATATAAAATCATGCATGGATTAGCAAGGAAATGCAACAGGAACCGCCGCAACTAGCGTGCGTTCCACCGACAACCGGAAGTGGCGTTGTTTGGACTCGAAACTGGAAATTGTGCAGTGGTTCCTGTTGCATTTCCTTGATAATCCATGCGTGATTTTAGCTTTTATTCTTTAAGTAACCAATTGAGTTTGCGCAATAAAGTCTTGACAAGCTGTACTTCACTATTAGTCCCCTTCTTTCATTTCATTTTTAGAAAAAACATCTACATATGACACAAGGTGTCTGTGTGGAGTGACATCATCCCGTGCTGACCAATTAAGATTGCCAAAGATCCAACACCCAGAAGAAGCCGGGGAGAAGAGGCACCTCATGGGCATCAGATCGTTGGAGGGGAGGTATTTACAGAGTTAAATTCCGCTCTAAAGAATATGTACCACAGAGAAGGGGAGTGTGCCTGAGCAGCTCTGTAACATTATACAGAGCACTGAGTATGACTGGTACCTATTATATTGCATGGTCATATTTAGATTCCCTGCGTAACTGGTGTAAATTGAATGCAAAGGCTATGAAAATGGAGGTTGTTATTGCGTCTGTCTGAATATCTATTTCTGTGACTTTAAATGGCCTTACAACAATGATGGGTTACTCCAGCAATTGCAAAATTCAGCGATATTGGCAATAACAGTTAAGAAAACTAGTGTTCTTTAAATGTTTTAGGAAGGCTGCTTAGATAGTGTACTTTGAATAGATTCCCTCACAGACAGCCCTGCATGCAAAGGATCCCTCGCAGATCCTGCAGAACAAAGCAAAGTGGCCTCCAAACTTCAAGCAATAAAATACGATTTTATAACCAGTAGATTTAATTAAAAGAAGTTGTTACCTAAATAGACTGTACAAGCGGGAACGGCTCTCCGAGGACTGTAAATGTACAGTCCCATTACACAAAAAGTGTGCCCAGAGGCAGAACGACTAGATAAAGCGGAGCATAGCACCAGTCTCTGTCTCAGCTGTTCCAGCGGGTGACAGGCAGCGGCCAGGTAAAGTGATTAGACTCTCTAGACTGAAATTTACAGACATGAATAAAAGGCTGATGCAGGAGGGGCACCACCAGCATGTATTAGCATTATAAATGCTGCATCATGGGACAACTATATAGGCAAGAAAGAATATACATTTCTGTGGTGAGACCTTAAAGCCAACCTTTACAAAAAAATTACTGTTTGCATTAACCTTTCTTTAATTATTTACTCTTTTTTTTCCCCGTTAAACCGCCCCCTTGCTATGAGGCTCTGCTAGACGAAAATGATGCTGCAGCCTCCTGGAATACCTGGAATACCATCGTCACATATCCCGGAATTTATTACTCCTCCATATCCACCATTCTTAAAATCCATGGCAACATGTAAACAGACGTGGCGCCAAATCTTTGTCTGCACATATGCAAGATCAGGAACTGGGGGGATTTACTACAACTGGAGAAGACAGAATCTGGTGCAGCTATACATAGTAAACAATCAGCATCTGACTTCAGCTTGCTCAGTTAAAAGGAGAAGTCCAGCCTGGGCTCGTTTGGCTGGGCTTCTCCCATGGGTTACCCGTTTTTAGCAGAGAGCAGTCTGAAGTCCGCTCTCTGCTGACATCACAAAGATCAGTCCAGGCACCACGTCATTCCGACTCTGGGAGTCTGGATCCTCCAGGTGCCTGGACTGATGGCCACCTCAAACTCTCATCAAGTTGATGAGACGGCCGCTCCCCACCCCTCCACAGCTCAGAGCTCAAATGAGTGTAGAGGAGCAGAGCAGGAAAGCTGCTGGTTGACAGGCAGCAGCTCTCTGCTCAGGGAGCCAAGAGAACCTAACCATCAGCGGTGTTCGTGGCTTGGTTCTCAGTGCAGAGACACCGGGGGACAGATGCAGCATTGGACTGATGCTGAATCCACCTAGGTAAGTAAGACTGGGAATAAAAAAAGCCAAACTCATACTTCTCTTTTTAAGAAGAACTTTCCCTATAATGCCCCGTACACACGATCATTCATTCCGACAACAAAATCCATGTTTTTTTTCCGACCGATGTTGGCTCAAACTTGTCTTGCATACACACGGTCACACAAAGTTGGTCGGAAATTCCGAACGTCAAGAACGCGGTGACGTACATGTACGACGAGCTGAGAAAAAAGAAATTCAATAGCCAGTGCTGCTCTTCTGCTTGATCCCGAGCATGCGTGTCACTTTGTGCGTCTGAATTGTGTACACACAATCGGAAATTCCCACAACGGATTTTATTGTCGGAAAATTTGAGAAACAGCTCTCAAATTTTGTGTGACGGAAATTCCGATGGAAAATGTCCGATGGAGCCTACACATGGTCGGAATTTCCGACAACAAGCTCCTATCAAACATTTTTCGTCGGAAAAATCCTATCGTGTGTACGGGGCATAACAGTTTGATAACAATTAATGCTCTTTAACAAAAGCACATACATTCCACATTAATAAGTATGCTCTAATTGGCCTCCAGCATTGCTCCTGCTTCTTCTTGCTGAAGGCCGCCATTTTTTTGAAGCCTAGAGAGGTCAATTCTATATTGACTATAACTCTCCTTGGACTCAAAAACAATGTCACTTTCTTTAATTTAAATGTGTACATTTCCAGCCATGATTGTATGTCTTACGTTAGAGAGGAAAGCTGACAGAAGCTTTACAGTGATAAAGTTCACAGGCTGAGGAAGAGGTAGAAAATAGAGAATATCAGGGAGATAAAATAAGACACTATCCTTGTAAGTTTAACTCCTTTGTGTCTCCTTGGCAGCAAAGTGTATTCTGTAACCTCTCCTGCTTTTCCTCCCTAATCTGTGTTCCCTCAGCAATCTGTGTCATTCCTGTTGCTTTCTTCCCCCTTCAGCAACAGTAAATCTTAAAACTGCCACCTGATTGGCCTCTAGTGGCTTTGATTTAGGCACAGTGCAGAGAATAGTGAACCACTGAGCATGTGCATAGCGGGGTGGAACAGTGTATTTCTGGATTAAAAACAGTATAGACACTTATTTTTAATGTTTTATATAGCTAATGGGGCCAGCATTAAGGCCCCTTTCACACTGGGGCGTTTTTCAGGCGTTTTTCAGGCGCTTTATCGTTAAAAAAAGCGCCTGTAAAGCGCTTGAAAGAAGCCTTATCTGCAATCCCAATGTGAAAGCCTGAGTGCTTTCACACTGAGATCCCTTTCACACTGGGGCATTTTAGCATTAAAAAAAGCGCCTGTAAAGCGCTTGAAAGAAGCCTCATCTGCAATCCCAATGTGAAAGCCCGAGTGCTTTCACACTGAGGCGCTGTGCTGGGAGGGCAACAAAAAAAGTCCTGCAAGCAGCTTCTTTGCAGCGCTTTTGGAGCGGTGAATACACCGCTCCTAAAGCGCCCCTTCCCATTGAAATCAATGGGAAGCACCTGCAAAACGCCCAAAAAGTGCCTGAAAAACGCCCAAAAAGCGCCTTTGGCAGCAGCGCTTTGTGGGCACTTTTAACCCTTTATTTGGCCACTAGCAGGGGTTAAAAGCGCTCGAAAAATGCTGGTAAAGCGCTGCTAGTTTAAGCGGCGCTTTACGAGCGTTTTTCGGGGCGCTGGCAATGTAAAAGGGCTCTTACAGCACTTGGGTTTTCACATTTGAATTGCAGATGAGGCTTCTTTCCAGCGCTTTACAGGCGCTTTTTTTAACGATAAATCGCCTGAAAAACGCCCCAGTGTGAAAGTATAAGCTTTGACAATAAATCATAGAAGCTAATTGGTTGCCATGCACAACTGCTCTAATCGTATTAAATCCTCCTCACAGTGTCTCTGGGGGTAGGCCAGCTGCATAAACAGGAGGAGATAGCCGGCTCCCCATGAAGAAGGAGGCAGCACGGGATGGAACCTGTAGTATGAGAGCAATGCAAAAGAAGAGAACAACACGGGATCTATTGGGCTTGTAAGTATATTAAATCATAATAAGGGCAAAATTACTGTAATTTTCACTGGGGAGGTGAAAGTTCCTCTTTACGTTTCTTTTGCAATATTATAACAGTGTATGATAAATGAATGAATAAATAAGGACAAAGCTTGGTTTTTAGTTTTGGATAGAGTAAGGAAAGATTAAAAACTCTGTCAGAATAATTTTGCCAAATATATCCAATTGAGGTGATTGTCTATTACCTGTACTTTCTGTATCAGTGGACACAACAGGAATTGAGAGGAAATCTCTTAAACGTGAGGGAATCTGCTTCTTAGACTGTTATCACTGGGACAAGTGTCCCTACTGGAAAATGTCTCCTACATTCCTGACAACCCAAAACTGCAGTCTGCTCACATAATTTGTAATAATAACATCTTTGCCATTCTGAAGCTTCCCTCCAACCACTTTGCATATTATTTTATATATACTTTGTACTTGCCAAATATGCTGCAGAAATCTCCCTCCACTAAGCCTGGCTGCAGCCATTTTAACTGTGGGCAGCTGAGAAGCTGCTTAATGTTCACTTCCTGGATTTACAGAGACACACAGAAGCACACATCCAGCTCTGCAGCTCTTATTGGCCCTCTTATGACTCATCCCCCCTCCCTGGCAAACTCTCACGAGTGTGGGAGAGAGAGCTGTGCATGATGTCATAAACCAGACAAGAAACAAGAAGTAGGCTGTAAAAGGTATTTACTGGCAGAAAAAAAAAATTCAATCCAAAGTTAAACCAACAAGGGCAGAATATTTAATAGATGGAAAGTTGAAAACATGACTGAAGAGCCGCTTTAAGTCCCTATATCAATAGTGACCAGGACAATTAAAAAGAGCCAATTACCCCAGTGGGGACACATATAGCAGTGCATGCCCCATATAGGTTCCAAATCCTCATTGCTCTGGCTAAAAGAAAAAAATATAAGCTTTAAATACACTCAATATAGCAATACCAATACAATACTACAATCTTACCTGTCGTGCAACTCTTTTGTGCAAAGTGATGTCCTGTTTCCTATACTATTACTATGGGGCTTCTCCCAAGTGTCAGTCTTGTCCTAAAACAGGGAAATAAGGATCATCAGTGACAAAACACATCATCAAATGTTCTGCATTTCTAGGGACAATCCAGAGGGTTAAAGAGGATTTATCCCTGAAATTTTTACTCTGAAAGCAGGATATATCATCCATGTTTTGCACTGGACTCTTTAACCACTTGACTACTGGGCACTTAAACCCCCTTCCTAACCAGACCAATTTTCAGCTTCCGGCACTCTCACACTTTGAATGACAATTACTCAGTCATCAAACACTGTACCCATATGAAATGTTTGTCCTTTCTTTCACACAAACAGAGATTTTTATTGGATGTATTTAATCACTGCTGGGTTTTTTATTTTTTGCACTATAAATCAAAAAAGACTGAAAATACGGTAAAAAAAAATAAAAAAATGGCAGAGTATTTCACAGTGTTGCAGAGTATGTGCAGAGTACTGCAGAGTATTGTCACTGAGTAGTGCTGTGGGCACTACACATCCAGCCCACAGCGCTGCTGCAATCTCTCCCCTCGCACTGTACCGATCAGAGCAGAGAGGGGAGGGAGGAACCGGCGTCATGACGTGGCGCCGGTTTGTTTACAAGTGATCGCTCCATCATTTGACGGAGCGATCACGTGGTAAGCGGCCGCCATCAACGGCCGTTTACAGTGATCCGTGATGCACCCGGTCTTCCGGATCCGGTGGTCCTGGATATTTCTGGGAGCGCGCCCCAGGGGGCACACGAGAGCAAGATTCTGGGAGGATGTCCATGGATGCCCTCCCAGAATAGGCCAACCGCGCTGTAGCCATCTTTCGGCTATGGCCCGGTCGGCATGTGGTTAAAGGAGTTTTAAAGGCAGAAGGTTTTTTATCTTAATGGATTCTATGCATTAAAATAAAAAAACTTTCTGTGTGTAGCAGCTTCTCCAGCACCCCTTAATTACTTACCTGAACCCCATCTCTCTCCAGCGTTGTCCACGAGTCTCCTCCTGATTGGCTGTGACAACAGTGGCACCTCTGGCTCCCGCAGCTGTCAAAGTCAGTTAGCCAATCAGGGGTGAGAGGGGGGCGGGGCCAGGTCAGGTCTCCATGTCTGAGCGGACACACGGAGCTGTGACTCAGCTCGGGTGCCCCCATAGGAAGTTGCTTGCTGTGGCGGCACTAGTCAGGAGGGAGGGGTCAGGAGCACTGAAGAGGCACCCGAGAAAGGGGAGGATCCAGGATGCTCTTTGTAAAACCAACTACACAGCGGAGGCAAGTATAACTTTAAGCCAATCCTAGACACTCAGTTAACTATTGAGCTAAAACCTAAATGAATTATCGGCAAAAGAATAATAAGGAATACACATTGGCCTGTGACCCACTTTCGTCTGTTGCTGTATAGGGCCGTATAACATAAGAAGGGGAGACAAAGCTTTCGATGTCTGCAATTCTGCAGATTTTATGTCACTGCTACACCTAATGTCTGGTCTTTGGCCCAGTAGTGGACATCATCGCACTGGTAATGACCAACCCTAGATGTCTTCCTCACGTTAGCCCACCTAAGTTACCTTTCCCTCTTGAGATTTACCAGTACACTTGTTTTGCCCGCAGGCAATATCTTTTTAGGGTGGCATTGCATAGCAGGCCCTAGAAGGTAGCATACCCTTAGCACAGCAGCTTACCCATTAAACCACCTCTTTCCCCAGAGCTCTGCTCAAGTGTGAGAATAATAGGCAGTGTACTGTGCTGGAGTGTCTTTTTGGGAGAACTGAGACCCCCAGCTTTTATAGGATTGTGCCTGAAGGACCAGTGATGACACACTCGCCTAGGCATTGCAGGCAAAAGTCAAGGTTAATGGCACCTTTATTTATTTATTCTTTTTAATATAACTCTGTTTTTTACATGGAGGGTAGGGGCCTAGAAGGTAAGTAAACCACATATGTTAGGTTGATATCTTGAATGTGTATATCGCAAAATATAAAGGATTACAGTTGCCCTTTAAGATGATGTTTCATTTAAAGAATACAAGTGTTAACCAGAAACGTTCTTTAGGTTACATACAGATCCCTTGCTAGATAGAGGCTTTAAAAGTCCTTTGTGTCTCTGTCCAAGGATTAACATTAATTAGCTCTCTAACTAATATGAAGGATAATATACGTGTCATTAAATTCTAATTAGGAAATAATGAATGCCTGTCAGTGGTGTTGGGTAAATTAACCATTTTAAATAGGGCTGGGTAATGATTAGTCTTACAAACAACTGGAGCCTGCAAAATATGAAATTATTTTAGTGACTTTGAATTAATGTATGCGATTAGTTTAAAGGAAAATAAGCAGGTAGCTGGTATAAATAGATTGTAGAAGAATTCAAAACCACTGGTGAATCTACATATTCTATAGCTGTTTTATTAGCTGTGCCATAATCCAAACATCAAATTAAGTGGATGCAGCTTGAAATAAAAGCATGCAGGTCCACCGATTTCCACCAACTATCAAAAACGGGTAAGATGTGAGAACTAGGGCAGCCAGATATGGCGGTTGATGAACTGATGACTTAGGATTTGCAGTCTCTGGAGCTTTAGGGAATGGTAACCAACCAGCTTTTATATTTCATATTTAAGGCTTAATTGAACAACCTGAATAGAGGAGGTGATTGGTTGCCATACACAGGTGTGCCAGATACTGTCTGCTTCCGTTTTGACAAATTCCCCTTAATGAACGTCTGTTCTTTCAGTTAATGTGAGGGGTCAGAAGACAGTAGCCAGATGTATTTATGTTGACAAGACGTTTATAACTGCTCTTTACAATAGTGGCGTGCAGAAGATTGTGTTACTGCAAAACACGTTGAACCTTGATTAGGATGGGCTGAAGTAACGGTCACCAAACTGCGGCCCGGGGCTTATTGTGGCCCTTTGCCTGCCTTTATCTGACCCTTTGGGTAATATTCCTTCCAGAAACTTATGTGCAGCACCATTTCCTTCACTGAAACCAAAGATGGGGCACTGTTCCCCCACTAAGACCAACATTGGGGTACAAATTTCTCCTACTAAAACTAATGATGGGGAATTGTTAACTTTCACTGATGTTGGGGCAGCTGACATTCCTGTCAGATAAGCAAAGCCAAGAAGTCTTCTCAATGGACGAGGTGTGGAACAACTAATCTGCTATGATCAGTGTACTCCAACCGGAACTATGAGTCTTATGCCCCGTACACACAAGCGGAATTTCCTTTAGAAAAATCTTGGATGGTTTTTCCGACCGAATTCCGCTCAAGCTTGGCTTGCATACACACGGTCACACAAAAGTTCTCTGAACTTTCGGTCATCAAGAACGCGGTGGCGTACAACACTACGATGAGCCGAGAAAATGAAGTTCAATGCTTCCGAGCATGCGTCAAATTGTTTCCGAGCATGCGGCGGAAATTTGCGCGTCGGAATTGCCACAGACGATCACAATTTCCGATCAGAATTTTTCTGTCTGAAAAATAGAGAACCTGCTCTCAATCTTTTGCTTGCGGAAATTCAGCCACCAAAAGTCTGATGGAGCATACACACGGTCAGAATTTCCGACCAAGAGCTCTCATCGGACTTTTGTTGGCAGAATTTCCGTTCGTGTGTTTGGGGCATAACGGTACGTAAGAGCTAAATAAAAGTAAACGTTTCTTTATCCAAATGCAGCAGCATACATAAATGGCACGCGCTAAATTGTTGGTAATTTATTTTTACAGTGCAATGCACAAAAATAGTTTTTGGCTAGATCTCATCTTTAAAATGGCTGCCATTTATTTTAAAGGGCCAGAAAATCTAAACAAAAACAGTTCTGACAAGTACTTAAAGCGTTTTGATATATATCAATTTATGCTAGAATTTATGTTCATAAATCTTTACAATTTAACAAAATGGTTGCGACAACGACTGGAGGTAAAAAGTTGCATTTCCAAAGAAACTTAACACTAACATTACACATTACATTTTCTATCATTTATACCACAGTGAAAAATGTTATCTGTCCTTCACACAAACACCGAGCATTTACAGTGAATTTTATAGAAAAAAAAAAAAAAAACAGCGAGAGAATAAAGAGCAATGTGGAGTAATGAGCCACAAATTGATGAATATTTTTAATTAAACGCTGCCGAATGGAGAGAAGGAAGGAAAATTCCTGTGGGTTATAAATTTCAGAGACTCTACGGAGGCCTTGGAAATCACTGGCGCTTGCCATTCAGCGCTCATGCCTTTAAACTCCCGTGGCAGTAGAACATTTGTAAAACGGAACATCAGAATCAAATTTCAAAGCTCAGCGAGCTCTCATGCTAATATGTTCTTGTTAGACATCTGATCATTTGTACTGGTTAGCTGTAATTACCAGGCTCTCTCTGTTCCACTCTATTCCTTCACTTTTCTTCTTTCTGCAGGAATCTCCGACGCCCCTGCGTCAAATATCTGACACTCTCTATTTGGATTTTTTCTTTTTTTTTTCAGAAAAATTAAACATACAACAATTCAACATGCATAAGGTAAAAGTAGAACAAAGAAAGTCAGCAGCCGTCAAGGTGGAAACTTTTCGAGATGATGTAGAGGGAAGCCGTTTGACAACTTTTTAAAAAGAAATGCATTCTTTGCACTACTTTGACCATGCTTCCATTATATCAGAACAAGACAGAAAGATCGTCATAGATTCATGAGCAAAAGACACATTTACATACACGTAGAAATGAACAATAAAAAAACAAAACATATATTGCTAATGAAGTAAATAATAGATAAACTTTTCCTGTTATTACATGTGGTTCCCCCTAGCTCCAGACTGTCCCTCATTTGGAGCGACTGTCCCTCTTTAGGAAGCAAATTTCTTTTTCCCATACAAGTTGTTCCTTTTCTTGGTCTGATGTACTGTACATGCCTCTGAAATAAAATTACTATTTAAAGCGATGTTCCGCCCATAAAAAAAAAAAATAAAAGCCTGCAGCTGCTGGCTTTTAACAATAGGACACATACCTGTCCTGGAGTCCCGCGATGTCAGCAGCTGTCGGGGTACTGCCGCCGTCATTGCCAATAAGGGTACCCAGCAGTGTAGCCTTACAGCTTCACGCCGGGAACCCTACAGCGCATGCGCCAGGCCCCGCTCCTCTCTCCTACTGGCCCGGCGACAGGGGGAGGAGGGAGCCCCCCGGTGAAACCGCGGGTCGGGGCTCGGACTCCCAGAAGTTGAATCTTGTCGTCCCCCCTCCCCCGAAAGGTGACAAATGTGGCACCGGAGGGGGAGAGGAGACAAATGAGCGGAAGTTCCACTTTTGGGTGGAACTCCGCATTGAAGCGGTTGCAACCCTAAAAAAAAAAAAAAAAAAAAAAAAAAAAAAGATTCTGTTCATTTAAAGCATGAATTACATCATGAAAAACAGTGCTTGCGCTGTGTAATTTGTCCCTTTCTATCATCTAAAATACCTGGCTGATCCTGCCCTTCCCTCTGTAAACTGACCACGTTTATCATGGCTGCTGATCCACGATTACTGTCAGGCAGTCAGTTTCCTAGCGTCCGTCATCCCGCTGTCTCTCCCCCTCTGCCTGTCAGCTAGTCTCTGCAGATCTGTTCCTCGCCCCTCCTGCTGCTAAAATAACTGTTTTTTTTACTAGAATCCACAGTGTTAAATCGAGTTATGTGCCCAGTATATGTGCTTTATAAAAAAAAAAAATTGCAGATTTATACCTAATTTCAGAGCGTCGCTCACGTGACTGTCTGCCGCTCTACTCCTGGCTGATGTCAGTGGGAGATTCTCGGCGACTCCTGCTGTAGTTCTCAGATCGGAGGGAAGAGAGCAGACGGTCACACGAGAGTTGAGCGGTGCTCTGAAATAAGGTATAAAGCGGCATTTTTTTTTTCATATCTATACACTTTAAGTCAGTCCCCAACAGACCCCTCCCCCAGAGAGTCAGTTAGTGTTAGATTGCCACAGTCCATTATAAGTCTCTTGATCACTGCCATTAGTAGTGACTGACAGGTCTTTTGTTCACCTTTATGCATAGGATGCATTAAGGTACAACATATAGTGTATATATTCAGATAAAGCAATAGATAAGACAAGGTCTCTGCAATAAAGCACGCAAAGAAGGAATGTTTTTTATTACAACTGGCAAGTTAGCTAATTGCTGATAAAAAATGAAATGAGAGACCTAATCACAGAATTGTGGGGATAAGCACAAAATAATATAGCAAATCCCACGTAACTAGACTATAAACCAAAAGTGTTGTGTGCCACCTAAAATATAGGGATACTTGAAACTTAGTAGTGCCTGTAGACAGAACAGATCACCAATTTTTTTAATTTTAACTTAAACTGTAGTTATCCTTAAACCCTATTGTACTCTCTATATGACAGTGTGTTATATAATGTGGAACATAAGACAAGTTGCCTTGATTATGGGTTGGGACTGCGTTGCACAACACTGCAAAAGGGGCCTGGTGTGAACAACCCTACAAAAAGGCTAAAAACACACTTCACATCGCCTTTTAATTGAGTCTTAGGATAAGTGACTTGCAGATAAATGCATCAAAATGTAGCAGGAAGGATTTTCTATAAAATAATTGCATTTTTATGCAGCAATGTGAGCCGCAGCAGTTGACTAAGATGGATATTGGACATGAGCTGCAGACCTCCTGCTGTGAGATTACTGCAAACTACTGCAGAAGTGCGAATGGACCCTTCACCTCTCCGCTCAACATTTCCTTCTATTTTAGGCAGCAGGCTTATAAATAGGAGTTGGCGCAATTCTCCACTGGGAGTTTTGGAAAGGATGTTAGATGTGATAAAGCAATAAAAAGCTTTTAAAATATTTTTATACTTAAAGGGTAAAAAAAAGGGAAAAAATAAATAGTAAATAATAATAAAAAAAACTAATATAACATGTACAATTGCTATACAAGTCATAGCGTAATTGAATATTACTAACCACTTAAAGCCCGCCCACCGCACATATATTGCGACTCTATTGTGTGAAACAACGTACCTGTACGTTGTTTTCTTGCACTAGATACAGTGGGTGCGCATGCGCTGCCGGAGGTGCACGTCCCCTGCACATAGGTTGAGCCAATTTGACCACCCGCGATCGCTCAACAGAGAGGCAGAACGGGGATCTGCCTATGTAAACAAGGCAGATCCCCGTTCTAACAGGAAAGTACACAGAGATCGTCTGTTCCTAGTAATCAGGAACAACAATCTCTGTGTTCTTCCTGTCAGTCCATCTCCCACACAGTTAGAAAACACTAGCAGGGAACACATTTAACCCTTTGATCTCCCCTGATGTTAACCCCCTTCCCTGCCAGTGTCATTTATACAGTGATCAGTGCAGTTTTTTTGCACTGATCACTGTATTGGTGTCACTGGTCCCCAAAAAAGTGTCACTTATGGTCAGATTTGTCCGCCGCAATGTCGCAGTCCCGCTAAAACTCGCAGCTCACCGCCATTACCAGTAAAAACACTAGAAAAATAAAAAGTCCCTAAATCTATCCCATAGTTTATAAAAGCTATAACTTTTGCGCAAACCAATCAATATATACGCTTATTATGATTTTTTTTTTTACCAAAAATATGTAGAAGAATACATATTGGTCTAAATAGTTTTTAAAAAAAAATTTTGCATATGTATTATAGCAAATAGTTCAAAAAAAAAAAAAAAAAACGCAGAGGTGATCAAATACCACCAAAAGAAAGCTCTATTTGTGGGAAAAAAAAGGACATCAATTTTATTTACAGGGTCGCACGCCTGCACAATTGTCAGTTAAAGTAACGCAGTGCCGTATCGCAAAAAATGGCCTGTCATTAAGGGGGTAAATCCTTCCGGGGCTGAAGTGGTTAAAAATGTACTTTCTTTTTCAATCTGCAGTGTTGCAAGAATCTCTAACATTCAATGCAATGTTTACATCTGGGTGTTCCTTGTACAGTTGGTGTACGAAATTCCTCCCAGAAATGGTATTTCCTGCTTGTGTGATTGGCTCACTGATTTTCCCTGAAGCTTGCACTAAGACACAAGTCAGGATTTCGACATCCTCTGGAGAAAACATACCATTTTTGGTGGGATACTCCCAAAAGGATTAGGCTGCTGGTTTCACACTGACGTTCCGTTTTTTTGTTATAACGGATACGGACATAAATTTTTACATACGTTTTCCTATCTGCTAACATCCATTTTTTTACAAAAAAAAAGTGACTGAACTGAACTTCAAACACTATATATAGCTGGTTGCTAAAGAGGAGGCTGGGAAGCCGGCCGCCACATCCTTAACAACCGATGAGTCATCAGCTGTCAGTGGGATACCCCACTGCCAGATGAATGTAAAAATTTAAAAAATTGCTGGCAAAAGAAAAAAAAAAAAAAAAAACGCAAAAATAGTGTCAAAAGTGTCCAATTTGTCTGCCGCAATATCACAGTCCTGACAAAAATCGCAGATCGCCGCCATTACTAGTAAAAAAAAAAAAAAAATAATAAAAATCCCATAAATCTATCCCCTAATTTGTAGGCGCTATAACTTTTGCGCAAACCAATTAATATACGCTTATTTCATTTTTTTTTACCAAAAATATGTAGAAGAATACATATCGGCCTAAACTGAGGAAGAAATTATTATTTCTTTTTTTAAATTGGGATATTTATTATAGCAAAAAGTAAAAAATATTGTGTTTTTAAAAAAAATTGTTGCTCTTTTATTGTTTATAGCGCAAAAAATAAAGACCGCAGAGTTGATCAAATACCACCAAAAGAAAGCTATTTGTGGGGAAAGAAATACTCAAAATTTGATATCGGTACAGTGTTGCATGACCGCGCAATTGTCATTGAAAATGTTACAGCGCTGAAAGCTGAGAATTGGTCTGGGCAGGAAGGGGGTGAAAATACCCTGTTACAGTATTGGGGTTAATATCCCTTATATACAAAAATATTGTGCATTGGTGATACTCACAAAAACAAGCCTTTGTCGTGAACTGTTCGTCCTTAATATATTTTTTACGCGAGAATGGATCTCTTCCCAGTTGGCTGAAGCTCGGTGGTCAGATTGGAATCTAGGAAAAAAAAAATGAAATCACAAGCTCAAAATGTAAATATATTATAAGCCAGTGAATACTCGTAGCCTCCCTGGCGGTATGATTATGTCAGATTTTTGCGTCTCAAAGCGGTACAGTTATTTTGCATAGAAATTTGGCGTTTTATATTGTAGGCCTGTAATTCTTAGCAATAACACACTTAAATCTGTCCACCAAGAGTCTAGTAGACATCCCGGGCATGATGAAGTTTGAAACACAAAATCATAAATTATAATATAATAAATAAATATTTATAAAAAATAATAATAATAATAATATAATAATAAAATTAATTTCCCTACGATTCACTATCGCTCAATTATGCAAGTTTTTCAATTTACTATCCTTTTCTAGCTGTTCTAAAACCACTTTTGACGTAAAGGGACACTTTTTTGTTTGCCATGGACAATCTCAAGTTTCCAGCCAGAAAACAGTACAGTACAGTATACACAGTATATACAATATAAAACTGCATGCAGGGCATTGGACAAAGCACTGGGACAAAAGGGATGTGAAATTATTTCATACATTAATGTAATCTAAAAGATTACAGTGTACTGTATGTATTATGATTTTTCACTTTTTTGAATTTGCTGCCAGGCTCCGCCCCCGCGCGTTGCGACACTGGCAGGGAACAGAGCCCGGCACAGAGAGGCTTCGGGCGGAGGATAGAGCCCACGGACACAGCGGGGGGACATCGCAGGATCCTGGGGACAAGGTAAGTAACCTGACCAGGATCCTGCAATTCAATCCTGAGTGTGGCTCAGGGTTACCGCTAACAGTGCTGAAATTTAACCCCGAGCCACACTCGGGAATACCGCCAGGGAGGTTAAGTCTCATTTACATGTGTACAGCATTGCAATCGCATCACATAAACGGGTCCATGGTACTTGCTTGTATGGTCAGAGGTTCAATTAAACAAGAGACACTAACATTCCAACATCAAAAGATAAATCCTAACTTGTTTCACATGCTGGGTGTTTACAAAAGACTGCATGCCAGTCCGTGAAGCTTCTCATTTATCCGGGTCATGCTATAGCTAGTAGTAGTTAGTCACATTCAACTGGACATGTTCTGTGATGTTGAAGATGTTTTGAAGCTTACCCCAGCAACTTCCTAAGTTCTAATGAGTTGGGGAAATACACGTCTTCTTTTTCATTAAAACTGAAGAAGTGGCTTGGATAAGCTACAAAACATCTTCAACATCATAGAAAAGTCCAGTTCAATGTGACCAACTGCTACTAGTTTGATCCAGCTGTCTATCTGCACTGTTCTAGTTCAATAGTCTCTTCTCGTTTGCAAGCAATAGGATCGCTAATTAACGGCACTGCTCCCTTGCTAGCTGAAGTGTTAAAGAATCTTCTATCACTTTTGAGCAGATACGCCCTTTAACCACTTGACTGCTGGAAGATTTACCCCCCCTTCATGACCAGGCCATTTTTTGTGATACGACACTGCGTTACTTTAACAATTGCAGGGTCGTGCGACACTGTACCCAAATAAAATTGATGTCCTTTTTATCCCACAAATAGAGCTTTCTTTGGTGGTATTTGATCACCTCTGCGGTTTTTATTTTTTGTGCTATAAAACAAAAAAAGACTAACAATTTAAAAAAATATATATATTTTTTACTTTCTGCTATAAAACATATCCAAAAAAATTTAATTTCTTCATCAATTTAGGCCAATATGTATTCTGCTACATATTTTTGGTAAACAAAATCCCAATAAGAGTATATTGATTGGTTTGCGCAAAAGTTATAGCGCCTACAACTGTGGTACATATTTTTGGAATTTATATATATATTTTTTTTACTAGTAATGGCGGTGATTAGTGACTTATAGCAGGACTGAAATATTGCGGCAGACAAATCGGACACCTAACTGACACTTTTTGGGGACCAGTGACAATAATACAGTGATCAGTGCTACAATTATGCACTGTCGCTGTACTAATGACACTGGCAGGGAAGGCATTATCATCAGGGGCGATCAAAGGGTTAAATGTGTTCCTAGGGAGTGCTTGCCAACTGTGTGGGAGGGGCTTAGCAGAAACACAGGATCACTACCTTCCCTACTGACAGAAGGGAGATCTGCCTTGTTTACAATGACAGATCGCCATTCTATCTGTGCCTCACAGCGAGAGCAGGACGCCGGCGGCGCACTCCAGACCCAGAAGTGCAAAATCATGTACAGGTACGTGTCTCTGCACAGAGTGGCCGTCCTGCTGCAGTAAATGCATGTGTGGCGGTCCGCATCTAGTTAATTACATGTTTCTGACATGATGCATGAGTTCAACAAGGCTAAGGGCTGGTTTGCATCAGATGCAGTCCAGTACGTTTTTTATTTTGCATCAAAAACACATGGACAGTGTTAACATGGATTCCAATGGCCCTAGTTTACACCTGTGCCGTATGATCCAGTACATTCTTTAACCACTTCCCAACCGGCACATGTACATATACGTTGGCAAGTTGGCAACCCTGCGCAAAACAAAGTACAGGTATGTTTGCTTTTTTCAAAATATTTGCTCTTTTTTGGTTTATAGCGCAAAAAATAAAAACTGCAGAGGTGATCAAATACCACCAAAATAAATCTCTATTTGTGGGAATAAAAGGACGTCAATTTTGTTTGGGTGCCACATCGCATGACCGCGCAATTGTCAGTTAAAGCAACGCAGTGCTGTATCGCAAAAAATGGCCTGGTCAGGAAGGGGGGGAAAATTCTTCCAGGGCTGAAGTGGTCAAAGGATATGTAAACGTTTGTGTTTAAAAAACAAAACAAAAAAAAAACAAACATGTCATACTTACGTCCTCTGTGCAGTTGGTTTGCCACAGAGTGGCCCCGATAATCCTCTTCTGGGGTCCCTCAGCGGCGCTCCTGGCTCTACCTTTTCTCGAATGCCCCTTCGGAGAAGCGCTCTCCCTCGGGGCTCCCGTTTGGAGGTGCGCTCCTGTGTCCCGCTGCTGCGTCCATTGACACAGACAGCAGGACTCGGTTCCGCCTCCTGGCTACCACGTCATTGGATTTGATTGACAACAGCGGGAGCCAATGGCTGCGCTATCTATCTATCCAATCGGGACCTGAGACACTGGCTGTAAGGTGTGTGCTCGTTTCCGGTGCAGGGACGATCTGGCTCAAGTAAGTAAAAGGGGGGCTCTGGTGCACTACAAGAGGTTTTTCACCTTAATGCAGAGAAAGCATTTTTTCTGTATGGCAAAACACCTCAAAATGTATCGGAAAGCATTGTAATGTTCTTTATTGAGAGGAAAAAAAGAGTGTCAAAAAATGCACCTGAATACATCAAAAAGACACATGCAGAAACACATCCGGGAATTGTGCTGTGAACCGGCCCTAAAAGAGTTTTGCCACTAATTTTTGTTTGTACTCAGTGTCTGATGCATCTCGCTGCAGTGTCCAACAATTGTCAGCCAGCATTGATGGATTCCAATTGCCCTAATACCATTTTTCCATTGTGGCAATGTCTTAGTCAAAGCTTTCACCATGTTAAAAAGCAGTACAAGTATGAATGCAGAAAATGAATTTTCCGTGATGTGTTGCACTTAATGTGTATGTTGTAAGATTTTTGTAAACCAGCTGAATGTTGTTTGGTGCTCTACAGCTGCCAAGAAACTTCTCAACAACATCCTTGAATGTTTTCCAGGCGATTTTCTCTGGTACCACTAATGCTGCGTACACACGAGCGGACTTCGACAGCAAAGGTCCGACAGAACGAATCCGTCGGACAATTTGATCGTGTGTGGGCTCCATTGGACTTTTGCTGTCTAAAAATTTGACGTACTTTAGAAATAGAACATGTTTCAAATTTTTCCGCCGGAACTCTGCTGGACCCAGTTCCTATCGAGAAATCTGCTCGTCTGTATGCTAGTCCGACAGACAAACGACGACGCAAGGGCAGCTATTGGCTACTGGCTACGAACTTCCTTATTCTAGTCTGGTCGTACGTCATCACGTTCGAATCCGTCGGACTTTAGTGTGATTGTGTGTGGCCAAGTCCGTTCATTCAGAAAGTCCGTCGGAACTCCACCGAAAGTCTGTCGGAAAGACCGTTGGACCTAGTCCGTCGAAAAGTCCGGTCGTGTGTATGCGGCATAACAGATCTTTCCGGCACTTCTCATTGATGATGTACCTGATCTGTGGACCAACAAAAATGTCTTCCTTTATCTTGGCATCAGTTATTCTTGGAAACATCTGTCTCAAATAATAAAAACCTTCACCTTCCTTGTACATTGCTTTAAAAAATTTTCATCAGTCTGAGTTTTACATGAAGCGGAGGCAAAAATGTCTTTGTCATGTCAACAAATGGTTCATGTGTCACATTTTCCTGTCCTGAAACCAAATCCTTTTTAGAATGGCCATTTCTTCTTACTGTAATGCAACTCTCTTGCACGGCTTTCCCATTTGTATATGTAACAACAGTACTTGGTATATCTGAGCTGCATTCAAAGCACCACTACTTTTAGATCTCCACAGATATTCCAGTTGTACTTGGTGTACTGGATGTGCCTCAACAACAGTTCCGTGATGTTGTATGTTTCTTTCATGTGTGTAGCAGAGCCAACTGGTTATTGCAAATTGCAGAAAACATAAAATTTCTATAGAACAATATGTAAAAGGGTAAACACAGGTTATTTTCATGATTAGCAGTCTAAAATCTGCAAGATACACCAAATCTTGTGTTCAGGAAGCAAAATCGTTGTTGTCCAGTGTCGTCTAGGTGCAATAATCTTGTTTTCTGCGGTTTCATTTAGGTTATTGTTTTTCTTTTTGAATATTGTTACAGATTTTCTATATACAGTTCTAAATTAGATTTGCACAATAATTTTCTTAATAAATTTTTATGGCGCATGCTGTTTGTGTGTAGTTTATTGTTGAAATTTGTGTAATATAATAGATTCAATACTGTCCAAGGATGTTGCAGGGATTTAGGATTCTGGAATTCTATATTGTGATATATAATCTTTATACTCTTCTAGCTTTGTAGTTCTTTGGTACAATGTGAACAGGCAAAGCTGTAATTGGAAGACATGCTGAGCGGCTTACTTACAATAGTAATATAACCGTAAAACAAGAGGCAGTGAATTATTTAAGTAAAAGGTCTCCCTAGACCGATAGGGATTTATTCTCTGGTAAATCTGGTTTTGCTCATGTTTACTGCTCGACATTGACAAATCCTCTTCTCCTGTGGCTTGCAGACATACATGTTTTGGTTGATAAATGAAGACATCTGCTTCCGAACAACTTACTTTGGGGAGATATGAAAGTACATACTAATAAGAGCAAATATAACATTCTAGGGAAATATGACCAAAGCATAATCATATTAGACTCACATTTTTTTTACTTGAAATATATTACTTTATACTAATACAAATAACAGAACTTGCATTGGATTAATATCCACATATAAACAAATAAAAATGCAAAGTATAAGAAAAATAACTTACGATGGTAAACTTCTTAGAAAGCAAATACAAATGATCTAATACTGGTGTTAGATATTTTTTTATTAATGGATTTTAAATCCAATCTATGGCTAAAAAAATTAAAAATGTTGTCAGGTATAATGTGCAGGACCCTACTGCTGTACTTACCTGCAACAGCCCCCAGCCACTAATGCCCCATACACACGGTCAGACATTCCGACCACAAAATCCGTCTGATATTTTCGACGGATTTTGTCCGAAACTGGTGTTGCCCACACACGGTTGGACAAAGTTGTCGGAAAATCCAATCATTCCGAACGAGGCGACGTACAACACGTACGACGGGACTACGTAGAGGCCAGTAGCCAATAGCTTTTGTCTCCAAATTTCTTATGAGCATGAGTGGCACTTTGTCCGTCAGACTAGGCTACACACGATAACAGAAGAACAGAGCAGCAGAAAGACACAGGACTTAGGGCCTAGGACGGAGATAAGTAAACACTACAGACATATGTGCCCAGGTCAGATTTCATGAATGGGGTTCACATCCACTTTAAAACCAAAACTGACTGTCCTCTCATGTCTATGACCGCCTTGAGATAGGGGACAGCACAAGCTGTTATCAGCATTGTTGTTGATTCATTAGCAGTTGTTGATTGATTAGCATTGTTTCCTTGCTGCAATGAGGTCTTGGTTCAAACCCTAAACTAATTAAAAAAAAATTACATCACAAAAAATATTTTAGGATATATGAACATTTGTGTGCTACATACAGAGGTTCATTGCATTTCCCAATCCAACGTCTTGTGTTATATAACTATAATGCAGTGTTTGTGTTTTATATGAGAATAAAATACATTTATCAGCTCAAATAAGAGCAAACTGAACATGGTTTTAAAGTGCACGGCTCCCCTTTCCTTCAACAGGAGGTTTGACATTTAAGAGTTCATATAATTTTTGTGAATTAAATATTTTGTTAGACAGAATGCCCAGGAGCTAAAGACGATTTCTAGACTCCCATAATGGAGGCCAGCATCCCTGATAAACAATGAAATGCCAAGTATATGTGAACCAGGGTTGCCAACCGCCAGTAAATTTACTGACAGTTTGTAAAAATCTGTGATTTTTTTTACGACTGCTAGTAAATATCAGGGGCTGATAATTTCATGCTGTGTTGACTTTTTAAGTGTAAATCAAGCAAATTACTTTGTTATAGGTATTGTCAGTGTATTATGTTTATACTATTCAGATATTCACTGTGTTAGTTTTCAATAGGAGTTCTGTAATTTCTCAGGTTGTCAGTAAAAAATGTGCTCTGTCAGTAAATTTTCAATGTTTTGCCAGTAAAAAATGCCGCGGGAGGTTGGCAACCCTGATGTGAACTAGATTTTCTTATCACAGGGCCCACAAAGAGAAAAAAAACAACATGTGTAGTTCTGCTTGAGAGGACCATATGGATCTCAAGATCTGTAGATGTCACCAGGGTAAGAGGTCTAGAAAAGCTATTGGTGTCCCTGGGATCCAAACTTTATTCTGCTTAGTGGACTAGGATGGAGTCTGGGGAATATGTATTGCAAGGTAACAGCGCACATCATTAGTCATCACAAAATTCCATGCCTAAGTGCTCAGTCATCAGCCTTATGACGAAGCTCTTGAGTGTGAAATGCGTCATGGCTTTTTGTGGCTGGTATAGATGTTTGCTATGAGCCTTATGACTAAGCACTTAAAAAAAAGTCAAGAAGTTTTGTAATTATTTATGCTATTGATGTGTGCTATTAAACTTGCAATAAATTACCCTATTTTTGGATATGCTGTGTGGGCCTTGCTTTTATTGCATTTATGTATTGGATCTCCATCAGACAAGGCTGTGTGGAAGGTGGAAGTGGGATGGTTCCTTTTGCAGCAACAGGTTTATTTTTTTATAAAACAGTTCCTATTGGCCGGTCTGCTTTTAGCCTATTTTGGACCATATACCCTACTGCACACTAGGGCCCCTTCTGAGAGCTCCTTGCTCTGGGTCTGGATACATGGCTTGTCCCACCACCTAACTTATTTATGTGTCTACCACCCTCTCTGCTATTCTGTGCAAATATTAGACATTTTTAGTCAGTGCAGTAGTGGTGATTGTCAAGGTATTGCCATTAGAGTTTAATAATGGTCACACCCTGCCACACCCCCTTAAGGGAGAATTATACAAAAACAAGATTAGTTAAACCCACAAGTGTTTTTTTTTTTTACCACTACTTTTCCTTTATACTGGCTTTTGAAATTTACAAATGCGGCAATTTTGAATTTGGATGAAAGGTTTAGCACTGGGAAAAAGGGGTAAGTGCATGAATTATTATGGATCAGACCAAAATGAGGGACAAATGAGGAGGTGAGAGGGACAAAGGGACTTTGCTCCAAATCAGGGACAGTCCCTCGAAATCAGGGACGATTGAGAGCTATCGCTATAACCAAAAAAGTTTTTGGCCATATATCTGATTAAAGTGAGGTGGAAGACCTTGGCTTCTGGATGGACATTTCATTATTCAAAGATGATTTAAATAAATTTGTGCAGCATTGAACTATGAACAGCAAGAATGCAGAGCCTCTTTTCCAAAGCTCAGGAATGGTTCCACATGGCTGGTTTCCAACACATCTGATCCCCTCACCACACTCCATTGGATCCCCCTCAGCAAGAAATTATAAAAAATTATAAATTTGTTGCTAGAATCAATCCACATACAGTGGCTCAGATGTAGTGCAATGCCATCACAAAGATAATCCCACCTTACACATTAGGTCCTTAAAGTATAACTAAAGGAAATAGTTTTTTAGTTTTGGATAGCATGGAGAGGGATTCGAACACCTATCAGATTTTTGTTATTGCAGTCTGTGCCCCCATTAAGGAGATTTCCTCTCTCCATTTGTCCTGTTTACCGTTATCATTGAAAATGAAAGTAAAATAAAATCCCAAATTTTGGGTAGTCCCCAGAAAATTAATAGAGGGGGAGTCTTCCAATGGGGGACACTAGTCTTGGTCACCTGGGAGTCCCCAAATAATTCCTTTAATTTGCAGGCATTTCCTCTCACTTCCTATTGGGGATAGGAAGTGAAAGGAAATCTCTGCAATGGGACACAGATGGTGTAAAAAACCTGACAGGGGTTATAACCCTCCATTGCTCTATCCAAAATGAAAAAACAATTTTGCCTATAGTTCTATTCTGCAAGGAGCACACAGGAAGCCAAACACAATATTGATCAGCGAGGCTGGCTTGCAGTGCACAGGTTAATATAGTGTTCCCAATTAGAGACTGGGGTGGAGCCATGCTTGAGGGAAGATTACTTAAGCAGCCAGGTGAAAGGCAGTCGGTCTCTTAAGCTGAACAGCTAAGACAGACATGAACATTACTGCAGGTCCATGACATGGAGAAGGTAGTCACATTCTCATAATATGCTGGACTGGTAATAGTGACAGGATCCTAAATAATAAGGTGTAAAGTGTAATGCCCCGAACACACGGTCGGAAAATCCGACCACAAAATCCATCAGATTTTTTCCGACGGATTTAGTCCGACACTAATGTTGCATACACACGGTCGGACAAAGTTGTTGGAAAATCCGATCATTCTGAACGTGGTGACGTTTGTTGCCTATGACGGGACTACGTAGAGGCTAGTAGCCAATAGCTTTGGTCTTGTAATGTGATCTGAGCATGCGTGGCACTTTGTCCGTCGGAATTCGCTACACACGATCGGAAAAAGTACGATAGGACTTTGTTGTCGGGAAATTTGAGAGCAGGAGATAAAACTTTGTCCGTCGGAAAATCCAATGGAAAATGTCCGATGGAGCCTACACACGGTCGGAATTTCAGACAACATTGTCCGATAGGACATTTTCCGTCGGAAAATCCGACCGTGTGTATGGGGCTTAAGCCTGGTTGGTCCATGGAACTGATGGTAGATAGTGGTCCGCCCAGTGGTTAGGAAAGACCCCTTAACTCTTGGCACATGCCTGGTGACCTGGGCCCGCATGTCACATGGGCACCTTCAAGGCCCAAGCCTGATACCTTGGAAACCGCAAGGCCTTGTGAAGTGAATAGTTCCCAGCAATGTGAGAGGTGTAAGTGCTATAGAGAACTGGGGGGATAGCGAGAAGAGATCTCAGATCTCAGGAGTGTGGATATGTAGAGGTCTGCGTTGGGCACCTGGGCCAGGAACAGTTCCACGGTTGTCCGTGGAACTGATGATAGATAGTTGCCCACCCAGTGGTTAGGAATGACCCCTTAACTTTTGGCACGTGCCAGACATGAACATTACTGCAGATCCGTGACATGGAGAAGTTAGTCACATTCTCATAATATGCTGGACTGGTAATAGTGACAGGATCCTGAATAATAAGGTGTAAAGTGTAAGCCTAGTTGGTCCGTGGAACTGATGGTAGATAGTTGCCCACCCAGCGGTTAGGAATGACCCCTTAACTTTTGGCACGTGCCTAGTGACCTTGGCACCCATGTTACATGGGCACCTTCAAGGCCCAAGCCTGATACCTCAGGAACTGCAAGGCCTTGTGAAGTGAATAGTTCCCAGCAAAGTGAGAGGTGTAAGTGCCATAGAGAACTAGGGGGATAGCGAGAAGAGAACTCGGATCTCAGGAGTGTGGATATGTAGAGGTCTGCGTTGGGCACCTGGGCTAGGAACTGGCCTAACAACCCGGCCCCAAGTTGTTCCCTCTTTACATCAACTTCAATCCCCCCCGACCCCCCCATTAGCAGCTCTGGGAACACTGAGTATCCATGCATGCCTATGGCCTGTATTATTGCCTGTGTTCACCACAGAGGCACCATAGGGCCCGTTAAATATGCGCTAACATGCTTCTGAGCACAGGATGTCAAAATGTGTCTGTGTAGACATCTGTATTTGCCCGTACACACTCCAAAAAGCCTTTTCTAGGACAGTTTGATCATTTATTACATCGAAAATTGTAACAGAAAGACAAATTAACTCGTAGGATACCCACAGTTCAAGGTTAAAAGGAAGTTGAAAAATATGCATCAACTTCCAAACAGCTGCTCGATTTAAGTAAAAAAATATGAGCCAGGATTGGATTCTCAAGCAAAGATATTGATGTATCCGGAGCAAAGGGACCTGGGAGTTGTAGCGGATAAAACATTAGACCTGTCAGGAGCCGCGGAAGCAAAACGAGCGATTAAATATATTTATAGGAATATTGAGAGCAGGGCTCAAGGGCCGGATTTTACAATACACAGAAAATTAGCCAGGTGCTAGCACAGAATACTTATGTTGTGGTGGGGGAGGTTTCTGTAAATTCAGTGAAAAATTAAAACAAAGCAACAATGTTGCGTTGGAAAACGAACAGCACGGCAAGCTAAAAAGATGATTTGTAACAAGGTAGATAAATTCACTGAGGAATACTGAAAGAGAGAGAGCACCACACTGTTAGCCAAAGAAGATCATCACCAGTGGTGAGGGAGGGAGACCAAGGCCCTCTAAATTAGGGTGACCAGACATCCCCGGTTTTCGGGAACAGTCCCCGGATTGAGGACACTGTCCCCGGACCAAATCTGCCCCCCGGTTTTGTCCCCGGATTGGAATTTGAACAGGGGCTGGGGCAATTTCAAAGACAGCCCGTGCAGAATAAAAATAAAAAATCTGAATTGCACCCCCCTCCTCTGCCGCTCCTACTAGCTTATGGGGGTTTATTTTTTTACATTATTTGTGCCCCTTTCTGATCATGTTCTGGTCGGAGTGGAGGGACTATTTCTTCAGTTTCGGGGCGCATGCTCATTCAGCTCCGCTCGCATGTTCTCCTGCCTTGGCTCAAGTCCCGGCCAGCCGCCTGCCTGTTTATCTCCTGGCCTTTCCTGGTGGAGTGATCTTCTTCCGCTCCCCACCAGTAGTACCTGGGGCCCGGAGAGTAAGACTTGACAGGCTGTGAGATGGACGGCCGTGGCGGAGATGGGCAAAGAGTCGCCGATTGCTGCCATTACCAATATAAATAAAAATATGTCCCCGGATTTAATTTTAAAAATCTGGTCACCTTACTCTAAATCCAATATGGCCGTGTACCCCTGAGTCCGCAGCACTTCTGCCCGCTGCCACGTGAAGCGGGCTGTCATTTTAAAGCTGCTGCCACCTACACAGTTTCCCTGTGGAGGAGAGAAAGGACGGAGGACATTTTGCTCAGGCTATGATGAAGCCACAGCAAGTCAGAAGGAAGCACCACCCACCACCAGGGACAGCAGAGGACACTGTGATTGGCTGCTCTGCAGCCTGGGGGAGGAAAAAGACTGCTGGGAGCCACCTGGAACTATGGGGGATGTAGTCCCCAGGAGACAGGTCTCTATCAAGTCCCTGGATGGGACTACAAGTCCCAGGAAGACAAACTGCAGAAAGAGGACAAGGAAAGTGAAGCCAAAGCTCAGGGTAGTCCCACGTGCGATGTTAGAGGTGACCAGAGACAGGGCTGCTGAACTGAAGAACTGCCTGCTGTGAGTGGGTGCCAGGGTTTCGGAGTGTGAAAGAGCTGCCACATCTGCATGGAAGGCACAGCTGTAGGGTTGCCACCTGTTCGGGATTCATCCGGACAGTTCGGGTTTGAAATCATGCATCTGGGTTTCAGACTGTCTGAGACCCAGACACATTATTCAGACCGTACTAAGCCTCCCCTCACCCCCTTCTGTCTCCTGCCTCTAAGTTAGTACGCTAAGGTAAATCAGGGTTCTCAGAGCACTCATTACATCAGAGCTCCCCTTTACATCAGAGTCCTCTCCGTACACAAGAGCATCCCTTATGTTAGAGTCCCCAGAGTTCTCCCTTACATCAGAGTCCTCTCCGTACACAAGAGCATCCCTTATGTTAGAGTCCCCAGAGTTCTCCCTTACATCAGAGTCTGCAGAGTCCCCCCTTACAGTGAAAAGGAACTCTGCAAGTTCTGCTGTAAAAGGGGAGCTCTGCCAATTCAGATGTAAAAGGGGAACTCTATGGACTCTGATGTAAAAGGGGACTCTTGTGATTAACTTCATATGATTAGAAATGTTATTTAATAGCAACATCTATGCATTGTTTATCTACGCATACTATGAAAAGAAATTGCTATGTGACGCCGAAGTGTTCGGGTTTGACTTGAAGAAAAGGTGGCAACCCTACACAGCTGTTGGAGAGATTCAGTGAGCTGAAGGAAAGGGGCATCACTACAATACAATAAGAGATTGTCACTACAGGCTCCAGAGTCCCTGTCAATGCCATTGGTTCTTGAAGCTTAGAGAGCGAGAGGAGGGTTAATTACAGACAGCAAATTTGTGAAAGGCTGCAGGCCACGACTTTGTTATCCATTTCACAGACTGCAGTCTGGTGAGAGGCTGCCTGCCACAACTTCCTTACCCACTCCTTAAAGGAATGGTGTCACCTTGTACTGGCATACAATTTGGGTGTGCCCTGTACTGTGGGGTCCGCATAAAGTGATTCTAAAGGTTGTAGTTTAAAAAAAAAAAAAAAAATAACAAACATGTTATACATACCTGATCTGTGCAGTGGTTTTACACAGAGCAGCCCCGATCCTCTTCTTTTTGGATCACCTGCCGGCGGTCCTGGCTCCTTTCCCCTGCCGAGTGCCCCCAATAGCAAGCCTCTTGCAACTTGCAAGGACGGGGGAAATGGGCAGGCTCCCTGCTGAGCCATGCTCCTGTGAATGGACGAGTCAGGTGCCAGTCCAGGGTTGTGGGCAGATCCCGACTTTATTGTTGTGATCTTGCCTCAGCAAGGACTGGCTCTGTGATGTCAGCTGACAACGGGCTTCAGCCAACTGTCTGCTGAAAATGGGTCTCAGGAGTGCAGAACGAACTCCAATCCTGTGATCCACAAGCTTTGGTTGTACTTCTCCTTTAAAATGAATAAGGGGATCTTTACTGAAAGAGCGGTAAGGAGGTGGACGCTCTTCCGCAGTTGGTGGTGTTAGTGGGGAGGGCAGATAAATTGAAAAACCTTTTAGATGTGTTTCTTACTGAACACAATGTGCAGGGATATGGAAAATGGTAGTGAGACATACACACACACAATCAGGTTGAATTGGAAGGACCGGTGTCTTTATTCAACCTTAAAGTGGTTGTATACCCTAAATTGCAACTTGCACCTACAGGTAAGCCTAGATTAAGGCTTACCTTTAGGTACAAGAAATATCTCCTAAACCTGCACGGTTTAGGAGATATTTGTAAAGAACGATTTACAACGTTGTCTACGGCGCATGCGCGCCGTAGACAGCGATGCATTGAACGGGTTAATCCCCATTCTCAACTGCGGCTCACCGCAGTTGAAGTGCCCCGCGCGCATGCGCGGAGCGACGTCTTCGCTGCTCTGGCCAATCACAGCGCTGCAGTGGCGCTGTGATTGCCCGGATCGGCGATACCCGGAAGAGCGATGGCTGCGGCTGGAGGGGGAGAAGAAGATGGCGTCGGGGGCCCCGATCTAAGGTAAGTGATGCATAATGAGCTAGTATGCTAGTCATACTAGCTCATTATGACTTTCTCTTGCAGGTAGTTTAACTAGGTATACAACTGCTTTAACAACTATGTAAGACTATGTAGTTGAGCTTGACATATTCAACACTGCAATGTACAGTTTCGGGATTTGGACCAATAATGTTAGTCTTTCTATTAGTGCTGGAAGAGTTGTACTACTAGAACATTTAGAGTATTGTAGGTGATACTCATTTTGTGCATATGATTTATGCTTTGGTTTACATTTGTGGTCACATATGATAGAGATTGATGGTCCAGCAATTAATGTTCCTGAATGTTTTTAGATTGATTTCAATCATTTTGCTTTGTGTATATTAAAGATGCTTTTAAAATTCTATCTATCTATCTATCTATCTATCTATCTATCTATCTATCTATCTATCTATCTATCTATCTATCTATCTATCTATCCAGTACATACCTCCCAACTTTTTGAGATGGGAAAGAGGGACACATATAAGCAAAAATATGTAGGCATAGGACACACACCCTGCCACGCCCCCTTCAAAAATTATTAGTTAACCACTTCAGCCCGGAAGATTTGGCTGCTCAATGACCAGGCCATTTTTTTTGTGATACGGCACTGCGTCGCTTTAACTGACAATTGCGTGGTCGTGATGTACCCAAACAAAATTGATGTCCTTTTTTTCCCACAAATAGAGCTTTCTTTTGGTCATCTCTGCGGTTTTTATTTTTTGCTCTCTAAACAAAACAAGAGCGACAATTTTGAAAAAACACAATATTTTGTACTTTTTGCTGTAATAAATATCCCCAATGGTTATTTTTTTTTTTAAAGCTAATTTTTTCCTCTGTTTAGGCTGATATGTATTCTTCTACATATTTTTGAGAATAAAAATCACAAAAAGCATATATTGATTGGTTTGCGCAAAGGTTATAGTGTTTACCAAATAGGGGATAGATTTATGACATTTTTAGTATTTTTTCTTTTTTACTAGTAATGGCAGCGATTTTTGATTTTTATCGAGACTGCGACATTTTGGCGGACACATCGGACACCTTTGACACATCTTTGGGTCGATTGAAAATATAGCGATCAGTGCGATAAAAATGCACCGATTACTGTATAAATGTCACTGGCAGGGAAGGGGTTAACACTAGGGGCGATCAAGGGGTTAACTGTGTTCCCTATGTGTGTGTTCTAACTGTAGGGGGAGGGGACTGACTATTGGAGATGACAGATCGGGGTTCCAAGCTCGTAGGAACTCACGATCTCTCTCTCCTCTGCTCACAGAACACGTCCCTGTTCTGCCTCTCGTGCCGGCGGTCATTGTGACTGTCGGGCCATGAGCATCGGCACCCCCGCAATGCAGAGCGCGCCTGCTATCCCGCTTAAAGGGACGGACGTACAGCTACGATGGTTCGCGGGATCGTGCCAACCAGCAGCAGTATAATGACCCCGGCTGTTTTTTTTTACCCACTACTATTCCTAGAATTTAGATGATGTTTAGCCCTGGGAAATACTTTTTGAAAGATGACAAACCCTGTCACATGTCCCAGATGATTGACAAGATGGAGGGGACAGAGCTGAGCCCTTCCTGCGCTGAGAGGAAGTGATGTCACTAGCCCAGGCACTGAAGGAGGCAGACTATGAAGGACCCCCTAGCAACAGCCATTTAGAGGTTAGTTAAAAAAAAAAATTCCATATGTTTTTTTTTGTTTTTTTTTTAGGAACATTCGTGATTTTTTTTTTTTTTTTTTGGGTGCAACTCAACTTTAACCACTTCAATACCAGACACTTAGACACCTTCCCGCCCAGGCCAATTTTCAGCTTTCAGCGATGTCGCAATTTGAATGACAATTGCTCGGTCATGCTACACTGTACCCAAACAAATTTTTTATCATTTTGTTCCAACAAATAGAGCTTTCTTTTGGTGGTATTTGATCACCTCTGCGATTTTTATTTTTTGCGCAACAAACAAAAAAAGACCGAAAATTTTGCAAAAAAACAAGTTTTTCTTTGTCACTGTTAATTTTTTTTGTAAATAAGTGCGTTTTCTTCTTCAATGATGGGCACTGATAAGGCGGCACTAATGGGCACTGATAAGGCGGCACTGATGGGCACCGATGAGGTGGCACCAATTAGGGGGCACCGATGAGGTGGCACTGATGATGGGCACTGATAGGCGGCACTGATGGGCACTGATAGGTGGCACTGATGGGCATTGATAGGTGGCACTGGTATGCGGCACTGATGGGCACTCAGGTGGCACTGATGGGCACTCATAGGCGGCACTGACGGGTACTTATGGGTGGCACTGATGCACACATATAGGTGGCACTGATAGGTGGCATGGATGGGCACTGATAGGTGGCATGCATGGGCACTGATAGGTGGCATGGATGGGCACTGATAGGTGGGCATGGGTGGGCACGGATGGGCACTGATAGGTGGCACTGATGGACGCTGATGAGTGGCACTGATAACACTTATGGGTGGCATTGCTGGGAATCCTTTTTTTTTTTACTTTTTTTTTTATTAATATGATGTGCCAATCAGTGCCCATCTGTGGGCACTGATTGGCATATTTTTGATTTTTTTTTTAACATGTGGATGGCCATGGGGGATGTACCTGGCCATCCACATGCTGGGGGCTTCCCTGGTGGTCCTGGGGGCTTCCCTAGTGGTCTAGTGTGGGCATCTGAGGGGGGGCTGCGCTGATAAACAATCAGCGCATACCCCCCCTGTCAGGAGAGCCGCCGATCGGCTCCCCTCTACTCGCGTCTGTCAGACGCGAGTGAGGAAAAGCCGATCAACGGCTCTTCCTGTGTACATCGTGATCAGCCGTGATTGGACACGGCTGATCACGTGGTAAAGAGCCTCCGCCGGAGGCTCTTTACCGAGATCAGTGTAGCGGTGTGTCAGACTGACACACCGCTCCACCGATCGCCGCGATGCGCGCCCCCACGGGCGCGCGGCGGCTGTTATCCTGAAGGACGTCATATGACGCCCAGTCAGGATAACGAAGCCACTTCCCGGACGTCAATTTACTATTGACCGGGCGGGAAGTGGTTAAGTACAGGTTTTGGAGATGTCATACAGAACTCTTTGGGGAGATTTACTAAAACCAGTGTACACTGAATCTGGTGCAGCTGTGCATAGTAATCAGTTTCTAACTTCAGCTTGTTCAATTACGTTTTGACAATAAAACCTGGAAGCTGATTGGTTACTATGCAGGGCTGCATCAGTTTTAGTAAATTTCCCCCTTTTGAGTCCAGCCTATACCCAGGAATTCTGTAACCCATGTTATTCTATCAGCACTTTTTCCTGAGACTCTTTTTTATTAATATGACTTTTCCATACCATGAAGCTTGATAGCTGCTATGGGTTACTGAACATTACCCTGAGTACAGCCATTGCTCTCCATCTTCTAAAACTTCTAATAGACAGCTGCAGAATGTCAATGGAACACTTTTTATTTATATGAAAAGCGTATAGCGCTCCCTAGTGGACTAAATACATTACTGCTTCCCTGCACATGTGTTCAGGTATGACTATATTCATACCTATTCGCGTCACAAAACAAAACTTTTTCTTCCACACTTTTACATTAGGTGGGGTGACCTAAAAAAAAGGAACCTCTTCAGCCGATTGTTTCGTTTGCTGTCTGATTCCAAGCCTGACTTAGTGAATTCATCACACCGCTGCTTTGTGCGGACAGGCTGGTTAATTTAAAAAGAAAAGCTAATGTCAATGAATAGAATATGAGGGGCTGATAAACTGCTGCACACAAAGCAAAAGGTCATTATCCAAGACATTGCTTCCCTGGGTGCACTCTTTAATTTCAGCTCATTGTGTCCCACAGAATGGAAGCGCAACAAAAGGCAAATAAATGCATCAGCCAAAGCCAGCCGTACCGGGAGAAAGGCCTTATCCTACCGATTGGAGAAGTGATAAGAATCTTGCTTTATACATTTGTATGCCACTGTTTCTCTTGGGAGCACAATGACAGTTTTGTGCTGGGGGTGGGGGGTGCGGGGGGGGGGGGCAACAATACGAAATACCCTGATCTCAGTTTGCTCTGTTGGGGCATAGAGCACCGGGATGGTAGATTGAATTTTGTCATTATTAAAATATTCCATTTTCAGTGAGCACTGGTGCAAAAGTTTCGGCACATAAAGTTGCAACACCAATAATCAACCAAAAAAAGGCTAATAGTAATGGTAATAGTTAGGCTATTTTCACACTGGGGCGCTGGGTGCGCTGGCAGTAAAGCGCCGCTTTACCGTCGTTTTAGCGGCGCATTTCGGCGGATATCGGGGCGGTTTTACCCCCGCGAGCGGCCGAAAAAGGGTTAATACCGCCCGCAAAGCGCCGCTGGAGCTGGGTTCGGAGCGCTGCCCCATTGTTTTCAATGGGAGGGGGCGCTTTAGGAGCGGTAAATACACCGCTCCTACAGCGCACCACAGATGCGGCTTGCAAGACATTTTTCAGCATCCTGCAAGCGCACCGCTCCAGTGTGAAAGCCCTCGGGCTTTCACACTGAAGACACAGCAACGGCTGTTTCAGGTCGGTTTGCAGGCGCTATTTTTAGCGCAATAGCGCCTGCAAACCGCCCTAGTGTGAAAGGGGCCTTATATATGTGGAAATCCAATCATATTATTGGACTTTACATTTCAAACATGCTTGAGAAATCTGTCTGCTTTATTTACAGATGCAATATATTGGTGCCGGCTTTACAATCTTAACCACTTCAGCCTCGGAAGATTTTCCCCCCTTCCTGACCAGAGCACTTTTTTTGCGATTCTGCACTGCATCGCTTTAACTGACGTTGCACCCAAACAAAATTGAGTTCCTTTTTTCCCCACAAATAGAGCTTTCTTTTGGTGGTATATGATCACCTCTGCGGTTTTTATTTTTTGCGCTATGAACAAAAAAAAGCGACAATTTTGAAAAAAAAAACACAATATTTTGTACGTTTTGCTATAATAAATATCCCCAATCAAGTTGTAGAAACATCTGAAGGATGATCAGTGGAAACAGAATGCGCCTGAGCTCAATGTTGAGTTTAATGGCAAAGGTTTTGAATACTTATATACATGGGATTTTTCCTTGTTTATTTTTTATTTTTTTTTTTAAATCTTTTTTATTTTCCTTGTTTATTTTTAATAAATTTGTAAAGATTTCAAACAAACTTCTTTCACATTGTCATTATGGGGTATTGTTTGTAGCATTTTGAGGAAAATAATGAATTTAATCAATTTTGGAATAAGGCTGTAACCTAAGAAAATGTGGAAAAAGTGAAGGGCTGTGAATACTTTCTGGATGCACTGTACTTCCCATAGCAGAGTTCCTATCAGTGGTGGTTGGTGCTCCATCGGTCGGAGGGGGGGGGTTGCAGGCAGACAGACCCCCCGTCGCTTCAGACCGCCACCACACACCATTAACAACACCTCCCACCCCCCCCCCCCCCCCAGTTGCCCTTTCGACCGCCAGGCCCCTGTCAGCCTCTCTCTTACCCCGTGCCCATCTCCTCCGTGTCCCAGCCGTCACTTCTCCTCCCGGCCAATAGGGTCTTAGGACTGCCGCCCAATGGAGTCTCAGGACCCACTTCCTGATTGGCCAGGAGGAGAAACAGGAAGACATTAGTGAAAGTGTATTCGCTAATGTCACACAACAGGGTGAGCTTGGGGCGTAGTGCTCTGCACCCGAGCCCACCCTTTTTTGAAGCCAATTAGTGCCTCGGACTCTAATCATGTGCTTCTAAAAAAGAAAAAAAATCCATAGAAATCCATGCGTCCCCCACCCTGCATGTAGATTAGGGGGCTAGGCGCATGGATTAGAGGGGGCAGCCCCTAATGAGCGGCCGCCACTGGTTCCTATATTAACATTTGCAAAGACTTACTAGTCTAGAGGTTACCCTCCTTAGTCTTTAGCTGTTGGAGAACACAAGTCCCAGCAGGCAATGCCTACTGCGCTCATACTTCCCCTGTAGATCTGCAAGTTTTCTGCCCCTTCTCTGAGTTATGTAAGGTATTTGATGTTTTATTTTCAGTTTTATGCTTCAGTTCTCGGTCTGATCATTATTAATATGCGCAGCCAATGCCAGGTGTCTTTGTGCCGCTGTATTTCATAGAAACTTGGATGGGACTGTCAGCTCTAAACAAATGTAAACTATAAAACACTAATATGTATGAACTGCTATAACTCATTTTAGAGCAAAACGCCTGGGAATATCCGGGAATGGAGCCGAAAGGTACAGGAGAAATGACAGTTGCATCATTAACCTTTCAATGGCCATTGCCTATGTGCTCACAATTAGGGTAACCAGTAAAACAGAAAATTAGGAAGTTTTTAAAGAGGAAGTAAACCTTCCTGTATAATGTGTACCTATAGGTAAGCCTAGAATAAGGTTTACCTATAGATACTGTAAATATCTCCTATACGTGCGCCGTTTAGGAGATATTTACTGTATACTGCGCCGATGATGTCATCGGCGCATGTGCTCTGAAGGGATGGCCCCTGTCACGTCACATTCGGCTACCCATCACATTTTGCTACCCACTGGAGTGCGCATGTGCGATGCCGCCATATGCATTCCAACACTGTTGTAAGACACCACTTTGCCACAGGGCCCCTCGCTCGGGCTCGATTCGCTGGCCACACTTCGGGCACAGCCTCGCTTTGCTCAGCATGATTACAATCTAACTCTATGTCCACTTTGATGGTGGGGCTTGAACCTGGACTCAGGGGTGTGGCCACCTTTTTTTTTATAAAAAACACCCCCCCGCGATGGTCTCATCTTATCTAATACATTCCGTTATATGTACTAAATTTAATTTTTCTTATTAGATTTTTCTTTAACAAAAACTCACCATGCTCGCCTTAGCAAGTGCGCTCCCATCTTCAGTGTGGGTATCTGAAGCCCACTCTTTGCTCCTTCCGGGATACGGCGCTGCTGGCTACCTAGCATGCACCTCCCGATCTCCACATGAGTATTGCGGACAAAGTGCGGCTTTGGAAATACCGCTATGCTAGAAGCAGAAGCTACCCATTGAATCCTGGGATTGATGACACTCATATCCTAGGAGCCAATGGGCGGCCAGATACGATGTACCTCACAGCAGCAAGGTACAGCAGAAAAAAATAAATTAAAATAAAAAAAACACACATGAAGGTAAAAAACCTTGAGCCTTTACAACTTTTATTTTAATGCTGCCCCAGCCAGGAGGGTTAGAGTTAACTTTCTTCCCGGATCTTTCTTGGCAGGCTTTTTTGGGTCTGACCCCCTGGTCCTAAGTGAAAAAAGGAACAAGGGTCCGATCCAGGGGTGCGCACACTATAAGACATGTTGCCATTTCTGGAGTCCGTCTGTCCAGTCTACTGCAGAGTCCGGAGCACCTATGGATAAAGAGTCTTCTACAGAGTACGGGACCACTGATATCTGAAAATCGCCTCAAGATACCAAGTCTGGAGATCTGCTATAATGGACTCAGATATGATATAATGGACTCCTGTGAAGGTATGCTGGGGCAGCTACAAAGAGTTAGGGATTAGGGATGTTAGAAAAAGACTGTACACTTAGTTTTGGAACTGTTATGCTGAGAGTTTTCAGTAAAGCTTTAAAACGATGTTCTCACCTGGTCTGAAGTTATTTAAGCGGTGTAATACAGTATAATGAACCGACACACATAGCTCACAGTTGGGTCAGTTGAAACACAATGGGGTATGGAGACAGCATGACAAGAGTTAATGCCGTGTGAAGATACAGGTGGTTACCAAGGGTAACAAAGTTTACACTTGCAGTCTGTCATAAGTGTGTACATGTGGCAGGTGGGATAGCCTCTTGCAGGAGGAGTTGCTGTCGGTACTCTCTCCACAAGCATCCATCTCCCATAGCAGCGGGAGCAGATCAGCACCACAGAAGTCCTCAGCCTTTGCACAGGTTTGGTAGAGCAAGAGTTGCATGAGTGGGTGAATAGAGTCTGCACTAGGCAAATGGAGGGACCCCATTCTATTACTTGGAGTGAGGTAGTACAGATAGGCTGGACAGGTGGAGTGGGCATCGGCTCAGCGTGTCCCTCCTAAATGCAACAGTTACCATAGTGGTGTACATTAACATCAAGAAAGTTAACGAGAGTTCAGTCCTCTTTGGCAGACTGGGTCCAATCCACTGGTTCTGTGTATTATAAAACAGGCAGTAGTCTATACCCAGAGAGATAATAGCTGTGGGGGCTCGGGAACTCTTACGCACATGGGAACTCATTGGTAACACCACTGGACTCCATCCTGTTAGACTGTAGAATATGACAAGTGAGGCACATCTTCCCTCTGAGCCCTTCTTCAGTCTTAGGGAGCTGCTGGGACTTACAGTCCACCCTAAAGATGTCAGTCTTGGACACTACCATTATGGACTCTGCCGGGAATGGACTCCTTTCTTTGCAGGTATGCTGGGGCAGCCACAAGCCTGAGTTAGGGACTAGGAATGTTAGGTTACGGAAGAGGAAGAGTTAAGTGAAGTGCACGCATGACGTCAGCTCCAGGTGCACAGCGGGGCTCCATACCGTTACTGGGAGTGAGGTAGCAGTGATACTCTGGACAGGTGGAGAGGACATTGGCTCTGTGTGTCCCTCCTAATTGCACAAATAACGGTATTGATATATAATACACCAAGGTGGTTTATTAGAGACCAGTCATCTGTTCCAGTAAAGGCACCCCCGCGTGTAGGAGAGGGACCTGTTGTAAGTACCTAGCGTTACCCAACGAGGAGGGAAATATAGGAGATGTGACAACCAACCACATCACCCTACATGCTGATGAAGGTCACAGATCTGGATCGACATAGGACTCAGATAACGAGAAGCAAATGCTTTATGGTAAAACATGTTTAGGCTTTAGTCACTTTAATCACTTACTGGGTATGCAGCTTCTTAACCTAGTTGAGTTTCCATAAACTATGTACATTGATAGAAACACACAGCCCCATAGCCTTGGGTGACAAGGCACTCTCAGGCTCCTCCCTCCTCCTCCCCCTCCTGTCTCCAAGCTAACAGACTGAATGAAGAATCCACTGTCCACTGTCAACCCTTCCCTGAGAATACCAGAAATTCAGGGAAGAAGCACTTGGAGAGCGGAAGCCAGCCACTATCATAGTTGTAAACTGCAAGTGCTGGGGTAAGATTTCATTGTTACTTTCAGTGTTGCTTTAACCCCTTGGCCAGGGCCGCACGCAAATATGCGGCCTCTCAGCGGCTGGTCTTTAGCGTGATCTTAAGCCGCGCCCTGCCTCCTGGCGTTATAAACCTCTTAAAGGGCCAGGAGGTGACAGCGCCAAGAGGTTAATTGTGCCAAATGTATCATTTGTCTGGAGTTCCTCCTGAAAAATAGCAGAGCACTTCTTGGTATGTGAGGGTGCCCTAGGCACTTCTGTACCTATAGCCCTCTACCTGTATATCTGTTCCCTGACTGCTAGTCTCAGGAGATTTGGTGATGTCACTACTGTCCTGCTTATTGTTCTCCTTGCTGGAGGCTCTGACATGAGGAAAGAAAAACCTGACCTCTACCAAGATGGCCGCCTCCACACAGAGACACAGTTCAGTACAAGGTATGATAGTTAGTAATGGGGAAAAGAATGTAGAGAGTGTGCTAACAGTGCTGGGACAAGGTCATCTAGCGCCCAGGGCAAAGATGTCAAACTGCGTCCCTCCCCCCCTAAATTGTATGATCATCATGTGAAAGATATACAAATAGCGTATAAATGGTGCGCAATTCAACCTTAATTATGTGAGCATAGATCTTCAAAAATAATTATTGCCACAATGTCAATTGTGGTCAATAGTGCAAAAGTGAAAAAAATAAAATAATATATATATACACTCCGTATATATAGTGCTGGAGGTGTGTGAAATAAAATATACAATCCTTGTATATAAATTAATATGTGAGTATGTGATCCTTATTATAAAAGAAATGCCAAACGTGCATATAAAATCTTATTTAATAGGTGAAAGTATTTGTTGTGTTGGTAAAATGCAAAAAAAGTTGAACGACGATTCAGTGATAGCAATCAAGATGATTGGGAATTGTGTCCTGTGTTAGAAAGAGTGAAGGAACTCTGGCGTAGCAACAGGTGCTCTGATTACAAGATTGGTACCATACACCAGACAATTAGTGTTGAATACAATCTAATTGCAACAATATGCAGATACACCAGGCGATTACTCTAATTGCAAGGTTGGTGCCATACACCATACAATCCTATTGTATGCAATCTGTTTGCTACGATAACCAGATAAACATATACACCAGGCGATTGGTGTTTTAAAAGTGCAGTGGTGCATTACTGATATAACAATTAAGACAGCTGGTTTAAACTCCCACTGTTTAGAGAAACAAAAAGCAAAAAAGACTGCTATTTTGGAAAATATAAATATAAAATGTTGCTACTTCGGTAATGGTATTTATAAATATATAGGAAGAAAGAAACAAAAACTTCCCTTAATGTTGCCGGTACAATTATAGGTGATTCTTTGAAATCTTCCTGATGCTCAAGCCGGTTTTAACATGAAAAAGAGAAAAAACAAACAAAAATCATTGCGCAATATTGCTAACTATAGACTCCCCATGAGTTGCCTCAAGTTGTATGCACTCACGTGTACCAGGTGGATATAGTGCAGATAAAAAGTGTCAATGGTCAGGCTTTCGCTCCTGGGCTGTCAGCCCTTCTCCTCCTTTGCTGAGCTCGTGTATCACACGGCGTCACCTAAGCTCCTCCTCCCGACGCGTTGCATCACAGGTCACGTGACCATTGACACTTTTTATCTGCACTATATCCACCTGGTACACGTGAGTGCATACAACTTGTGGCAACTCATGGGGAGTCTATAGTTAGCAATATTGCGCAATGATTTTTGTTTGTTTTTTCTCTTTTTCATGTTAAAACCGGCTTGAGCATCAGGAAGATTTCAAAGAATCACCTATAATTGTACCGGTAATATTAAGGGAAGTTTTTGTGTCTTTCTTCCTATATATTTATAAATACCATTCCTGAAGTAGCAACATTTTATATTTATATTTTCCAAAATAGCAGTCTTTTTTGCTTTTTGTTTCTCTAAACAGTGGGAGTTTAAACCAGCTGTCTTAATTGTTATATCAGTAATGCACCACTGCACTTTTAAAACACCAATCGCCTGGTGTATATGTTTATCTGGTTATCGTAGCAAACAGATTGCATACAATAGGATTGTATGGTGTATGGCACCAACCTTGCAATTAGAGTAATCGCCTGGTGTATCTGCATATTGTTGCAATTAGATTGTATTCAACACTAATTGTCTGGTGTATGGTACCAATCTTGTAATCAGAGCACCTGTTGCTACGCCAGAGTTCCTTCACTCTTTCTAACACAGGACACAATTCCCAATCATCTTGATTGCTATCACTGAATCGTCGTTCAACTTTTTTTCATTTTACCAACACAATAAATACTTTCACCTATTAAATAAGATTTTATATGCACGTTTGGCATTTCTTTTATAATAAGGATCACATACTCACATATTAATTTATATACAAGGATTGTATATTTTATTTCACACACCTCCAGCACTATATATACAGAGTGTATATATATTTTATTAAATTTTTTTCACTTGTGCACTATTGACCACAATTGACATTGTGGCAATAATTATTTTTGAAGATCTATGCTCACATAATTAAGGTTGAATTGCGCATCATTTATACGCTATTTGTATATCTTTCACCTATTTTCAAGTGTGGGAACACTTTTAATGGTAACAGCATTTCATTTAGTAATCTTATTTTATTCTATTAGATTTGGGGCTTTTAAATTATATATCAGCGCTTTAGTATACACCAATTTTTATGATCATCATGTGTCAGCAAAAATCTGTTCCCTCCCCCCCAAAAAATGTGCACACTAATTTTCATGTTTACCTCCTAAGCATAAAATCCCCTTGCAAGCCAAAATTCTCCCCCAAAAATAATTCCCCCTCTTCCAGTATAAATCCCATCTCCCAGCTCAAAAACCTTTCCCTCCCCCCGACACAAATCTCCCATTAATCTCCTCTCCTAGCACTGTCCCCCACTAACACAAATCCCCCCCCCAATCCCCCTTCCTAACACACATCCATTCCCCCTCAAATTTTCCCTCTGAGCAGAACTCCTGCCCCCCCCCTTCCAAATCCCCCCAAATTCCCTCTCCTTGCACTTATCCTCCCAATAATCCCTACTAGCACAACCCCCCCCCCCCCCAACCCCCTTTCCTAACAGAGATCCACTCCCCCACAAATTTACCCTCTAAGCATAAATCCCCCCCCCCCAGTCTCCAAATCCCCCTCTCCCAGCACAATCCCTTCCCCCCAAATCCCCTCTACTAGAGCTAATCTTCACCCCCAAGTTTAACTGTATCCATACATCTCAACATTTTGAGGTAGAAATGAAGGACACCTACTAGCAACCGTATGTAGGCATAGGACACGCCCCCCCGCCACACCCTCTTAAAGGAGAATTAACCCAAAAAAAAGGTTAATTAAATCCACAAGGGCTTTTTTTTTACCACTACTATTCATTTATATTTCCTTTTAACATTTACAAATGCAGCCATTTAGAATTTGGATGAAAGGTTTAGCACCGGGAAACACTTTCTGTAAGAGAAAAAGTGCATTTTATATACAACTACATAGATCAGACCAAAATGAGGGACAAATGAGGAGGAAAGAGGGACTTTGCTCCAAATCAGGGACAGTTGGGAGCTATGCTGTATCATCCACGGCTATATGTTCAGCAGGGACTGAGCATTGGGAAGGGTGTAAGGTGTTGGTTCCCCTTTTAATTTTTTTCTGAAAAGGGGAACTAACGCTTTAAAAAAGTAGGAGGGTGCACTAATGTGTGTGTGTGGGGGGGGGGGGGTTGTCCACAAATGATGGAAGGAGTGGGGACCCACCCAACCTGTCATAGGGCTTTAAGAATATCTTAATATCGGCGGGGTCGAAACGTGTCAGCTGTACTATCAACATGTTTGCGCTTTAATGTTGTGTACTATTGTGTTTAGTTGCATTTGTGTTGTTGTTTTTATATCTCCTGTGCCACAGCTAATATTTTAACTGTCATTGTCTATTTTCTTTTTGATATCATTGTCATCAATAAAATTTGAATAATTTTAAATCCCACATAGTATTTTTTCATCCATCTGCTGCCTAGAAAACCCCTTTTGGGGGACACTTCCCTTTTTGTATAATACTTGGGGTGTGCAGCATCCTTCTTTTCTCCCTAAGTGGCTTTCCCTTCTATAAGAAGATCTTACATCTATTGTCTTGCTCATGTGTTTATTTAGAGTTGGTTAAAAAGTACTTAAAGGGAATCATATTGTGGTCTCTGCCGCCACCTAGTGACCAGTGGGTGTTAGTCGCTGCCAAATGTGAATGTGAAAAACAATTTGATGAGCTCAATGGAATCCTAAGCTTCTGAAAAAGATACTTTCTGCCTCTATTTGCATTAGACTAATTTTAAATGATAATGTGCTGCTTCAGCAAGAGTTAATGATAAACACATAACTGATACAAAAGAGAAATAAGCTGCTCAGTGCATTTAACCAGCAGAAGGTGCAAATAGGAAGGAAATTCTCTACAAGTGATAAAAACTCTTCTGCCGCGTACACGCGAGCGGATTTTCTGTCGGAAAAATCTTGGATGGTTTTTCCGACGGAATTCCGCTCAAGCTTGGCTTGCATACACACGGTCACACAAAAGTTCGCTGAACTTTCGACCGTCAAGAACGCGGTGACCTACAACACTACGATGAGCCGAGAAAATTAAGTTCAATGCTTCCGAGCATGCGTCAAATTGTTTTCGAGCATGCGTAGGAATTTTCCGTGTCGGAATTGGTGCAGATGATCGAAATTTCCGATCAAAACTTTTTCTGTCGGAAAAATTGAGAACCTGCTCTCAAACTTTTGTTGGTGGAAATTCGGCCAGCAAAAGTCTGATGGATCATACACACGGTCACATTTTCCGACGAAAAGCTCTCATCCGTCTTTTGCTGGCCAAATTTCCGATCGTGTGTACGCAGCATTCCAGGTTCCCCAGCACTCAGCCCAGCAGAGGAGGAAAAGCTACAGCATGAAGAATCTGTATTAAAACCTTTAATTCATTTAGTAGTTTCACTAACATTAAGAATATAAATAGAAGCCTTGCCCAATCGAAGACCATTAGCAGGGGGAGTTCCACTCCCATCTGTAGTAGTACCAAAATCATCACAAAGCTCAAGCCTTTCAAACTTTCGTTCTCCTTAAATTTTTTTAAATTTTTTTGAGAAACGTGCAAGTTTCAAAGTGACAAGAAACATTTTAATTTTACTTAAAGTGATTGTAATTGATCACCTTGTAAAAAAAAAAACAATCAGTTTAACCACTTCAGCCCCGGGAGATTTGGCTGCTGAATGACCGAGCCATTTTTTGCGCCCAAACAAGATTGACGTCCTTTTTTTCCCACAAATAGAGCTTTCTTTTGGTGGTATTTGATCACCTCTGCGGTTTTAATTTTTTGCGCTATAAACAAAAAAAGAACGACAATTTTGAAAATAATACAATATTTTGTACTTTTTGCTATAATAAATATCCCCATTTATTTATTTTTTAAAATATTTTTTTCTCAGTTTATGCCGATATGTATTCTTCTACATATTTTTGGAAAAAAAATCACAATAAGCGTATATTGATTGGTTTGCGCAGACGTTATAGCTTCTACAAAATAGGGGATAGATTTATAGCATTTTTATTATTATTTATTTTTTTACTAGTAATGGTGGCGATCTGTGATTTTTATCGGGACTGCGACATTATGGCGGACACATCGGACACTTTTGACACATTTTTGGGACCATTGGAATTTATACAGCGTTTATAAAGCGATCAGTGCTATAAAAATGCACTGATTACTGTAAAAATGTCACTGGCAGGGAAGGGGTTAACACTAGGGGGCGATCAAGGGGTTAACTGTGTTCCCTGTGTGTGTTTCTAACTGTAGGGGGAGGGGACTGACTAGAGGAAATTACAGATCGTGATTCCTAGCTATTAGGAACTCACGATCTGTCTCTCCTCACAGATAAGGGATTTGTGTGTTTACACACACACATCCCTGTTCTGCCTCTCATGCCCGCGATCGCTTGTGGCCGGCGTACATCGCGACAGTTGGCCACAAACATCGGCACCCCCGCAGTGCAGCAGGCGCAAGTGCGCCTGCTATCCCGATTAAAGGAGCCGACATATAGCTACAACGGCTCGCAGGATCGTGTCAACCTGCCGCAGTATAATGACTGGTCGGCAAGCGTTTAAAATAAAAATAAAAAGCAAAACATTTTTGTATAGATATAAAAATAAAATTATAAATACTTTTTTTATAAGTAATCACATTCCCTCTGTTCTCAGGCTGCATAAGAGATGGGGGAGGAGAAGCAGCAGCACACTGAGTTTGCCAGCGAATGGCTGTGCAGAGGGGGCATGTCAGGACAAGTCTGATCATTGGAGGAGAGCACATTAAGTTCCCAGCATAGCTAGAGAACTGACCACAGTGTGCTCTCCTGCTTAGTGTGGTCAGTTTTTACTAGTAATGCAGAGGGATCCCGGTTTCTGAGCTTGAAGCGCACTGTGCAGTGCGTTTTCAGCACAAAGGGAGATACGCATATATGCGGCCCCACAGAAAAAAGCCCAGTGCATTGGGACCACATATATGTGTTACGTCAGTGGGAAGGGTTTAAAAAGTGTTATCTGGATTTAAAATTATTGTTGTTAGGCACTTTTTTTAAAAGCTCACCTTACTAGTCCATCGTACACTACCCTCTCCAGGCAGCACTGGTGTCGAAGGGTGTCTCCATTTCTCCTTCATAGACAGAGAAGCCACCCTAAGACCGGATGTGCGTTACTGGTCGGATCAACAGGTGACAATAAAGGAAAACAGAATAACTAATAACAGAAAACAAATGCAGCCACCACATTTAAGAAATGGTAAGGTGTAATATATAACATTTTTGTTTTGGGGTTTAATAGTAGAGTGTATAATATTGTTGAGGTGTTTCTCACTAGGTCACCAGAAGGGCTATCAGGAAGGCTTATAAGTTGTAGGAATAAATGGATGACATGTTGTTGATCATTGGTGATAATGCTACTCTAATTGTAAAATAATCAGGGAGTTGAGGGGGAGATATTGAAGGAGATAAATAAGAAGGGTTTAGGATGTGAGAGATAGACAGAAGAGAGGAGGAAAGTGAAAGATTGATGAGAAAGGGGATGGAATCACATGGGGAGAGGGGTCTATAGAGTCCTGGGGTAGGGAACCTGGACTCTACTCTACTGAGTAACAAATCCTATGTTGTGGATTGGATGGATTGATTGCTTGGACGACACCAATATTGGAAGACATCATTATTGGAAGAAACTATTATCAGAAGACACTATTATTGGGAAACACTATTATTGGAAGACACCATTATTAGAAGACACCATTAATGGAAAACACTATTATTGGAAAACATTGTTATTGGAAGACACCAATATTGGAGGACATTGGAAGGTGGAAAGTGAAAGGTAGCTGAAAAGGAGGAAGAAAAGACATGGGGAGAGGGATCTCTAGGGTCCTGGAGTAAGGAACCTGGAGTCTACCCTTCTGATTAAAGTGGTTGTAAACCCTTCCAAATGACTTTGGCCTACAGGTAAGCCTAGATTAAGGCTTACCTGTAGGTCCAATAAATATCTCCTAAACCTACATGGTTTAGGAGATATTTAGCGATGAAAAGGCATCGCTGTCTACGGCGCATGCGCCGTAGACAGCGGCGCGCAGGCGCACTGAGGGCGCACTGAGGATGCCGAGATCACGGCCATATGCCGATCTCGTGCGCATGCGCGGGAGTGACGTCATCGCCGCTCCAGCGAATGATAGCACTGGAGCTGCGAGACCCGGAAGTCACTCCGGCCCTGGATGGCAGCGAAGAAGATTGAGGATAAGGACCGCTTCGGGGGCTTCGTTTTCAGGTAAGTCTTTCATAATGAGCTAGTATGCTATGCATACTAGCTCATTATGCCTTTGCCTTGCAGGGTGTCTTTTTTTTTTTTTTTTAAGAGGCTTTACTTCCTCTTTAATAAATCTTCTGTTGTGGATTGGATGGTTCGCCCAGGCTGCTTGGGACACACCATTATTAGAAAACTCCATTATTAGAAGACACTATTACTGGAAGACACCATTATTAGAAGACACTATTACTGGAAGACACTATTATTAGAAGACACTATTACTGGAAGACACCATTACTGGAAGACACCATTATTGGAAAACAGCATTATTGTAAGAAACTATTATTAGAAGACACCATCATTATTGTAAGACACCATTATTGGAAAACACTATTATAGGAAGATGCCATTATCAGAAGACGCCATACTATTTTGCTTGGGGGGGGGGGGGGGGTGCAAAAAAAATGACCAGCTCCGGGTGCCAGATGTGCTAGCTACGCCACTGGTTGCAGTAATACTTTTACTACTTTTTTTTTACTAATACTTAGAACTTTAACACCTTCCCATCCAGCCCTGGTGTCCCTTTGACTGGGTCTTAACACTTGGTTGGGTTGGAAGGACTGCCTGATCATGTGACCACTGTGATTGGCTGTCACAGTCATCATATAATTGGGTGCCAGTTCCCCCCATCCCACTATGACAGCAGTGAGAATGTTCTCGGCACAGAAACCTTGGCTGGCTGTCCATGGACTCATATGTATGGCGTTGGTAGTTAAAGCCAACCTCTTTGCCACCACGCATTACACAGTATGTGGGTGGCAAGAGGATAGAAAAGAACCTACCAATAAGCCATACCTCCCAACTTTTTGGGATGGGAACGAGGGACACCTATTAGCAAAAATATGTAGAACTAAGGCACACACCTGTCATGCCCCCTTAAAGGAGAACTATAATGATTAGTTAAAGCCACAAGTGCTTGTTTTACCACTACTATTCATTTTTACTGGCTTTTGAAATTTACAAATGCAACCATTTAGAAATTGGATGAAAGGATTAGCAAACACTTTTTGAAAGACAAAAAAGTGCATTTTATATAAAGCTATATAGATCAGACCAAAATGAGGGGCAAATTAGGAGAAATGGGGGACAAAGGGACTTTGTTCCAAAACAGGGACAGTCCCTTTAAAATCAGGGTCAGTTGGGAGCTATGAGGAGGCTGCCATTGCTGAGATGTTTTTGAAGAAGTAGTGTCATTATAACAATCAGAAGAACTATTTAATGCTGAAAGATAGCCAAAGAATGCCGTTGACCCCCTTTTACCCTAATGAACGAAGGAGAAACAATCCCAAAACTATAAGGACAGTTATAGTGATTGGATAGAATTCTAAACATTCCAGGCATGAATTGGGACTTGCCACTCCATTTGTTACCACAAGATGTCAGCATAATCAAAGTTTTGGCAGAAGTCAAACCATCAATGACAGTTAAATGACTTCTTCCAGTATAGCAAAACCATTTACCAGTATCCCAATTTGTTAAGTGAGATGGGGGGAAGATATCTATGGGTGGTATTAGGTATAACCAGCTAATACAAATTAATCTTCTAGTTGGGAAGCCCCCTAAAAGCTTCATTCTTAACCACCTCAATCCAGGGCATTAACACCCCCATCCTGCCCAGGCCATTTTTCAGCTTTCAGCACTGTCACACTTTAAATGACAATTGCGCGGTCATACTACACTGTAACCATGTGAAATTGTTATAATTTCCTTCACACAAATAGAGCTTATTTTTGGTGGTATTTAATCACTCATGGGTTTTTAATTTTTTCCTAAAAAAAAAAGACCAAAATGTTTTTTCAAAAAAAAGTTTTTCTTCGTTTCTGTCAGTAAATTTTGTAAATCAGTAATTTTTCTCCTTCACTGATGGGCACTGATGAGGCAGCACTGATGGGCACTGATGATGTTGCACTGATGGGTACTTATGAGGTGGCACTTATGGGCACTGACGAGGCGTCACTTATGGGCACTGATGAGGTGGCACTGATGAGGACTGATAGGCGGCACTGGTGGGCACAGATAGGCAGCACTGGTGGGCACAGATAGGCAGCACTGGTGGGCACAGATAGGCGGCACTGATGGGCACTGATGGGTGGCATTGATGGACAGCAGTGATGAGCATTGATGGGCAGCACTGATAGCCAGCACTGACTGGCATCACTAATGGCCACTGATTGCTGGCACTTGTGGGCACTGATTGCTGGCACTTGTGGGCACTGATTGCTGGCACTTGTGGGCACTGATTGCTGGCACTTGTGGGCACAGATTTGTGGCAATTGTGGGCACTGGTTGGCACGGATTGCTGGCAGTGGTGGGCAATCATTGCTGACACTGGTGGGCACTAATTGTACTCAGGGCACTGATGATCAGTGCCCGGATTACATACCTAGTTGTCCTCTGTGAGGAGATGCCGCTGATCGGCTCTCCTCTCCTCACTTTGTCAGTGTGAGGCGAGGAGCGCCAATTACAGGCATCTCCGTGTTTACATGTGACCGTCTGTGATTGAACACACATGGTTAAAGAGCCGCAGCCGCTCTTTACATAGATCGGGGGCACGCCATGTCCTAGCAACAAGGCGTGGCCACGATCGCTGAGCACGCGAGAGCGGTCGTTCTGGGAGGCCGTCATATGTCATCCACCCAGAATGAGAGCCGCACCGCCCAGCCATCATTTGACATGGAGGCATGGGTTCCATTGTCTGGATATGTGTACTGGTAAAGGACTGCAAAGAACTCTTTAATCAATGAATCAGTCATACTGTATAGAGGTTTTGGGATACCCCAATCCGATCAGGGCTACCATTCCATAAAGGCCTATTTTAAAAAAAGTTGAAGCAGAACTTTATTCTCTCAATCAACATTGACTATTTGTAATCCTTATGCTGCTAGCATTTGTAAATATATAGGAAGGTAGATTAGATTTAGCGGTGTGAATTTTTTTTTTTACATTTCTTCAGTTCTTTTTTGATTTTCAGGTCTAGGCCAAAATGATGTCCTACATCCCAGGAGTCTTTGGGAGGGGAGAAGAGGAGGAGGGGTTTTCTATGCTAAGCACATTCTCCTGCATGCATGTCTGAGCTAAGGGCAGATGGATTCCAGGAAATAAATGCTACATGAATCATCTGTCCTTACTCAAGTTGGCCATGGTCAGAAATGCTAGGGGGTGTTTTTCAAAGTGATTTCCCAACAACGGAGACATGGATGGATGGGTGATTTTGATTTGAGTATTAAAAATCAATGAAATAGCATTTTGATTTTGGTGGGTTGTAGTTCCGCTTTAAAGCACTGTTTTGTTTTGTTTTGTTTTGTTGCCTTTTATCTTCTTTACCCCTTTAAATCCTCTTCATAAGAAAATCTAGTCTTTGGTATCTCACTGTGCGATCTTACCTGAAATCCTCAAAGTCCATTGGATATATTTAGAAATGGGTGAATATCTCTTTTCAAGTGCCATCATTTTACCTTTTATCTTTTCTGCAGGTTTTTAACACTTTTTGACCATTTTCCCACTTTTTCTTCATTCCACCACCAACCTTCAGACATCACAATAAATTCCTAACCTCTTTGTTGCTTCCAAGGAAAGCTATACTGACAGAATATGCCGCTTGCCGTCAAAGATCTCCTTCTGAAAATGCTATTTGTCCGGCTGTCATGTTAATCCGATGGCTTTGGTTGGACAAATATAAGCATTAGGGGTTCTAACATCACTTTGACTTCCTAATCTTTATCCAGTAGTCAGGGACACACAGGGGACTATTATTTTTAGGAAGGAGCTCAGCAATGCCGGTTCCTATGTTGTCTATCAGTACAGATTTCCTGTAAACAGAACAGTGTGCTGTCTTCTAAAGAGCAATCAGCATTCGGAATGCTTTTCAGAGGGCATTTAGCAGGTGGTGAGGGGGTGATATATCGCCTCCTCACTGACTTATTTAACCCTGTAAATGCTGCACAACTGCACCGCAATTTATGTGTTGATTTTCTATTTGTTTTAAAGGGGCCTAGTAAAAACCCAGCTCAGAAGTGCCCCCACTCAGCAGATCCCCAGCTTATTAGTACCATTGTTCAGTAGATCCCCTGCTCAGTAGTACCCTCAGCTGTGCTGATGCTCCACTCTGCAGTATTCCCAGCTCTACTGATCCCCCGCTCAGTAGCAACCTCCATCTCTGCTGATCCCCCACTTAGTACTAACCCGCAGCTCTGCTGATCCCCCACTTAATTCTAACCCCCCAGCTTTGCTGATCCCCCACTCAGTACTAACCCCCAGCTCTGCTGATCCCCTACTCAGTACTAACCTCCATCTCTGCTGATCCTCCTCCTTTGCTGATCCCCCACTTAGTACTAATCCTCAGCTCTGCTGATCCCCCACTCAGTACTAACCCCCACCTTTGCCGATCCCCCACTCAGTACTAATCCTCAGCTTTGCTGATCCCCCACTTAGTTCTAACCCCCAGCTCTACTGATCCCACACTCAGTACTAACCCCCCAGCTTTGCTGATCCCCCACTTAGTACTAACCCCCAGCTCTGCTGATCCCCCACTCAGTACTAACCCCCAGCTCTGCTGATCCCCCACTCAATACTAACGCCCACCTTTGCTGATCCCCCACTTAGTACTAACCCTCAGCTCAGCTGATCCCCCACTTAGTACTAACCCCCAGCTCTGCTGATCCCCCACTCAATACTAACCCCCACCTTTGCTGATCCCCCACTTAGTACTAACCCTCAGCTCAGCTGATCCCCCACTTAGTACTAACCCTCAGCTCTGCTGATCCCCCACTCAATACTAACCCCCACCTTTGCTGATCCCCCACTTAGTACTAACCCTCAGCTCTGCTGATCCCCCACTCAATACTAACCCCCACCTCTGCTGATCCCCACTCAGTACTAACCCCCATCTTTGCTCATTCCCACTCAGTACTAACCCCCTCCTCTGCTGATCCCCCACTCAGTACTCACCCCCCACCTCTGCTGATACACCACTCAGTATTAACCCTCAATTTTGCTGATTCCCCACTCTGTACAGTATTAACCCCCAGCTCTGCTGATCTTCTGGTTTGCTGATTCTCCTCGCTCTCTGGTCCCCACTCACCTCCTGCTATATTGCTTTCACACTGCACAGCACCTGTGACATTGCTAGTTAATCCTGCTCCGGTCCCCCGGTTCTGCTGATTCTCTGATGCTGAGTCCTCTCTCTCCGGTCCCCGCTCCTCTTCCGCTAAAGCCTTCCCATGTTGCACACCACAAGTGCCATCTGCTAGTTGCTCTGCTCCATCCTGGACCCCTCTCACCCTCCGGATGCTACATATTGTACACCAGATGTGATGTCTGCACTGGACACTTCCACAATATATACACATGAACCGGAAGTGACTGCTGATGACGTTTTTCTAGTTCATTTGCTGCTTCCCCAGTGCATCCTGGGATATATCATACCTGCAATACCTCCAAAACAAAGCTAAAGCTGAATTAAAGTCTCTCAAAAGCTGCAGGTGCTGTAAGCAAGCTTTGTTATAGACTTCTATAGAGGCTTTGGAGACTCTTTGAAGTGCCAAATGGGGGATATGGGGATAAATTTTGAAGTGATGCAAAGAAATGTGTAAACAAGACTGTATGCTTACCATTTTATTTAGGGACCGGCGCTTTGATTGGCATTCAGAGCGCTTTAAAAAAGTGTGTCCAAAGCCACATTTTGAAGCAATTGTAAACCAGCCCTAATGGTTTAATGGGCATGGAAATCCATCTATACCAGAAGCAAGACAGACAACAATTACACAAGCCCAAGCTGAGGTACATACTGTATATTATGCATATGTATTCCTGTATATTACCATTTTTACAATAATATAATAATACATAAAATATTGCAACCAACCAGATTTCAGATATAATTTTTCTAGTGCTATATCTCACCCAGTAAAATACACTAAGGGATGTCACATGATGTTGTGCCAATTTCATTTTGGATTTACACGATAGCACACTTGTGTTCATTGTTGCTTTTCTTTTGGGTTAGGTTCACACTTGAAGCATTGGCTTCTTTTTATTTGTTTTCAGTACATTATTTCTGTGTGTAGTGCTCCCCTGACCCCCGTCATCAAGAAGGGCATCAGGAAAGGCTGACATTTTAACTCAAGGTGCTAGTTCCTAGGCATTGTGGATGTGGAGAGTTGCAGAAAAGTGTGCGCCACTTGTAGGCTGAACAAAAGTGAGTTTATTGCTCACAACAATAAAATGAGGGAGAGAGGGTCAGGGCACGAGACACCCTAGGACAATAGACAGACAGGCCCGTAGATAGCAACACAGAACCAGGGCCTTGGTCCTGCACCCTACATTCTGTATCTGCGTAGCAACAGCTGTCTCCTTTAGCAACAAAAAAACTTGCAGGGATTCTCTGGATGAGTCCATCTTGATACTTTCCCAGGCTTTCACAGTCCCTGGCTCATGGAAGAGTAACCTCTGGTACTCCATCTCAGAACTCCATCCCTTCTTTCCTCATGCCCCCAGGCAACAAACAGTTTCTCTCTGGCAGAGTATCGAGCACTGGGCCTTAGGCTTTAGGCCTCTCCCAATGAAGCTGTTCCTCACACATCCACACCATCCACACCAGACCAGGGTCTGGGTGGGAGGACCCTGGTCACTTGACAAAATATTTATATTCTCTCCCAGCATGCTCAGTGGCTATAAAACTCCTACTGATTGGCTGAGAGAAACATGCATATTCATACTAATGCTAAAGGTACCAGTGACACATACTGGCAAAAGGTAGGAACTACAGATATACGGAGCTCAGGGTAAAACCCAATTGATTGTAAAGACTACAAATCAGCCAAGTTACCTACAACCCAGCAAAGCTAAATTTACTAGTAGCCCCTGTTTAAGACAAGAGTGCCACACTTGCGTTTGTATGCTTACTTTTCACAAGTTTTTGTGCATAAGCTATTTTATTTAAGACAATAAGAAGTATGTTATTCGGAGGAGGGGACAGTCTTTCAGTCCCATTAAAGTATATGGATGAAAAATGCACTTTACTGCCCAAAGAAGCTCCTGTACTTTTTGTAGGCAGTAAAGTGACAGCCTGTATATTGGGTCCAATAGAAAAAAAAAAAATTGAAATCCTGTGTTGAGTGTTGAAACGCTTCAGGAAAATGTGCTTAAAATCGTTTTGGTGTGAATGAGGCTTTATTCCTCCAAGGGCACCAATATAAATGCATCTCATGTGAGTTGGAAAATGATGTCTGACTTTGAACTGATCTCAAACGCAAAACATTTTCCTGCATATATAATGGAGAGATTCCCTCATGGGGTTTTTTAGCAGCCAAAAAATTCAGAGGTCATTGAATAAAAATTATTTATTGTATCAAAAGGCAATTTATCAATTACATAACAGTTGTAAAAAAACTGAGCTCAATCATAATGGAACTACATATTGTATGAAATCCTAATAAAATTTGCGTTTTACTGCAAAAGTGGTCTTCCACATAAAACCCCTATGCGTTTCGACCCTTCTAATTGTGGTCTTCTTCAAGGGGGATATTTTATTCTATGCAGAGAAAACAAGATATTTTTTCATTTAATAATCATTTTATAGTTTACCATTGTATCTAACCACACACAACAATGTATATTTACCAATCATGATGATGGAAGAAAGAAAGACATGTCCTATAGCCAGAATTTTCTTTGAAAGCTAGTTTCAGCAATCCTGAGACCATTTGTATGTCGCCTCCCACAGCATGGACCCCACCCTCGAGGAACGTACAAGAGACCATTCGTATGGACCCCTAAAAGGAGACAAGGAGCGGAGCAAGGAAGCATGAAGTATATCATGACAAACTTACTATTTTTACATTGAGTTAAAAAAAAGGGGGGCTAGGGGGGGCTAGCTGTTAGGCTATTTAAGATGTTTGTGACATTTTCCTGCATATGACTAGATTGGAATTCCTTGTACAGCAGCCCGGTCAGTACAAAACTGTGTTCTGAAACATTTTTGTATCTGTTGTGATCACTCCCACTGTTGTGCCAAAAAATATAAGTGTTGTGCGATTCTATTAAACTTGCTGCTGTGAAAACTATACACCCATCACTGGAAACCATGATGAGTCTGCCATAATGTGACTACAGCTCAGGAATAATTAGACGGGGCACAATGAGTACATATGGTGTTGTTTCTCAATAGTGGGAATGTGAAAAGATTTCACAACTGTGTTTAATTAATGGCCTAAATTTAGAATCGCTTGCTGGGTGCCTTCCAACTTCTTGCACCTCCCATAGGAATGAGCAAAACTACGATTATTCTGAAGCTTTTGGCAATTTTATGTAAGGCTACTTGCAGATCTATGATTATTCACAAGCAAACTTTCTTCGGGCACAAAGATCAAGAGGCTGGTCCATGGTCTGTTCACCAGGGACTTACTTGGCGTAACATCATCTTTCACATTATACAAAAAAAATCGGGCTAACTCTTGTGTTTTTTTTTTTTTTGTGGTACTCATGAGGGTTTTTTTTCCAAAAGAAACGCGTTTGAAAAATTGCTGCACAAATACCTTTATGCCGCGTACACATGACCGGATTTTCCGGCAGACTAGGTCCAACGGTCTTCCCGACTGACTTTTGGCGGAGTTCTGACTGACTTTCCGAACGAACGGACTTGGCCACTCACGAACGGACTAAGTCCGTTCGAAAGTCCGTTCGTTTTGAACGTGATGACGTAAACGGGACTAAAAAAGGAAGTTCAATAACCAGTAGCCAATAGCTTCCCTTGCGTCGTATTTGGTCCGTCGGACCAGTATACAGACGAACGGTTTTCCCGATAGGAATTGAGTCCATTGGATAGATTTGAAACATGTTCTATTTCTAGAATCAGAGGTCTGTCTGATTTTTATAACGAAAAACGTTTGGATTAGCCCACACACGATCGGATTGTCCGACGGACTAATCCCGTCGGACCTCGTTTGCACATTTACTGTCCTAACAAGGGATAAAAGATCTTAAAGCTGGTCATACACTATCAATGCTATAGATAGTTGATAAACTGGCTCCACATCTTTAAAAGTTCATATTAAGTGTTAATGTAGGATGCTAGACATATAATAATGAAACTGTTACAATATGTAATATTTTTTTTTTTTTTATGTTAACGTGGAAAATTTGGAAAACTTGAAATAAAAACCATTGAAACAAAAGCTGGCCATACACTGATCCTTTTTTTTTTTGTTCAGCCAGGGGGTTAAACACAAAAATATGCCCCAATTTCCCCCATCCACACATTTGAGAAAATGGGAAAATCACTTCCGCTGCACTTGTGTTCTGACAGCAGAGAGACTATAGCCAGCGGCACAGAAAAACCCGACAGGCTGGTTGTACAGAAGACGATCGGTACCACCCCTCCTACTGCTTCCCCTGGCCCTTCTTTCCCTTCATTCACCTGCAAAAGCAGAGAGGAGCTCTGTGCAACCTCCAAGCCAATCAGGTTGGAGCATACAGAGAGATAAAACTCCCCTGCACCATGTAACAGTAGTCAGGCCTGGTGATTGGCCATCCAGGTACCCAGTCCCTCTTTGTGGAAGAAGTAAGAGTCACGTGTTTCTTTATACTCCAAAGTACTGGATATTTCCCCTAATATCAGCTGATGGGAAGTAAAGGGAAGGTGAGTGTCTAGCAAGGTGGGTATTCCGGACCGGAAGTGATGTAAGAGACTGGCAAATCGCCTATCTACACAGTACAGAGCTGTTTTTAATGTAAGATTCACTATTTTAAATACATTTTGTTACTTCTAAATACTACACCATGGAGGAATATTTCTTCTATCCAAATATATGGAGCGGGAGATGGAGTCTCAAATGGACCAGTACCAAAAATTATTGGCACACTCCTGGAATACCTGGAACGAATCCAAGATTGATGTACACCATCTTTTATACTATAATCATAAGGTTTATTTATTGCCTTTTTAAGGGGAGAGTTCTGGGAACACAGAGGTGGCACGAGGAGGTGGAAGCACACCAATCAGTTTCTTTTTATGCACGAAAGCAGAACTTTAACTGGAGATTAGTGATTGTACTGGAAGCCTCACTGTTGAAATATGTACTATTATTTATTATAATGTGTGTATTCACTATTACAATGGACTGCACTATGTAAATCACGCTATACAGTGGATATAAAAAGTCTACACACCCCTGTTAAAGCAGTTGTATAGTCCAAATTTTAACTTTTACCTACAGGTAAGCCTATAATAAGGCTTACCTGTAGGTAAAAAAAATAACTCCTAAACCTGTACGTCTCCCGCGCGCATGCGGGAGAGTGACGACATTGCGGCTCTAGCCACTCATAGCGCTGGAGCCGCGATACCGGAAGACACGCCGAGGCAACATGTCAGCAACCTTGGCGTGGACCAGGTGAGATACCGATGCCTCGTTCTAAGGTGAGTATTTCATAATGAGCTAGTATGAGGTGCATACTAGCTCATTATGCCTTTTGCCTTAGCCCCCGTACACACGGTCGAAAATTCCGACGGAAAATGTCCGATCGGATCATGTTGTCGGAAAATCCGCCCATGTGTGGGCTCCATCGGACTTTTTCCGTCAGAATTTCCAACGGAAAAAATTTGAGATCCTGCTCTCAAATTTTCCGACAACAAAATCTGATCGGACTTTTTCCGATCGAGTGTAGAGAATTCCGACGGACAAAGTGCCATGCATGCTCAGATCAAATTACGAGACCAAAGCTATTGGCTAATAGCCTCTATGTAGTTCCGTCGTACGCAACGAACGTCACCACGTTCAGAATGATTGGATTTTCCAACAACTTTGTCCGACCGTGTGTATGCAACACCAGTGTAGGACAAAATCCGTCAGAAAAAATCTGATGGATTTTGTGGTCGGAATTTCCGACCGTGTGTACGGGGGCTAACAGGTGTAAAAAAAAAAAAAAAAAAAGGGTCAGCGGGTTTACTACCACTTTAATATGTCAGGTTTCTGAAATGTAAAAAATGAGACAAAGATAAATAATTTCAGAACTTTTTCCACATTTATTGTGTCCTATAAACTGTACAACTCAGTTGAACAACAAACGGAAATCTTTTAGGTGGAGAGAAGTAAAACTAAAAAACTAAAATAATATGGTTGCATAAGTGTGCACACCCTTACATTAATACTTTATTGAAGCACCTTTTGATTTTATTACAGCACTCATTCTTTTTGGGTATGAGTCTATCAGCATGGCACATCTTGACTTGGCAATATTTGCCCACTCTTCTTTGCAAAAACACTCCAAATCTGTCGGATTGCGAGGGCATCTCCTGTGCACAGCCCTCTTCATGTTACCCCACAGATTTTCAAACAGATTCAGGTCTGGGCTCTGGCTGGGCCATTCCAAAACTTTAATCTTCTTCTAGTGAAGCCATTCCTTTGTTGATTTGGATGTATGCTTTGGATCGTTGTCATGCTGAAAGATGAAGTTCCTCTTCATTATCAGCTTTCTAGCAGAAGCCTGAAGGTTTTGTGCCAATATTCACTGGTATTTGGAACTGTTCATAATTCCCTCTACCTTGACTAAGGCCCCTGTTCCAGCTGAAGAAAAACAGCTTCAAAGCATGATGCTGCCACCACCATGCTTCACTGTGGGTATGGTGTTTGTTTTGGTGATGTGCAGTGTTGTTTTTGCGCCAAACATATCTTTTTGGAATTATGGCCAAAAAGTTCAACCTTGGTATCATCAGACCATAATACATTTTCCCACATGCTTTTGGGAGACTTCAGATGTGTTTTTGCAAAATTTAGCCGGGCTTGGATGTTTTTATTGGTAAGAAAAGGCTTCCGTCTTGCCACTCTACCCATATCCCAGATATACGAAGAATACGGGAGATTGTTGTACCACACAGCCAGTACATACCAGATATTCCTGCAGCTCCTTTAATGTTGCTGTAGACATCTTGGTAGCCTCCCTAACCAGTTTTCTTCTTGTCTTTTCATCAATTTTGGAGGGACGTCCAGTTCTTGGTAATCTCACTGTTGTGCCATATTTTCTCCACTTGATGTTGACTGTCTTCACTGCGTTCCATGATGTAGCACCCTGGAGTTTAGTTAGGCAGGGTTGTTCCTCACAAATTTACTTTCCAGGAATAGCTATCTTGGCTAATTGTTAGAGATTAATTGATTTCACACTAAGTCTGTACTTGCTGAACTTTTCTCTTCTGCCGCTAGGTGGCTGGGTACTTGGTGGCATTAGATATGAGAAGGGCACTGCAAGGTCAGATTATGGGTATATGGGGTATCTCAGCCAATGGGCAGGGGTTTTCTTAAATCCCTTGGCCTGCTGGGAGAACCTATATATCTGTGTGGTGTCAGGTGATCTGGGTTCTGTGCCACCTGGACGGCTGTCTGGGTGTACATGTGTTGTATTGCCCGGGCTGCTAGGCCGAAGATTGGGCCTATCCCGGGCACATCTGGCTGCTAGGCTGTCTGAGGGCCTATCTAGAAGCAAGAGAGCTTGCGGCTTGCAGTCAAACCAAACATGCCAGTTCTGCCGGCATGAGAACCTGTCATGGTCGGAGGTAGAGGGGAAGCTGTCGCCAGTAAGAGACTAAAATCCCCTAAAATTAAAATCTTCCCTTCCGCTATCTCATAAGTGGCCCGTAACATGTCATCCAAATGGGATAGCAAAAAGGGAGGAGGCACATATAAATTTACAAACGTCATGTATCTGTTCATCACCTGCACCACCAGTATAACATATCTCCCCTTAACGTCAGTCTTAACTGCATGTATGTAGACGGGCATAGCTTTTGTGACCAGTGTAGAAACCCCCCGGCATATGAAGAAAAACTGGCATTGTAAGCTCCAGCAATATGGGCCCTTTTTAGGGAGAGAACCCTGGAACCCTGTAAATGAGTCTCCTGCAGAAAGGATTAAATGCGGTTTATACTTTTTTATATAGTCAAAAATCAATGAGAATATAAATTTGGAATTAAGGCCTCTGACATTCCAGGCCAAAACCCTAAGACTCACCTCCATGGCAAGGGAGCATTAAGCAGGTGATCTCCCCCCTGGCACGCAGGGAGCCAAACGATCAGGGCCCAAGAGTTCCCCTTCCACACATACAGAGCATAGTAGCAGAATAACTGTATAGGACTTGATGCACCCACAAGTCAAAAAATATATAAAACAAGACAACCTTTTGCATTATATAGAACAGTCTGCAGGCTTCCAACATGGGATAATTATATGCAAGCAGCAAATACTATATGGGTTTATAGCATCTCAATCAGGTTTATGAGCTGCCAGGGAAAAATAGAACAATGGTTGTGAGTCCCAGGCAGAATGTTACCCAAGGGAAAAAATGGCAAAAAAGAAAAAAGGGAAAGAAGCCAAAAAGAACATACACTTATCCAGGGGAGAGAAAAAGAAAAAGAAAAAAACAGCAGGCACTTTCAAAGTCCTTTTTCACCGGTCTATCGTTTCCTTATAGGTAGTCAGGGGTGACAAGAAGAAGCTCCACCCCGAAAGCGTCCGCGGGCATCCAGACATTCTAAAGCTTCAGTAGGAGTAGTGAAAAAGTAGGCTTTTACATTTTCCACAATGTGCAGTTTAGCAAGATATAACATACTGTAGATTAAGTTAAGATCCCTAAGACGCTTTTTTATTGGTTGAAATGAGGCCCTCTGTTTCTGAGTGGCAGCTGAGAAGTCAGGGTAAATGGATATTTGGTAGCCATTAAACCCCAGCTCAGGGTCATTGCTAGCTCCCTTCGGAATATTCTCCCGGTCAAGGAAATGTAATACCTTTGCTATCATAGATCTGGGAGGTGCTCCCTTTGGCGGAGCACAGCCCGGGACTAGGGATGAGCCGAACACCCCCGGGTTCGGTTCGAACCAGAACCTTCGAACGGACCGAAAGTTCGCGCGAATTTTCGAACCCTATACGTTCTAATGGACGCGAACGTTCGAAATCAAAAGTGCTAATTACAACGGCCAATATGCATGTTAATGTCATAAAAACAGGTTTGGGGACCCGGGTCCTGCCCCAGGGGACATATATCAATGCAAAAAGAACTTTTAAAAACTAACGTTTTTTCGGGAGCAGTCATTTTAATGATGCATAAAGTGAAAAAAAAAAAAGTGAAATTTTCCTTTAAATATGGTACCTGGGGGGTGTCTAAAGTATGCCTGTGAAGTGGCATGTGTTTCCCGTGTTTAGAACTGTCCTTGCACAAAATGACATTTGTAAAGGAAAAAAAGAAGCCATTTAAAACCACTTGCGGCTTTAGGTTTGATCTTAAGTAGAATCTGAACAGGTACATTATGAAGTGTAGCTCCATCCAAAAAAAATCTATTTTTTAAGCTTTTTGGAGAACATAGGGAGGGGTTATCACCCCTGTAACATTTGCTGTCTTTGCACATCTGTTCAGAACATGTCACCTCACTTTCCGTCCCAATGACAAATGTTTTTGGAAAAGTGGGGTTTTAATTGAAACAAGGATTGGTGATAAAGTATCAGTAGAGAGGAGATACCTTTTTCCCAAATTAAATCTAACAGGATAGAATTTCCCTTCCTAGGGGTAGATTTCCTCTCACTTCCTGTTTTCTCTTTCCATTTGCAAGTAGGAGTCGTTTGTAAGTTGGATGTTTGAAAGTAGGGGCCTGGCGTATATACTCTGCAGAAATTTGCCCTATTAGATGTTGGTGTAGCCACAAGACTGGTGGGCACAGGAATGGGCCCTGCTGTGAGTTAATAGATCAAGATTTGTAATTGCATGCACCTGTTGAACAGGGCAGAAAAATTGGGGGTGGTGGTGGTGGTGGTGGACGGTTTTGCCACAAGACTGTAAGCTCTCACAGTTACTCTTGGTGGGCGCAGGAATGGGCCCTGCTGTGAGTTATTAGATCAAGATTTGTAATTGCAAGCACCTGATGAACAGGGCAGAAAAATTGGGCCTTTGGCGGTGGTGGTGGACGGTGTTGCCACAAGACTGTAGGCCCTCATAGTTACTCTTGGTGGGCACAGGAATGGGCCCTGCTGTGAGTTATTAGATCAAGATTTGTAATTGCAAGCACCTGATGAACAGGGCAGAAAAAATTGGGCCTTTGGCGGTGGTGGTGGACGGTGTTGCCACAAGACTGCAGGCCCTCATAGTTACTCTTGGTGGGCGCAGGAATGGGCCCTGCTGTGAACTATTAGATCAAGATTTGTAATTACCCGCCCCTGTTAAACAGGGGCTGAAAAATTGTGCCTTAGGCACTGGTGCTGGTGCCACAACACTGCAACCCCTCACAGAGACTGTACTTGGAGCACAGCAGTCACACGTGTTGCGAAGCATTTTTTTAAAAAATTGTAAGTACACGCCCCTGTTAAACAGGGGCTAAAAAATTGTGCCTTAGGCACTGGTGCTGGTGCCACAACACTGCAACCCGGCCCTCACAGATACTGTACTTGGAGCACAGCAGTCACACGTGTTGCGAAGCATTTTTTTAAAAAATTGTAAGTACACGCCCCTGTTAAACAGGGGCTGAAAAATTGTGCCTTAGGCACTGGTGCTGGTGCCACAACACTGCAACCCGGCCCTCACAGATACTGTACTTGGAGCACAGCAGTCACACGTGTTGCGAAGCATTTTTTTTAAAAAAATTGTAAGTACACGCCCCTGTTAAACAGGGGCTGAAAAATTGTGCCTTAGGCACTGGTGCTGGTGCCACAACACTGCAACCCGGCCCTCACAGATACTGTACTTGGAGCACAGCAGTCACACGTGTTGCGAAGCATTTTTTTTAAAAAAAATTGTAAGTACACGCCCCTGTTAAACAGGGGCTGAAAAATTGTGCCTTAGGCACTGGTGCTGGTGCCACAACACTGCAACCCGGCCCTCACAGATACTGTACTTGGAGCACAGCAGTCACACGTGTTGCGAAGCATTTTTTTAAAAAATTGTAAGTACCCGCCCCTGTTAAACAGGGGCTGAAAAATTGTGCCTTAGGCACTGGTGCTGGTGCCACAACACTGCAACACGGCCCTCACAGAGACTGTACTTGGAGCACAGCAGTCACACGTGTTGCGAAGCATTTTTTTAAAAAATTGTAAGTACACGCCCCTGTTAAACAGGGGCTGAAAAATTGTGCCTTAGGCACTGGTGTGGTGGCATGGATCATTGAGGAGGAGGAAGAGGATAGTCAGTGAACATAAGAGGACAGTCACTCAGCATCAGCATAGGCAGTCTTGAAGGGATGTGACATTAAAAATTATTCGGTTATATCCGCCTCAGGTGCCTGGTAGCTGGTGGTGATCCAAGACTGATTCATTTTGATGAATGTCAGTCGATCAACCGAGGCGGTGGACAGGCGCACCCTATGATCAGTCACAAATCCTCCAGCAGCACTGAATGTGCGTTCGGAAAGAACGCTGGAGGCAGGACAGGCCAGTAGCTCAATTGCATACTGTGCAAGCTCTGGCCAGTGATCCATCCTCAGGACCCAGTAAGCCAGAGGATTTTCGGTGGGAAAGGTGTCCAAGTCTGACCTTGCCCCAAGGTATTCCTGCACCATGTATATCAGACGCTGGCGATGGTTGCTGGAACCGATCATACCTTGGGGGCTGCGGACTAAAAAATTGTCTGAACGCATCGGTCAGACGTCCACCTTCCCACCGCTCCTTCTGCCACTGACCGAAGCCTCAGCAACTCGTCGCCCAGGACCAGGAGTTTGTAGCCTCCCAGTTTCTGGGAACGCGTTGCACAGACCTTTCTGCAAGGCCTCCCTGAGATGTCTCATCCTCTGCTCCCTCTGCGACGGCAAAGATAAGGTCCGCAACCTTACCCTTGTACCGCGGATCAAGGAGAGTGGCCAGCCAGTAATGGTCCCTCTCCTTGATCCGAAGAACACGAGGATCCTTCCGCAGGCTTTGCAGGATCAGGGAGGCCATGCAGCGTAGGTTAGCTGAGGCATTCGGTCCGGAGTCTTCTGGGTCACTGAGGATGACATGATCGCCAGCCACCTCCTCCCAGCCACGTACAAGTCCACTGGCTTGTTGGGACTGTACATCATCCCTAAAAGACTGCTGCTGCTGATGCTGAGTGCCAGGCTCCACCTCCATGCTCACACAATCCTCCTCCTCCTCCTCCTCCTCCTCCTCATCCTCTTCCTGTGTGATGGGTGGGACAGAAGGAACACTGTCCGGATAAAGGGGGCCTTGAGAGGCAAGGAAGTCCTCCTCTTCCTGCCTCTGTTCTGCCTCAAGTGCCCTGTCCATTATCCCACGCAGCGTATGCTCCAACAGGTGGACAAGAGGGACAGTGTCACTGATGCATGCACTGTCACTGCTCACCATCCTCGTGGCCTCCTCAAATGGTGAGAGGACAGTGCATGCATCCCTGATCATGCTCCACTGACGTGGGGAAAAAAAACCAAGCTCCCCTGACCCTGTCCTGGTGCCGTAGTCGCAAAGGTACTCATTGATGGCCCTCTGCTGCGTGTGCAGTCGCTGCAGCATGGCCAACGTTGAGTTCCACCTGGTGGGCATGTCAGATATTAGGCGGTTCTTGGGCAGGTTCAGCTCCTTTTGCAGCTCAGTCAGCCGAGCACTGGCATTATAAGATCGGCGGAAATGCACACAGACTTTCCTGGCCTGCCTCAGGACATCCTGTAAGCCTGGGAACCTGCCCAAGAACCGCTGCACCACCAGGTTGAGGACGTGAGCCATGCAGGGCACATGGGTGAGCTGCCCCTGTCGCAGGGCGGAGAGGAGGTTGGTGCCATTGTCAGAAACGACCATTCCTGGCTTAAGCTGACGTGGCGTCAACCACCTCTCGGCCTGCCCTGCAGAGCTGCCAGAACCTCTGGCCCAGTGTGGCTCCTGTCCCCCAAACACACCAGCGCAAGCACGGCATGGCATCTTTTTGCCTGCGTACTTGCGTAGCCCCTTGTACGCCTACGGAGCACCGCTGGTTCCAAGGACAGAGCACTGGAGGAAGAAGAAGAGGAGGGGGTGGAGGAGAGAGGTGTGTCACAACCAGTAGCAGTAGTCGCGTTTTGGAGGCGTGGTGGCGGAACAACCTCCAACACTACTGCACCTTGTCCTGCATCCCTCCCAGCTGCCAATAGAGTGACCCAATGGGCCGTGAAAGAAAGGTACCGTCCCCTGTCCATGCCTGCTGGACCATGAGTCAGCGGTAATATGCACCTTACCGCTGACCGCCCTGTCCAGCGAGGCATGGACATTGCCCTCCACATGCCGGTAGAGAGACGGAATCGCCTTCCGCGAGAAAAAGTGGCGTTTGGGAACCTGCCACTGAGGAACCGCACATTGAACAAACTCACGGAAGGGGCCGAGTCTACCAACTGAAAAGGCAGCAGTTGAAGTGCTAGCAATTTAGCAAGGCTAGCATTCAACCGCTGGGCATGTGGATGGCTGGGAGTGTACTTCTTTCTACGGTCCAGCAGCTGGGGCAGGGAAATTTGCCTGCTGCAATCGGACGTCGGTGTACTGCAAGTACTTGGTTGTGACACACCGAATTGTACACCTTCAGTCCTCTCAGAGCAGCTTTCAGAGAGGACTGAAGGTGTAGTGGGGATGGAGATCCCAGCTGAGGAGGAGCAAGGAGAGGTCCGCTTAGTTCTTTGGTGTGGGTCTTTTATGTGTGCCTGCCAACGAGCTGCATGGCAGGTCGCCATATGTCTGGTCATGCTTGTCGTGCCCAAGCGGCTGATGTTTTGGCCACGCGAGATACGCTTGAGACAAATATTGCAAATAGCAGTGGTGCGATCTGCTGCACTCGTCTCAAAAAAGGCCCACACCAAAGAACTTTTCTGATAACGTGCAGAGGCAGCGCCCTGCACAGGCGGAGCTCTGCGGTGTTGTACAGTTGCTGTGCTGGCCTCTACCTGGCCTCCAGGGGGCATCCTGCCTCGTTGGACATGTGACGCCGCATCCTCCTCCTCCTCGTCCTCCTCCTCATCCTCTCTCCCTTGAGGCACCCACGTGGAGTCAGTGACCTCATCATCCCCCTCCCTCTTCACCACTAGAGCAAACCTGGCAGTAAGCTGCAGCTGGTGGAACTGTACTGCCAGATTCCTCAAGCTGGGTATCGTCATCCGAGCCTTCGAATCGTTGGGCATCCTCCTGGAGCATGTACCCAACACTGTGCTCAAAGAGTTCGGGGGACTCCTCAGGAGGACATGGTGGGTCTAGGGAAGGGGTGGCTGATGATGCTCTGTCAGTACCCTGAGCCTGGGTGAGAGAGGATGAGGAGGATGAGGAGGGCTTGGTCATCCATTCTACCAAGCCTTCAGCATGATGCGGCTCCACATGTCCAGCTGCCGAAAACAAAGACGCGCGTGTCCCATGGCCACGTGCTGATGACGATGCACGACCACGTCCACGTCCACGGCCACGTCCACTAGAAACAGAGCCTGCCTGCCCTGTGTTCTTGGCTCTGCACGCTCTGCCTCCCCTTGGCGGTCTTCCAGCCATTGTAGTCGGTAGTCCTGTGGGTGCTGCTGAGAAGAAAATATAGGAGCTCTGTGTGATGCCACTAACACACTAGAAGTCCTATGGGTGCTTCTGCAAAGAAAATAGAGGAGCTCTGTGTGATGCCACTAACACACTAGAAGTCCTGTGGGTGCTTATGCAAAGAAAATAGAGGAGCTCTGTGTGATGCCACTAACACACTAGAAGTCCTGTGGGTGCTTATGCAAAGAAAATAGAGGAGCTCTGTGTGATGCCACTAACACACTAGAAGTCCTGTGGGTGCTGCTGAGAAGAATATATAGGAGCTCTGTGTGATGCCACTAACACACTAGAAGTCCTGTGGGTGCTTCTGCAAAGAAAAATAGAGGAGCTCTGTGTGATGCCACTAACACACTAGAAGTCCTGTGGGTGCTTATGCAAAGAAAATAGAGGAGCTCTGTGTGATGCCACTAACACACTAGAAGTCCTGTGGGTGCTTATGCAAAGAAAATAGAGGAGCTCTGTGTGATGCCACTAACACACTAGAAGTCCTGTGGGGTGCTTATGCAAAGAAAATAGAGGAGCTCTGTGTGATGCCACTAACACACTAGAAGTCCTGTGGGTGCTGCTGAGAAGAATATATAGGAGCTCTGTGTGATGCCACTAACACACTAGAAGTCCTGTGGGTGCTTCTGCAAAGAAAATAGAGGAGCTCTGTGTGATGCCACTAACACACTAGAAGTCCTGTGGGTGCTTATGCAAAGAAAATAGAGGAGCTCTGTGTGATGCCACTAACACACTAGAAGTCCTGTGGGTGCTTATGCAAAGAAAATAGAGGAGCTCTGTGTGATGCCACTAACACACTAGAAGTCCTGTGGGTGCTTATGCAAAGAAAATAGAGGAGCTCTGTGTGATGCCACTAACACACTAGAAGTCCTGTGGGTGCTTCTGCAAAGAAAATAGAGGAGCTCTGTGTGATGCCACTAACACACTAGAAGTCCTGTGGGTGCTTCTGCAAAGAAAATAGAGGAGCTCTGTGTGATGCCACTAACACACTAGAAGTCCTGTGGGTGCTTATGCAAAGAAAATAGAGGAGCTCTGTGTGATGCCACTAACACACTAGAAGTCCTGTGGGTGCTTATGCAAAGAAAATAGAGGAGCTCTGTGTGATGCCACTAACACACTAGAAGTCCTGTGGGTGCTTCTGCAAAGAAAATAGAGGAGCTCTGTGTGATGCCACTAACACACTAGAAGTCCTGTGGGTGCTTCTGCAAAGAAAATAGAGGAGCTCTGTGTGATGCCACTAACACACTAGAAGTCCTGTGGGTGCTTATGCAAAGAAAATAGAGGAGCTCTGTGTGATGCCACTAACACACTAGAAGTCCTGTGGGTGCTTATGCAAAGAAAATAGAGGAGCTCTGTGTGATGCCACTAAACACACTAGAAGTCCTGTGGGTGCTGCTGAGAAGAATATATAGGAGCTCTGTGTGATGCCACTAACACACTAGAAGTCCTGTGGGTGCTGCTGAGAAGAATATATAGGAGCTCTGTGTGATGCCACTAACACACTAGAAGTCCTATGGGTGCTTCTGCAAAGAAAATAGAGGAGCTCTGTGTGATGCCACTAACACACTAGAAGTCCTGTGGGTGCTTCTGCAAAGAAAATAGAGGAGCTCTGTGTGATGCCACTAACACACTAGAAGTCCTGTGGGTGCTTATGCAAAGAAAATAGAGGAGCTCTGTGTGATGCCACTAACACACTAGAAGTCCTGTGGGTGCTTATGCAAAGAAAATAGAGGAGCTCTGTGTGATGCCACTAACACACTAGAAGTCCTGTGGGTGCTTCTGCAAAGAAAATAGAGGAGCTCTGTGTGATGCCACTAACACACTAGAAGTCCTGTGGGTGCTTCTGCAAAGAAAATAGAGGAGCTCTGTGTGATGCCACTAACACACTAGAAGTCCTGTGGTGCTTCTGCAAAGAAAATAGAGGAGCTCTGTGTGATGCCACTAACACACTAGAAGTCCTGTGGGTGCTTCTGCAAAGAAAATAGAGGAGCTCTGTGTGATGCCACTAACACACTAGAAGTCCTGTGGGTGCTTATGCAAAGAAAATAGAGGAGCTCTGTGTGATGCCACTAACACACTAGAAGTCCTGTGGGTGCTGCTGAGAAGAATATATAGGAGCTCTGTGTGATGCCACTAACACACTAGAAGTCCTATGGGTGCTTCTGCAAAGAAAATAGAGGAGCTCTGTGTGATGGGACTAACACACTTCAAGTCCTATAGGTGCTTCTGGGAAGAAAATAAAGGTCTGTGTGATGGGACTAACACACTTCAAGTCCTATAGTTGCTTCTGGGAACAAAATATAGGATCTCTGTGTGATGGGACTAACACACTTCAAGTCCTATAGGTGCTTCTGGAAGAAAATATAGCTCTGTGTGTGTAATGGGACTAACACACTTCAAGTCCTATAGGTGCTTCTGGGAACAAAATATAGCTCTGTGTGTGTGATGGGACTAACACACTTCAAGTCCTATAGGTGCTTCTGGGAACAAAATATAGCTCTGTGTGTGTGATGGGACTAACACACTTCAAGTCCTATAGGTGCTTCTGGGAACAAAATATAGCTCTGTGTGTGTGATGGGACTAACACACTTCAAGTCCTATAGGTGCTTCTGGGAACAAAATATAGCTCTGTGTGTGTGATGGGACTAACACACTTCAAGTCCTATAGGTTCTTCTGGGAACAAAATATAGCTCTGTGTGTGTGATGGGACTAACACACTTCAAGTCCTATAGGTGCTTCTGGAAGAAAATATAGCTCTGTGTGTGTAATGGGACTAACACACTTCAAGTCCTATAGGTGCTTCTGGAAGAAAATATAGCTCTGTGTGTGTAATGGGACTAACACACTTCAAGTCCTATAGGTGCCTCTGGGAACAAAATATAAGCTCTGTGTGTGTGATGGGACTAACACACTTCAAGTCCTATAGGTGCTTCTGGGAACAAAATATAGCTCTGTGTGTGTGATGGGACTAACACACTTCAAGTCCTATAGGTGCTTCTGGGAACAAAATATAGCTCTGTGTGTGTGATGGGACTAACACACTTCAAGTCCTATAGGTTCTTCTGGGAACAAAATATAGCTCTGTGTGTGTGATGGGACTAACACACTTCAAGTCCTATAGGTGCTTCTGGGAAGAAAATATAGCTCTGTGTGTGTAATGGGACTAACACACTTCAAGTCCTATAGGTGCTTCTGGGAAGAAAAATATAGCTCTGTGTGTGTGATGGGACTAACACACTTCAAGTCCTATAGGTGCCTCTGGGAACAAAATATAGCTCTGTGTGTGTGATGGGACTAACACACTTCAAGTCCTATAGGTGCTTCTGGGAAGAAAATATAGCTCTGTGTGTGTGATGGGACTAACACACTTCAAGTCCTATAGGTGCTTCTGGGAAGAAAATATAGCTCTGTGTGTGTAAATGGGACTAACACACTTCAAGTCCTATAGGTGCCTCTGGGAACAAAATATAGCTCTGTGTGTGTGATGGGACTAACACACTTCAAGTCCTATAGGTGCTTCTGGGAAGAAAATATAGCTCTGTGTGTGTAATGGGACTAACACACTTCAAGTCCTATAGGTGCCTCTGGGAACAAAATATAGCTCTGTGTGTGTAAATGGGACTAACACACTTCAAGTCCTATAGGTGCTTCTGGGAAGAAAATATAGCTCTGTGTGTGTAATGGGACTAACACACTTCAAGTCCTATAGGTGCCTCTGGAACAAAATATAGCTCTGTGTGTGTAATGGGACTAACACACTTCAAGTCCTATAGGTGCCTCTGGGAACAAAATATAGCTCTGTGTGTGTGATGGGACTAACACACTTCAAGTCCTATAGGTGCTTCTGGGAAGAAAATATAGCTCTGTGTGTGTGATGGGACTAACACACTTCAAGTCCTATAGGTGCTTCTGGGAACAAAATATAGCTCTGTGTGTGTGATGGGACTAACACACTTCAAGTCCTATAGGTTCTTCTGGGAACAAAATATAGCTCTGTGTGTGTGATGGGACTAACACACTTCAAGTCCTATAGGTGCTTCTGGGAAGAAAATATAGCTCTGTGTGTGTAATGGACTAACACACTTCAAGTCCTATAGGTGCTTCTGGGAAGAAAATATAGCTCTGTGTGTGTAATGGGACTAACACACTTCAAGTCCTATAGGTGCCTCTGGGAACAAAATATAGCTCTGTGTGTGTGATGGGACTAACACACTTCAAGTCCTATAGGTGCTTCTGGGAACAAAATATAAGCTCTGTGTGTGTGATGGGAATAACACACTTCAAGTCCTATATGTGCTTCTGGGAACAAAATATAGCTCTGTGTGTGTGATGGGACTAACACACTTCAAGTCCTATAGGTTCTTCTGGGAACAAAATATAGCTCTGTGTGTGTGATGGGACTAACACACTTCAAGTCCTATAGGTGCTTCTGGGAAGAAAATATAGCTCTGTGTGTGTAATGGGACTAACACACTTCAAGTCCTATAGGTGCTTCTGGGAAGAAAATATAGCTCTGTGTGTGTAATGGGACTAACACACTTCAAGTCCTATAGGTGCCTCTGGGAACAAAATATAGCTCTGTGTGTGTGATGGGACTAACACACTTCAAGTCCTATAGGTGCTTCTGGGAAGAAAATATAGCTCTGTGTGTGTGATGGGACTAACACACTTCAAGTCCTATAGGTGCTTCTGGAAGAAAATATAGCTCTGTGTGTGTAATGGGACTAACACACTTCAAGTCCTATAGGTGCTTCTGGAAGAAAATATAGCTCTGTGTGTGTTATGGGACTAACACACTTCAAGTCCTATAGGTGCCTCTGGGAACAAAATATAGCTCTGTGTGTGTGATGGGACTAACACACTTCAAGTCCTATAGGTGCTTCTGGGAAGAAAATATAGCTCTGTGTGTGTGATGGGACTAACACACTTCAAGTCCTATAGGTGCTTCTGGGAAGAAAATATAGCTCTGTGTGTGTGATGGGACTAACACACTTCAAGTCCTATAGGTGCTTCTGGGAAGAAAATATAGCTCTGTGTGTGTGATGGGACTAACACACTTCAAGTCCTATAGGTGCTTCTGGGAAGAAAATATAGCTCTGTGTGTGTGATGGGACTAACACACTTCAAGTCCTATAGGTGCTTCTGGGAAGAAAATATAGCTCTGTGTGTGTGATGGGACTAACACACTTCAAGTCCTATAGGTGCTTCTGGGAAGAAAATATAGCTCTGTGTGTGTAATGGGACTAACACACTTCAAGTCCTATAGGTGCCTCTGGGAACAAAATATAGGAGCTCTGCCTGCCTGCCACGAACACACTACAAGTCCTATAGGTGCTTCTGGTAACAAAATATAGGAGCTCTGCCTGCCTGCCACGAACACACTACAAGTCCTATAGGTGCTTCTGGTAACAAAATATAGGAGCTCTGCCTGCCTGCCACGAACACACTACAAGTCCTATAGGTGCTTCTGGTAACAAAATATAGGAGCTCTGCCTGCCTGCCACGAACACACTACAAGTCCTATAGGTGCTTCTGGTAACAAAATATAGTAGCTCTGCCTGCCTGCCACGAACACACTACAAGCCCCTCTTTCTCAATCAATCTTTGTAACTGAATCTATCTAACTCAATTTCTGTAAGTGAATCTCTCTACCTAACTAAATCGAGCAGAGTGTCACAGAATCAGCCTGCTCAATCTGCGCCGGAACAGCATGTGACCGGCGCAGACGGCGTGGCGGCGTTTTATAGGGGGGGGCGTGTACTACAGCCCCTGAGCTGTAATTGGCTACAGGCGTCCTGCCTGTAGCCAATTATGGCTCTTCGAGTTTCCGGGGCTGTGATTGGCCAAGCATGCGGGGTCACAGTGCATGCTTGGCCAATCATCAGCCAGCAATGCACTGCGTCGGCCGCGCCGGCCGCAATGCATTGCGGGGCCGCTCGCATCACACGAACGTGATGCGAGCGGCCAAAATAGTTCTGGGCTCGCCGAGCGAGCGAACGCCCGGTGCTCGATGCGAACGTGGGTTCGCATCGAGCACCGGGCCCATCCCTACCCGGGACACGGTGCGCTCGTTCAATAGCAAACATTTTGGTGAAAGTATCAGGAGCCATGTGCTCACCAAGCCAGTTCTCCAGAAATTCTTCCAGGTGTCTCCCCTCCACCCCCACAGGGAACCCCACCAGCCGTATATTATTTCTTCTCATGCGATCTTCCATGTCAGCCATCTTTAAAGTGTGTTCAGAGAGGGTTTTCTTGGTCACCTGCGCAGCAGTGTCCAGAGGCCTGACAGTATCTTCCAGGGAGGCAATGCGATGGTCTGCAGCCTGAGTCTTTTCCCTGAATGAATGAATGAATGAAAACTCCATCTTAAGTTCCCCAAAATGATCAATCAGTTTGTTCTGACATCCCAGTATGGCTGTCATTATCTGTGTAAGGGATGGTTCATCCTCCTCCACCCCCCTGCCAGTTCTGACCATGCAGTCATTTAGTCTGTCCAGTGATCTCCCTCTCCTCTGTACATTAGCCCTGGGGTCTGGGACTCACCCGGTCCGGTGGGGGAGACACTGGCTGGGAATTCTCCACAGACCTCTGGAGCGGCAGCCATTCCTCTTCCGCCAGCGTCATTTTGAGAGCCCTATGCAAAGCGGGCCAGTCGTTCTTCCGGCGTTTTGGGCCAGAGGGCCCGTATTTGACCATCCTCTGAGGTTTCCCCGGAGGTCCCAGCACACATCCTCAGCAGCTCAGCTCCAAACTGGAGTGCTGCTAACACAGGATCAGGTAAGGATCACAAGCCTGCAGCTGGAGCTCTTTCCCTGCACTCCTCACATGCTGCGCACCACCTCCCGTTCGCCAGATCCTTAGCTCCAGAGATGTGCACAACAAAATAATTGACTTGATGTGATGTGATGCGAATTCAATGCAACTTTTTAATACAACTTTGATGTTTTGCAACTTTGGCTTTGGCCAATCATAACAATACCGCGTGTGGCACATACTAAAGCAAGTCCTTTCTTGAGTTAAGAGAAGCATGGACTGCAGAGAGATATATATATATATATATATATATATTTGCCCCTACAAATCATTAGTAAGACCTCATCTGGAATGTGCAGTTCAGTTTTGGGCACCAGTCCTCAAAAAGGATATCGGGGAACTGGAGAAAGTGCAGAGAAGAGCAACCAAATTGATAAGAGGCATGGAGGAGCTTAGCTATGAGGAAAGATTAGAGGAACTGAATTCCCTCTTGAGAAGAGGAGAAAAGGGGGGATAAGATTGACATGTATAAATACATAAGGGATCCATATCATGAACTTGGTGTTGAGTTATTCACTTTAAGGTCCTCACAGAGGATAAGGGGGCGCACTTTATGTCTAGAGCAAGGGTCTCCAATCTATGGCCCTCCAGTTGTTCAGTAACTACAATTCCCATCATGCCTAGTCATGTCTGTGAATGTCAGAGTTTTACAATGCCTAATGGGTAGCGTCGTTCCGCAGCAGCTGGAGGGCCGTAGTTTGGAGATCCCTGGTCTAGAGGAAAAGAGATTTCATCTGCAAATACGAAAAGGTTTCTTCACAGTAAAAGCTGTGCATATGTGGAATAGACGCCCTCCAGAGGTGGTTCTGGCCAGCTCAGTAGATTGCTTTTAAAAAGGTCTGGATTCTTTCCTAAATGTACAGAATATAACTAGGTAGTAACATTTATAGGTAAAGTTGATCCAGGGAAAATCTGATTGCCTCACGGGGATCAGGAAGGAATTTTTTTCCCCTGCTGTAGCAAATTGGATCATGCTTTGGTGGGGTTTTTCACCTTCCTCTGGATCAACTGTGGGTGAAGGATTGTGTATAAATGGGATTGTATGGTTGTTTTTATTGGTGGAACTAGAAGGACTTGTGTCTTTTTTCAACCTGACTAACTATGTAACTATGTAAAACTGGAGAGTGCAAAATCTGGTGTAGCTGTGCATGGTCGCTAATCAGCTTTTGATGTGGCTCTGTAGCTTACGCATGTTTTTGCAAATGTGTACTAACTAAACCCCTGTTTTTAATGCATACTGTTAGACAGAACAAGTCGGTGGGTTAGCAGGCTGGTCCATAAGTTGAACCCAGAATTTCTTTGGTTTTGTTTTGCATGCATTGTCTTTTCATGTGCTCCTTGCTGCAAAGGCCAGTTATAGGTGAGGGCAGTGGCCATTTGTTTGTACTGTTGATATATTGATGACGGGACATACTGAACACCTTTGCTGGCATGGGGCTCTATGCTGGGTGTCCAGTGCACCCACCATTCCCATTAAGGAATGGTGGGCTCCATCCAGGCTCACCTGCCAGCTGCCTATGCATTATATTACATGTGCTTCTACTATGGAGGCTCTCAAAATTTAGAGTTAGGACTGCAGAAAATTCCAGGGTGCCTTGATGGGGCTCTGTAGCTTACGCATGTATTTGCAAATGTGTGCAGACTAAACCCCTGTATTTAACGCAAACTGTTAGACAGGTTAGTTCTGTTGGTTAGCAGGCTGGTCTGTAAGTTGAGCTGGGAATTTCTTTGGTATTGTTTTGGTAGCCAATCAGCTTCTAACTTCAGCTTGTTAAATTAAGTTTTGAAAACAAAAAAAAACCTGGAAGCTGATTGGTTTCTATGCAAAGCTGCACCCGCTTTTGCTCTCCAGTTTTAGTAAATCAACAACATATCATTTCCCCTGAGCGGATTGGTTCGGGTCGGTACAGTTTGGAAGGGTTAGAATGGTCCAGCCTATTCAGGATTAGTGTTTTCACTGCAAGTCGGACCGCCAGGGGCCATACGGGGCTTAGAAAAAATACCTTTGACGTGAGCATTGACGTTTTTCCTGTCCGCCAATCAGTGGAATGTATCGTGTAATGCCAGTAGCTTCGCCCTAACCGTACCATTTTCTTTGGCCCCACATCTGAAGCAGGACCATGAATGGTGCAGTATGGTTCGGTTGTATGGGCTGCTTTCATAATGGAAACACTCAAAATAGCGTACAGTACCAAACCAACCCAAACCAATCCGCTCATTGGAAACGAGGCATTATTGAACTTGTAAAACCCTCTGAATTCCCAGCCTAAGTCGCAAAGATAAGACAAAGAATAGACTTCCTAGCGACTTTTGTGATTTTAACATTACAAAAGGGACAAACTATCACATCCTGTCATCCAAATGAAACAAACTAATATGAATGATTTTTAGGATTCATTGAAATTCAGTACTATCCGAATAATCCTGAATCTCTGAATAACAAAAATGTTGTCCAAATTTCGATTCATAACAAAACAAATCACACATGTCTACTTAGCTCATCCATAGTCCTGATCCTTCAGCATTCTATGGAGAAAAGTAAAAGATCAAGAGTAGCATGTGCAGGGGTGGGACAATGGGTGGGCAGGAGGGGCGGCTGCCCTGGGCACTGTGGCACCGCAAGGAGATTGGGGGAGAGCAAATTTGTGTTAAAAGAGGGAATTTGGGGGGCAACAGGGGTAAATATTGTTCTAGGAGGGTAAATTTGGGGGGGAGGTGCTAAGAATGGGGATTAGGGATATTTGTGTCAGGAGGGGAAGGGTGAGATTTGGGGGGGGGATGTGTACTAGGAGGGGACATTTTTTGGGGTAGAGGATTTGTGCTAGGAGGGGTGATTTTTTTGGGGGGAAGGGGTATTTGAGCTGGGGGAATTTGGGGGATGGGGGGGCAAATATTTGTGCTAGGAGTGGGTACTTCAGCAAGGGGTGGACTTGTACTGGGAGGACGGGGGATTTATGCTTAGGGGGAAAGCATGCAGATTAGTTCTGTGTTTTTCTGTGTTTTTTTTGGGGAGCTGACACATAATGCTCATACATCTTGGGGGGGCATAGGTGTGCGCAGCCTATTGCATTAGGGTGTACACCCCAAGGCTCAAACACACATGCCTTTCTCTGCAGCCTCAGCTGCATGGGTCGGTGAATGAATTGGAAGTGCTCTGTGCAGAGTGGCTTCCTGTTCATTCACAAACTGAAGCATAGTAAACACAGTTTACTGGATGGACACAGTGAGCGAGTGTGTTCGTTGTGTTCATTTAGAAAATAAACTATTTACTGCCCCTTCCCCTGCTCTCCGGGGCACTGTGGTATCCTGTGAGGTGGGGGGGGCACCGCAAGGAGATTGCGGGAGAGCAGATTTGTGTTAGAAGAGGGAATTTGTGGGGCAACTATTTACTGCCCCTTTCCCTGCTCTCCTGGGCACTGTGGTATCCTGTAAGGTGGGGGGGGGGGGCACCGCAAGGAGATTGGGGGAGAGCAGATTTGTGTTAGAAGAGGGAATTTGGGGGGCAACAGGGGTAAGTATTGTTCTAGGAGGGTAAATTTGGGGGGGTGCTAAGAATGGGGATTAGGGATATTTGTGTCAGGAGGGGAAGGGTGAGATTTGGGGTTGGGGGGGGAGATGTGTACTAGAAAATGAACTATTTACTGCCCCTTCCCCTGCTCTCCATCCTGCAACATCCCCCGGGGGGAGAGGAGAGGAAGGAAGCCAGCAGCACTGAAGGGTGGGGGGCCAACAAGGAGGGGGGAGCCTGGGAAGTAGAGGGGGAATCAGCAATGCACATGATGACTAGGCTGTGCCCAGGCACGCCTTGCACTCCCTCTGCGCACGCCTATGGAGGGGGCCCAATTTGGTATGTTTGTCCTGGGCTTTCGATGTCCTTGTCCCGGCATTGACCACGTGTGAACCTCTATCAGAAGAGAGTAAGATTCTCCGCAAGTTTCTGGTGCCCATGAAGGTTGTATGAAGATGGACAAATGCTGGGGAGATATCTGCCCCATCTATAGCTCGCTTTGGATGCAATGAGATTCTATATAAAGGGGCTGAGCATTTCATAATGTGAGTAGTGTGCAATGTTATGCTGACAAATTATTTTATTTCTTCTTATACCATTTAGAAATCACTAGAAGGATTTAACCCTCTGCGTGCTGCACATACTTCACTACAAATCCAGCAGCCTCTTAGTGGATTAAACCAGCAGCTGTTAAATGCTCGGCATTGATGAGTACAGCATGCGGCATAATCCAGAGGAGGCTGGCTGTGTAGTTAAACACAAGTTTATACAGATGTTCAACCCCATAATTTATCATTTTATATTGAAAAAAACAGCAATTTAGAGCCTGAACTCGTCTCATCTTGAAATTAAAGAGGAATTACAGAGACCAATTACACTAGCTCACTATTAAAGCCTGACTTTAGTTCACAGATAGATATCAGATTTCACCCCCATAGACTCCTAATCCATCTCTGAAAGCACACTTTGGCAGTGCTGTGCCTGGGTCCGAGCTGTCACCAGTGCCAAGACAAGGTCAACTAGAGCCCAGGGGTGAACATGCCAAATTTCGCCAAATTTCACATGTATGAGCATTATGTGTCAGCAAAAATCCTCTCACCCCCTGAAAAAAAAATCTAACATTAATTTGCATGCTTACCCCCTAAGCATCCTCTCTCTCCCCAAATGCCCCACCAAAAATCCACCACCCAAATAAAATCTTCCACCTCCAAGCACAAATCCTCTCCCCCCCACCCCCCACTCCAGGTTCCTCTCCCCCACTCCAAATCCCGCCCCCTCCTTTTCCAGCACAAATTCCCCTCATCCAATCCCCCATCCTAGCACAAATCCCCTCAATCATCCCTACTAGCACAACCCCCCCCCCCCAAGAAATAAGTTCCCCCCTACCATATTACTTTAATAGCACAACCCCCCCCCCCTTCCTAGCACAGTTCCTATTCCTCCATCCCCCTTCCCAACACAACACTCCTAACCCACCTCCCAAAATGTGTCCTCCTAGAACAGTTCTTACCCTGTGCCACCCCTCAAATTCCCCTTCACAACACAGATCCCCCCAATCTCTTTGTGGTGCCTCACACCTCACAGGATACCACAGTGCCCAGGGCAGCAGCTTCTCCTGCCCACCCCTTGTCCCAGCCCTGGCTGTCATAATTTACACTGATATACATTGATCAATGTCCATAATGACTTCTGGTGCCCCAGGTCTTTTAGGTTCACAGAGGTATCAAGGATTCATCTTAAAGTGTATGTAAACCCAAACACAATGAATGTATTTTATTAGCTTTCTTTTTGGACTGTTAAATATGCCATTGGACGTGTTTTGTTATATCTATTTGATATGTACAGAAAACACCTGTTAAGGATTATACCAAGAAGAAGAAGGTGAGAGCTAGGGACCACTATAGGATATTTCCTTATATGAATACCTTTAATAATGCATCAAAATATAAACAGCAATACTATTGGTTTGTATATTTTGATACATTTAATAAAAGTATCTTTATAAGGAACTAGGGCAGGACCTGCAATCTGAAGTAGTTCACAGCTCATGCTAGGAGCACTTTGACCCTTTTGGTACTAAAGAACCTTTTGCCACCACTGGTCAGAGGTCCTCCTTATCTCACAGAAATGTTTTAACACCCTGGGTAATCTCTATACGGGTCCCAACTAAGCTTCAGGGTGAAATCAGTTTGACCTGAACCCATGAGAAACTGTCACATGGCAGCAAGCTGCCTTCCCAATCTGCTGCATGGCCATATAGGTGTGGTCATATTAGGTCAATCCTGTAATGGTCCCCAGCTATCACCCATTTCTTCTCTAATTCATATACATTCCTGGGCGCAGGGACCTGCCCTAATTATTGGAAATACAATTTCCTTATTTATAATATTTAGGGTCTCCTGGTTCCACATATTTTATTATAAAACATATGTTGAGCCTGCATGAAATTCTGTGCGCCCATAACTTCCTGATATCTCAAGCAGTGATATCAGCTCTGCCTAGTTCAAGCCTGTAGACTACACCACATCTCAATATAATGGTGAAGAGGAGATGGGGAGGTATTCTGTATTGCTAACATAATGCTGCCCCTCTATAGATACAGTTTATTTTATTTTATTTTTATTAAATCCTTCAACACATAACACACATCAGCGGTATGGAGGATCAAGAACTTCACACAACTTCATATACAGGAAAAAGTATGCACACTGTAGATAGAGCTTGTTGAGTGAGTGTTATCACCCTAGGACAGGAGTTAACACGTTGTCACACTAGGACAGGAAGTAACATGTTGTCAGCCTAAGACAAGAAGTAATGCGTTGTCACCCTAGGACAGGAAGAAACGCGTGGTCACCCTAGGACAGGAAGTAACGATTTGTCACCCCAGGACAGGAAGTAACGCGTTGCCACCCTAGGAAAGGAAGAAACGCGTGGTCAACCTAGGACAGGAAGTAACGGTTTGTCAGCCTAGGACAGGAAGTAACGTGTTATCATCCTAGGACAGAAAGTAACACGTGGTCACCCTACGACAGGAAGTACCGCTTTTTCACCCTAGGACAAGAAGTAATGCGTTGTCACCCTAGGACGGGAAGTAACGTATTGTCACCCTAAAACAGGAAGTAATATGTTGTCACCCTAGTACAGGAAGTAACTTGTTTTCACCCTAGGACAGGAAGTAACGCATTGTCACCCTAGGACAGGAAGTAACACATTGTCACCCTAGGACAGGAAGTAATGCATTGTCACCCTAGGCGGGAAGTAACACATTGTCACCCTAGGACAGGAAGTAATGCGTTGTCACCCTAGGACAGGAAGTAACGTGTTGTCACCCTAGAACAGGAAGTAACGCATTGTCACCCTAGGACAGGAAGTAACACGTTTTCACCCTAGGACAGGAAGTTGAGTTGAGTTGAGAAGAATCTTAATATAGCATGGTCTTACCCCGAAGGGTGCCGACGCGCATAAGTAAACAAGTAACGTGTTGTCACTCCAGGACAGGAAGTAACCTGTTGTCACCCTAGGATAGGAAGTAACACGTTGTCACCCTAGGACAGGAAGTATGTTACTAACATGGCAAATGAAAACAAAATATTGCAGCCATCATATCTATAAACTGATTAGTTGTAATATATTACATATTTGCTCTTGCGTTTAGATTCACTTTAGCGCCCAGGCACATTTTTGTTGTGTTTTAATGCACATGCCTTAATGCGTGTTGTGTCACATGTTATGTTGCCTGTTAACATATGTTGCATTAAGGCAGCCCAGTGAAATGATGGGACATCAATGCACCCTGACGTGCCGAAAATCACACGTAACCCTTTATTTTGTAACACAATGTGCTACTGTGCGCTGCTTTAGTGCGTTGAAGTGCCATCCAAACACAGGTGATACATTACAGCCGTGCGGAAGTGTAAAAGGACACTAAGCTTTTTATTTGTGGTTCATTGACCAGTGACATGTTATATCAATACTAAAACCTGGTATACACTATGAGGTTTTTTTTCTGTTCAACCTGGAAAAAAAACTGTCAGCTCCAGTTGGAACCGCTGTACTAACGATCAGCCATTAGTACAGTGATCTCCCCCCACTGAGCTGTTGTGTTCTTACAGGGAACGCCCATCCCCCCCGGCCAGAGCACTCTGGTCAGAACGCTGATCGGGAGCTGGTCGGCTGCTGGTTTTCCAGCATGTTTGTCCGACAGAAGATGGCTAAACAGCCAGCTTCCATCGGACCGGCTGCCATACACACGGGCCGAATTTCAACCGGTTTTTATTGAACTGTCTGATGTCACCCAGCATTCGGCCCGTGCCCGAGTACGGGGCTTAAGTGATGGTTATTAATGTCGTAAAAAATTCAGTTTCCTCTGTAGACAGGAAAAAATGAGCCCCTTTCCAGTTCCACAGAGTAAAATTGTAATATATTGCATATGCAATTAGATCAGTGCAAGGCTCCATTCATATCTGAACTTTTTAAGTGGTGTTTTATATGTGCATTTCATGTTTAAATTGTATTTTACGTGCATTTTAGATGCGTTTGACATTAAAATCTATGTAATGAGTTTTTTATTGGAAAGCGCTTCAAAGTTGCAGCAAGCAGGAATTTGTCAATTTGTTGCAGCAAGCAGGAATTTTCCAGCACATTCCACCTATATAATGTGCAAATGTAAATACAGCCTTTGGTATATGTGTTTAGGAGGCATTTTGTTTTCTTTATATGTGTGTTTTTCTTCTGAATGTGAATTAGGGACCTTAGATTATAAGCTCCTAGGGACTGATGTGACTGTACAATATATATGTAAAGCGCTGCATAAATTGGCGGTGCTACAAAGTACCTGTAATAAATAAATAATAAAATAAATATATTTGTCTTGCACAGATGACGAGGGCTCTTCAAAAAGTTTATTCACTTTTTTTTAACTCTATTAAATATAAAAAAAGTGCGGAAACTTTTTGCAGACCCATTTTAATTGAATGATTAATGCGATGATCTTGTACCTTTTATCTCAGTGAGTGTTTATTGTACAAAAATGCACACAATGCAACGTGTTCTATGATTTAAAAGTCAATTAGCTGCACTTGTAGATGTGAATTGGCCACATAGGAAGGAATTGGATTTCTGCTTGAAATCGATTTTCATGGAGTATAATGCATGCACATTACTGCAGGAAAATTGACAAGTGTGAACAGTTCCTTGGCCCTTTACTTCTTTAGGCTTATACACATGCTTTGTGTTAGTAGGGCAAACAATTGACCTTTTTTTTTTTCAACGCAGGTACATTGCCTTAGTGCATCGGAGCTCTATTCAAAGTTAATAGCACCACAACGCAGTAAGCCCCCGTACACACGGTCGGAAATTCCGACCACAAAATCCGTCTGATTTTTTCAGACGGATTTTGTCCGACACTGGTGTTGCATACACACGGTCGGACAAAGTTGTCGGAAAATCCAATCATTCTGACCGTGGTGACCTTTGTTGCGTATGACGTAACTACGTAGAGGCTATTAGCCAATAGCTTTGGTCTCGTAATTTGATCTGAGCATGCGTGGCACTTTGTCCATCAGAATTCTCTATACACGATCGGAAAAAGTCCGATCGGATTTTGTTGTCAGAAAATTTGAGAGCAGGATCTCAAATTTTTTCCGTCGGAATTTCCGACGGAAAAAGTCCGATGGAACCCACACGTGGGTGGATTTTCCGACAACATGGTCCAATCGGACATTTTCCGTCGGAATTTCTGACCGTGTGTACGGGGCCTAACACACGTTGCATGCATTACTGCTCGTTTCAGCAACACGCACAATGACGCATGCTTTACCATTCATGTAAATAGGCCCTTAACAGCTTAAAAATCTTCCTAAACTTGTTAGGCAAAACTACAGCACCCTCTAGTGGCACAATAGGAGTGAGCTTATTGGCTCAGGGTGAAAGATCCATTAAATTACCCCAATATGTGGTGTAAAAAATGATTTGTGGTTCTGTGTTTGATTTATATGTTCTAATTTACATTCTGCAGTTTATCAAAATACACACAGAGGAGAATTTACTAAGAATGGACTAGCTGTGAATGGCAACCAATCAGCTTGTAGTTTCCATTTTAAATAATAGATTTTTAAAAAAGCCAAAAAGAAAAGAAAAAAGAGAGAGATGGAAAGAAAGAGACAGAGTGAAAAAGAGAAGGACTGGAAAAAAAGAGACAACAGAGGGAAAATAAATTAAAAGGGAGAGAGAGAAGATAGATAGATAGATAGATAGATAGATAGATAGATAGATAGATAGATAGATAGATAGATAGATATGGAGAGAGAAAGAGATAATATATGATTTATAGATAGAGAGATAGATAGAGAGAGAGGAGAGAGAGAGAGAGAGAGAGAGAGAGAGAGAGAGAGAGAGATGAGGAGAGATAATAGATGATTTATAGATAGATTTATAGATAGATATAGATAATGGAGAGAGAGAGAAAGATATAGATATATAGATATAGATAGATAAGGAAGAGAGAGAGATAATAGATAGATAATAGATAGATAGATAGATAGATAGATAGATAGATAGATAGATAGATAGATAGATAGATAGATAGATAGATAGATAGATAGATAGATAGATAGAATGGAGAGAGAGAGAGAGAAAGAGATAGATAGATAAGGAAGAGAAAGAGATAATAGATGATTTGTAGACAGATAGATAGATAGATAGATAGCTATATGAGAGGAAGAAAGAGAGATAGACAGATAGATAGATAGATAGATAGATAGATAGATAGATAGATAGAATGGAGAGAGAGAGGTAATAGATGATTTATAGATAGATATAGATAATGGTGAGAGAGAGAGAGAGAGAGAGAGAGAGAAAAGATATAGAGGAAGGAAGAGAGAGAGAGATAACAGATAGATAGATAGATAGATAGATAGATAGATAGATAGATAGATAGAGATAGATAGATAGATAGATAAGGAAGAGAGAGAGAGATAACAGATAGATAGATAGATAGATAGATAGATAGATAGATAGATAGATAGATAGATAGATAGATAGATAGATAGATAGAATGGAGAGAGAAAGCGAGAGAGAAAGAGATAGATAGATAAGGAAGAGAGATAGATGATTTGTAGATAGATAGATAGATAGATAGATAGATAGATAGATAGATAGATAGATAGATGAGAGGAAGAAAGATAGATAGATAGATAGATAGATAGATAGATAGATAGATAGATAGATAAATAGATAGATAGAGGAAAGAGACAGACATAATAGATGATAGATAATGATGATAGATAAGGAAGAGAGAGAGATAATAGATTTTTAGATAGATAGATAGATAGATCTATAGATGAGAGGAAGAAAGAGAGATAGATAGATGAGAGGAAGAAAGAGAGATAATAGATGAGAGGAAGAAAGATAGATAGATAGATAGATAGATAGATAGATAGATAGATAGATAGATAGATAGATAGATAGATCAGAGTAAGAAAGATAGATAGATAAATAGAATGGAGAGAGAAAGATAGATAGATAGATAGAAAGATAGATAGATAGATAGATAGATAGATAGATAGATAGATAGATAGATAGATAGATAGATAGATAGATTCCAAACACTTGACATATTACACTTTTCCTTTTTTTTTTTTTTTTTTCATACTTTTAAGTAAGAGAAAAAAGAGAAAATTGAAAAAAAAGAAGAGACAGAGTGAAAAAGCAAATAGAAGGGAGAGAAAGAGAATATATATTTATAGATAGATAGATAGATAGATAGATAGATAGATAGATAGACAGATAGATAATCTGTATAAAGAAAATAGCAAAAGAAGAACATTTGTATCGGAACACGTTTATCGCTTGCACACCAGCAGGCCAGATTATACAGGATTCCCCATCATTTCCTTTTCCCAGCACATTCAATATAAACTCTACATCGCACATGTCTGATCGCACAGTCTATCGACAATAATCGGCACATCTCAGTCTCACATGAGAACACCGCAACAGAAAAAAGTTTTAAAATCCCATTTATTACTGATGTTTATGGAATGTCACACAGAGGCGTTATTTATTTCTAA